>OX183135.1:19000032-20200032 GCA_945261195.1 Cryptosula pallasiana
TTCGCGTGAAAATAAATTATTTATTCCCGCGAAAGCATTGGGTTGTATTCGCGTGAAAAAATACTGATTCATGGGATTTAATCAGTGCAACTTTACCTATTTAAGAGCCACTGTTTTCACACAGAAAGCATCCAGTTCTACAACAGCGATCGGAGGAGCAACATCTACTACTACATCCACTAACTATTAAAAGTTTTTCTGAGTGAATTTGAAAGTTTTCATTGAATTTAAGACTTAATTATCTGACTTAATTATCTCACTTTATTATCTCACTTAATTATTTGTTTACTTAAAAAGTAATGCTTTCACACAATAAATCACTCGTTCTAACAACAGTAACTGAAGACTCGACATCTACTATATAATATACCAACTGACTACTAGAAGTTTTATTCACAAGGTAAAATTTATTAGCTGAGACATTTAACTTACCTTTTTATGTGCTATTGTTACTTCTATTAAAAGTAATGATTTTATTGTTATTATAGTACTATGGAAACAGAAGAGGAGGATACTGATGTAGACATACATAAGGAATGGGAATGGCTCATGAAAAATCAAAATGATATCAGTTTTTCAAATGCTGATAATGAATACATGAATGACGAATGTAATGCTGAATATGAAAATAAAATGGAGATGGAACTTGAAAATGCTTTTCAAGACTCACCTTCAACTTCTCAAGTTTCAGCAACTACTGAAAATACGATAGTCTTTGATATGCAGTAAGTTTTTAAAATCATAAATTAATAATGTTAGTAGAATAATTCTTTTTGCTGGTTTTTTTAGAGTTATCTCATGAATCAGCAAAAAAAAATGCGTTATCTCTTTATTGTAGACAGAGCTCAGAATATCAGAGAATTAATGTAAAAGAGGGAGTTGAGAATTCATCTCATAGTACACAGTAAGTTTTTAAAAACCTAACTAATAATAATGTTTGAGACATTTTTTCCCAATTCCATTTTAAAAATTAATTGATAATAGTGTTTAAGTCATTTTTTCTTCTGTTACATTTCATACAAAATGTATGTGAATGCTTTATAGAACAACTATTATGTGTTAACATTTCTATTGTAGACAAAGTTTAAATTATCGGGAGGAGAATGTAGAAGAAAAAACCCCTGAAATTTCCCCTAATTGGAAATGGTTAGAAGAAAATCTCATTTGTTTTCGTTTACCTGATGAAACAATCAATCAAACAGGGTTTGGTGCTGAACCTCCATCATCAAAGACTAACATAATAGCTCAAGATATAGAGCCAGTTGTGGAGGAGATAGTTGAAGAAAATGATAATGATCCAATGATAGAAAATGAAGAAGAAGAAGAAGAAGAAGAAGAAGAAGAAGAAGAAGAAGAAGAAGAAGAAGAAGAAGAAGAAGAAGAAGAGGAAGAAGCACAAGAGGAAGAACAAGAAGAACAAGAAATGGAAGATTTAAATTTTGAAAGACCTACCCGACTATCAACCCTAGGTATTGTTGATGATAGCATAGCTCCAACCTTTCAAGATGAAGAATGGGATGATTTGATAGCTAGATATTGGGGAGCTATGAAAACGAAACATAGAGCTGGAAAAGTCATAGAACTTTTAAATGTAAGACTTTGGGATGGGATTCCAAGAGACCAAGCTGATACCTACCAAAATGACTTTCATGATTCAAGAGTGTTAGAATTGCTAAAAAAAGTTTGGAGACAATTGAGCTCAAGAGCGAAAGTCAACTGTAGCGTAGGTTGTATACTAGAAAATAAAAATGATGGTGAACTCCGATACTTTCACTCATCATCAAACAATGCTACCGTATATCCAAAAGCTAAACTGATTGAAACTGAAGGAGATCTTGATGACTTTTTTGTTGATGTTATGGAGACTGATCATCGTACAAATAGTTTGAGACGGAGACCAAATACGGCTTGGAGATTGATGTTAATCACAAACATTTCGTTTTATTTCTACAAACTACTTGGAATGGGAAAAGTTGGAACACCACCAGAGCATTTACCCTCTCACCTCATTAACAACAGACACATACGAACCATGTTAAAAAACACAAAAGGAATACGAATTACCGACAATCTTTGTTTTTTTAGATGTCTAGCTTTACACAAAAAACTACAAAAAAATGGTGGATTTGCAAAAGATCCGATAATTAAGGAGGTGAAGGAGTACCAACAACAATATCATAGTTTCATCTATGGTGATAGTGCTAAAAAGTGTGATGGAAAAGGAGTAACAGAAGGTGATTTATTGCTTTTGGAGCAAGCATTTCAACTGAAGATAACAGTGTTTTCTTTAAATGATGATGCGACTTCAACAGTTATTTGGAATTCAAACTCCAGTTATAAGGAGAATCTATATTTGGATCTTTATATCGATCACTTCAGTCTTATTACAAACTTGGATGGATATGTCAAAGCCTACAGATGTCCAACGTGTTCTACTTGTTATGACAGATTGGGGAATCTGAAAAGACACAGATGTTCAATCTCAGATGCAACAAATCTGGAGTTTTCTGCAGGACAATACAGACCTACCGCTACAATATTCGACAAACTGAAGATTCAATTTGGGATAGATATCGGGTCAGATGATTCCTTGAGATACTTTCCGTTTTTTGCAACATTCGATATAGAGTGTTTGTTACCTAATTGTGAAAAAGATCGAGATACAGACACAACCATTTACACTAACGAGCATCAACTTTTAAGTATTTCGATTTGTTCAAATGTACCAGGCTTCAACAACCCACGTTGTATTGTCAATAACGGGGATGATGATGAATGTGTTGAAAAGTTCATTGAATACTTGGAAGATATTAGTGAAGAATCATATAGCCGATTGGAAGAACAATTTTCACAAATCATAAAACAGATAGAAGGTGAATTACAACGACTGGAAAAAGCTGAAGAAAAGTTTCGTACTGATTATGAACAAAATCGTTTTAGACGGAGAACGGGAGCTGAAAAAGTTCTGGATGATTTGTACAGCTATATGAAAAAACTTCCTATTCTAGGATTCAATTCACAGACTTATGATGTCAATGTGATGAAAGGAAAACTGCTTCAAAAATTGAAAGATGTCTCCGGCAAAGATTTTGATTTTGTTATAAAAAAAGGAAACAAGATGCCTGTTATCGGAATAGGATCTTTTTTGTTCTTAGATTGTACAAACTTCATCGCTCCTGGATATAGCTATGAAATGTATCTCAAAGCATACAAATGTGAAGCCGGAAAAGGATTTTTTCCTTATGAATGGATGAAAGACTTGGAACAACTTAATCAAGAACATCTACCTCCAAGAGAAGCTTTTTACAGTTCTTTAAAACAAAAAAATATCAGTGAAGAAGAGTACATGATTTGTCAAGAAGCGTGGAAAGATAACGACATGAGGACAATGAGGGATTTTTTAAAATGGTACAACAACTTGGATGTAAAACCATTTGTTCAAGCGTTGGAAAGACAAAGATCGATCTACAGAGAGCATGGGATTGATATGTTAAAAGACGGTATATCTTTACCAGGATTAGCGATTCGATGGATGTTCAACAAAGCTCCCCAACCACCTCCTCCATACCTCTCTACACACTTGGATTTCCATGAACTTGGTAACTCGTTTCGACAGACTCTCCCAATTTGTCTGATTGACAACAGTAATGCAGAACTTTATCCTCTAATAAAGAAAAACATAGTTGGTGGACCAAGTCTAGTGATGCATAGATATCACGAAAAAGGTATAACTAAAATTAGAGAACATTGGTTGGGAAAAGAAGCAAAAGTTTGTGATAGAATCTATGGAGTTGATGCAAATGCGCTCTATTTATGGTGTATGATGCAATCAATGCCTACTGGTTATCATCGAAGAAGAAAAATCGAAAACTCCTTTGTTGCTGAACCAGTAAAATTTAGCAAGGTAGCTCATAGTTGGTTACAGTTCCAAATGTTTTCAAAAAAAATCAATATCAAGCATCAGCTCAATGGAGGAGAAGTTGCTCTTGGACAGCGAGGATTACCAGTTGATGGATTCTGTGTTGAAAATCGTCATGTCTTTCAATTCCACGGGTGTTTTTGGCATGGACATAACTGCTCTTATAACAATGCTAAAGAACAAGAGCTTCAAGCTAGTGGAAGAAAATCAAAGGCAAATCTGTTTAAAACTACGATGGAAAATGAAGAATATCTTCGAGCGCTAGGTTACACTGTAATCTCGATTTGGGAGTGTGAGTGGATGAAACGTGTAAAAACTCATACAAATTTACAAAAATTTGTCAACACGTTTTACGATTCTTTCTACCCTAAAATACTTGAAAAAAAGCTGAATCAAGAAGAAGTATTGGAGAGAATTCAATCAGAGGAATTCTTCGGATTTGTTGAATGTGACATCGAAGTTCCTGAGGAAGAGGAAGAAAAGTTCTCCGAAATGCCCCCGATTTTTAAAAATACGATGTTAACCAGAGAACACTTGAGCGAAGAAATGAAAGTCTTTGCTGAAGCCGAAGGGTTTTTAAAGACTCCTCAACGTTCATTAGTTGGAAGTATGTACGGAGATAAGATAATGCTAATGAGTCCTTTGTTAAAATGGTACTTGAAACAAGGATTGAAAGTCACCAAAGTTTATCAGCTAATAGAATATATTCCTAGAAAAGCTTTTGAAGCTTTTGGAACATCAGTTTCAGACGCTAGGCGAATGGGGGATGTAGATCCTAATCAAGAATTACTCGCTACTACTAGCAAGTTGGTAGGAAATGCTGCTTATGGAAAAACAATCACTGATAAAGAAAAACACACCACCATCAAGTTCATCGAAGGGGCGAGAAAAGCTTCATTTCGTATCAGAGGGAACAAATTCATCTCCATGGAAGAGATAGCAGATGATTTTTATGAAATCGTAACCTGTAAACGACTAGTAAGTTTTAAAAACAATTATTTTGCAATTCAAAATTTATATTCTCCAAGTTTACTTTGCTAATCAGTATCACCATCATTTCAGCTAACTATGAACGTTCCAGTACACTTGGGTTTTTCCGTGCTACAGTATGCTAAACTGAGAATGCTACAGTTTTACTACGACTTTATGGATAAGTAAGTAAAACCTAATTCCTACCATTATTATGTATAAGTAAGTAAAACTTCCAAATAATTGAAATCGAAACAATCTTTTTATTTATAGATATATTGACAGAAGTGATTTCCAATATGTTGAAATGGATACAGATAGCGCATACATGGCGTTGAGCGGAACATTAGAAACACTGGTAAAACCAAGTATGAAAAAAGAGTTTTACAATGAATATGGTGATTGGTTTCCACGCCCATACTGTGACAAACATAGGGATGAGTTTTTAAGAACCAAAACAATGGGTTTAGAATGGAGCATGCAAGACTGTTGTGAAAAAGTACTAAAACATGGAAAAAGAACACCCGGGTTGTTTAAAGAGGAATTTACCGGAGATGGAATTGTTGCACTTAACTCTAAATCCTATTACTGCTGGGGAGAAAAAGGAAACAAGTTTAGCTCAAAAGGTTTGAACAAACGAATTAATCAATTGAACAAAGACAGTTATCTAAATGTATTGAACACAAAAAAGTCGTTTATGGGTAAAAATCGAGGATTTATAGTAAAGGATCAAAAAATGTTGACATACAGCCAAATAAAGCGAGGACTTACATATTTTTATGCTAAAAGACGAGTGTGTTCTGATGGAGTATCTACCGAACCTACTTTGGCTTAAATAAAAACCTTCATAATAGACTTCTTTTACCACTGTTACTATAACTATATATATATATAATACAAAAAATCATTCATCATCCTTATAAATATCGATAACGAATAGATGAATATTTAACTTCATCATCCAATATATTTTATAACATTCAATGTATATATGAGTTCGAATTATGTATCTAGCTATATTATATGAGGAGATTTTGCCCCTACTTATTATGTAATAAATGTATATAATCATACATTGATTTACTTTTAATCAATGTATTTATTCAAGGTAGATACATCTCCTCTCTCCTCTCTCTCAAGATGCTATATGAGTTCGAGTTATGTAAAGAAATTATCAAAACTTAAATGCCATACATTCAAAATTTATATGTCATATAAGTTCAAGTTAAGTAACAAAAATAATCAAAACTCAAATGCCACTTAAATGCCACTCAAATGCCCCTCAAATAAAATACAATATAAACTCGGCGAATCCATCCAACGCCGTAACCCATTGCATAACCCCCTAGCACTCATCCACAAAAAAAACACTTGGTAGGGAGATCTGCTCATATATTACTACTCCTGTCCTGACCAGTGTATCAGAGAGGTGCCTCTGACGGCCCTTTGGCATCAGACAGACCTGTAGTTAGCACTGGTACAAGCTCCGGAATGAGCCGGTAGAGTTGCCCCCAAACACAAAGCATAAATGCCAGTACCAGCAAAGTACCGGTACAGTACCGGCTTCGAGAGGGTATCCTGGGCTGGCAACAAAATGGCTGCCATAGCCAGAGGAATAAAACATAGCTTGAGGACCTCAGCACCCACATCCACATCTTAGATGGCTACAGATATCTGTACTACAAGACCAAAGGCTCCGAAAAGACCAAGGACTATCTCGAAGACAAGGAGACATTTAATAACAAATTACAGTGGCTATGGATCTACTAACTCCGCCCCCCTACTTCTGGGCACCCCCTATGTTTAACCTTATGCCTGTTATTCTATTGGCTTATATATATAACTTGTAACTGTATTTGTTCACCTATATATCGTGCACTGTATCATTGGTCTACTAGCTAAATAGGTTAATGACTTTCTGTTAACTTTCTGTCACTTCGCCTATAAAAGGCCAAACTTTCTTGTATTCATTGCCACTTGCCAAATGCTGTTGCCTTTGCCACTTGTTGCCACCGCTACCATTGCTCTTATACTGAAATTGTATGAGACAATAAATGAGCTGATAGCTCGACATTAATTGTGGAGTTGAGATCCTCCATAACAGTTTGCTGGAGCCATACCGGCCCAGGGTCCTCTCTGGTGAGAGGTGACAGCAGTTGTCAGGCCTGTAGAGGCTGACCGAGTTGCTGTGCCGGCAGACAGGGTATCTGCCTGTATTTAGCTGTCGGAGAACAGTTAATGGTTTCGTTGTGTAGACTGCAGAATCTACTACAGTATATACGTATTATATTTTTACATAAAAAAGAGACTGAGTGAAGGCTGGTTACTCTGCACCGATGGTTTGGTCCAGATGTACTTATATGATGGATCATTACGATGTGGCAGTAGCTATACAGGCAGATGTAGCGTGCCGATGTACTAGAGCACATCAACGAGCTGCTAATAAATTAACCAATCAGACAGTACAAAGCGCAGCACTACGCGTGTTTCATTTCCTGCAACAAAGTTTGGTTTTTTTATGTACTAAAAATAATAATTGAAAAACACGTCCATTTGCTATGTATGTTCATTTTTTACACAATAAAACAACACATGATTTGTATTTATTATTTTGGATTTTCTTATTATCAACTCATGAAAATATTGTTATGAATCATCATTTATTTTCGTAATTATTATTATTATTTATTATTGTTAAATGTTATTACCAATGATCACAATTTTATGAGCCATGCAAAATAAATTCATTTGATTGAATTTTGGCAACTGCATTGCATCAAAATTACTTTGGTGCACAGGGATGGTTGCACAAGTTCTATAAAATCAAATTCCTTTGGAATTGAAAGTTGATAACAATGAGAATTATAGAAAGAAAGGCAACTATAACTAGACATAATTATTTCTCTGTTGAGAAAATTAAGCCACGATATGCAGTCTAATAAAAATATTCATCTATTTTGGACCAGCGATTCAGAAATGCATCGAGCAAAACGCATTTGTGGGGTTCCCTCTCCATAGCTGATTGAAAAGGCAACTCTTTGAATAAGTAGGAGTACAAGTGAACATTGCAGCTTTCCAAACAACATACAATGTTTTGCTTACACTTGATTATTAGTGCTCTGGATGAAAACAATGAGGACTTGTTGTCAAAATGACAATGACTGTGCTAGCCTAAATGAAGTAATTACTTCACTTAAATGCTAGCATAAAGAGGTTTTTACTTGCAATTTTATTTCCGCAGAATAAAAGGAGGAGAACCAAAATTTAAAACTTATCTGTTTTTATTTTCCTCCAGTAAAATTTAAGCTAAGACCCCGTTTACACTGGTAAGCTATGCGAACATCGTACAAATGTGAACACTGAAGTTCACAACGAAAACGCCGGCTGTTCAGATAGGTTCGCACCAATACCTGTACCGTATCGTCTCAAAACTGAAACAGGCCCAAGGTGTTTTCATACGGATACGAAACTAATGCGCTAGACAAACGATCATCTGAACAGGCACTTTGGTGCGGACCAGTACCGAACCGTAGCTGTTACGAATTTTTACCGTGTTTTGTAGCGTACTAGTGTAAACCGAGCGTAATAGCGCCAGTCAACCACTACAACACTACACTACCTGCCACAACTCCGCTACTGTGACTACATACAGAAAGCCTACCAGCTTGACATTAAATGACAAAAATTAAGATAGCATTGTAGGCTGTGTGCATATCTGGGCCAAAGGTTCCACATCCTTCTTGTGTAATATAACATGTTGTATTGTTTCTTATTATTTTCATTACTTTTGTTGCAGATTAGACTATTATGGCCAGCAAACCTTTTTCATTTAGGCGTTAAATTTTGACATTCTAGATTTACTGGATGGTTGGAGAATTAAATCAATGACTTTTGTTACTTTAACTACTGAATAGTCAAGGGATTCCTTTATCCACTTGTAATAACAAATTATTGAAATAAGAATAAAAGCAATAATAATATACGACTAATTATAATAATAGTCACCCAAAGATTCTCTGAAGTCAGTGAGCTCAGTTGAAATGTTGAGCGGGCTGTAGGGGTTTGTAAAAACAAAATAGAGATAGTGCGTTTGAAGATCAAAGTAATCAAATAACGATTTGAATAATGAGCATAGTCAAATCATTTCAGAAAAAAAACCAACGGCCGAAAAGTGAAACTTCAAAATAAGGCTTGTGCTTCTGAAAAACCCAACCAGTATTCCCTCGTGGAAAGTAGTTACGTTTTGACCAGTAAAAACACATTAAATCTATAACCATCTTCGGTTTGAGAATGCATGGCAAATTTAAAGCCCTTGAGCATAAATATTTTCCTATGATGTGTATAAAATTCGAGGTTTATTGTTTGCCGTAACCTATTTAGTTGTATGGTCGACTCCTCGAATCCTAGCTACACCAATGTAAGTGATACTTTCCACGGTCCTGTGTCGGTCTGGATAAATGTCATAAAGTTGTCTCGGCTGTTAGTAGGTTCAGTCTCCACGGTTAGCTATCAGTGGTGCATATGTTGATCTACAATAACAGTTTAGAGTTAGTTCCATACATGTGCAGTCGAACGGAATATAATCGCTCACTTTCACTTCCTTCACTCTCAATTCACCATCCCATGAATGTTGGGGTTGGGTAGTGAGTGTCTTTTTTTAAGTCGATTACATTTACTAATGAATTTTCGAGTTTATTCTTAATCTGTGTTTCTATTAAGTAATTAGTAGACTGGCTAGTTGCTAGCTCTAGACTAAACTAAATTGATGTGATAGCATTTCAGGTTGACATACATCACTGGGAAATTTGGAGTTATTTACTCAATTAAGCTATAAAAGAAAGAGGGGATAACTTTTATTAAGTTGGTACACATATTAAAATGAAGGGAAATGTTGAGAGTTGTATTCTCTACAATAACTTGAACTGGACAATTTCATAAAAGCTACAGGCAAATAAAAACTAACAATTTTGAACATAACAAATAGTCACAGATTGCAATGATTTTTGGTAGAATGGGAGAATCATGTTGTCTGAACATAACCTGAGAATTTTATCTCAATCAGTAGAGATTTTTGTGTCTTTCTCAAGCTAAAAAAAGTATTCTATTTATGGGTGACTGGCAAGGTGTGTGAAGTTACTTCCTACTATGTTGTCTCTGACAATAGCTTGTAACGGCTGAGCATTCACTTTTATTGGACTAGCGAAACGCTTCAATGTATTTGATAAGCTGAAAGTACAGTGAATACCCACACCACACGCACAGTAAACACTTGAAAGCGGGTTTTTGAGCATTATTTATGTTTGTTATTAAATGGTGATTATTATTATCATAATTCATAAGTTATAACCACGACTGCTAATGTTTGTTGATTGATGATACAATTTTCTTATTATTATAATAATGATAGTTAACGATTATTTTTGTACGGTCATTAGTATTTAATTAGCTGTATTATAATTTGATTATTATAATATGAACATGTAATAGCGATAAATGGTTAACGAACGGTTATCAGTTAATATTAATCGGTTTTGAATAAATATTATTAGAATTTATTTGATCCAATGATTAATCATAAAACAGAGTTTACATTGTTTTTCAACACCCAATTACTTTGGATGCAACCATCCTTGAGTTTTCGTCATACCAATTGTTTTATGGTGGTAGAAGTAAATTGTTTTTCATGTAGGTCAATTTTTTTTAACCCGCTGAAACAACGAATTTATTGATTTAAAAATAATTAGTTCAGACAAACAATGATAGAACCTGCACCCTGAATTAAAAATTTACTACTTAATGCTAAGTATAATATTGTTGCACATGTACATCGTCAAAGATGTCGCTAATGAAAAATAAGTTTCCAAGTGGTTTAATGAAATTTATGAGATAATCATCTTTTAATTGTTCTTGTAGCTATGAATTTGTTAGTGGTTCACTTTATGTACCATAGGCTGGTATTGTTAAGATCTATTTGAGGATGACACGATTGAGGAGGTACGGGAAGATGGAAAACAAGTGTGAAAAGTGCCATGACATTTGCTGAAGCGTCTGCAAATATTCTTTGTCCTGATCAGTTCTCTAGACTCAATGCTCATACAGATAATACAACCAAAACCATGACCTACATTTCAGTTGCAATGCAAATTTTACGAGTGTAGTTGGTCTGCATTGAATGTTTGCATTTGTAGAGCCTGAATCAAAAGAGTTCGTGGTTGAAGAAAGCCCTCAGCGCTGAACTTTTTGAGTTGAGTCTGACAGTTTGATTCAAAAGTTGCCCCGACTTATGTTTTTTTTGGATCAGAAGTTTGATAAAGTGAGTAGTTTGACCTGTACTTGTCACCATGGCTCCTTGTCAATATTTTCAATCAGCTTGTTACCATTTTTATTAAAAGGTATTTAGGTGAAGGATTTTGACACTACTGATGATGCTGTTGCTTCTTTTAGGAGCTTGAAAGAATACCGGGTTGATGCTTTATTTTGGGTTATGCAGGATGTCCTCAATATCTGCCAAGGTGCTGAGCTGATACCTTGATAGATGGAGCTGGTAATCAGGAAGCTTGGTCGCCCCCATCAGATTTCAACTAATCAATGCTGTGAAAGATCAGTTTTTCTCAAGGCTCATCTTCTTCCCTGACACTATATTAAAACTAATACGCAAACTAAAATTGAAGTATGTCACTGTTTTACTGCAGTTTTCTGCTCAATTGATTCCACGATACATACTACTAATGGAATTTTCATAGTATGTTTCAATTTTAAGTTTGTTACCAGCTGTGGTGTATGATGGAGGCTTAGCTACTAGACTGAGGAATACCAACCTTCGTTGAGCTGGCTAGTTTTTTTGTATTGTCATTCTGTATGTTGTATTTTGTTTTACTACATAGTATTTTGGTAAAATAAAATAAAGTAGAGTTCAGTGGTTTAAAAGAGTGGCTGAGCTCCTCACTCTCCATCAACTGTTTGCGCGTATGTAAGCACGCCCTACCTACAAACATTCTTGAATCGAGTAATCAGCAAACACCCAGAATTTCTTCACCACAGTGTTAGCCTTGACGCGGTCCTTAGAAGAGAAGGGAGAGAGAATGAGTCAGCATTAGAGACCAGCCACCCATGGTATGGTGGAGAGAGAATGTGTGAGTAGATTCTGTTGTGGATTTTCATAGCATACACTCCTGCGCACCTCATCATTATCAAGCCTACTAATGACTAGGCTCATAAGTAATCGTATCGGTCAGTACCGAACTGACCGACCCTGCATGGTAGGACTATACCGACCCTGTATAGGACCATACCGACCCTGTATAGGACTATGCCGACCTCACCGAATCGGCAGGAAGTGAATCATCATAGCCTGAGGACCCTAAACTATCCTAAAAGCCTCCAGAGGATGGATCCAGGACTTAACTACCCCCAAAACCCGAGGAAGAACAGATACCAAGGCTGCAAAGGCGAGACAGGAAGTGGATAAGCCGTTGATTGGACAATTGCCTTATAATCCCTCCTACATTTATGGGACCATATCTATCTTAGTCTTGTGATTGGTTGTTTATTATTATAAGCTTTCGTATTGGGTAATCAAGTATTATTATCTTGTGACTGGTGGTGACAAAGATCACTTCCTGTCACTTCCTGTGAGATGCCTATAAAAGGCGGAACACTTGTCATTATTCTTTGGTTAGTTTTAGTGCATTGTATTGTTTGTACCTTTTGACTAGACTCGTATTTATTCTGGATGAATAAATGGCTTATTACTCGATAGCACTGTAGTAATGCGTTTGAGCCGAGGGCTCTGTTTCGGTTGTAGAGTTGAGACTCTATCTCGGTGGCATACCGACCCTGCTGTTGTAGCAGGTGAAATATAACAACTGGTGGCAGCAAGCTACCGACCTCAGCTAGTGGGTTTCAGCCCCCAAAATCCACTACATTGGTGGCAGCAGTGGGATCGACTGCACACCCTACTCAGCTACGCTTACCCTGGCTCTGCTCTAAACAGAACCAGCCATCCCGATCCTGTATTCACTGTACAGGACGAAACGGACACTCCTGCGAAAGTCGTTGACTCTCTTCCGACTGCAGCAGTGCTCCCCTACCACGTGAGCAATACAACTTTGCGAAAGGCGTCGACTCTCTTCCGCCTGCAACAGTTCTGCCACAACAATCGACGTCGAGCCTAGACTCCGTCCTGCGAATTCACACACATCATATTTTGAGACTACACGGACAATTTATTGACAGACCCACCCTGCATACTCTTGGTACCAACCCTGCATCAGTCACTACCGACCCTGCACTGTCTATACCGACCCTGTATATTATCTATACAGGCACTGCATCGTTCATTACTGACCCTGCGACCGCTAAGACCGGCGCAGCTACCTGTTTTACAACCCCACTTGTAGACTATCGAGTTGATCTTTCCTCTAGTCGAAACAATGGCGGCCAACAGAGCACGTAGTGCGGGAAGAGCTCCTGCTGTCAACCCTGAGATGAACGCTATGGATCGTCTGACTGAAGCTTTGCAAGCTGTCATGCGACCAGGCAATGCTAATACACAACCTAGGTTCAAGGCACCTAGATACGAAGGTGAAGGCGACATTGAGTATTTTATCGCACGCTTCACTGAGGTGGCCGAAGTAAACGCGTGGACAGAACAAACTGCCATGCTGCACCTGCGTGCATCTTTGAGGGGCAGTGCACTAGAGTGTGGAAAACCTCCACACGTCGATGGGATATTCACAGCGTTACGAGCACGCTTTGGTGTTACTCCCAGGGAGGCGATGTCAAAGCTGACTAACCTTCGTAGGTCCTACAAGACCTCGCTGCAAGAGCACGCTTACGAAGTGGAGCGTCTGATTCGTTTGGCTTACGAAGACCTCCCACCTAGAGCGGTGCGACGCATAACACTGGACACTTTTAGCTCCACAATTGGTAATGCCTACCTGCAAAGGCACCTGTTGGCTATACAACCAGCAGATCTGGCAGAGGCGGTGAAAGCAGGCAATGAGTACCTGCAAATAAAGACCGCACACGATGAGCGCTCTACTCATGTGCGAGCGGTAGGAGACGAGACGGACTCAAAGGATGAGTACGGAGGCGTTACCCCTCTGTCACCCTCCACTCCAGTTCCATCTAACTCACCTGTTCAGCAAGTCAGTAGTACTGAGCAGAACCCTCTCCAATTAGTTATGGAGACTATACAAGCGCTGGCAAAGGAGATTAAATCGCTGAGGGAAGACAACTCCCCGGCTACCACTCCACCTCTAGAAGCAACGCCCACACTGCGCTGTTCGAGTTGCGGTGAAGTTGGACACGTGCAGAGAGACTGCACGCACAAATCTTGGGCAGCAATAGCTAGCCAGCCACGGAAAAAGGGAAACGGATACCGGCCGCAGTTGACCAGACGGCGTCTAGCTGCAACAGGGCCAACCGTAAACCCCCCACTCGAGGTCAGCAGGCGAGCTACGCCCCTGCAAATGAACCTCCACCAAGACAGGCAACGGAGATTGCCAGAACTAATCTGAAGCGCCCGTACACGGCCAGTTACTATCTGTCCGGCAAGATGGATGGACGATTGATGTCCATTCTTGTAGATACGGGGTGCACTACTAACCTCTTGTCACGGCATGCGTTCCGTAGACTACCACAGTGGGTACAGGACACTCTACAAGATAGTGAGCCACACGGTCTAATGGCAGACGGCTCAAAAATCCAATTCTATGGAACTATACAAGTGTCACTTCAGCTCCGTCGCTTACAGACAGATGTCAACTTTGTCACCAGCGATATACATGAGGACGCTATTGTGGGAATGCCGTTCCTCACCGCACATGAGTGCATGATGCGGTTCGCAGACTCTACCATCATTATTGATGGCCATGAACTTCCATGCACAGATAAGCATGGACAGCTGTTGAAAGACAGTGTCAGGTTGCTAGACGCAGGTTCAGCAAAAGCCAGCCGTTTTAGGGATAAAAACGCGCTGTTCCCCCTTTGTAGGGATGGATTTCCCCCTACAAAAGCGCTCCTAGCAGGACGAACTGCAAGGACGCCTACCCATACTCTGGAGAGAGGGGAGGAGTACCTCTCCAACAAGTTTCAGCCGAATCCGACAATAACTGAGGAAGTTACAGGCAAAACGGTGAAATTTTCCCCCACGCCTCTGCTGGCTACACTCCTTGCGGCTAAGGGAATCCCCAGCGGTCAAGAGCAGTGGAGAAAGCCCTGCAATCAACAGGAAGCAATAGCAAACGAGGAAGGATGCTATTTTAAGCAAGCCACAGGAAGGAGAGGAGAGGTCACCTGTGATGCGGTAGATGGAAAGTTTGGGGAAGACTTTCAAATGGCTGTATCTGCCAAACCGCTCACACTAGAAAGGTCGTGTTTGGTGTCAGAGGAACCTCCACGAGCCCTCTCTCTTAATACCTGTAAGCTCCAGCTGTGTAGCAAGCCTGACAGCCACCAGGAGACAGCAAAAATTGCTCCTAGTACCTGCACTCCAGTTGCACTTCCTGTGACTGCAGACAGAATGAGTCACACAGATGAGAGAAAGTTTAGCAAAAACAAATTGCTCATTCTTTCAAACGACAGTGACAACAGCAGACCACCTGAAGTATCACTCCCACTCAACAGAATGGCGGAAGCTAGCTCACATTTCCTGGATTTGGAAGAAGATGATGAGCATCTATTACTTGAAGCTGGACTAGCTGAGTACAAGCCACCAGCTACACAGACAGAGGAAGACCTGTTAGCTATGCCAACAGCAGAGCTGCTGCAACCAGCAGCCAAGAAGAAAGTCACAGACACGTCGCCTGCTAGAGAGGATGGTGAGTTCTTTGAATCTCAAATGACGAAATGGATTTTCGAAAATGGTTCTAGAACTGATCCTTTGGCGCTACGTTGTGGCAGCCCCAAATTATTTCAGCCCCAAACCAAAGGGCCCCTGTCAAGTAACACTGACAGATTAACTTCCCCAGTAAAGGCGAAGGTAGTTTTAGTCGCTAAACCGGTAGGGGTAGTGAAGTCTTGTAACAAGAAGTTTATTGTTAAACAAGGTAAGAGCATGCCGGCTCGGCAGTCGCTGATACCGACTCGGCAGCACTCTATGCCGACCCAGGGTCACCCTGCAGTAAGCAGCAAGTCAAAGAAACTTGCCGAAGGCGTTGAAAACCCTTCGCGGCCCCCTCAAGAGAAGGAGGGAGACGCCACTGCACAGAGGGCAGGCACTAAGTATACTGAAGGGGTGGGGAACACCCTTGTGCTGCCTGTGCCTACCACACCGACCCGTGGTGGCAAAAAAGGTCTCTCAAAAACGAGACAGGAGAACCGAAGGCTTCGGTACCCTCCACTAGAAGGCGTGGTTCCTTCGATAGCTTCGTTGGGCGGTCACCCAACGACTCTCAAGGACGTTGTAAGGGCATCAACCCCACAACCAGTCCCCCTTGCTTCCCCCTGCGATGTATCAATCTCAGTGCATAAATCATGTATTGATAAACATATTGATGTTGCAGATGCTGACTCTCGCTCAGAGACCCAGCCGAAGTTAACGGTACGACTGGTGCAGGTTACCCCCCCCCCCTACCAACCTAGAGGAGGGAGAGCTACCAGGAGAAAAGCTCACATTGGACGATGAGCCAACAACTTCTTACACCCAAGTTGGGAAAAAGGTGCGCCCAGACAGCGCCACCTGCTCCACCGACCAAGGTCGTGGAACTATCAGAACTCCAAGGGGAGCCCGTAGTACCCAGGCCCACGCTGATGTTCTCACATCACAGTAATAGATTGGCGGAGGCCATTGACGAACATGTAGTTAGCCTAGGGCGAACTCTGCAAGAGCTACGACGGATGATCGTAGGACAACTCCTTACTGCTGAGGACACTATACTCGCCAAGGCAGAGGCTCGGGCGGTAACCGAGGAAGTAGTGCGGCTACGCACCCACGCCACCAACCTGCGTGGCGATTTGTTTTAAAGAAGAGACTATGTATTCTCTTATGTACATACCTATTGTTATTCGCATGTATAACCGTTCTATGGACTCAGACTCCATAGACCCCTTGTATTTTATTCTATTTTTGTGACGAAGGTTTCACAAATATATATACATATCTGAGTACGGATGCTACTCCCAGCTACGTATTCTCTTGTTCTAAATGTGTATTATTAAAGACAAGAGAATGTCTTTAATGGAGAGAGGTGTGTTGTGGATTTTCATAGCATACACTCCTGCGCACCTCATCATTATCAAGCCTACTAATGACTAGGCTCATAAGTAATCATATCGGTCAGTACCGAACTGACTGACCCTGCATGGTAGGACTATACCGACCCTGTATAGGACCATACCGACCCTGTATAGGACTATGCCGACCTCACCGAATCGGCAGGAAGTGAATCATCATAGCCTGAGGACCCTAAACTATCCTAAAAGCCTCCAGAGGATGGATCCAGGACTTAACTACCCCTAAGCCCGAGGAAGAACAGATACCAAGGCTGCAAAGGCGAGACAGGAAGTGGATAAGCCGTTGATTGGACAATTGCCTTATAATCCCTCCTACATTTATGGGACCATATCTATCTTAGTCTTGTGATTGGTTGTTTATTATTATAAGCTTTCGTATTGGGTAATCAAGTATTATTATCTTGTGACTGGTGGTGACAAAGATCACTTCCTGTCACTTCCTGTGAGATGCCTATAAAAGGCGGAACACTTGTCATTATTCTTTGGTTAGTTTTAGTGCATTGTATTGTTTGTACCTTTTGACTAGACCCGTATTTATTCTGGATGAATAAATGGCTATTACTCGATAGCACTGTAGTAATGCGTTTGAGCCGAGGGCTCTGTTTCGGTTGTAGAGTTGAGACTCTATCTCGGTGGCATACCGACCCTGCTGTTGTAGCAGGTGAAATATAACAACTGGTGGCAGCAAGCTACCGACCTCAGCTAGTGGGTTTCAGCCCCCAAAATCCACTACAATTCTACACACAATAGTTGTGCTCAAAGAGTGTAGATTTTAGAATACAGAACAGGTCAGGCACCAAACTGTTAGTTCTCAGTTTTTTTGCAGGTTTACTAAAAATTGGTAGAGTTTTTGTTCCACCAGAGCTCTATGGTTATAAATGGCCCTCAGGCTATATTTATTGTTGCAGGCACTAACAACAATAATACTGTCGGTCAGCAGAGAAAAGTCAAGTCTCAGCAAACAAACAGGCTAGAACGTCTGTTGTTTAACTTCAGTGATGAATGCAGTCAGATTGGAGAAATAATTGAAGCAGAGTCGGCAAGTCTTACTGAGTCCAACAGTTCTGTAAGCCTCTTTTACTATATGTTTGTGTCTATGTGGTTGTGTCTATGTGTTTGTGTCTATGTGGTTGTATCTATGTCTATGTGTTTGTGTCTATGTGGTTGTGTCCATGTAGTTGTGTCTATGTGTTTGTGTCTATGTGTTTGTGTCTATGTGTTTTTGTCTATGTGTTTGTGTCTATGTGTTTGTGTCTATGTGTTTGTGTCTATGTGTTTGTGCCGGTGTTTTTGTCTATGTGGTTGTGTCTATGTGTTTGTGTCTATGTGTTCGTGTCTATGTGTTTGTGTCGGTGTTTTTGTCTATGTGGTTGTGTCTATGTGTTTGTGTCGGTGTTTTTGTCTATGTGGTTGTGTCTATGTGTTTGTATCTATGTGTTTGTGTCTATGTGCTTGTGCCTATGTAGTTGTGTCTATGTAGTTGTGTCTATGTAGTTGTGTCTATGTGGTTGTGTCTATGTGGTTGTGTCTATGTAGTTGTGTCTATGGAGTTGCGCCTATGTGGTTGTGTCTATGTAGTTGTGTCTATGTAGTTGTATCTATGTGGTTGTGCCTATGTGGTTGTGTCTATGTTGTTGTGTCTATGTAGTTGTATCTATGTAGTTGTGTCTATGTAGTTGTGTCTATGTGGTTGTGTCTATGTGGTTGTGTCTATGTGGTTGTGTCTATGTAGTTGTCTACGTAGTTGTGCCTATGTGGTTGTGCATGAATAAAGAACACAAACAAAAACCCGGAATGCTGAGTACACAATTATTTCTCACTCAGTAGATTGTAAAGAAAGTATACACTATTTAAGATCAGTCGCTGCACTCATCAATAACCAATAATCAGTTATGGATACATTCTGTAGATACATGATATCTAGAGCCATTCCAACTACAACCATAGGAGCTACAAAGAGAGCCAAAGACAGCTACTACTCTAGTTATACTTTGTCTTCTGATAGACTTCAAGATGAGCATGTTCAGCTGCTGATTAACAATGCAGAAACTGCTTCTGTAATTGACCAATCAGAGGCCGACAAGTGTAGCAATGACAGTGAGATAGAAAAAGCTGCATGAACATCGTTTTCAAGTTTTTGTTTCTCAAACATGCGATTATCATGTTATATATTATATTAAATATGTAATATATGACTATTCACCAAACGTGAGCAGTTTCTTTTAAAGGGCCTATGACGCCTAATTTGAAGAGGATTTGATTTGATTTAAACTTTCTGAGGTTGAAATGTGTTCAGAAAAATTATCTGGAGTTGCCCTCTCACCAGTACGACGATTCCTATAGACGCAGTCAGCACTTGCCAAGACGCCTTTTTTTCTCGAAGACGCACCAAGTTATATAGAGCTATAAAGCGAGTTTTCAAAAATTTGGCTTGTTCGCATAGAAATAGGGCGTCCTAGATATTAGTTTTGTGCAGAGACTCTTTTGATTGCAAAAAAATGATATTGCAACAATTTTTAATTTTTTTGGAGCTGTTTTTCTCAAGTCAGCAATTTATTTTATCTTTGGTAAGCTCGCTATTATGTGTGCACTGGCGTTCACGTGATAGTGTTTGTCATCAAAATCAAAAGAAATAATGAATTTTTTTTATCAAAATAATAATTTTCATGTGAAAAATTAATCAAACAGTAAAATTAGTATACTTTCATGATAATACTAGGTGAAAAAAAACATTGCCGAAATTGTATTTCCGGCGTTGTTTTTTTCTACAACAACGATAATAATCAAATCTGAAATACCGGCTATCTTTCCAAGAAAAAACTTCAAAAGCACTAAATAATAATAATTAAGATTTTTCAAAAGAAGTTTGCAACTGAAAAAGTAACACAAATGGTACAAACTACTTGCTGTAATATACTATATAATATCATAATGCAGATAGTCCCTTCTGCCGAACGCGTTGTCATAGACCTCCATAGACTTCTACATGATACCTATTGGTGTTTTGTTGACGCGAGCAAGTTTCCTCAATAGTTTTACAATGCTTGATGAGAAAACAACTCTACACACAAAGTGCGTCTTGAAAACCCCGTCCTAAGCCCTTTAAAACATTTGCAACCCACATTGGAGAGTTTTACCAATTTTTTTTTTTTAATTTGACATAAAATCTCACATTTGCGAACAAATCATCTCCTTCCACCCCCACCCCCCCCCCCCCCCCCATCAGGGACCAGGCAAAGAGTATTGAACAATTATCATCAACTGATGTATTTTAAAGTGCAAGTATAAAATTATGTGCAACCCAAAAGTATGTCATTTAAAATGGCAAAAAATGTGCATACAATCATGACAGTGCTTGACAAAAAATTTACGCATATCTTTTTGAAAAATCGAACAAGAAATAAAAAAAAGAACACAACTTGAAATCGGTCCAATCGCAAATTAACTTTAAAAATAATGAATCTCCAGGTAAATGTGGAAATTTTTGAGCTTATTTCGATAGTGGTTCACATTCACAACAAACATAGAACATAATCTTTGTAAGAAAGGATAATTCACATCAAAAACTGCGAGATCACACAAATATATATATACACCAGGTAAATATAGCATAGTTAATAAAAAGAAGCAATATGAGGAATAAAGTCTAATGAAAAAATCAAATATAGAAACTCGTTAAAACTGTGAGATTAATTAAATAAGTAAAACTGTTTTCCTATCAGCAGTTTTGTTTCAGTGTCGCAGAAACTGACAAAGTGTGACACTCACTAACAAAAATAGTATGGAACGATGTGTAACAGATGGACTATAAGCATACACAAATGTGGTGAAGCAGAGAGGGTAATCAGGGAGCTGGTCACATGACCTCACATGGTCACTCTGCTTTCACACCGGCATATTGGTTTTCTCTTTAGGTAACTAACAATTGGTATCAACTCTGATTGTTTGGTTTGATAAGACAACATCACTTGAGCTGAGGTGTATGTCATTGAACGGCTGGAGGTGAATTTTCATACGGATTACTTTTTATTCGGTTTAGCTGCGCCTTATATTCGTTTTTTTCCTTCTTCATTTCCTTTTTGCTCACTGATTTTGGTTTCTTCTTTTCAGGGATAAAATGTTGAGTTTCACGAGGTTAGTATTCATGAGGAACTTCACTGACGCCAGCATTTCCTGTGAGAGACCTTGACTTTGGAGCAGCAGCTTGTTCACCGGATGGGGGTATAACATATGATTCAATTAGTATCACTGGCCGATCCAACTGCTCTTTCAGACGATTTGCTTCCTGTGTTGATGCAGCTGATTCCATAGATTGCGTTGTATCAGTGGAGTTTGGTGAGTAGTTACTGATTTCAGTTGGTTTAGATATGCTAGGGCTAGACCTGGTTGTTACATTAGTTGGAGTTGACTGCTGCGTGGAGGTAGAAGGGTTGAAAGGTAGACTGGAGCTAGCTCTTTGAACTTAGTTATAGTTTGTTACATATGTGGATGTCAATGGATTTGTTAGAGAAGGAGCAAATAACCATCTTGAATCACATTGCATAGAGAGCGAGTCTTATCTAGACTCTTTTTAATTACAACATAATGTCAAAAAGGAAACAACTCCAAAATACATGAAAAGGAGGGGCAACTTCATAAAACAATAAAATGCAAATATACAACAAGCTCCATTTGACGGGCGATTACCATCGATTCAATTTGCTCCATTTTGATCAACGAAACTTTGGGCCAGCCCATTTACAGTGTTTTGGTGGATCCTCAGTGGCCTCAAAGCGCTAGAATGATTTCACAAAAGATACACTAAGTAAACAATCGATGCAGTAAACACTAATCTGAACAGAATCAAAATATATGTTTTACGATAGTCAGTAATCCATTTCTGGTAATCAGCCACAATCAACACCAAATACGAAACAAAAAACCCGGCAGCAACCGTCTTGGTATGCTTGCAGCCAACTAGGTGTCCAATCACTGCCAATGTTATACTTAAAGCTGACCCATAACCATAACTAAGCAACTCAGTGAGTACCTCACTACCACACCACATCTGCTGTGGCAGGTTTAGCAGAAATACTGACCCATCAAGGAACAGAATTTTGTGTGGACGGAGAGGGGGGCAAGGTGGAGGCATATCTGTGGATGATCCACACATTATTTGATGCAGATTTGCTCCCATTATACTACTGACACCCATCAGCACTCTATTGTACAGAGTGTTTCCGATATCTCTTAAATTATTTGTGGACATTTATTATACTATATTTTTCTCGCGTTTAAAACTTCCTAGTTTTTGTTGGCTGGTGCTGGAGTCATCTCAACTGGCATAGCTTGGGGGAGAGCTCGGTTTTTGGCCTCGCCATGACGTAGGTAAATCCTAACGTTCGGGCTTCTAGAACTGCGTATTTCTAAACGTTTAAGCTAGACGGTAGCCTCATTGGTTCTTCTTTTTTCGGCGTATCAGGCGTAACCTCCAGGATGTGATTTAATAGCTCGTCGCTTATTTCATTCTTGGCTATCTCCTGAAGTCACGCCCTGCAGTTCTTGGCTATCTCCTGAAGTCACGCCCTGCAGTTCTTGGCTATCTCCTGAAGTCACCCCCTGCAGTTTTTGGTTATCTTCGAACTCTCCATCTATTGTAGAACTGGATTTATAATCGGTGTGAGAGGTCGTTGTAAATAAGAAAAGATAGCGGAGCCATGTATTTTCCGCAATCATCGTATAATGCCGGAAAGTAGTCTTTGATGGCAGCTGTTTTCTAATTCATCTTTGTCTAAGACTTTCAAAAACCTAATCACCGTTCTGGTTCATCCCTTGGAAAGGACTTTATTTATAGGTTGCCCTGCATAATTTACCAAATCTTGTTCGTGTTTAAGATATGTCTTTTTTACTTGTTTATCCGACATGCCGTCGACATCTTCTCAGCTGTGTAAACTACCCTTTACCAACCTCTGCCGATATGCGCCGATCTTATCGTCTTCTTTCTGGATAGATTTATTTCGATCCATTTTATTACACTCGATAATTTTGAGATGGCTTTTGACCGCTAGATAGACCGGAGGAGTTAATAACGCGACTGCCAATGTAAAAAATGGGCATCCGGTAATGTAGAACATTTCTTGAATAATTTTTTGTTGCACGCATTCTCCTTTATCTAAACTCATCAATAGCATTAGATCGTTGATTAGAGCGACTTTTATATTGGGGTTTCTTGTCACGGTGATATTGCCGTTTTGGCTCGTCAGAGTCTCAACAAATTTTTGCGACTGGTTTGATAACTTGGACCCAGTGTGTATTTTCTCTGTCCTTGGGTGCCGATACGTATGTCTGAGTTATAAAGCATGTAGTGAGGTTAGAGCAATGCCCAATAAAAGTGATCTTGCTGAAAGATGTCCTGTTTTTGTTTAAATCCTTTTCAGCTATTTTACATAGATTCGTAATACAAGTTAATTCATCTGATCACTCTCTGGTTACGACTTTATTTTTGTGTGTGTCTGCAGCAATACATTTGACTACCCACTACTTGTGGCTATCCACTGCTAACTTTTGCGCTTAGCATCATAGTTTGTTCAAGCAAGCAATACAAAGTATCAACCAACAAGCAAATGGGATGACAGCAATGATATTATTTATTGAGTTTACAGAATACACGAACAGTTGAACAAAATATAAATTGTAGTAGAATTGCCTGTTACTACTTCGACGCAACTGCTTTTATCAAGGTTATCACAATCTGCTTTCCTACCCTGCGCTGAGTAGTGGTGACAGGCACCGAGTTTGTCTGCTACCACTTCTCTGCTGCATTGCAAGCTCATACGGGGGGCGTAAGTAGTAATATATGAGCAGATCTCCCTACCAAGTGTTTTTTTTGTGGTTTTGATCTGGGGGTTGAGGCAATAGGTTACGACGTTGGATGAATTCGCCGAGTTTATATTGTATTTTATTTGAGTGGCATTTGAGTGGCATTTGAGTGGCATTTAAGTGACATTTGAGTTTTGATTATTTTTTTACTTAATTTTTTACTTAATTTGAACTTATATGGCATATAGATTTTAAATGTCTGGCATTTAAGTTTTGATAATTTTCTTACATAACTCGAACTTATATGTCATTTTGAGAGAGAGGAGATATAACTACATTGAATCAATATATGATTATATACATTTATTACATAATAAGTAGGAAAATAACCTTGTATAATATAGCTATAGTAATACAAAGCACTACAACTTGTAATAACAATCAATACATAGTCTTTTTCTTTACAATGTTGTCATTGATGTACTGATGATATATCAGAAAAGGGAAATAGCTCACCAAGTCACATTATCCAATTCGTTTTTTTTTTAATTAGAGACTATCCATCACTAAAACAAAAAATTATTTGAGGTAAAAATAACTACAACTACATCTAAATTGAGTTGAAGTATTATTTACAATGATTAGAATTTATTAAATAACAAGAACAACTCTCACCGAGTTTTATCATGTATCTCATCCTTTTTTTCATCAACATATCCCGTCTCAAAGTCATCAAAATCTCCACGTAGAAAATCTTCAAGTTCTTCATCATCATCGTCAATTTCTTCTAATAGCTCTACGTTCTTCTTTGCTTGATCATAATATTGTCTCCAATAAAATTGACCGACACTGTATGTAGAGCAAAATGAAAGATCGTATTCTGTCTTAAATTTTCCGTGGCTCTTTTTTCCTCTGTAGATCATCACACCATCAGTATTTCGGTTAGCTTCTGAAGTATATTTGTCTGGTATGGCAAGTGTCTTCAACAGTGTTTCTCCACATTTTTCAATGGTATAACGGATACAAATTACATTTGACTCCCCTCCTTTAAATCGATGAGGAACGAATCTATCAACAACATCTCGGTAAGGGAAAATAGCACCTGGTTGGAAACTATTGAGGGTCTTGATGTTCAAGAAGCGTTTGAGCTGACATTTAGTCAATGTACTCAAATATAGTGATTCCTCTTCAGCTGCCTTCTTGCTTAAAGGATGTCTGGTAACACATTTGACATCATACCAAAGAACACTTTTATTTTTTGGTTTTCCCTTTCTACCCAAATATACAACGTTAAACGGAGGGGGGTAATTATCACAGTTGAAGTTTTTAGCTATTTCAACTGGACAGAAAAGTATTTTGGGATCGAGTTCATTTATATCTGAAGGATCATGGTAGCGAACTTGAGAATATCTAAACTTCTCCTTACTTGATGGATGTAACACATCAGTCACTCGCATAATGCTTGGGATAGGAAGATCTTCAAATGTTTTGCAATTCGGAACTTTTGGTGAGTCAATCACTTGAGAACCTTTAGACTTTTCTAATTCCTTAGCTCTCCTTTCGTTGAGACATTCAACTGTTAAATGAGCTATAGCTCCGCTCTCCATTGATTTCTTATCAACGGAAGTAGTTTGTTTTTTCACTATTTTTTTTCGTTTCCTTACTATTCGCTTTTTTGGAACAGTTTTCTTTCTTTTAGGAGTTGTTTTGCTGTATTTCATTTTATTTTTTGTTGGATATGGATCTGTGCAAAGGAGCTCTTCAGAAAGATCGTCCATAACATTCTAAAAATAAAAGGGTAATATTTGCATAAGTGGCTAAGAGTGTATTTATTAGTTAGAGTATCTTATATATATATATATATGTATTTATGATAAAAAGCAGTTAAGACCATAGAATTATGATAGATTGAGAATGTGCTTATTAAACTATTGGGATGTGGAGACAAACAACAAAGGATGCGTTCAAATATATATATGTATTTACTTAATATCATACTGCTTTTAACATCACAATTGGTAAGAAATGAAATATAATAGTTTGAACAAAATATTGTAAAATAATAAAAAAACAACTAAAATTTTTTTATAAATATGTATGAAACGCTCCTAACATTAGCTCTAAAATACGTACAGAAGAGGATAGACCTTTATCGATTTGGACATAATTATAAATATGTTTTCTGAATTTATAAAAAGTTTTTTTGTTCCACTTCATTTTATGTAATTTTTTGAAAACTATTTGATTCCAAACACTTCTTTCAATTTCTTTTAAAAAATCGTTAATATTAACCACTTCCACCATTGACAAAACAGTTTCAAAACCGTTTTTTATAATGTCATCAAAAAGTTCTGTAGATACATCATGTTTCTTACAACACATCTCCATACTCATCATGTGTTGAGTTATACAGAATATTATAACTTGAAATGTCAAACGTTCTACAGCTTTTTCTTCAACAACATCATTATCTATCACATAGTTATGATACATTTCTGGAAGGAAGTCCTTTAAGTAGATTGGATTTGTTCTTGTATTATTCTAAAATACAAGTGATAATTAGATAACTAAAATAATTAAAGGTTTTCAACAGCTGTTAAATAGTACTTTTTATTAATTCTTACCTTTTCATCAGGCTGAGATTCCGACTTTAGATACAATGGTTGGCTTCCTACGTCTTGAGTATTCATTCTGAAAAAACAAAAAAATTGGTTCAATTCTTTATAATCAATTTAAAGATAGATATGTCATAAAACCTTCAGATAGTTGTGTTAGCTAGCGGAAATAATTGTATTTTTAGCCTTACTTTTATGCAGAGAGAGCTCTTAGTAGTTGCAATGGAAGTTGTAGTAGATGTTGCTCCTTTCCCCACTGTTGTTGAACTGGATGCTCTCTGTCTGAAACCCTTGTCTCTTATATAGCCAAACGTTTGACAATAAAAGTCTTATTCCCGCGAAAGCAACGGTTTCCATTCGCGTGAAAATAAAATAGTTATTCCCGCGAAAGCAACGGTTTGTATCCGCGTGAAAATAATTTTTTAATTCCCGCGAAAGCAACGGTTTCTATTCGCGTGAAAATAAACTGTATATTCCCGCGAAAACAACAGTTTCCATTCGCGTGGAAATAAATTATTTATTCCCGCGAAAGCATTGGTTTGTATTCGTGTGAAAATAAAATGTTTATTCCCGCGAAAGCAACAGTTTCCATTCGCGTGAAAATAAATTAGTTATTCCCGCGAAAGCAACGGTTTGTATTCCCATGAAAATAAAATATTTATTCCCGCGAAAGCAACGGTTTGTATTCGCGTGAAAATAAAATGTTTATTCCCGCGAAAGCAACAGTTTCCATTCGCCTGAAAATAAACTATTTATTCCCGCGAAAGCAACGGTTTGTATTCGCGTGAAAATAAAATGTTTATTCCCGCGAAAGCAATAGTTTCCATTCGCGTGAAAATAAATTATTTATTCCCGCGAAAGCAATGGTTTGTATTCGCGTGAAAATAAAATATTTATTCCCGCGAAAGCAACGGTTTGTATTCGCGTGAAAATAAAATGTTTATTCCCGCGAAAGCAACAGTTTCCATTCGCCTGAATATAAATTATTTATTCCCGCGAAAGCAACAGTTTCCATTCGCGTGAAAACAAATTATTTATTCCCGCGAAAACATTGGTTTGTATTCGAGTGAAAATAATTTTTTCATTCCCGCGAAAGCATTGGTGTTCTCCCGTAAAAACAATGTTTCATTAATTTAACCTTATGATAAATGGGATGATTTCAGCTATATAAGAAGCACTGTTTTCACACAAAAAGCAGTCACTTCAACATTAGCAACTGAAGGAGCAAGATCTACTACAACATCATCTACTACAACTACTAGAAGCACTTTCTGTTTTGAGGTAAGTCAACTTGATGTACTATTGAGAGTATAAATTTAATTTTTTTATCGATTTAGATACTAACATCAGTATGATATTTAGTAAATATATCTTCAAATTGGATTTTGAAAAAGAAAATCAAAAAATCATAACAAGGATTTTTACTTTATTTTTTAGAATGTCGACACAAGACAATACAAAACAACTGAAGAATAAAGAACCAAAACCTTCACAAGACAAGAAGGTGATTGATGACAATGTTCTTCTTCAACGCACTATGATTCCCTTTCAAAGCGCCAGTCTGAATACTCTGGCTACTCTCATCATCAAAAGCGCCTCTCTGTTAAGTACTCTATCTCCAGCTTCCAGAAGAAACATTGAAAACATCGTCAAAGTTGAAGATTTACCAATTCCTACAGTTATGCAGGTGTTAACCGTCGAGCTCCATGATGAAACGAACTGCACCATCATCTACAACTATAAAAAGGATGGAAAGATAGTTAGAGTGAAGAGCACTATTCCATCAGCAGCAGGATTACTTGTTAATGAAGCCTCGCAGATAAGACCACTGGTTTTGATCTACATGGGTGTTGAAAAGACTGGAAAAGCAATTTTTCGCGCTGCTACAGAAACAGGAACTACTTTGAGGTGTAAGAATGCGTTTGATGTACTATCAGAAAAAAGTATGAGACAAATCAATGCTTATTTCGAGGTAGCTCATCTTCAGGATTTCCCAACAGATAGTGTCATTTGTTTCCAAAACCCTGAAGTGATAACAAAATCTGACAGGCGATGGAATGGGAATGAAGAGAGTCTTCTAGTTCAATACAGAAGTGTTGTAGATGAAGAATTACTGATCGGAGATATGCGCATTCCCCATCAAATAGCTTCTGCTGTGACATCGGAAAGATGTGGAGTTATTCTGTTCAAGGGCCTGAGTCGAAACGCAGACAATTCAATTTTCTACAACATCAGTGTACTCGCAGCTCATCAAGCCTTCGTCAAAGCCTCGGAACTGACTGATAATCCAAAATCTGAGGATTTTCTCAACCTCTTCGATGATGCTGAAAAAGAAGACTGTGCAGAACAAACTCTTGAGAAGTTGATCTATAACTCAAGGGATTCATATCACTATAGGTAAGTTTTATTAATTTTTACCATAATTTAAAAATGTTGGTTTGTGAAAATTTTGTGTATTCTTACAATGAAAAATCACTTAATTCCTCTTTTTCATGTAAATAACAACAGTAAAACGATTTATCACGTAAATGATCAATTTGTGAACGTTTTTGTAAAATTATTTTTATTATATATATTTCGGATTAAAAAAAGGATTTTTTTGTGTCATTAGTGCAGTTTCTTTTTACATAAAAGTTGAAAAAATAACAAAAGGTTATAATTATTTCACAAAAATGTTTAATTTTTCACAAAAATGTTTAATTTTTCACAAAAATGTTTAATTTTTCACAAAAATGTTTAATTTTTCACAAAAATGTTTAATTTTTCACAAAAATGTTTAATTTTTCACAAAAATGTTTAATTTTTTCACATAAATGACCAACTCATAAACAGTTTTTGTAAAACATTTTTAAAATTATATATATTTCGGTTTTAAAAAAGGATTTTTTTTGTGTCATCAGTGTATTTTTTTTACATAAAAGTTGAAAAAACAACAAAAGGTTATAATTATTTTACAAAAATGTTTAATTTTTCACATAAATGATCAACTTATAAACATTTTTTGTAAAACATTTTTAAATTATATATATTTCGGATTAAAAAAAAGGACTTTTTTGTGCAATCGGTGTATTTTTTTAGGTAGAAGTTGACAAAAAAATCACAAAAGGTTATAGTTATTTTACAAAAATGCTTAATTTCTCACGTAAATAACACGTTTTATCACATGAATGGACAATTCATGAGTGTTTGTTGTAAAACATTTTTAAACTATATATGTTGATATATATATATTCCGAATCCAGATGAAAAAAAGAACTTTTTCGCGTGTAATCAGTGTATTTTTTACATAAAAGTTGAAAAAACAACAAAAGGTTATAATTATTTCACATTAATTTTTAATCATGCTATACTAATACATCACTTTTTATTTTAGTTCATTATATCGTAAAAAGAAAACAGAATAAAGGACTTTTCCCTGAAAAAATAATGAGCTGAATGATGTAACTCAGTGAGTTATTTTCCCGTTATATATAATGTAAACTAACTAATGTAGCTAAGAGTAAAATTTCATAATCGGTAAAATTTATTTATATAATGAATAACTTTTGTATTTTAGTCAATTATCGGATCTAAAAGAATACGGAATACAAGAATTACTCGCTGAGACTAATAATATATCAGCGGAACATCAAAGAAGATATTGTTCAAGAAAAACGCTTTGTAACCATTGATATCGTAAGCTATAGTAGTTTTATGAATGTAAAAACTAGATATGGTATTTTCTATTACGATTATTTCCCTGTAAATTTTATTCATCTAGAGGGGTAGTTTGGTGATTTTTGAGTTTTTAAAAAAATATCAAAAACTATATATTTTAAGGATTGTTTTTAAAAAAGTTAAAAAAAGTACAAAAAAAAGTTAAAAAAGTTATGTAATAAAACCCTGTTTTGAAACATAAAAAATTTAAAAGGAAGGTGTAGGATAAAATCCTCACTCAAAAAATTAATAAAAATTGAATGGAATAAAAGAATATTTTCTCAAATACCAAAATTTTGTAAATATAAAGTGAAAATCTCTGTATATATTTTTTCAAAAAAATATCGAAAAACTATATATTTCAATGATTATTTTTAAAAAGTCATGTAATAAAACCGTGTTTTTGAAACATAAAAAATTTAAAAAGGATGGTGTAGGATAAAATCCTCACTCAAAAAATTAATAAAAATTGAATGGAATAAAAGAATATTTTCCCAAATACCAAAATTTTGTAAATATAAAGTGAAAATCTCTATATATAATAAAACCCTGTTTTGAAACATAAAAAATTTAAAAGGAAGGTGTAGGATAAAATCCTCACTCAAAAAATTATTGAAAATTGAATGGAATAAAAGAATATAAAGTGAAAATCTCTATATATATATTTTTAAAAAATATCGAAAACTATATATTTTAATGATTATTTTTTCAAAAAAGTAATAAAAATTGAATGGAATAAAAGAATATTTTCCCAAATACCAAAATTTTGTAAATATAAAGTGAAAATCTCTATATATATATATAATAAAACCTTGTTTTGAAACATAAAAAATTTAAAAGGAAGGCGTAGGATAAAATCCTCACTCAAAAAATTATTGAAAATTGAATGGAATAAAAGAATATAAAGTGAAAATCTCTATATATATTTTTAAAAAATATCGAAAACTATATATTTTAATGATTATTTTTTTAAAAAAGTTGAAAAAACAAAAAAACTTTGTAATAAAACCCTGTTTTAAAACATAAAAAAATTAAAAGGATGTTGTAGGATAAAACCCTTGCTCAAAAAAATAATGAAAATTGATTGGAATAAAAGAATATTTTACTAAATACTGCATTTTTCTTGTAAATATATAGTAAACATTTCTGAAATATTGTTGGTGAAATTTACTGTAAAATGGTTTCAAGTGTGTCAAAGACTAAATATGATGTTTTCATTGAAATGTTTTATTTTCAAATTAAAAAAGTTGAAAAAACAAAAAAACTTTGTAATAAAACCCTGTTTTAAAACATAAAAAAATTAAAAGGATGCTGTAGGATAAAACCCTTTCTCAAAAAAATAATGAAAATTGATTGGAATAAAAGAATATTTTACCAAATACTACATTTTTCTTGTAAATACATAGTAAACATTTCTGAAATATTGTTGGTGAAATTTACTGTAAAATGGTTTCAAGTGTGTCAAAGACTAAATATGATGTTATCATTGAAATGTTTTATTTTCAAAAGATTCATATAATAACATTGAATCAATTAGTCAAATTTAACACTCAAATTTTTTATTATCAAGTAGGCTTAATGTTTCTATTGCGAATAATTCTCAAATATTGTAAAGTTTAACTATCTAGAGGTGTAATTTGTTGATTTTGATGTGTTTTTTTCTTTAAAAAAGATTATGTAATACCACATACTTCAGTTCTAATTCGTTTGAATAATTTCATGGGAGACAAAGAATAAAAAGTTACATTGATTTAGTTTTCCGAATTGAAGTTGCCATTGAAAATGGTTTGTTCTTGAATGGGTAAATCCATAACCTCATCATCATGACAGAAGTTTTGCATTTTGAAAAAACAATTTTTTTTCTTTAAAAAAAAATGATTACGTAATACTACATACTTCAGTTCTTGAAGTCGCCATCGAAAAATGGCTTGTTCTTGAATGGTAAATCCATAACCTCCTCATCATCATCATGGCAAAAGCTTTCTGATGATTGCATTTTGAAAAACAATTTACATTGATTTAGTTTTTAGAATTGAAATTGCCGTCGAAAATGGTTTGTTCTTGAATGGGTAAATCCATAGCCTTCTCATCATGTCTAAGTTTTCTACCCCAATATCTCCAACTTCTCAGAGATAGAGATTGTTTTTATTTAAAAAAAATAATGGAAAATATATATATATATAAATGATTTTTTTTTGAAAAAATGGTAAATTTTCAAAAAATTCAAAAGAAAATGTGGGATAAAACCCTCACTCAAGAAATTAATTTTGTATGATAGGATGATTACCTAACAATAAGAAAATAATGAATAATACATATTTGAGCAAGTATTGTTTGCGAAAAAATAATGAAAATTTAATGAAATGAAAGAATGTTTTACCAAATACCCTGTTTTTTTGTAAATTTGTACAAATATATGAAATTTAACCATTTAGAGAGAAAATTTAATGAAATGAAAGAATATTTTACCAAATAGTCTGGTTTTTTTGTAAATTTGTACAATTAGATGAAATTTAACCATTTAGAGAATGATTTCTTTTTGCAAAAAAATTAATGAAAATTGAATGAAATGAAAGAATATTTCACCAAATACCTCTTTTTTTGTCAAAGAAAGGTGTAGAATAAAGAGCTCACTCAAAAATTGATTTCAATACAATGGACTACTGAATTATTATATCATTTTCAATCAGATATATGTAGATACATACAAACGGATGAAAATCTCTCATCATCCATTTTTCATTTGAAATGATATTGGAACTATTTCAAGCTCACAATATTTAATATGTTCTCTTTATGTATCCCTACTTATTATACAATAAATGTATATATTCACATATTGTTTCATTTTTAATCATTGGATTTATTCAGTGTAGATGTATCTCCTCTCTCCTCTCTCTCCTCTTTTCCTCTCTCCTCTCTCTCAAAATATAAGTAAAAAAATAATCAAAACTCAAATGCCACTTAAATGCCACTCAAATGCCACTCAAATAAAATACAATATAAACTCGGCGAATTCATCCAACGTCGTAACCTATTGCCTCAACCCCCAGATCAAATCCACAAAAAAAACACTTGGTAGGGAGATCTGCTCATATATTACTACTGGCGTAAACCCTGCCCTGTATAGCTGCTTTTAGAGTCCGACCGACCCTGCGCGCATCCTGCTAGACACTAGGTCAGTGTGAGTACCGATCAGTGACAACTGCAACTCCCTGTGATCAAGGCAAATATAGAGAGAGAAAGCATTGTTTACAATCCTAGATTTATTATCCAACTGATCAAACAAGGCCGTTGCATGGCCTTTTATAAAATAGACTATAATGTAAAACCAATAAAATACCAGAAATCATTCATGCACAACGCTATTTAGCCAATAATAGGATAATAATGTAATTAGCCCAAACAGTGTTTGCCATCACTAGTATACTTCTCCTCCTTGACTGGCATGTAGGCGGAGCTAAAGGCTAAAACACACTGGAAGCGTCAAGAACGACATCCGCCAGCGAATCCACCGCTGTACGCCGAGTATCAAAAAATATGTAGACGCTCAAGATATCAAACATGTTTGATATTTTGCTGCGGCAAACCCGCTGATTGGTCAGTAACTTCCATGATCGCGAGCTAATTTTTTAATTTCCGCATTTTCAACTAATAGAGAAGTTGTCGTAGCTGTGCCAACGCAATAATAATAAAGATTATTATTATTAATTATAAAAAAAGACTATTATTAAACTACCACTCGAACTTCAATTCGTAATGTGTGATATCGAGGTGCTAATAAATGAAGTTCGCCAAAGACCTCGCATTTATGATTTATCACACACAGATTATAAAATAAATGGATTCAGTGTTTAGTTTATAAAACAAAAGTTATCTGCACTTTGGGAGTGGATAACTCCGACGGCAATTGCTAGCAGCATTTATCTGTGTGCTTTGGCGTCGTTGGTGGTCAAACTGTCGCGCCGCGCAGGTTTCCCTTCCAGTGTGTTTGAGCCAGTGGTCTCTGTTAGCGATACTTCCTGTGATGATCAATACATGTCTAGGCTTGTTTGTGAATCTACTGCTCGCCTGCACACAACTGTGTGAATGCTGGTCACCACTAGCCTAATACTAAGCGATTTCCTTAGCGATTACGTGATTTGGCAACTTTTGTTTCCTACAAAATCGCTAAGCAACCACTAGCATTTTATTTGACGTTATCGCCAGGTTTTGATCGAGTTCAAAAACTGGCTAGTGGGTTCCTTGATCAGCCAATCACAACGTAAAATAACTTAACCCTTGTTTCCAATAGTGTCTTGTCATATTCAGCGCTCCGATCTATCAATGATCCTACAATAAATTGAAGGCTATGCTCTGTAACAGCGAGTTTGAACGGAATCGCTGAAGAATGGGTAGTAGTGAAAAATTGCGCAATTTAGGGGAGGGACTTCCCTTATTGCTAAGCAAAATCGCTAGCACGATCGCTATGTGTACATGAAGTATAAGTCTTAAAAGGCACGTTTACACTGTGCGACTTTACTTTGAAGTTTGCCGTCAGCGTTTGCCGCAATGGAGTCGCACCTTAGAGGACGCACAGTGTGAACAAAAAATGAGTCGCATTCGTTGTTGTGCACAAGCCGCAGTCGCAGTCGGCAGAATGCAGCATTGCTGCATTTTTGCCGACTCCAATGTGCGACATCAAGTTGCACGTGACCTCGATGTCCAATCAGGTACTAGTGAATAAGCATTTAAATAATAAATAAATCACAATAATAATATTCGAATTAACTACTACTAGTAGTAGTAGAATATTAATGCATACTACTACTACATCATTTCTAGTAGTGGTAACACTACTAACTACTACTAGTACTACTACCACTGCTAACAACTAGTAGTAACTAACAACTTACTACTGCAACTACTGCTGTTGTAAATGGCAGTCAGCAACTTCTTGTAAATAAAATGACACAACAATATTAATCATTTAGTTGTTAAACTTATTACAACATGAAATTAATAATAATATTATTATAATAATAAATAATAATTCATTATTATTATAATAATTCATAAATAACATATAATCAACAATGATGATATTATTTATTATTATAAAAAAATTGTGAACTTTCTTAACAACATTGCTATAAGCCAAAGTAAAAGCAATTCCTATGCCATTACTTTTATGAGTGCTCATTGTTGTTGTATGATAAATAACAATTATTACAATGAATCAACACGGAGAGAGGCAGGCACCACGACAACAACAACTGCTGCTGAGCTTCATCGATCATTGATTGATTATTATTATTATTATTATTTATAATATAATAATATATTATTATTATTGTGATGTTGCTTCTAGATTAATATGCATATGAACAGACCTGTTGCCCTTCCAACACATGAGCAACCACTGCTGCTGCAGCTCCTACTACTACATCATCTTCATCAGATGAAAAATCCATATCTCTGTATCATCAAATGTTAACAAACAAAGCACTCAAGAACGAATGCAACTGGTCTGTGATTGGTCAGTGCACAAAAGGCCGCCTGCAAAATTCAATGAAGTCGCCAAGTGTGAATGGGTCAGTAAACACAGTGCGGCTGCGACTCACAGCTCAGCGTTCGCTGACCCGTTGCGGCAGAACGCAGACCGCACAGTGTAAACGTGCCTTTAGGCCAACAATTGCGGCATATGTGTATTTTGGCAACTTGTAAAAGGATTTCATTGGATGATTGGTTTAATGGGCGGGATTTTTGTTCTGCGTGTCAACAAACCAGCACAAAAAACCCCGCCCACTAAATCAATCATTCAATGAAATCCATTTAAAAGTTGCCAAGATCACAATGGGGCATGCAACTCCCAATAAAAAAAACGCACAGCATATTTCAAGCAAAATACACATATACCTCAAATTTGGCCTAAGACTTAGGCTAACTGGTCACTAGTTACAAGAGCTACTATATTTACTGAGGCGCACGATTAACGATTAACAAATTCTCCCACAAAACAATAATCTATCTACCATATATGTATGTATATAGCACTAGCACAAACAGTACTAGCCATTGCAGCAATAATAAAAGTATCAAGTGTATTCAAACTTATCTTTGTTGTACCCACTATATCACTTACTGCCAGTCAGTACTATTATCCTACAGTGTTTTTTGCCGCTTGAACCACTAGTACCATACTTCCTTCATTAACAAAACACTCAATTACTGGCAATTAAACTGAAACACAACTCACTCTGCTAAGAGTCTGAACTGAAAGAGGATGTTAACTGTCAGCGTTCTCTGACGGGTTAGGTAAAGGGCAGATAACTCTTGGGTAAAAAAATCGTTGCAAACAGGATGATTGTGAACAGGTGGATGCGCATGCTCAGTTATTCTTCACGCAGCGGTGTAAGCCTGATGATGATGTTGATGAAGTAGAACTGCAGCATTTAATTTTATTATTACTATTATTTTTATGTTATCCTGTCCTTAGTACTACCACTGTTGTTATCTTTTTTGTGTGTTTGTATTAACCATTGCTCCAGCACTTACTGTGAGGCATTCGCTACACAATGTGTTGCATCTGATAGTTTCAATCATTTTTTTCGCTGGATGATTTGCTGTCCGAACAACAAAAAAAGGCTAAGCGGTTCAGCTGAGCAACAACTACTACTCACTGGCAATAAAATAGTAAATGTGAAGCAGTGAGTGTCTATAAGTATTTATTAATTTTAGATAAATGAATTTATTAATAATATTTGTGCTAATAATTCATATACAAAACCAGGGAAAAAACCAGCTGGCACTTCTGGTGAAAGTACTTTCTGGTAAAGAGCTGCATGCTACTACTCAACTCATCCATCCATCATCATACGATGAGATGATACATCCCAAGCTACTGTGACAACCAGGACAGCCTCCAGAAGTGAAAAAACATCTCTCCGTGCTTCAACACAGCTGCACCACAACAGCTTCCTGCCTCGCGCTGTCCCCATACATGAGGATAAGGCCCATTTATAAACAATCCAAAAGTAGCATTATAATGCTAGACTCGGGTACTACCACTGGTCCCGATAAAACAAACAATATAAGAAGCGTCAATTTTATGCGTTGGACCCCGGCTAAAGTGTCTATAATCATTGAGGTCAATTATTAACATTTATTATAAAATAGTTATTATTATTCTCTCTTCTACTAAGAATGGTGATGGATTAGATGATAAATAATAATAATTTATTAATAATACATTATTAGTTATGATTGATAGTATGACAACATTTTCATTACTGCAATAAATAATAGTAATTACTACACTGTTATTACTAATAATGATTTATTATTATTATTTTACTTATTGTGATCATGATGAAATTGATTTTTTCGGAGACAGCATTGTTCTGGTAGAGGTCGTTTTCATGAGACTCAATCAGTGTACAACATGGGTCGTGTGCTACCTCTGTGAGACCGAGGCAAGATTGTTGATTTAATTATATTGCACTTATCAAAGGCCTTCGACACAGCGAACTATGGAAAACTTTCGCTTAGTTTAAAAGTATTATTGGGCTTGATAGCTGTGTTATTGGTTGGTTAGGGAGCTTTCTCCAAGGCCGGCAGCAATTTGTATCTATTCAAAATGCGTAGTTGAACCCACAACCGGTTACATCAGGTGTTCGCCAAGGGTCTGTTCTTCAGCCTCTCCCGCCTTTCACATAATCAATGGCCTTCCTCACTTAGTCCAGTTATATTGTCGACTGTTGCTGATGATGCAATATTATAGAATAACACAAGTGACAACCAAAATATTCTTTATGGTGACATGACTTCACTTTTTGACTTGTGATCTTGTTGGCAGACAACTTGCAATATATTCAACTGTTCCTCTTCACAAGCAGGAGTTGATGAAAGCTCAATACTTTTTGGGTAACCAAATGGTTATACTTAGTTTAAACGGTCGAATTTCAGCCGCATTAGGCAGTCGTGTTATGAATCTGGCTGAGAACCGACTGCACCTCCGGCCGGTTTAATCAGCAGGAGTTGAGGCGGATCGGAGAGTTGGTTTTGTGATTCGGCTGCAAAGCACTCCTGGTTTATACGATCAGGCCTCTTCTCAGCAGTGTTTTATTATTATTTATTATTATTTTTATAATTACAATAAATAATAACAATTATTTACACAATAAGTAATAATAATTATTTACACATTAATTTAAACAATAACAATAATATTTATTATAATAATCATTAATAATTTAACTGTTGTTGTTGTTATTTATTATTATCCTTATTATTGAGATGACCATGACCACTTGACATCGTGAGTGGATTGTTATCACTTGATTGATTGGCAGGCTGTCTCTCATCAAGCAATGACAAGAACAACCGCTACTATTACATGGTTGTGTGGCGTTCACAATCACAAATACATAAAATCATTACCTCGTACCTCGTGGGCTGCCATGCGGTCGTTGTTGTTTGCGGTCATGGTTGACTGGCAAATTTTATGTCGGAGTTACGGCAAACGTTGCCGCACTTACGGCTGGAAATTCGACTAAAATGTGACTGCTTTATTCAGCCGAATTGGTGCCGTGTTGAGAAAACACGACTGCATAATGCGGCTGAAATTCGGCCGTTTAAACTAAGCATTAGGCGGGTACCGTCATACTCATATTTGAGTATTTAGTTGCAAAGTTACTTAAAGTGTGATTCTCATATAAAAAATATTTTCAGTAGAGCCACTCATTCGACAGCTTGCAATGAGTGGGTGAAGGTTAAAAAGTGCTGATACAATGACAAAAAATAGTATGTTTCTTGCTTGTGAGACCTTACTTGGAACATGCAGCACAGATGTGGGTTCTCCATCAGTCAAAAATCATGAAAAATATTGAGAAAATCTAAAAGAAAGCACTGCACTATATTTTTAGTATCAAAGTCCAATCAAGTTTTGCACAATATTCGTAAAAAGAACGAACAACCAAATTGAATCCCTCGAGAGTAGAAGAAAAACAGCCAGGTTGCAACTGTTTGCAAAGTGCTTAAAGAAAGGAATAGAGCTTTCAAAATTTTGGCTTTTTTGTATAAAGGTAGGGCCTCCTAAATATTAGCATTGTGTAGGGACTTTTTTGATTGCAACACACTTTGAATTTTTTGGAGCTGATTTTCTCGTCAGCATCTTTTTTCATTTTTGGTAAGCTCGCTATTACGTATACACCGGCCTTCAGGTGTTTTTGATCAAAATCAAATAAAATAATGGAGGATTTTTATCCAAATAACAAGTTTCAAGTGAAAAATTAATCAAACAATAACATTAGTACAATGTTATAATAATATTAGATGAAAAAAAAACATTGCCGAAATTATATTTCCGTCTTTGTTTTTTTTCACAACAACGATAATAATAATAATAATAAATTTGAAATACCGGCTATCTTTCCAATAAAAAAAAATTAAAAAGCACTTAATAATAATAAAGATTTCTAGAAATTAGTTGTAAACTGAAAACCTAATTAAAATGGTACAAACTACTTGTTAAAATATACTATATAAAATCATAATGGAACTGAAGCTCATGCCATCCCAATATATTAGTGAGAGGAGAACTCTAAAGCAAAGAAAAAAGATAAAATTGGTAGAGTTTTGAAAATTTTAAAGGTATTTTAGTAAAAAGGCAACCAAACTTCCGGTTTCATCAAATTTGCGCTCCCTGGTGAGCGCCTAAAATTGGCAGGGTCCCCATTGATGACATTGAAATAATAAACAAAAGTTTATTTTTCCCTGTAACTATAAATGTCATGAAAGATATTTAGTGATACAAATCATTGAGAATCTGGCTTGAGCTTTCACGTTATTCATTATTGTTGTACCTGAAAACAGCACTGTATTTGAGTAAAAAATTCTGATGTTGAGTGAAATTCGCATATTGCAAATTGCATATCCAGTTGTTTCATTGGGCAAATCAAATTTTCAAATCCATTTTCTTTCTTCCAATTTTGAAAGTTTCATGCTTGGTATTGATTCTCTGGTCACCTATATTAGCAATTCCTCTCTTGTTCTCTGTTTAGTATGATCAAGTACTTCCTCATTTTGCAATTTTAAAGTTATGCTGCGCACAACTGCGAAATATTTACTTGTGTCTCTGCAATTACGTGTTTGAAACATCAACCATCATTAGTAATACCTACAGTAATATCATGACAACTTGAGTATCAGTTGAACTTTGCGAAAGTTATGTTTTTATAAAGCACTCATTGCACTATTCCAGGCAGGAATGGCTACAGGATGGGACATCTCAACAAAGACACCTGAGCAATTGTCAAAGGTATTAGTGTCGTTGCCACCTTGTTACCTGTATAGCACTGCTTGCTACGCATTTGATTCATCAATATTATCTACATTGCCAAGTTTCTTTGTATCATGTGAACTTACTAATAGTTGCCTTTTCAATCGGATACCGAGAGGATAACTCCACAAAAAAACCGCTTTTTGCTCCATAACTTTGGAACCGTAAGTCGAAATTGGACAATTTTTTTTCGTCAAACTATGTATCTGTATGGCTTTTAATTTTCTCTACAGAGAAAATAACTTGCTCTAGTTATAATTGAAATGATCTGATATCTTGTTGCAGTGGAACGAAAACGGCTATGTCTCATCTTGTGTGGTTTGTGGCTCCAATGAACCACTTGAAGAACTCTCAGTTAGCTGGCTCAACCTTCTGATAAAAACTGGAACAATCAGTTCGGGATTGGAAGCTTCCCAGACATCAATATGTTCCCGGTGTTCTTCCTCGGTGACCATGATGGAGCAGGCTGGTCATGTTCAGGCAAATCTATCTGAAAGGTTCCAACTGAGGTTAGCATCATCTTTTCCAGCCCCGCCCCCTTGATGTTGTTTATCTGTCTCAAATGTGTAATGTAACTATTCCTTTTGATTTATTTATTTCGTTAATGATTTTTTTTTAATGAAAATGAACTACACCATTGGCGGATGATTTTGTATACATTGTGCATTTTTTTAGTAGCACATCTCAAATATATCGCAAGAGTTTAAACTATTAGATAGTGAATTAGTTCCCAAAGATTTTTGTGGAGCATAAACTAGTTTATATCGCAATGGCATTTTGCATGTTCAGCTTCACAATCTAAAATTTTGATTTAATGGCTAAATTCTTTCTTACCTGTTATCTATCACTGCCCTGCGTGGCTAGCCGTACAAACCTGGTATCAAAATCAGTTGCATTGTAGTAGTATGATAACTCACCACAACAACACAATTATTTTTTTATGTCTTTGCAAAGTATATTAATATTTGAAACAGATGCAGATAACAATAAAAAATTAGTTATATCTAGTAATGATTATGCTAATGATTATAATATTCTCTCTTACTCAAATGACACCACAAAAGAAAAAAATCAAGAATATACAACTAATGGTTGGCGTTTGATCAACACTTTCTCTCGTGTGGACATGTCCAGTAGTCAGAATCTTTGACATTCAACATAAAACCTCCAACCCCTACCTCCAGTTGTTTTGGCTAGAAGTGTCGTTTAGTGCCTCAATGCCTGAGCATGTTGCATGTTGTGGTATCAAGCAACAGGCCCTAGTGTTCATACGTTGTATTGTTAAAACGGGCCATGATAACTCCGATATGGCTCGTGTAAACTGCATGACAGATTGCTTTGAAGATTCGGCTCAGATGTAGGTCAAATGACCTATCCCACTGGTTCCTATAACTATTGATGCACATAGACAGTTGTATCCATCATATCAGGACGTATTTTGGCTGAAAGCACTATTCCCTTCGGGAAAACGAGACTTAACGCAAATATGATTATTTTCGGCTGATTTGCGATTTACGATTTTCTCAGCTGATAGTCAATTGCCTATCTGCTGTCTCTGTCTCCCTAATATGGTCATATTTTGACTTTTCAGGAATAGAAATGGGATGAACGGTGTCAAGAAGACTTCAATAACAGCTCAACTGGTAAAACCAGGCCATGAGGTTAACATGCCGGGAGACGTTGACGGTCGGTGTCAATTGTCGGAAATTGATGGTAGGGTTCTTAATTTTTGCGGGTTACATGTGCTTTCAGCCAAAAGGGTTTTACATGGACTGATTGATGACTGCAGCTAATATCAGGATTAAAGAATTTTGTGTCTCAAAAATGCAATGAGTGTTGCTTGCACCACCTGAATAAGACTTCAATATCCCTCAGTCATTCTCCCACTTTTTTTTATGCTGCCCAATGAAAAATATTTTCCCTTACCTTATTGTCTTCAGTCAACAAAAAAAATAATTTAGAACTTTTCAACAGTTGAAATCTTGGGGTTGCTTGCTGTATAGAATATCGTGTGGTGTGAAAAGCAGTTGTTCATCAACAAATTAGAAAAAGTAATTTGCAAACAAATGCAGGTTTGAGTTGTAATCAATAATGAAAGCAGTCTTTAAATTCTCAGCCTTTTGGGTTTTCATTCCTTCCCATCTACATTAATAATTAAGGTAATGCCTCGTAATATCCCGAAAATCACAAGTAGGTCGTCTGTTCCCGACATCATATTGTTGATATACCAGAATATCAGAACAAGTGGATGTGCGTAGATGCAGGAAGTAACCATGTTCTCTTTGTTTCCCATAAATGTTTTAAAAATGTCCGCAATACTTTCTAAGCAGGTAGCTGAACCATTCATTGGTTGCTATCATCTGACCAATTCTTGTATTCACTAGTTACCAAACTCTGTATCAGAACAAAAGGTGATTGTTTGTAGTTTCCCAAGTAATATAAGATGCTGGGATTGCCATGTTGCCTAGCCGGCTTTGTGTTCTAGTTGGGCACTAGATCCTTTGGTCTAACCCATCGTGTGGTTTTCGATAAATATTTGGTACCTTTAAGATAAAATATTATACGTTTTTGGTCAAAGTTTAGTGTATTACACCAATAATTTGCTTAGGTAGACATTATATCCTGTTGTGTATGATTATTTCCATGGACACATCTAGAAGAAAGTCAAAGCAAATCGCTTTCAATGCAAATTCTGTGAAGAAATACATAGTGCCTAGCTTTTCTTCGGACGCCAATGATATTCTCAAAGCTACAGTGATTATGTAGTCTTTCGATTTTCTCTTTCTTATAAGACAGAGAATACAGCAATGAAACCTTTCAAGGTACATGCGCACTAGAACGGTTTGCAGATGAAAATCAGCCAAGTAGTAAAACAGTCTAGTGTGAAAGAAATAACGGTTGATTTTCTTTTTTATAATCAGCATTAATAGTAGTTGAGCGCTTCCTCAAAATCACTCACAGATTTTGCGGATTCTCAACAAAGGAACAACACAAAGTCCAAACAGTATTGTGCTTGTCATTTAATGCAACAAATGGTGGTAAAATACAAATGTTATCACATTTTTCAGCAATGAAAAAACCATAAACAAAAATACTGCTTTAGTTAGTATAACTTATCATCAAAGAGATTTACAAGTTGTAAATTATAAATTATTATACTTTTTTCCCATTGTTTATTATTTACATACAGTCAAACACACATACAAAGTCATACATTCAAATGCTCAAGAAATGAGTTGTTTGAAATAATTATTTGGTGCAGCTAATTATGAAATAATATGGTTCATAACAACAGATCCTAATAAATTGTTTATATCGACACAGCAACCACTGCAGTTACTAATGAAAAAGCATGGATGTAGTATAGTAGTAAAGAATTGTACCAATGGTTGTTGACAAAATACGAACAAGAAATTATGGGTCTCTCTTACCAAAAAGTGAATGCTTTGGCCTAATTTATTTTCCGTGTGTATGCGGTCACCAACAGAAAAAGAGCACAACTCCAACATGAACATTTTTTCTTCAAAAAAACATCCTAGGGTGTAAGCAGCTTGAGAATCATTTCCACTATAAGGGCAATAATGATCATTGTTGGTCAAAAGGTGGTGTCTTACATATTATTGGAATGGAAGGTTTTTCCGTAGTAGCCCTTTTAAATAACATGCTTGGGATTGGCTACAGTTATTATTGGCATTCTTCGAGTCATCCTCAACAATTTCGAAACAGGGTCATGCACTTTATTCATTTGGGGCTGCTTGCTAATAGCCCTTCAATTTCGTCCTCCGTCCCATTTATCTTTGTGTCTGAAATACTTCTGCAAAATGAGCTCTTATCAAACCCAACGCCGATGGAAAAAGTAGAAGGCAATTTGTAACCAGCTGTGTAGTTTCATTAGAGATATAGAAAATACTTGTTAGAGTCCAGCTTTGCAGACTAGCGCTCACCAAAATCAGAACAAAAGATTTTATTACTTGTGTAATTTGATCACCAATGTAATGAGAAGCAAGCTTGCGTGACCCTACAAATTGAACTGTCAATTAGAAAAAGGCTAAAAAGTGTTGAGTTGGAGTTTTTGCAGCAGTAACATTACATCAAGATAATCATGAAGAAATAGGCTTCATAGAACGGCTCCTTATAGGCTTCCTACCCCACATCATCCTTAATACCAGGCAATTCGATGCAGGATAACATAGAAGGGACATGTTCAATTTTGCAGCTGTTTGTTTTGCAGTGGCCAGGAAACCAAATTACATCGAGTCTAATTATTTCAAGTATATAATGACAAAAAATATTGTCGCAGTAGCAACTAGCGGTACAGTTTTTTTATCATGCCGTGATATAGCCTAAAATTTGTATAATTTGGGTCAAAAGGCAAGCCCATCAATCAAATTGCTCTGAATGCGGGCATCAGAGATACATCATTTAAAATATCAAGCTATAAACCAGTATAAGTGCAAAGGGAAAAAATGGAGTTGGGTCAGTATATTCCATTTATATAATACGAGCATATGTAGTGGCGGAGTAGTGCAATTAAATTTGTTTATCAGTCTTCTGTCATCATGATGAGGGTATTTCACTAAAATTTCAAACTTGCTTAGGCTGCCATTCAATCTGGGAGGATTAGTTTTGATTTTGGTCGATAATAGGAGATACCAGCTTTTTTTAAGCGATTGAGCAGTATACTGACTGCCAGGCAATATTAGCACCTTGATTTTAAAAAAAGCAAAGTAAATAAACACATGCATCAGAAAAACTGTATTGGTTTAACCAAGCTCATCTGCAGAAAGTAAGTTTTGACCGAGTAATCCAGTCTTATTAATGATAGAAATCGATTCAGAGCTTACTACTCATCAGGGTGTGGGCAATACTGGGAGGATAATGCTAAAACCACTGATCCTTTCATAAGTTTGCTTTGGTGGCTGTGGCACCTATGCTTACTTGTGATAGAATGCTAAGAATGTTTTACTCTAGCGGAGTAAATTGCCTTTAACAGTGTTGTGTGATCTTTTTTAGGCAAATCTGGCATTTTTTTTTTTTACATATCTTTGTCTCTGTAGCGGTAGGCACTCGCCCCACTATTCAGCGTTCCTTTGCGGCTTAATGTATTGTTTACTTAGTCACGGAACTCACTGAGGTGTGAACGTTTACTAAACTGATATAACAAACCAACTTTAGAATAACCTAGCATACAAATGAGCAGTACTGTCTGCTGAAATCAATATAAAGTAGGAACGTGTGGTTTTACTAACCTAAATGTCTCGTAGCTCCATATCGTCAAAGTTTGTGAATGTTTAATGCGACTGTGTGGTTACTACTGCAGATTTCCCCCAGCTGTCCATCTGTGATGTAAAAGGTGGAGTTGAGCTGTCGGAATGCAATGAAAGCGAAGACACTCCAATATTGTCTAATTTAGAAGAGATGGTAAGTTTTCTACAGACAAGTGAGTCGATACAAGAAAGTGTCTTATAGTGGTCTCATTCACCTTACTGTTCCACTATTGCATGTATATAATTCTTTGGGTAGAACAAGGTTGTGCTGCAAGGTTGATATGTTCTATGTATTTTGGTAGGAGATACCTGTGATGGAATGTGAAGTGGACAATGATGCAGGTAAGTCAACCCTGTGTACTAATCCTTAGATATGAGATAAGCATCTAGTAACCTGCTATAATATCTTGTTGAATTTGTGGGTATGTAATTGTGCCACAGCCCAGTATGTCGTTTGATGTTAATAGATATGTATCATTTATTGTCAAACTATGTCACCTGTGACTGTAATCTGTTACAATAGCATCAATGTGCCCTTAAACATTAGCTTAATATTTAGCTTTCACAGCTGCTCGTTGAAAGCCCTGTTATTAGATCATTCACTCTAGTAATAGTAAGCATTGTCACTGCACAGAATGACGGATTGGGATATACTTTTAGCAGGTAAATGTGGTGGCAGGTAAATGTGGTGGCAGGTGGATGGTTTTCTTGTGGCACGAGCCCAGCCACCAGTTATAGCTCACATCTCAGTTCTCCATTTGTCAATTTCTACAGAAGCCGCAATAGCTATGCTGTTACTGATGCGCAAAGCTGGTTATAGTTGGCGAAGTTGATGAGGTATGAGCATAATCTGGTCATGTAGTAACTCTGTCACCTTTTGGTTGCAGGTTTGGCTGAGTTGTTTGACTCCCCTTGCGGAGAGAGCGGCGTGGAGTATACCAAACCACCTACTCCTTCTCATGTTGTATCAGATGGTGAGTATTACCTACTGTTGGTCAGAGCAGCCTTCATTATGTTATCTAATATATGGATGGTGGTGATGTCATCAGTCTGCTACCTGTTGATTTGGTGCTCAATATTTTGATGAATGGAAAAATTATGAAGTTTGCACATCAAAACCATCGGAATGTAGTGTGTCCACTTATAGTCAGGGTTGGTAAAAACTATGGTTTTTTCGGAAAAAAAAACAATAAACCGGGTTTAAAGCGGTTTTTATGGTTTAACTCTTTCATTTGCAACCGCTTCCACCAATTAATGAGGTCATCCGTCACCCGCTTTGTTAAAAAAAAGTTTAATTTTCAAAATTTTATCAAAATTCATCTATACAAGATATGCTAATAAATTTATGCTCATATGAATCAGCATTCTCTCTTCTCTGAGGAGAATTAATAACATATTGATTCCACCAGTCTAAACTACTTTTATTATTTTTTTATTTCTGAGACCATTTTTTAGTAGTGACCTTGACAGATCAACCAGCAAAAAAAGTAACACACTAAATGAAAAACTGATAGCACAGCTGGAAAGAGAACAGAATTTTGATAGGAGTAGCAAAATCTGAAGCAAAATTATGCAAAACAAGAGTTAGAACACTGCAACAACAATCTAGCAATGGCTGCATAGAATACCAAAAATTTCGGAATATTTTTTTTCTGAAAATAATTATTAATTTGATTATTAGCTAAGATAAAGCTTTCATTGTTGTACGAATGAACTAGAAACATTCAGAGCTACATTTTGATATAAAGAACAACATCAAGCAACAATTTCACAAGAATAATAAAAAAAAAATTAAAATTAATTATTTATTATCAACCCCGTTTCTAAATAATTAGTTAACAGCTTACCAACCTTTAATTCCACAATCAGAAAGCTCAAACAAGCTAAGATAATAATAAACTAATTATATCAGAAGGAAGAAACAATGTACTAGCTGTTTGCCAGAAAAAAAACTGACCATCATTATGAAAAAATTGTCGAAATTGAATACAGGAAGTGATAGGGCCAAGGAGATTTAAAACTGTTTCCGTTTAGAAGGTCAAAGAGTCTTCAAACGAAAACCAAAAGATAGGCAAGACTCTGCTCTAGACGATGAAATAAAAATCATTTAATTCAGTCTTCACAAATGTGTGCAATCTTTTCTGAAAACCGGACGATTTTGAATACGAGCATTGCTCATGAAGGATGAAGTGGGCAAACAACTCCTTTCTGAGCATTGCTCGTGATGGATGGGGAGAAGGTTAACACATTCATTACAGGGTGCTTTCTGTGGTTTTCGTGGTTTTTCGCTTATTTTCATTATTTTTTAGCGGCCAACTCGATGCAGCTACAACAGTGAAACAAATACCAAAAGAACGATAAGATTCTCCTTAAAAATTATAGGGGCATTATCATGGACACAGAAAAAACCAAAAAAATTTTCCCCGCCTACACTTTTGGGCCCTTATTGCGACATAGCAAGTAACCACGAAGCTAGGCCGAGGGGAGGCCGATGTATGGATTTGCATTTTACACGAGAAATATTTGTCCTAGACACAAAAAAATTGCAGCAATGAAAAGGTGGCAAAATTTTGTTCTAAAATGATTATTTATTTGCTAGGTTGGGCTTTGAAAAAAAAAAAGCCTCAAAACCTCAATCAAAAACCACAAAACCACAAGAATGCCATTGCGCAATATCTGTAATGGCTTATTAATTGGTTTTTATGAACTAGAGAAAAAAATACTTATAATGCTTGAAAGTCAACAAAAGACTGCCAAGACAATGTTTCAGTGGTTATCTCTCAAATTTACGTTTTATTTTGCCAATGGAACCCTCTTAAATACTTTAATTATTTGTCCCAAAATGATGTTGTGGGTAATAATAATAAAAAACAATGGCTACTATTGATAAATAATTAACAACTTTATATTGTTTTGATGTTCATAGAAATTGGTGTATATGATTAAAAGACCATGGGGATTCTGAATATCAAACTTATTTTGACAGCCGCTACCGTTTTGATGGGAAAAATTAGCTCCGAAAACAAGTCCGATTTCGGTAATAATTATTATAAATAATGAAAAGTTAAAAAAATTCATAAGTCAGCCGAAACTTGTCCAATCAGTATGAAACTTGGTGAATATGAGCGCTAGGATGTGTATTTCCTTCGTTTTAAAAAATATTGTGCTAAATATCTTAAATAAGAAAAATAATTACAATGAAAAAGATGACGATTTTGGTAATAATAAATAATTATTAATTATTATTACAATGAGTGAGAAACTACACTTACCGTGCTCGAAATTTCACCAAAACTGGTCACTATGCTCAAAACATGGTGCTTTCAATATCCTGATATTTAGTTTTTTGAAAATCTATTTATAAAAAAAAAAATTCTAAAAAACAAAAGCAACCGCATGCACCAAAAATCTGTGCGCCATTGCTGGTTGCTAAGGAACAAAAACCAAAAATAAAAAATTGTAAAAGTCAAAACTAGCCTGAGGCCATGTATTAAAGATAATTTAGAATTATACAGCAAATGATTCTGAATAGAATGATACCAAAATGTAGCCTAAGTTTTAGGCCAACATTTGAGGCATATGTGTATTTCCAATGGGTTTATATTTTAATGTGTATTTTATTTGGAATATGCTGCGAGTTTCTTTATTGGGAGTTGCATACCCCATTGTTATCTTTGCAACTTTAAACGGATTTCATTGGATGATTGGTTTAGTGGGCGGGGTTTTTTCTGCTGGTTTGTTGGCCTAAGTTAAAGGGACAGCTTCGGCGACCAAATGGTCGCCGTTGCAAAGATTGTAGTAAAAATTAACTACCATCGTTGGCCAATAGCATGATCAGCTATGTTTTGCTTTGAACTTTTTATTAGACCTCAGTTTATTTTCGGCTCTTCTTATTATTGATATTTATTATTACCAGTTATTAATTATTTTGAAGCCAGCACCAACAAGACAGGTTTGAAGATTTAAAAATAATACTATTATTATTTGTATAATAATATTTATTATTGTTGTTCTTATTATTTTCATTTCACCATAATTATTCTTCTCAGGAGTTATTGTTTGTTGATCAGATTATTATCTATCCTCATCCCACAAATAACAATAATAATGTATTAAATAATATACAAATAATAATAGTATTATTTTTAAATCTTCAAACCCGTCTTTGTTGGTGCTGGCTTCAAAATAATTAATAACTGATAGCGATAATAATAAATATCAATAATAAGAAGAGACGAATATAAACTGAGGTCTAATAAAAAGTTCAAAGCAAAACATAGCTGATCACGTTATTGGCCAACGATGGTAGTTAATTTTTACTACAATCTTTGCAACGGCGACCATTTGGTCGCCGAAGCTGTCCCTTTAACTTAGGCCAACAAACCAGCAGAAAAAACCCCGCCCACTAAACCAATCATCCAATGAAATCCGTTTAAGATAACAATGGGGCATGCAACTCCCAATAAAGAAACTCCAGCATATTCTAAGTAAAATACACATTAAAATATAAACCCATTTACATTTCAATGAAAATACACATATGCCTCAAATGTTGGCCTAAAACTTAGGCTAACCAAAATGTAAGAGCTTACTCTTACTTTGCTCACATGGAAATTGTGAACAGACAATTACCGGTTTACTGTACTCATTCCGAGTGGGCTCGTGTCATGTAAGAGATGTGTTAAACCAGTTTTTATGATTTTCATGTCAATAAATGCTCCACTGCTTCTGCTTTAACTGCATTATGTGGCATAACACCAAATAATTAACTCATGTAATAAATATTACATCACAATTCACAAAACTATTCTATTTAGACTTTACAGAAGTTTACATGTATGTAAATTAAAATAAATTTACAACAATTGTTATTATGTTATATTATGATTATTATCTCCATGTCTTTGATGATGTAAGATTAGAATCTTACTGTTTGACTCTCTCCCTGGCCTGAGTGAGGCTTTGAACTACGGTGTACAGTGTACCCTGAATGCATCACCCTTTTTACATCTACAGTAGAGCTGTAAGGTTATTCTCCCCATGCAAATTCGGTTTTCCAACAAGGAAAACCCAAAGAATCGATTAAAACCGGTTGCAGTAACACGACACATTTACGGTGTTTTTTGGTGTGCCTTCACCTCAGTTATATCGGTTAACTGGTAGTTTTTTTCAAGTTGCCCACCCTTAATTCTACAGCTAAATGGGAGGACAACTCCAACTAACTGTCAGTGTTTTTCAAAAACAATCAAACATTTATTTTCAATGGTCAATAGGCTACAGCGTGGTATTCTGTATCGCAATGTAGTAACATAGTGCGGGCAGCGGAACTCCCCCCGCTGATTATATAAAACAATATACTCTGGCTACGTTATTGCGATCGTTGCTGGGTTCATTGCGGATTGACTGAATGACTCTGAGCATCTACTTTTTATGTATTTTGTTTCCATCTCTAGTTTATAATAAAACAAGTTTTGTTATTAATTACACTTTTTCTAACCATCTTTGAATTTGATGGTAATAGCTGGCAAAAATATGTTTTTCTTTTGTAGTAAGTTAATTGTCAATTATTATTATTTATTATTAATTAACTTAATTAATAATTTTTATTATATAGTAATTATTATTAAGTATTATTATTATTAATTATCATAAATAAAAACACCATCATTGATTTATAGTCACAAAATTTTTCAATCATTTTCTTCTTGTCTTATTCTTGCATAATATAAGTCAAGGAAATGTGAAACAAAAAACAGTGGCTAATAATGGTAGTTAAAAGTCTGCTTATAGTATTATTATTATTATTATAACTGTTATTTCTGCAGTGGCAATGACAAAACCAGAAAACAACATAGCGACAAACTGTTACCGGTTCTAAAACATTAGGGCCAGTTAACCACCCTGTAACCGGCTACCAGTAGCCAGTACAGCATATTGAGAACATCGAACTGGTGGGCCGGTTATAATCGCAGGTGTACAACTCCAAATCGAACGGGGCAGATGCTGTGAATATTTGATCGCACCGAAAACAACCGTACAACCGTACAGCCTTAATCTACAGTAATCCCATAATGTCAAAGACATGCCCAACCAACTAAAGGGCAGTGTCTGGGCTGTGTATTTTTCTTACAATATAGCTACGCCATCCATATGAATATTATGCTGTCTTGTTTGTTAGATCAAGAGTGTACAATGTAACCTAAATGCATCAAACTTTCATTACATGTGACTTTAATATCACTTTTAATGGGGGAAAAAAACGAAAAAAAAACAGGTTTTTAAACCGGGTTTAAACTGTTGGTTTGAACCATGCCAATCCTGCTTATAGTATTTGGTGGGTTAGTCTGAGTTCGGGCGTGAGTGGAATCAGTGCTGACTTGGCATTCCATTAAGGCCCATGTGACCTAGCTATGTACCACCTAGACCCATGTGACCTAGCTATGTACTACCTAGACCCATGTGACCTGGCTATGTACCACCTAGATCCATGTGACCTGGCTATGTACCACCAGAACCCATATGACCTAGTTATGTACCACCTAGACCCATATGACCTAGTTATGTACCATCTAGACCCATATGACCTAGTTATGTACCATCTAGACCCATATGACCTAGTTATGTACTACCTAGACCCATATGACCTAGTTATGTACCATCTAGACCCATATGACCTAATTATGTACTACCTAGACCCATATGACCTAGTTATGTACTGGTTTATTTTGAAAAAGATTATGCCAGATTCAAAGATGATGAAATGTTTTACAAACTGCTATAGATAGAATGATAGCAAGGACAGTCAGGCCCCATTTACAACAGGGCATACCATAGCGTAAATGCGCACTCCGTAAATGTGAACATTAAAGTTCGCAGCGAAAACGCCAGCTATTCAGATAGGTTACGAAACTAAATGCGCTAGACAAAAAATCCTCTAAACAGGAACCTTAGTGCAGACCAGTACCAAACGGTAGCTGTTATGATTTTTTACCGTGTTTCGTAGCATACTAGTGTAAACCAAGCCTTAGGTAGTCGGCTTGTAGATTAGATATGTAGTTTATTTGAAGCAAAGTAATGAAAGCTTTTGACTTGAAGGTTTCCATTTCATCGATCTTGCGCTGAATTCAACCAATTTATCTGCTTCTGGTGATTTTTGGCAAAAACTTTTTCCGGCGCTCTGCTCTTGTTAATTCCATGTATAGTGTAAGCATAATAGATGCTGACTTGTATGCAGTTTCCTTTTTGATGCGCAACAACTTATATAAGCCCGTAAAGCAGTTGCAAAAATTTGGCTTGTTTGCATAGAAGGAGGGTATCTTGAGCCACATTTACACTAGGCGACTGCGTCTCCGTCTCTATTGTTGGTCGTAGGCGCACGTTGGCTTTACACTGCTGCTACACCCGAAATTTTGAGTTTTGCAACTTCGGAGTTGCCCAACCATCTCAGCTAAAATGATTGGATTGATGAGTTGTGATTTATATATTACCAGTTTTTTACCAGGCAGTAGTTCTCTATGCGTCTAGTGGATTTTTTATTTACCTATAATATGAAATTTCAACTTATCTGTAAATAATAATAAGACTTACTAAAGTTAAATAATAATTTGAAGAAAATATAAAGTTCTTTTCGTGTTTGCATCCAAAATAATAATGATAATTACTCTGAATATGAATTATTTATTATTGTTAAACATACAGAGTTTGATTCTTTTGATAAGAAAAATAATGTCAACAATGCTGGTAATAATTAATTATTCAATAATAACCTTACGATCTTAGAACAATCATTGTTTACATTGTATCCAGGCTAGAATGGGCAAAATATTGGAGCCGCTATATAGAGCAACTCAATTGGTTAAACTGTGTCACGTGGCTATGAAGACTTGACGCTCGAACCCAACACTGCTTAGTTGCTGCGTCTCAGCCTGCGACAACCCTGCATCTCCACCGGAAGCTGCGCCGATCTCGTACACCAAGACGAAAGCGGCAAACTTCAAAGGAGACGGAGGCGCAGTCGCCTAGTGTAAACGCAGCTTTAGTGATAGTCATTGTGCTTAGATTTCAAGACCATAGAAAATTAGGTTTGCATTGATTTTCAGATTTTCTGGAGAAGTTTTGGTCTAGTCAGCATTTAATGTATTGTTGATAGGTTTGCTATCATGTACACACTGGCATTGATAGGTTTGCTATTATGTACACACTGGCATTCACCATGGCCAATATCTCAAAAGCTAAAGCAATATTGCAGTCCAAACAATTATTTTTTAATAAAATAATATGTAAAGATTCAAATTATCATTATTTAGAATTTATTTGTGAAGAAAAAAAACCGTCTTAATTTCGTTTTTTGCGTTGTTGTTGTAATCAACAGCAACAATAATTTTCAAATTATAGATTAGAAATAAATAATGATTTTAAAATACAATAAAAAAAATAATTAGAAACTAATTTATGATTATTTTTGGTTCAGGCTGTTTATCGCCCCTTGACATTAAAGAAAAGACAACTCCGACTAGGAATTGTGCACCTTTAACCTACATCCAAAATAAAGAAATAAGTTCAGTTTGTGAGTTGTCCGCTCCTTGCTCATTGGAATAGTTTTTATGAAGTTTTCCCTCCTTGCTCATTGCAAGGATTTAAATTAATCTGAGTTAGATTGGGATTGCCTGTGCAAACATATTTCATGAACAGTAATGCTTTCTTACTCTAATGCATTCTTTGGTATGACTCTACCAACAAATTGAAAAGGAACATTGATAAATGATTTAATTATTATGACTGTCACCGCGATTTTAAGTAGAGGTCCATCTATAGGTATTCTATTACACATACTGTTAGGATACTTAGCACTTTGAGGATATATTTTAACTAACAATAGTAATAGTAACGGTCGTGTTAAAAACTTGGTATGTTATATTTTTTTTGTCACTTCTCTTATTTGAAAAGCATATTTTTACAAAAGCAAATGGAAATAAGATTGCCAAACAAATTTTGTCACTGACAAAGTTTCTTTAGAAAATTTTTGCTTTGTGTATTGTGAGTATTTAAATACTAATGTTATTTTTTAGTGAAGTTTCATGTCGTGTTTTGTACTCCACAATCCATTCACTTCACCTTTATTCATTTCTTTCTATAGATTCTTGGAACTTTCAATGCATGTTGATCAATGAAGTGAGCACAATAATGCAATAACGTTTTTATACTTCTGTTCAGTTGGTTAAAATCTTTAATAGAAATAGTATTTTGTGAGTTGTCCTCTCGGTCTGTTCATAAACCAATTCCAGCACAAGTTTCCTGCAAGTAGTTTATGTGTATTAGTGTGAATAGAATCAACTTTTTTATTCACATTGTACTTCAGAGGAGTTATCCCTCCTTATATTGTTCGCTAAACTGACGTGTTAGTAGGTTTATGAAATTATAGTCTATCTATCTTTTCCATTTTATATGCCACTTGATAAACTGTTATTGCTATGTATTTTTTGTGAGCATATTGCAAAGACTTTATTATTAAGGAAAAGTTCCATATTCGACAACATGTATAAAGTAAACAGGGTGTGTTGCAGTGGTGTACTATGGTTGTGGGAACATGGCTGAGAGTGTGGTGAGCCTTTCCTGCTAACGATTGAGATGATTTTGTAAATTTGTCTCGATGAAATTTTTCTATGCTATCATATATCTTATGTTGAGCACCTATCAACTCAATGTACTACAGTCATCGTCAATTGACAGGTGATGAGTTGATTGGAAAAATTACCCTCGCTATTTTAAATTGTTTACTTGATCTTTGTTCAGATGCTTGTGTCACAGAGATTTCATGTTGGCACAACTTCTTCCTGTCACCTTGTTCCTACAACTTTTCAGCCTTATATTGATGACAGTATTTTTATGTTGTTTTAGATGTATCACGTTGGCTCCCAACAACAAGTAGCGTGTCAGAGAGAAGCTTTGGCTCCAGTTTTACCGACTCCACCACATCATCTAGCGGCAAGGAAAGGCCTCAGTCTAGCTGGAAATGCCCGATGTGTGCAGAGACCTTTGAGTCCAGCTCGATCTTAGTCTCACATGTACATAGTGCTCACAGTGCTTCGGAGGTGGGCGAGACAATGTCCTGTCCATTCTGTACTAAAACATTCCCTACGTACACACAACTTGGTGAGTGAGAGATGGTCTTATGTATCTTGGAAACACGAAATAAAGCCTTGTCTTGGTGTGCGCAGGTGCTAATCAGTTACAAATGAATAAGCTTATCAGGTCCAAGTGAAGCTCTAGTCTGGTGTAATTCAAAGCGTCTTGCATTGTAGCCTTGAGTAAGGAGTATGAAATTTTGTATGTTTTAATCAATTTGGAATCTTTGCCATGTGTGTAGCTACCTGATTGTTGCGCGTAGCTGAGATAGCTTGATTGTTTGTCTCGCTGTAGATGACCACATGACCCAGATGCATGGAGATGGCACCCACAGTTGTCAAGGTTGTTTTTCTGTTTTCCTTCGACCTACCTTGCTCAGATCTCACAAGCAGTATTGTAGTGGGTACAAGAAGTACAAGGAGGAGCTAAGGCTCTCTGCCAACTGCCACTCTAATAGAGGTGTCTGCTTCATTCCATTTTATCTTACGTTCCCTTACTTCGCATAAAACCTAAATAATAAATAACTAGATATCGTCCCACTCACCTAATACCTAATTTTTTTAGACTGGTAAAATGATCTATATAGAATGTAAAAAGGACGATAAATGAAATGTAACAATAACGGTGGTTACTTATGAGTAGGAAACAGCGTTGAAAAAACACCTGGTGAACAAGAGTTTCAGGGGAAAGCTGTGTTATTTCCGGTACAAAACAACCACCACCGCTGAAACCAAAATTAATAATTATATCAAAACAATTGCAATTTAATGCTTATAGTTGATTATGGTGGAACGGCATTTATCCTTGTTGTATAATATGTTAGAATAAGTTTGGTTTGTGAGTTGTCCCCTCCTTGCTCATTAGAAGGAACATTTTCATGAGATTTTCCATCCTTGCTCCTTCCAAGGATTTAAATTAAACTGAGTTGTATTGTCATTGCCTGTACAAACGTATACACATATATATACAAGCATGTATATATATTATATATACATCCATATACATATGTATACACAAGCATATACATATGTATACATCCATATACATATGTATACACAAGCATATACATATGTATATGTTATCATGTATGTTTATTTAGTTATGCATAGATCAGAGAAGCTTTACCTAAAAGCCATTCCTTAAATATTATAATAAGTAGCTAAAATAAGCATATGATGAAAGACAGAAATCAAGAATAATGGCGCTTGCTCAGCTCTGATGTTTACTACAACAAAAGCAAAGTTGATTCTCACACTTAATCATCTTCTACAAGAGTTTCACCAGAACAAGTATAGCGTCATAAAAACAATCATGACAGCGACATAGAGCGGGTTCCATTTCCAATAAAAATGGAATGGCTTAATATGATAAAACTGAATCAGGGAATGTGTAAATGTGACTATTCAACCAAGTCAAGTTTTAGTGAAGAGAGACGTTTATTAGAGCTTTAAAAACCTGGTCCAGGGGTTATTAAAAGAGCTTCTACTACATCATTGTATGAGCTTTCTCATCCTTTTGTATTAAAACTGCCGTTTATGAGATGATCCGGTAACATCGCTACCCGGTAACCAGCTGTAATATCACAAATTGTGCCATTTTGTGTAGTCCTGCTACATGAACAATTTCCTGGTATTGATGAAAATCAGAAATTTTTGATACTTAAATAAAAAATAATTCCATCAAAATAAAAAAAAAACTACCATCATCACTCTAAAACTGTTGATGGCCCATAAAACATCATAGAAAGCACGCCGAAGATATTGGTTGCACTTTTCCCTGGCTTTCGTTTCCTGTTGACTAATTTTCCCATCTCTGGGATGTGTTTGTCTAATCATAACTTTTGACAAGGCGAAACTTTGCATCTGAAAAGAGGGAACCATGTTTGATGTGCGTCATTTACAATTGATAACAAAAGCTAGCACTGTATTGCCTTAAGGTAATAGTTGGCCAATCAGGAAAGGTTTCGAGTTTTCTTTTTTTGAGAAAAAATTCAGTTTCTGGGTATCAAAAGCTGCGAGTTGATTTATTTATTGGTCCCAGAGTGTCAGAGCTTGTAGTGATCAGAAACACAATAACAGTGGTGTGCTATTTGCTAGTCAACAAAATTGTTTTTTTATTTGGTGATACATAAACTATCGTTTGAGGCTACTTTGGGTTGTGTATTATTTGGACCAGTCCCAACCATGAACATATATATCATTCTAACTTTCTACCCAGTATTTGTGTCAAAATGCCATCAGGCTTTAGAAATTATTCTCTCTGAATTGAGCGACCTGAGACAACCTTGTTGTACTGTACACTGTAGTTACACCAGTTAATTGGTTCAATTGTTCATGAACTATAGTTACTATTGGCATCGAAAGACCTGCTGTTACCTGCTAGACTATAATCAATATTACCTTTTTACTTTTGGTTCAGCCTCTCTATTGATTTGGCTAATGGTAGATGTATGAAGATCTTCATGCTTGTCAAAAATTGTGTAGATAAAGCCCTACGAATCACTTTTAGATTAGAGCTGTGACAAATACGTAGTTTCGAGTGTATCGTTGTGTGGCAGTATACGTGTGGCAACACTTAAATTAGCTCTTAAGCAGCAGCAAACTGCTGCTTCTTCCTCATCCACTCAATGGTTTTCACATGTCACAAAGTCGTCACTCAAGTTGTTAAGATCTCCGTTCTTACCCGTATTTCCACTTTTCCTCGGTTTAGTGAATGTCAAGTTTTTCGTATGGTACCTTCTCAAGGTTTGTTGCAGTTTTATGTCACATGGTAAATTCATAAGACATCAACTCATTGATTGTTGTTTGGTTTCTAGCCGAGTTCTCATGCCCTCATTGTCTCCTCAACATGTCTGACCAAAAGTGCAGCACCAAACATATTGAGGAATGCCGTACTCGCTGCCTCTCTAAGAAATACAACTGCGAAGGTTGCCTGGCAGGCTTTGACACGTTAGAAAGGCTGTTTTCTCATCAAGCTGAGTGCGAATTTTTCTACGACTTGGAATCCTTGTGTTCTGATTATTCGGTAGAGCTCAGGTGACTATGCCCACTTACATCTATATCTAGATCACTCTTTGTTTTAAATCGTTAATTCGCGGCTGGTGGATTATCTTCATCATCTGTTTCCTTACGTTGACTTTGTAAAAGGACTTGATGGTATCCTATTGTGATAATTTCAGTTGACCATTTACACTTAACAGTGTACGCTTTTGTGTTGGTTTTGTAGCTGCAGTATGTTGGTTGTTATTATTGTAGATGCCAAGGGTGCAGGGCATCACTCAGTGATTGCGCCTCATTTGTGAGCCACAGGAAAAATTGTCCTGAAATAAAAAACTTGCTGCACATTGAGTTGGAGACAATCAATCATGTGGACAATGGCAGCCCTTCGGCACCTTCCAGTAGTTCTGATGGGCAAAGCCAACCTGGAGATCCTCCTTGGTGTATCGACGGCTCTTCCGTTTGTTCAGAGTGTGGGATATCATACAAGGATGAGGCCCACTTGGCCATCCACAAACAGTCTGTTCATCAGGACGCTGACTACTGTCCATTGAAATGTAACGGATGTCGAGGAGGTTTTGTTAGCATTGAGTCGCTAAAAACTCATTCGCAGATGTGTAAACGTTCAACACCAAATGAGAGTTCGTTTCCTTGTCCAGAATGTTTGACACAGCATCAGTATAAATGTTTGTTGGAGTTTCACAAGGAGATACATAAAAATGCCGAGGAGAAGCCTTTCAGGTGCTCTGGTTGTGAAGGTGGCTTTGTAGCCAAGACTCACAAAGTTTGTCATGAGCAGAAATGCGGTAAATTTAAAATGAAGTTGTGGGAGAAAGCGAGAATTCAAACGAGTGTCAGTGTGGGTGCCAAGTCTCCAAAGTGTGAAAAAGAAAAGCTGTTGGTGGATAAATGTGTTTCTTTATTTTGCTGCAAACTTTGCTCGAAAGAATTTGCTTATTTATGTGATTTGAAAAGACACTTATGTACGCAGAAGAAGAAAAAGAAAAGAGATGCAGAAGCCAGTTGTCTTGTTTCTAGTCAGCAAGATGAAGCTGAGAGGATATATCATGCTGAGTTGATTAGCAGCATTGATTTTAAGGCTGCTGAGGTCCTGTGTCCAATTTGCTTCATCGATTTACAAACAAGTGAGAATGATACGTTCAAGTCTAGGTGCAAACGCAATGTTACCAGGCATATGAGGGGCCATGAAAAAAGCTTCTACAAGCGAATGTCTTGCCCAGGTTGCATGTGGGGATCTCCGTATCCTGGTAGACGCATTCTGTTAAAGCATGCCACTCATTGCCGGTTGCTTCGCGAAAAGTTTCCAACTGTAGCGTTCAACGCGACGAAGGTTCATTGTCCGATATGTTTGGTGAAATTTGGGAGCATTGCTGAATGCACCAAGCATTTTAGTGACCATCATGTTAGTGTAAACAAAAGTGCCCAAGGTCGTTTTATTTGTGATGGCTGCAGAGGTCATTATAGCAGCAAGGTCGATCTGGACTCTCATGTTTCTCAATGTTTGTTACATCTACGAGCACTTTCCGTGTTGGGAGTTGGTGTCGCGTGTGGCATATGCTCTGTAAGATTCACAACAGGCGAGAAGTATAACTCACATTTTGAGGAGAATCATAAGATCATTCTCAGCAGTGTTGTGTGCAGTTTTTGTGCTGAAAAGTTCAAATCATTAGACGACGTCATATCACATGTGAATACTGATTGTCCTCTCGCTCACTCCATCATTTCTTGTTCTATCTTTTCGCTCACTAACGGGGAAGCTACAACAGTATCGGAGGTTGATGACAAGGAAGAACAACTTGCTGCTATTAATGAATGCAATGATAAAGACAGTGAAATTTTCAGTTATAAAAACGGCCGAATATCAAAAAAATCTATGAAGTCATCTGAAGGTTGTGGAATCTGTGGCGTTTCAACGTTTTCCAAAGATAAACTTGCAAAGCATATGCTCATTCACACTGAGAAGGAGTCGAGGCCTTATCATTGCAAAGCGTGTGATGGTGGATTCACCCAGTTACATTTACTAGCAGCCCATGAGGACAATTGTATGCGTAGAAAACGTGGTGGGTTTAACAGCGTTCATGTGACTAATTCGACAGACCTTGGCAACACCTCTGATAACATTCCTTCCAAAGCCGTGGAGAACTCGACTGATGTGCCTACAAATATAGAAATATCTGTAAGCACTGTAAAACGTGGGGTGTTGTTAGCGTGCAGCACTTGTGACAAACAATTTGATAGTGATGTCCAGCTAGCTGAGCATCTATTGTCTGTGCACCGTCAGCCATTGCACCAGTGTGACACTTGCCAGAAATCCTTTGATCATGAGGAGACTCTCACCGAGCATAAACTGCACTGTAACTCTGACACGCTTAAGAGAGGAGGGAGTGAAGGTGATGATAAGGTGAGCTCCTGCTATTGATTCGTTATGGAATGGGGCCGTCGTTGGGCTTGTGTCATTGCCCACAGTCTATCTCGCACCGGAAATGATCATACAAGCTTTATTGCTTTGTAGATGGAGGAATGGAAATGTTTGAGCTGCTGCATCAAGTACACTCATGAGCTGTCATTTCTACTGCACATAGCTAGCCATGAGGTGACCACTGTCAGCAGGTGCTATCTATGCCCAGCAACCTTTAAATGTGCCGCTGATATCTGCATGCACATGGTTAAATACCACAAGACCTACTTGATGACTGGGATAAAGGAAGGATTGCAGGATGACAGCGATAAGGTAAAATACTCTGTCTGATGCTGCGTGCATTTCTTCACAAGGATTGAGCCAGCTGTGTTCTTTGACTTTTTGCTGAAGTAGTTGGCTCTTTCTAACTTGTTGATTGTGGTATATATGCTCTGGTGTCCTGTGGTGTGCCTCACTTTGTACATAGTCTCTTTATTGCTTTATTACACCTGATTGATTGGTTGGTTGATTGATTGGGTGTCTTTTGTCATTGATGGTACAAGCTTCTTATGTCAGCGATGTCAGTTCCCCAATAGGATCTATAGAATGCCTGTAAATGTTCAATATTGGGTTATAGCCCCTTACAAGGGTATATCGCCAGTTGTCACTTCGTTCGTCCCTCTACAAAACACTATTATAAATTATCAAACCAGGCATTCAGCCGTTTAGGGTAGTTATAACCACCTAATTAATATTGGGTTATCCCCCTGTACGATATTATGATACAGAGGTCCTATGTAGGCGGATACTCATTATAATATTGCTGATATGTCAAATGAGCAAGAACGATTCTATTGTTGGCATTGCATTGCAAACGTTTTAAACAAGCTCTTTGCCATTTGTCTCACCCTGTTACTTATCAGTTGATCCATTGTTTGAAATCTTTTGAATATCAATTGTTTAAAGGATTTTGTATGTTAATTGTTTGCAGGATTCCGATGAGGACTCTGATATAGAGGTGGAAAGTGTGGTGTCCAAAAGTTCTCAAGTCCTGGCCCAAGTTACAGAAAGGAGCCCCCGATCAACTTCAAGAGCTAGAACACCTGTAAGAAGTGGCAATGTTACAGACCCTGATAAAGCAATTACCTCCCCACCCGCTAGAGACGATTACGCTCGACCCACTGTATCCTCCTTCAAGCACAACTTGCTGCAGGGTACAAAGTGTCCTGTATGTAACAGAGAATTCGCTACCAACGAGATATTGACGAGGCATTATGGCATCCATGATGGCTACCATAATTCAGTTTGTCTTACATGTGGCTCAGGTTTTTGTAAGATAGCCCTTTTGCGGAAGCATAAATCTCGAGTGCACAGAACACCTAAGGCTAATGACTTAGTCTGTGAGCGATGTTCGGGAGCCTTTGACCATTCCTTCCGACTCCAGAAGCACCAGGAAGTGTGTATTTGCCCCAAGAATGAGAAGGTGCTGCAGTGTCTCTTTTGTGTGCGTACTTTTGACAGCTTGCAACAGCTCAAGAGTCACTCCTGGACACATCTGACTAAGTGCTCCTTCTGCGACGACAAATTCTCAGTACAGTCTCGTCGTGTGGATCACATGATGACCTGTGCCAAAAACCCGCTGCATGCAGGTTGGTTCTCATTATATATCATTCACTGAAATGTTGGTATTTTATTATCAGTACTTGGTCACAATCAATAGACACCACCGGTCCCGTATTCGAATGGGTGTTTGTTTACATTTTCTAAAAATCATTAATTCATTTCTTGAGAAAATTTGACACGGTGTGATACATTTGAAAAAAGCAGGTCTTTCTTCAACCAAATCTGAATTGTTCCGCGCATCAACACTTCTTTAAGCCAAAAAGCCACTTGCATACTGTTGCTTGAAATAAAAATGTTCCAAAAATGTTTCCAATTTTTTGTTCTTCAGGAAAAATTTTCGCATTGTAATTTTCCTGCTGACCACATGTATGATTGAGAAAGGTTTGAATAGCAGCACTTTATGCTTTTGTGGGAAGATCTTTGATACTTGGTAATTGTGTTATCAAAACATTTGTTACTTTTTCACCCGTATCCAGGTGTGAAAGTGATGTAATGACCTAGAGTTTGTTTCACCTTAAATTTTAATGTATAGGCAAGGCTCCAAGTGCTCAGGTCAGTGTTCCCAGCGTCATTAGTTCACCCCCACCCCAAAAAGTGTATAACAAGCGAGGTCCTAAGCCTAAGAACAAGCCAATAGAGAAAAAGAAATACAAATGCAAAGACTGCTGCAGCGAGTACGCCACTATGAAGAGCCTCAAAAGGCACGAGGTGGTTCATGAGCAGGCAGAGTACAGGTATGTTGTCTACACTCTCTATCTGCACCTGCTGTCTACACTCCATGTCTAGACTTGTTGTCTGCTCAACGATGCTTGTATGGTCGTGCCACTGTAGGTGTCGTGTATGTGGTGGTAAGTTCTCTTCGCTGTTAGCCAAGAACAAGCACATCCTGAGAGAACACGAGAGTGCTACCAAGTTGATCAAAGCAGCTCCTAGACCTGACTTTGAGCCTTTCCCAGAGCCTGAGGTGGAACCTGAGCCAGGTATGTGTTATTTGTATGACATGTATGTGTTTTGTTTGTGAATGTGTTGTGTGTTCAGGTCTTACATAGGTGTGCGGCAGGACTTTGAGGTTGGACTCATCCTGGTGGTTTGTAGGTGTTACCTAAATTTAAGGGAGAAGCTAGATAGAATATTGTGTCAGTTTTATTGCCTACCTTCTATATCAATGTTATATCAATGTTGTATCAATGTGGCTCACTTGTTATGATTGTAGAAGAGCCAAAACAAAACATATTCTTTTTATGTACATTTTGTACCACGTGTTTTGATTCAACGGCAGAGAGAGACCAGCATGTCAAAGAACAGCATGGCCAGCGGCAGGCGTTTGATTGTAGGCACTGTGACAAAAGGTAATTAGTGCGTTATATGTAAAAGTGGTCCCCAGCTCCACTTTACTCTCTCTTGCCCTTGTCTACCCTCACCCTACCCCCTCTACTCTCACCCTGCCCCTCTCTACCCTCACCCTGCCCCTCTCTACCCTCACCCTGCCCCTCTCTACCCTCACCCTGCCCCTCTCTACCCTCACTCTGCCTCTCTCTACCCTCACTCTGCCCCCCTCTACCCTCACCCTGCCCCCCTCTACCCTCACTCTGCCTCTCTCTACCCTCACTCTGCCCCCCTCTACCCTCACCCTGCCCCCCTCTACCCTCACTCTGCCCCCCTCTACCCTCACCCTGCCCCCCTCTACCCTCGCCCTGCCCCTCTCTACCCTCACCCTACCCCTCTCTACCCTCACCCTGCCTCTCTCTACCCTCACCCTGCCCCTCTCTACCCTCACCCTGCCCCCCTCTACCCTCACCCTACCCCCTCTACTCTCACCCTGCCCCTCTCTACCCTCACCCTGCCCCTCTCTACCCTCACCCTGCCCCTCTCTACCCTCACCCTGCCCCTCTCTACCCTCACCCTGCCCCCCTCTACCCTCACCCTGCCCCCCTCTACCCTCACCCTGCCCCTCTCTACCCTCACCCTGCCCCCCTCTACCCTCACCCTGCCCCCCTCTACCCTCACCCTGCCCCCCTCTACCCTCACCCTGCCCCTCTCTACCCTCACCCTGCCCCTCTCTACCCTCACTCTGCCTCTCTCTACCCTCACTCTGCCCCCCTCTACCCTCACCCTGCCCCCCTCTACCCTCACTCTGCCCCCCTCTACCCTCACCCTGCCCCCCTCTACCCTCACCCTGCCCCCCTCTACCCTCACCCTGCCCCCCTCTACCCTCACCCTGCCTCTCTCTACCCTCACCCTGCCCCTCTCTACCCTCACCCTGCCCCCCTCTACCCTCACCCTGCCTCTCTCTACCCTCACCCTGCCCCTCTCTACCCTCACCCTGCCCCCCTCTACCCTCACCCTACCCCCTCTACTCTCACCCTGCCCCTCTCTACCCTCACCCTGCCCCCCTCTACCCTCACCCTGCCCCTCTCTACCCTCACCCTGCCCCTCTCTACCCTCACCCTGCCCCCCTCTACCCTCACCCTGCCCCTCTCTACCCTCACCCTGCCTCTCTCTACCCTCACCCTGCCCCTCTCTACCCTCACTCTGCCCCTCTCTACCCTCACCCTGCCCCTCTCTACCCTCACTCTGCCCCCCTCTACCCTCACTCTGCCCCCCTCTACCCTCACCCTGCCCCCCTCTACCCTCACCCTGCCTCTCTCTACCCTCACCCTGCCCCTCTCTACCCTCACCCTGCCCCCCTCTACCCTCACCCTGCCCCCCTCTACCCTCACCCTGCCCCCCTCTACCCTCACCCTGCCCCCCTCTACCCTCACCCTGCCCCCCTCTACCCTCACCCTGCCACTCTCTACCCTCACCCTGCCACTCTCTACCCTCACCCTGCCCCCCTCTACCCTCACCCTGCCACTCTCTACCTTCTTCATCCCCACTTTGCTCCCTCTTCCCCTGGCTTTATCAAGTTTTTACCTCTTTTGTACAAAAATAAGTTGAAAGGAAACTGTAAAAATTACATTATTGCAACCAGAGTTCTGGCAAGCAATGCGAAAGCGAAAAAATCTTTCATTCCACCTCTGACTGGAACCTGAAGCAACATTGGATTTTGACTAATAAAACAGTGAGTGTAATTTTTTTTTATTTCAAGTTCTATTTTAGAAATTGACCAAAACTTTTCACCACACCACTTTTTAGTCCAATCTTCTTTTGCACAACATTCAGTTTGTCCATGGACTGTAAGCAAGCACCTATAGACGTGGACAGACAGATGTACATATATATTATTGAAGGTTTGGCAGCAAGTTTGCTCGGCGAAGACATCTACAGACGGCACACTCCAGTCAAAGCTCTCAGCCACCCAGTCTGGTCTGCCATCTCTGTAGTAAACGGTTTCCCTCCAACTTTGCCAAGTCACAGCATATGAAGAGGGTGAGGGCACTTGTATTGTAGCTTTGTGTCAGCTGCAACAGCTAATATTTACTGGCGCTCACACGGAATGTTCTAGTTTCTTCTTCTCTGGAGAGACATTCAAGGATATGTAATTGGTTGTTGAATTATTTATAACAATAGTTGGAATTTACCATGGTAAGCAGCAGCCCGTGTGTCATTGGTAGATTCACAAGCTGACTGATGCCGAGCTGGCCCCGCCCAAGAGGAAGAAGGTATGTAAAGTGTGCGGTGAGTCGTTTGACCACAAGAGCGAGCTGAAGGCGCATAAGAGGTCTGTCCATCAACAGAATCTACTCATTAATGGTAGCATAGATCTGTCTGCAGACATGCTACGTCTAGAAGATAATAAGCCTGGCGACTTGGGTGAGTCTTACCTAGCCTCGGGTCCTTACTGACTACAGCCATCGACTTTTCCCTGGTTAAAAGTGTACTAGCAGCGATCTCTTTTCCCTTGCACTGCCTATTTTATCTTACTTAGGTGCATGTTAGACATCGTGTGGTGTATGAGCTCCTGACGTTACACGTATCATGTGACATCATACAATAGCGGCAGCACCTGTCATCTTTAACACCTTTGTTCACAAAGCGTTTCCGTGTTAGCCGCTGTTGTTTGTCTATACGCTTGCTTTCACTAGAGATGGTCACAGTCTATGACACGGAACTGCTAAAGTAATGTGGATACATCGTTTGTGTCATTTGTTCACCCGTGTTAATGAGTGCACGCGCAAGTTACTATTGCTATGGCTATTTGTGACAAGCAGGCTTCATTTCTGGATACTTTTATAAACTAAAAGAAATGCTACAATCATCTGTAACTTCTGAATGAGTAGTTGAAACAGCATTTGGGTTGTTTGAAAGTTAAGCAAAGTTTAATGTCTAACTTATAAGTTAGGAGTTGCTCTACCATACAGAGCAATGGCTTGTTTGCATGATGATTTCTTGAATGCAGTTAATAGTTAGTTTGTTCGTTTGTTTACCTTCCCTGACATGGATTTAAATGTATTGCAGTGTTCAGTCCACCAAAGGTTAGGGCCTGCAAGCAGTGTGACATGACGTTTGCCCGCAAGGCTGAGTTGAAGGCACACTGCAGGACTGTTCATTCCCAAAGCTCACAACAATCATTTACAGAGTTACCTCAAATGCAGCTTGATGGAAATGACTCTGTTGTTTTACCTGCTGATTACTCATCAAATGCTCTAGCGGTATGCATTCAGTATAGTTCGCTGTTGGTCTTACATGAAATGATCTCGACACGGTCAATGAATTATAGCACGAGCCATGAAGTTGTGCTATCTTGTATTAATCTAGCCAATTGTAGGATGTAGCCCAGGAGTGTGATGAAGCCTTTCGTGGGCAAGTCACTTGAGGATAGAGGAGTTTATAAATTATTTTGTTTTGAAAATCCCTTTTATTGGTAGTTGGCAGGAGACAACTCCTTACAGCAAAGCAAGGACAATTTATATAGCATCTGTGATAAAAGCCAAGAACTACCTGCCAATAGCATTCCATTTTAAACTTGTAATATGTTTTGTGTGTGTACCTGCGCTGGATAGGGTGATGATAGTAAAATGTGTAGTAGTTTGTATTAGCTTTAGTTGCTAGACCTGCTGTCTACAGTTGTGTATCTCAGGCTATGTTGTAGAATAGAGAAAGACACAGTGAAGTCACTCTGGTTGTGTACCTCGGGCTATGTTGTAGAATAGAGAGGGACTTGGGTTACTTTAGTTGTGTACCTCGGGCTATGTTGTAGAATGGAGAGGACAAAGGAAAGATAAGGATGTGCAAGGACTGTGGTAAGACTTATCCAACCAAGAATGAGCTGAAGGCGCACAGAAAGGCTGAGCACAAGGAGAGGAAGTTGAGTCATTTGAGGGTGGATGGAGAGACCCTCCAGTTGCTGCAAGAACATGACCCTAGCACTGCTGTGAAGCACTCTCTCCCCGCTATTTCTACTGACAGTGAACAGAATGGGTGGGTCATCGCTAGCTCCCCAAATATATCTTTTAGTTGGTCAGTAAGGACTAGTAACTATGTACATGTATCTACGGTCACAGATAGTTGGTCAGTAACAACTAGTAACTATGTACATGTATCTACGGTCACAGATAGTTGGTCAGTAACAACTAGTAACTGTGTACATGTATCTACAGTCACAGATAGTTGGTCAGTAACAACTAGTAACTGTGTACATGTATCTACGGTCACAGCTAGTTGGTATCAGTGCACACTGCTCGTCAATGCTTTCAGTTCTGAGAATCGTGTCCTCGTCATTCTCAATTTGTCTAAACGCTGCTACACACGGCAGCGAAACGAGGACGAAACGAACTGGCCGAAACAAATTTTTTTTCGTTTTGGTGCATTTTAAACAAAATTTGCTTCACACGCGGACTGAATGTAGCCGAACAACGACAAACAACTGCCAGCCAATTACAATACGCGAATATAATAAAAGCTACCGCCAATCGTAGTAATAGTAGTATTCAATATACTAGTAGTTCTTCTACTAGTTCTTCTGTACGGAGAGCTTCCAGATATTCGCGTTTACTTAGTTTATTGGTGAGTAAGCTTAATTATTTATCAACTGGTTATGATTATCATTATTACTCACTCACTGGGCTAGTAATTTTGTAAGTGCTAGGTCCTTTTTCATTCCTAACGTTTTCTTGCAGTAGCCCCAATTTTTATTAAAAAATTAATTAACTGTACTGTAATAATAATTACTTTAAAAGTTATAATAATTTTTATTATTATAATAATAACATCAATAATAGGCAAGTAATAATAACAATAATAAACAACTGCCAGCCAATGATAGTATTTAGTACTAGTACTATAAATGATAATAATAAATTTTAGTAACATGTGCTGTGTTTAGCGCCACTAGCGCAACATGGACCAATGAAGTTACGCCTTGTGTGGCCAATAGCAAAATGCAGAAATGACTTTTGACCCATGAGCGACTAACGAAAAAATTTCAACCAAGCACTGCTAGGTCTGGACGAAACGTCACCGCAACGCTACCGAAGTGCCGGTAGGGCTTTCGTTGGGCAAATTTATATTCGTTACAAAATTAATTTGACGTTTCGTCCTCGTTTCGTCGCCGTGTGGAGCAGCCTTTGGGGTGCTTTCGGATACAATAGGCGTAGGGCTTAAGGATGGGATTAAACGAGACCATTCGGAAACACTGTTGTTGAGAGAAAAATAACATGGCGGCTATGAGCAATTTGTGCTCAACGATGGAAGTGACAAGCAAAGTAGGTGGTGTCATTGAGGGCATAGAATTGCATCCACCTAACCAACAATTTCAACGAGTCAATGTATTATCATTGCTTCTCCCTGTTTTACGACGTGACAATACATTATAGGTATATAAAAAAATATATAGCAAATAATAACATCATCGTAATTAATTTCTGTTTGTAAAGAAACTAAAGTGGGCTCGCTTTAGCTATACAGTTTCCACAGACGTTGTTAGAAATAGGAATGTATGGTTTAAACCATATGTAACTTCCGTCAAGATACAATCATCGATGCGCCCCCAACGACTGACCTACGCATAGGGTATCCGCAAGCACCCTAATTCTATAATGGTAGAAAAGTGTTTGGAGTTGTTTAATAATTGTCTTGCATTCATCTCAGCAGTTGTCTTCTCCTTGTAAGCCCACGAATTTTTGCTCATTAGGAGTTGTCTCTCTAGTTTTATGCTCGTTTCTGTTAAAATGAGAAGATTGTTTATGTAAGAATGCCTGCTAGTCTAACGTATATGTTACTGTTAGTCTATAGTATATGTTACTGTTAGTCTATAGTATAAGTTAGTGTTAGTCTATAGTATATGTTACTGTTAGTCTATAGTATATGTTACTGTTAGTCTATAGCATATGTTACTGTTAGTCTATAGTATATGTTACTGTTAGTCTATAGTATAAGTTAGTGTTAGTCTATAGTATATGTTACTGTTAGTCTATAGTATATGTTACTGTTAGTCTATAGTATATGTTACTGTTAGTCTATAGTATATGTTACTGTTAGTCTATAGTATATGTTACTGTTAGTCTATAGTATATGTTACTGTTAGTCTATAGCATATGTTACTGTTAGTCTATAGTATATGTTACTGTTAGTCTATAGTATATGTTACTGTTAGTCTATAGTATATGTTACTGTTAGTCTATAGTATATGTTACTGTTAGTCTATAGTATATGTTACTGTTAGTCTATAGTATATGTTACTGTTAGTCTATAGTATATGTTACTGTTAGTCTATAGCATATGTTACTGTTAGTCTATAGCATATGTTACTGTTAGTCTATAGTATATGTTACTGTTAGTCTATAGTATATGTTACTGTTAGTCTATAGTATATGTTACTGTTAGTCTATAGTATATGTTACTGTTAGTCTATAGTATATGTTACTGTTAGTCTATAGTATATGTTACTGTTAGTCTATAGTATATGTTACTGTTAGTCTATAGTATATAACTATTGTAGGCCCCCACCTAAGCTTATCAAACTGGAGACTCCAGAAACAGTGAACATCACGTGTAAGTACCTTACGTGGAAGTATTGTACGCTCAAGTATACCACATGTTCATCTGTATGCTAAGAAATATGTATATAGTGATGCGTGTTTGTTTGTTACAGCGGCTGAAGAGAAGCTACCTTTCCACTGTGAGCACTGCTCTAAGGGCTTCAAGCTAAGGATATCACTGAATAAACACATGACTAGAGCTCATCCGTGGATCCCCTGATGTCTAGATCAACTCTAGTTCTTATTCTATTATACAATTATACTAGAAGACTATGTATATAGGACTTGTCTTCTCTACTTTTACTGGACCGTCAGGGAGTTGTCTTCTCTACTTTTACTGGACCGTCAGCGGCTACACATTTTTACACTATCAAACTTTTGTGTCTTGAAATTTGATTTTGTTTGCCGATTGTCGGAGGCTGATAAATGAGCTCCTGGTAAGCCTACAATCACACAGCTTTCCCATTTCTCTCATTTTTATCCCATTGTTGACTGACTGATAGCGTGATAGAGAACTGTCAAATATTTAGCTCAGTTTTGTGGCCGTGTATGTGGTGATGTTATGTGTACAATCACTGGTTTAGCCTTTATCGTTGGGTTTTATAATGCTCATTTGACACAGATGAGTATTAGTGATTTGTACAATTATCATACCATAATATGATTGATACTGCAGCAACTAGAGCTCGTTGTATGCTTGTTGCAGGAGTTAGTTTATTGTGTTTGTATATAATACGCCGATTTAGTGCAAACAATATAAAACTGGGAGTTCACTCCACATGTCTATTACATATTTGTTCATCAATGCACTGAAGCAACAGTAAGTGACTGTGGGCAGTATGTCAGTGTTGGTTGGATGGCATAGAGCGTACATCTTACAGCATACCTCTTTGGAATGCTACGCGCAGGCTGTGTAATTAATTGATATAGAGTGTGAACTAATTGCTAATTAGCCTTCATCAGCAGCAAGCTCTGCGCTGCCTCTGCTGCTTACATAACAAGGGCTAGGTAAGTCTATGGAATGTTGAGGTATGATAGGATGTAAACAAAGATCTTTTGAATCATTCTTTGTATGAGGTAGCTAGCAGGTATTGTGAGTCGTTCACTTCATGTATATCTACCTGAGTAACCAAATCTAGCCAACATGAGCAAACGTAAGATAGCTTATGCTCGGAAAAATGTCATAGACCCGGAGGAAGAGGGTGAGTACCCCTTTGTCATATAAAAATTATTTACTTAAAATTTTGCGGTCAACTGTTGATTAGTTTCTGTTAATTTTGTCGAGTTCATAAATTTAATATTTTTACGGATGTTTGATCGAAGCATTGAATGTCTTCATTACTTATTTGTGCAGGAGAAGAGCTCCCGTTTGAACCAAGACAGATCACAATACACACAGACTACTGGTTCGATAGAGATTATGAACTGTATGATGAACTTCTAGGCAGGTCAGTATACAACTCATGCTGAGGAGCGACGGTCAACAACTCATTGATTTATAGCTGCACTCTATAGTTACTTTGCTCTATGGAATTGTATGTTTAACAGTTAATATCTTTGTCTATAGGGGAAAGTTTGGTGAAGTGAAAAAGTGCTCCGAAAAGTCATCAGGTTTTGTGTTGGCAGCAAAAATAGTGACAGCTAGGAAACAAAAGGAAAAGGAAGATGTTCGAAAGGAAATAAAAATCATGTCACAACTTCGTCACCCCAAAATACTTCAAGTCTATGACGCATTCGAGAGTCAAAAGAAAATGTGTATCATCACTGAGCTGTGAGTCGGCGGCTGTTGGTAGAGTCAGCGTTAGGTCTGCGCATTGTCGTACATATTTCAAATCCTTTTTTAACATATAACCTCTCTACAGCGACGGCCATTGTGCAAGCTTCTACTTGATGTTGTTGTTTGTTATAATTATTTCTTTGACCAATCATAATCGTGCTATCTCAACAATTTCCTAACTAGCCTCATTGCATCATGGATTGCTCCTTCATGTTGGTAATAATATTTGGTTTCATGGCCAGTGGTATTCATTAGTTAGCTATTACAGCTTATTACTCATTTTAACTGTAACTGCATTCTCTGGAGTTTGTGAAAAGATTGTGGGTTATTGCTGTGGGGTGTTGGTCCCCCCCCCCCCCCCTTCATTCTATGATGAGTCGTCTATACTCGTATTTACTTGTAACGTACCATTACTACTGTGTTACAGAGTTGAAGGTGGAGAACTATTCGATAGAGTTGTTGATGAAAAGTTTGATTTGACCGAGCGAGTAGCCATTTTGTTTATGAGACAAATAATCGATGGTGTAGCTTTCATTCACTCTCAGAACATTCTCCACCTCGATATGAAGGTAATGCCATTACTGACTCTACCAAACTTTCAACAACTCGTTTTTCACTTCCCAGCGACCACTAGTTCTCATGGCTGGTTATTAGACTAAATAGTCAGTCCATAGTTGATAGCAATAGTTTTCTCTCACGGCTCGCAATTGACTAGTTCACCCATTCCGAGAATTTTGTTTGGTCTAGCGGATCCTAGCAAACTGTAGAATTCAATTTTATGTGAAAAATGATTACTGCAAATAATTGATAGCCACTTGCATTATCTGGTTTGGTACTGGGGAGTCTTTTACTGAAATAAACTTTTATCAATCAGGATAATTGGTAGTCGTGTGCCCTTGTTTGTGATGTCATGCTGTCATTCGCTAGCGGCAGCAGTATTCAGCTAGTATGTGTACTAGTGTTTGAGATGCACTAATGAGCTCATATTTTGTAATTAGTGTGCTAGAATGTTCTATATACCAGCTGACTCCCACTCATTGCATGCTGACTTTATACGTGCTAGTCAGTTCATATTTATTGTACTGTGTATGTTATATCTATGTCTAGTGTATGTTATATATATGTCTAGTGTATGTTATATATATATATGTCTAGTGTATGTTATATATCTGTGCTGTGTATGTTATATCTATGTCTAGTGTATGTTATATCTATGTCTAGTGTATGTTATATCCATGTCTAGTGTATGTTATATCTATGTCTAGTGTATGTTATATATATGTACTGTGTATGTTATATATATGTTTAGTGTATGTTATATATATGTCTAGTGTATGTTATATATATGTACTGTGTATGTTATATATATGTCTAGTGTATGTTATATCTGTGTCTAGTGTATGTTATATATATGTACTTTGTATGTTATATATATGTGCTGTATATAATTCACACACATGTAGAAAGCATCTATTGAAAAAAATGCAAAAGAATTCCTCTGTTAGCTTTACAATTACATACACACACGTTATCCATTTCTTGTTTATCGCAGCCAGAAAACATAATATGCGTAGCGAAGACAGGGACTCGGATTAAAATCATAGACTTTGGTTTAGCCACAAGATATGACTCGTTCTCGAGTACCAAAGTTATGGCTGGCACTGTAGACTTTATGGCCCCAGAGGTGTGCAACTATGAGGATGTCACTCCTGCCACTGACATGTGGAGTATTGGAGTTATCTGCTATGTTTTGTAAGTTGTTTGCTCATGTCAGGTAAAAATTTCAATCTGTTGTCTTTGGCTGTTGTCTTTGGCTTTCTTATGTCTCAGTTGATATCGTTTAACTCTGTGTTTGGTTCATTCCAGGCTGATGGAAACCATTGTCATAAGGAAGCAGTTCCTTTGTGTATCAAAGCCACATAAAGTTTCATTGACAATTGATGTAGATATGAGAGGTTTAGATCACTTGTATCTCACAGCCACTAGCGAATTCAATGTTGTAGAGTTTCTGGTCTTTCGCCATTTTGCGGAGATGACGATGCTGACACCATTTGCAACATTCTCAGACTAGACTTTGACTTCGCTGCCGAAGAGTTTGATGAAGTGACAGCGGGTTGCAAAGACTTTATCAAAAAACTACTGATCAAAGATCCTCGGTAATTTGTTTATTTCTACTGTAACAGAGAGAGGACAACTTCATAAGACCACACCACGGCATAGAGAAGACAACTTCGAAATTGATTCATTTCAGCTGAGACCAATCAAAATTAGTATAAATTAGATTAGTTACTATACTTCTATATCATAACTGGTTATTCCTTGACCACACAATATCAGGCATACCTTCCTTCTAATTTAAAAGTGCTATTATTTCTCATTTGTATCATGAATATTTTGATTATCTATATTGATCTTTGATTTCTTTGCAGCAAAAGAATGACAGCTGGTGACTGCATGAAGCACTCCTGGCTGAACAAAATCACTCGCTCACAGACTAACAAACATTTATCCAAGAAGCATCATATCAAGTTCTTTGTGAAACGGAAGTGGAAGGTGCGTTTGTAATAGAATCACTATATAAAGTAGCCCTGTGCCAGAACATTGAGACAGAAATAGCCGCTAATGGAATTGCCTATTCACAGGCAATGAATAAACTCTTACTGCAGGTCGCTCTGAGGTCACAAGCAGTGTTATCATAAAATGGACGCCGTTTTGCAGCAGAATGTAGATATTGATAGAGGTTTTATTATGGCAATTTTATGTCTCTTGCAAAAAGCCTGCAGTTATGGATTCTGGTTATTAAAATAGTGAGATAGTGCTCATCTCCTCTGATATAATTATATATTGCTGATTGTAGAAAGTTATTAAAGCTGTCATAGCTTTAAACAGATTTGCACGAATAGCCCGAGAGCGTAGAGAAGCCTCAGAAACTCGTACCTTACAAGAGCCTGCAGTGGCGGAGAGTTGTGAAATTCCTAGCTGGAGAGTGCGGATGGAGGAGAGGATAAATCGGGCAAGGGCGAAAGCTGAGTTGGTCTCAAACAAAAAATCAACTGAAAAAGTTTCTAGACCAAAAGACTCTGGAGTTATAGCCTCAGGAGCTGTGACTTCATCCCTCTCTTGCTCCAGTGGATACGATAGCTCAGGTTCCACTAGGTCAACCGCCACCATTGATGACATTCCTTTGGTTAGCGCAGACGAGTTAGAGAAATCACGCAATGATTCTGGTGAAATCGTTTCTTTTCAACGCTTGGAGAGTGTCGAAAAATTTATGAACGGTGAAAGTAGTGAGACTAAGGCCTTCGGTGAACTGAAACAATGCTCAACAGATTCCAACGCTAGTACTGTTACTCCAGTCGTGTCTTCTACCGCTGGCACAATGTCAGAGAATGAGAGATTTAGTAGTGCTGACACTGATGATCTCACAACAGGCACCACAGGTGGGATGGTAACAGAGGCTCCACAAGAACAAGTGCTGGAAGAGGACATGAACAGTTCTGACAATGATGAAGTTTACAATTTTTATTCCGACTCTGAGGAAGAGGCTGCTGATACTGCAGCTAGTTATTCTGGTCAGGCAAGCACTAGCGATGATAGCACCTCTAGTCAGCCCAACCAAACAGGATCTGAGAATTGTGATGAGTTCAAACCTGGCATGACAGATTCATCAAAAGGAAGCACAAATAGTTTGGTCGGAGCAGCTAAAACACATAGTGGTAGCAACTCCATTGTAGAGAGCACTTCAGTTCCACATGCCACACCAGATGATATCCCTGCCCGAGGTTCTCCCAGTAGTTCTAGACTCCAGCGACGTAGAGCCAGCTTGCTGGAAGACGTGATAGAATTCGCTGAAGAGACTTTTGAACCCAAAAGATGTGACTCTAGAAGGTTATCTAGAGTTGAGAGTGGAGACAACCGTGAGTCATCCAATCGCTCAAATTCACCTGGTCTTCGGCAAGTCAGTCACACTTCAAGATCTGACATACCAAAATATGACAGATCCGGAAAGTCTTCTACGGTGGAGATAGGATCTCCAAGGGGGTCTAATCATTCTACACAGCCGTCGAAACGTGGCCCTTCTCCTGCTGCAAGATATTCTCGTAACTCCAGAAACAGTAGCCGTGAGCCTAGCATTGACCAGGATCTAGACGACATCACTCCTGTGGGAAGGCGCCATTATTGGTCACCTTCCCCGGTGCGAGAATCAAGCTCCGATAGGCAGAGGAGATTGAGAATGGCTGCTCTTAGCGGAGAAGATTATGCGCCATTTTCTGCCTATGATCGGATGGAACGTGTTATACCTATCGAAATAGAGCGGTCTCCACCTCGCAATGAGCCAAGGTTTGGCTCTTTGCCAAGACAACAATTTTCAACAAGTTCTCAATATGATTCAAATATGCGCAGAAGGCGAAGCAGCAATCCTGATGTTGACGTTGACGATATCTATTCAGTATCGCCTCGTATCAGAGATTCACCTATTCGTGACCCTAGCTTGTTTTTGAGTCGGGTCAAAGATTCACCGGGAAGGAACAGTTTTGATCGCAGACAAGCAAGAATTGCAGCCATTATGGGAGATTCGAGTGAGTCATTGGACAGTATTGACAGACGCAAACCTCCAACACCTGGTTTCCCATCAAATCGTAGTTATTCAAGTTCCAGTACAGACAATAGGCAGGCCCGGATAGCTGCCATATTGAATAATGATGACTCTATCAAATCAAATGATGTAACGAGGCAGACTCACAGTGTGCCTTCAAGCAGAACGAATTCTGACGATGACAGGCACCGCAGAATAGCTGCTATTTTGTCAAAGAAAGAAGATTCTTGATGTCTCCTTCACTTCCTGTAATCATATATGGAGTCGTCACATCTATTATACCAATGACAAACAGTTATAGTAACTCGACTATTTCATAATCTCAGCTCGCTTACATGTATTGTTTATTACAGAAAAGGCGATGAAAGAGTATTTCTACAATATATGTCAAGCTGCGCGATTCATGCAATTTAAAACTGAAATATTTCATGGTGGTTCATTCTTAGTTTAATACAGAATTAACCTTCTTATCCGCTCACTAATCTGTCCGTTTAAGTATTACATGCTGTGGAATATTCATCTTAGTATTTTATCAACTTTGGACTGACATATTATTGTTATTTTCCATTTGTGCATGTTTACAGTTTACAGTAAGTTTGCCTTTACCTTAATAACCAGCTCAACTCTCTCAGCTTACTTAACTGTTTTATACATTTGTGCCATGATTGTGATTTTGCTCTAATCTACTTGTCAAATAATAGAAATCTCAACTTCATCTGTCTATGGGAGGAGAATCAATTAAGTTGCTGAGTATTTATTTACAATTTAATTTGAGAAATTTTTAATGTTTATTTTTCTTATTTGACAATATTCAGGTGGATATAACTTCACAGGCACTATATGACAAGAGGCGTTGTTTGTGAAGTGAGACAATTTTTCATTTGTACATAGATTTGTTAAACCTTTGCTTGGGTCTAATTGAGGCCTGTTGTTGGCCTCAGCTGTGGCATACATTCTATTCATCTCGCTCATTCGGACTAGCTCAGTAATTTAATTAGAATGATGCAAATCAAACTTTGGACAGGTTAGACTATGCTTGTACATGAATTATTTTGCCTCCATCACTCAAACACCCGATTAATAGCTAGTTTGTGGAGACAGATGTACAATTTGTGCCGCTGTTAATAACCGAGTGTATATCTATCTGCTCACCACACCAGAAAAATATGATTTAATTGTGGAAAAGTCATGTAAATGACATGATAGAGGAGACCATCCAAGTTGAGATATCAATTTCTATGGTAGCTTGGAGTTACCTACTCTCTGATCAGCTGCGTTTGGGTTATTTTGCACCACTCTTCGATTGAGCTTCCTATTCCATATTGGAATGCGTAAAAAATTCCCTCTAGGCTTTATTCAGTTTGCCAGAAAAAGCCAAGTTTTTGCTAGTTTCTGCAATATCAACAACTGTTGAGAACCAACGAAAGATCGCAAGCTGTGTCATAAGATCCTGTCATTACGGAGTACCAAAGGTGACGAAAATAGCCTTTGTTGAGGGCAAGTCAGTTATCAGAACATCCCATACAACAGTGCATTATACAATGTCTACTACATCCCATACAACAGTGATGAGGCATTCTGGGGAAGGATGGTGAGAAGTGCTGTGAGCTAGATGGAAAGCATCGTTGTGAACAGGAAATCCACAAGGCACAAGTTGCTGCAGCAGTGCTAAATAGCTGCACACACTTGTATTGGCTTACTCTAGTAGTAAGTCCAACAGTTTCTACTAAACTGCTGTTATAAACAAGAACGGATTTGTACATTATTATTTCTTACAATATATTTCGACAAATCCAGTAAATATTGACAAATAATTTACATTCAAAAGATAAACTTGTTGATCAATGCGCAAAACAACAAAACGAAAGTGACTCGAAAGTGTTATTGCTATGGTAGTAGGGTGTATATTGGACAATAGAGTTATACACGGGGAGAGGGGTAGACAACTTCCCTAGCACAAAACAAACATTCTGACTAATATGAGTACCTGCCAGGAGAGTGTACACCACCAAATACATTGATACAATAGTAAACCACCGAAAGCTACAATACTGAATGACCAACAGAATATATTCTAAAATGGGTAGTGATGAAAGGATAACAAAAAAAGGTGATACAAACACATGATTGTTAAACTATCAGCTCAAGCTACAACAACACCGTGTACATTTATTTGTCAGCTAGAACAGCGGTGACACCATCTACAACAAACAATATAGACTTGGTTCCATGCTAACATTGATCATCAATATAATATGACATCATCGAAATAGCTAACACATGTACCACATTGTATGAGACATACTGCAATAGGCTTACATGCAGTAAGTAAAACTATAATTTAAGAAAAGGTTATTAGAGTTACAATTCCCTCTATATGTTGGAGAGAAGACAAGTCCGAAATGGCATCGGTGAATAACATGTTTTGTTGGTGGCGAGTACAAAACATGAGAAGCCAAAAAGGGAGATTACGAGACAGTATTTGAAGGCCATACCTATGACTGAGTCGCAATAATTACGTATCGGTGGTTTTACCATCCATTTCCAACAGCGTTCTCTTCTTGGCTAATGTCTTCTTCCTGTACTTCTCCCCGAGAGTGATACATATGGCCAGAAGTACGACCTGTGGAGACAATTTCAGATGTACGCAGCTGAGGTAGGTAGAGCGAGCCTACTATATGTACGCTATAGTAAGTGCCTGTGCACCTCTAGTACGTACCTGTACGACAATACCTAGAAACGGCCATAGTGGGGCCAAATTGTCTCGTACATGCAAACGCTTGACGCTTGTAGCATCTCCTTTACTGTTCTTAGCGACACACCTGCATATAGAGGAAGAGAGTTATGTGCAACCGACAAGTGCAATAATCTACAGGAAAGACTCAGAGGCTAATTGAGATACTTATTTGTGCAGTGAAGGCTCTGAGCAACTTTCAATCTATGTTGTTTTCTTTGTTACAAAAAATCAATAACGCAAATTTTCTTTGAAACAACAAATGTCTCTTCAACTTTCTAGAGAAGTGAGCAGAAATGAATAATGAAAAAGATCAATAATTTCCTTTTACAAAATAATGTTTTTAAAAGCAACGATGACTTAACCTCACTAGCGCTGCCTTAACAAGCCAAGGTCACCAAACATTAGCCACTCACACTATATCGAATATAATTGGCCACACAAAACAGAGAAGGTCTGACACTTGTCTGACACCATGTAACAAACAGAGAAGGTATGACACTTGTCTGACACCATGTAACAAGTTGTGTAACATTGCTACTGCTCCAGCGATTATACTCCATAATGCTGCAGCTAGCAGGAAAGACTGTGCACTCAGTGCTAGTAATATATTAATATTAGTAAGCCTGCTATTTGTTATAGTTTTGTGGTCCTCAAGCTATTTTGTTCAACAAGCATGTTCACATCTATTAAAGCAAAGTGTTATGTAGACAGCTGCCAGAGAGCTCTGGCTGATGGCACGAATGAAATGCTTACTCTGTATTCTGTCACTGCTCAGTGGACAAACTTCTGCCTGTTCATCACAACAATATCACAATAGCTACGGCAGCAACGACAGCTACGGCAGCAGGAGTGTGACCTCACAATGAGATGGTAAACAACGCAAATGCGTTTGACCATCATTTACTTACACTCACAATTAAAAGAGTCACAAAAGAAAAATATTCTTCAACATCGATGAATGCACAGGACAAATAAGTTGAGAAAAATGCCAAGGAGAACTGAACACTCATGTGTGGAGATTACAACCTGTAACAAGTTCTATTTAGATAGCAAATGTTGTACCCATGTATGGACAACTCCAAAGTCCAGCAAATAGACACACAAGTCAACCCAGCTCTACACTCCCTCCACCTGCAGAACTTACCTTCACTAAGTGCATGCATTCACAACGACACCAATACATGCATGACTGGTTTCCATCATATAAAATGTAGCTATGTGCAGTCGTAGCCCTGGATGCAGTCGCACACAGAAAAGTGATGAAACGTACGTACAACCTTGTAGGTAAGTTTTAGCTAACAGATGAGAAACTTACTTGTAGTCACCTACAGGTAAGAGACTTACTTGTAGTCACCTACAGGTAAGAGACTTACTTGTAGTCATCTACAGGTAAGAGACTTACTTGTAGTCACCCTTGTGCTTGCTATCCTCTAGGGAGGAGATGCTAAACACAGAATTAGTGATTGTATCGTTCAGCTCCGTGGTGAAGTCCTCTAGCGGTTGATCGTTGTGGTACCAGGTAATGTTAGGTGCAGGATAACCACTGAACTGTAAACAAGACATCAGTTATAGCATACAGTACATCAGTTATAGTATACAGTACATCAGTTATAGTATACAGTACATCAGTTATAGTATACAGTACATCAGTTATAGCATACAGTACATCAGTTATAGCATACAGTACATCAGGTATAGTATACAGTACATCAGTTATAGTATACAGTACATCAGTTATAGTATACAGTATATCAGTTATAGTATACAGTACATCAGTTATAGTATACAGTACATCAGTTATAGTATACAGTACATCAGTTATAGTATACAGTACATCAGTTATAGTATACAGTACATCAGTTATAGTATACAGTACATCAGTTATAGTATACAGTACATCAGTTATAGTATACAGTACATCAGTTATAGTATACAGTACATCAGTTATAGTATACAGTACATCAGTTATAGTATACAGTACATCAGTTATAGTATACAGTACATCAGTTATAGTACACAGTACATCAGTTATAGTATACAGTACATCAGTTATAGTATACAGTACATCAGTTATAGTATACAGTACATCAGTTATAGTATACAGTACATCAGTTATAGTATACAGTACATCAGTTATAGCAGACAGTACATCAGTTATAGTATACAGTACATCAGTTATAGTATACAGTACATCAGTTATAGCAGACAGTACATCAGTTATAGTATACAGTACATCAGTTATAGCAGACAGTACATCAGTTATAGTATACAGTACATCAGTTATAGCAGACAGTACATCAGTTATAGTATACAGTACATCAGTTATAGTATACAGTACATCAGTTATAGTATACAGTACATCAGTTATAGCAGACAGTACATCAGTTATAGTATACAGTACATCAGTTATAGCAGACAGTACATCAGTTATAGTATACAGTACATCAGTTATAGTATACAGTACATCAGTTATAGTATACAGTACATCAGTTATAGTATACAGTACATCAGTTATAGTATACAGTACATCAGTTATAGTATACAGTACATCAGTTATAGTATACAGTACATCAGTTATAGTATACAGTACATCAGTTATAGTATACAGTACATCAGTTATAGTATACAGTACATCAGTTATAATAGTACGCAGTCTATTGGTCACAGTCATTTCTATACAAGACAAAAACTACGACTGCACATGCATTATATACGCATAACATTTAGTGCTGTCAGCCGGTGATAATTTTTATTCAGATTATTCGCAACGATTAACATTAACAATTTTACATTACTAACATAATTTTCAAGGTTTTTTAGTGTTTACATGCAGCACATTTTGCTATTCTACAAGTACAAGAGTTAGAGTTTCTTCCTCCACGCTTAAAAAGATGATAACCTGTAAGTTTGTTACATTCGTAATGCTCTAGAACCTACTAATAAGATTTATTATTATCGCATTCCATTTATATGTTCTGTTGGTAAGTCATACATGCACTGAGCAAGCAGTGACAATAAGGCCAAAAGCCATACCTGTACTGAGCAAGCAGTGACAATAAGGCCAAAAGCCATACCTGTACTGAGCAAGCAGTGACAATAAGGCCAAAAAATTAATTCTTACCAACTATTATATAATACAACAGTTATTATAATCGTTAATTAATATAAAACACAAATTCTTGATTTTTTTAACTTGGAGCAAACTGGATGCTCAGTAAATGAAAAACGATCATGCAACATGATTTATATTAACTTGATAATAATAAGGAAATGACAGCTCAGGTGGTAATAAGAAATATAACATTATTAGTAATTATTATTATCAATAATAATTTTATTGATATTTATGTTCCAGCAATACTAAATAATTATTTTGGTCTATTTACAATGAGAGTTTGTCAAACATCATGTAGAAGTAACAATAATTTGAATTTCTTTCGCATACTTCAGCGATCAGCAATTGTTTTGGTGCCACTCCGAATCATGTAACTATTCCAATGAAAACAACGATTTTTATTCTTTTCAAAAGTAAGATTAATTTAAAAGATCTTCTTTTTAAAATGATCGCTTCTTTTCTTCTTTAATTAAAGCGTACAAGCGTCAAATAGCAGCAGTAATAACAACACAGAACATGTGCTAGTACTAATTAATTTGTCACAACCCTTACGACAGGACAACTCGAGCAATAGTGACACTATAAAAAACTATTTTTGTATTAATGTAGTTATTACGATGAGCCAACAATGCATATAAGTTGTGGAGATACATCATAATTAGTGTAGGCCAGTATGGAGTATGCACGAAACTATATAGTAGTAAAATGTTTTACAACATCATAGTAACAGAATTCTTTTAACTCTCTTTAACATCGCTCTAGCGCGTGTCTATTGAGCACTTTAGTCACAAATACACTCGACTTATGTAATTGTTAGTAAATAAATTTGCTGCACGCGTCAACTTTCTATGACCATTATTGAGTTGTGATGCAACTTTCTCTGTGGAGTTGTCTTTTCTTAAAGTGTCAAAGGCACTACATGGCCAATACAAAATTACTAAAAAATAACCTCAAACTGGCTTGGTGTATTGATTTTGGAAATGAATGTTTATTTTCATTCCACACTGCTTCAATTTCTTTCCATAAAATAACTTGCAGTATAGAATTGGTGGTAATCGTTGTGCGATAAAACACGACTGCGATACAACAATGACTGCGATACAACACGACTGCGATACAACGCGGCTGCGATACAACAATATCAAAAGCACAAATCTGTTGATCACTCCCAGCCCCATTCACCTTCCTATCCATTTACCCAACTCTTCAACCTCCCTTTTAGTTTAGTACGCTGACTTCTAGTCACCCTCACACCGTGTCGAGTCAACCTTTGATGCCGATGGGCAAATACAAAATCTTTACATAGCTAATTGAGTAAATCAAAACATAAAAACTGAGAAACTTTCATCTTTCTAAAGGGGGGATAACCAAACTGTACAGACAGAGAAACCTCTATTTATAAATAATACAATATAATATATCGGCATAATACTTACAGCGCAAGTCATCACAATCTCCTCCGTATCCTTGTACTGCTCTTGAAAGGGATCAAACGTAAAAGAGTTCTCCACAGGGGGGCCATATTTAACGAAAGTAGCAGTGAGCTTGTTTAGGTTTTGGTTGGCCTGAGTGAACCGGCACTCATAGACCGCAGGAAATTGACTAGCTGTTGAATATACAATTCCATATTAATGTTGTGCACTCAACTAGTTATATATGGATATACCTACATTTATAACACAAGTAAACACTTACACCCACCGGTGAGGGAGTATGAGAAGACCTTCAGACCTTCCTCAGCATCGGCACCTTCAGCATCAGTGAAGTTCTCGGAGGACAAAGTTTGTTCCACGACGAGATTACCATTTCGCAGCCATTGAACAGCGAGTGGCAGGTTATATGGTGCTCTACCACCATCAGCAATACTTATACTACATACGACTCCTCCTTCTACCTCAGACACGGACATGTTATACATGATAGCTGCCTCACACGCAAAGTTTCTATCAGTATGGCACCAGATGTTGTACACTTTCAATTTCGGATCGGTCAAGTTGAACTTTGTGGTCTTGGTATCAGCCATTTCCGTCACGTTTGCGATGTCCGCTAGTTTCTTTGAGTCATCAGGTTTGTCGCTGCTTAGACAACCTTTGCTGGCGCCAGTATGAAGTAACTCTACTCCTTTGTCCTGACTGGTTGGCGTGCATTTACCGGTTAGTGGCTCATTTACATTGTACAACCCTCGCGGTAAGTCAAGTATCGGCGTCTGAGCTTTGGCAAGTATGACAAGGCAGGAGTATATAAGTATTTGGTATCCGTTTACAAAAGCCATTGTTTGATGTCAACCACCTAACAACAACAACCACAGAGAGTTCAGGTTTAACTCATTTCCTCAACTATAGATAAAGCACTAGTTTAGCTCACTACTGCAGAGGGTCTAGCTCCATATTCCGGTGGGTCTATGATCCGGTGATTTCGGCTCGTTGTTTCGGTGAATGATTTTTGTTAAAAAAATGCTACTGTGGAGCACTATTAAAAATGGACGCTACATTTTGCAATGAACTATTATTAAATTATTCTATAATGAAGTTTTGTTTTTTTCATAGTTTTTATCACTAATAAAAGTAGTTTACTACTTGAGGCATAATAATAAATTACTATCATTGATTTTTTTTCAAACCAAGTACCAAATCAAATAATACAATCCATTTGAACTTCACTGTATTTAAATGTAAAAGACGCTCCACAATAGTCTTCTTCTATGAAAAATAATTCACCAGAACATAGAGCCGAAATCGCCGGAACATAAACCCACCGGAATATCGAACCACCGGAACATAGAGCGTTCACTACTGCAGAACCAACAAAACGCGACTAACCGAGTTAAAAAAAATACAACTAGAAGATAAAGAGTGCAGTTCATAGATCACGTATACAACTGAACAATATAAACCTGATGAGCGATTCCATTTAATAATGCTCGATTAGTTTTCCAGTGAAATAATTTGTAAAATTTGAACATTACTGTTATTGCTTACAACAATGATGCCACGGACGCATATCTGGCATTTGTTTCATCGAAAATAAATTTCCTAATTATGATAATTTAAATCTTTTGATATTATTTGATTTGCAAATAAATTTTTGAACTGTAATTTAGCTTAAGCTTTTCAGATGATGGCCATGTAATTTATCATGTGAATGTCAGTGTGTACATAATAGCAAACCTATCAATGATAAATTAAAATGCTGACTCAACAAAAACACCTTAAAAAAAACTGAAAGCAATTGAAAATCTATGTTTTGATGCTTTAGAAAGTCTTTGCACAATGACCATTCTTGAGGTGCCCTCTTTCTATGCAACCACGCCAAATTTTTGCAGCTCTGCTTTATGGCCTTGTATGTTGCTGTGTATCATGAAAAATGCGTACAAGTCAGCATCTATTGCGTTTATACTATACATGGAATTAATGAGAGCATAACTCCGCAAAAGGCTCTGGCAAAAGAGCACTTGAAATAAATGAATTAAGTATAACTCTGTCAGAAATCTGTGACACAGCACCAGTCCCGACCACATAAAAGCTAGGACAAGAGTGAGAATGACCATTTTGGTAGAAAAGAAAACGTCGCAGAAGTATCAAAATGGGAAGAAAAAATGAAATTCTCATGATTAAACTGAAGAAACAATAACCATTACTAGGACTAAAGCCATTTAAGTGCAACAGGAGAGAGTAAAAATGCGTAAAAAAAATGAAGTGACAAGTAGTTGTCAATTAAAACTGTAACATGCTACAAAAGCAAGCAATGTCAATATATCAGGTACAAGATTGTATGAACATAAAAAGCCGATAGTTGTTTGCTTCCTACTGAAACTTGTGTTCAAATCTCTAACCAGCCATAAGAGCAATTGCTGATCAAAACAATTCTGGTGTGATTGTTCGCATGTACTACTACGTATCTAGTCTATAAATATATAATAATAGTACGATACCAATGCTAGTAGTATCACAACTACTTCCTACTAAAACTTGAACTAGCTAGTGCAGTAGTATACAATAATAATAATTATTGTTATAACTATTAATGAATAATAGTAAATAACAATTCATAACAGATGAATGAAGTGTTTTTACAAATACTTTCTGTTGAAAAACGGGAATGAGTGAGGAATGAGTGAGTGTTAAAAAGAGAGAAAACGAGTGAGTCCCATTTTCAAACAATCTCCAACAGTAAAGATTTGTCCTTTATTTGCTTTGGGTAGAAACTATCGCATTTATTACACTTGAATATACTACTTCCATGTTTCATTCTGAAAGCAACCTTGTGAATCATGCACATTTGCCGTTTCCTACACTTCCTAGGAAAATAAGCTGTAAATGCTCCTGATATTTTCATGGCTACAGCTTGTGTCAAAACTGAAAAAAATTGATCACATAGATATGTAAAGCCATAAGTTTATCAAATAAATATTATATATAACTCATAGAGAAAATGCCAGCATAATTGAGAAAAATAAGCTCACTTCACAAATCTTACAATTTTTCTCTTAATTTTATGCAATAACCAGTAAGAATGATAGCCAATGACAAGGTGAAAGTGGGAGGAACCTACTCTAAAACAACCGTCATGGAGTTTATATCATGGACCATAATATCTTTGCATGTATATTAATGAGGGCATCCAATAACCAAAGTATTTGGGGAGAGAACAAATGACTAACAAATAGACATGCAAGACTGGATTGTCAGGTTTAGCAGAAGTGAGAAAAGAGTTAAAGCTTGGCTAGGCACATCCACAAAATGTGGAAATGTAAATTTGTTCATGTCCTACGCACTATGCAATGACAGCTTGACAGTTAGAGACTGATGCCAATGATGCATCACAACCGCATAATTAACTCCATATTAGTTAATTTCATCCTTGACTGAACGATAGTTCCTCATCATCATCAGATATGCAATATTTTTGGTTAATACAATTCCTAGCGAAGTGCCAAACAAAATTCCATGTCCAATCAGTGATAATGCAAGCTGTTATTAGCCAGTTACAGAATAGTGAATTGCTAGTGCGTGCGTGCGTGTCGCACAAAAAAACAATATATTAATGCTGAAATGCACACACTGCTTAGGGACAAACTGACATCAGTTGGGGATTCTTTTTAAGAGGTGAAACAATATTGCAGATTTTCAGGGTATGCGTATTTTTATACTAAAGATAGTATGAACTGTTTGACAAATTTACAACGTAACGAAACATAATGCATCATACCTGCTCACAGTTATAAGAGACACGAGACTGACACTTCAGACATCAATGAATAAAAAAAAAAAAACACTTTAGATATTGCCAAGGCAGACAGATATTCCCTTAAGAAAAACGAGCCAACATTTAATTATCAACGCAGGAATAATTGGTAGATTGCAGTCAGATTATTTTGTAAAGAAATACAAGACACATTGTTCCAAAATTTTTATTCAAGAACGAAGAAAGAACCCAAACTTTCTATCACTAGCCGGTATTCATTATCACCTTTCGGTTATTACTTCACATCAATATTTGTGCAGTCAGAAAGTTTCAGCAACAAGAATGCCCAGCTACAGCCTGTAAGCAAATATTTTCCATTAGCTTTCTGCCTTATACTCCCAAGTCTTGAATTTGAATTAGAATTAGCTGGAGGAGCGAGCACGGCCAACGTGTGAGAATGACAATAAATTAATTAATATTATAATAAATACATTAATATTATAATCTATTATCTTTTTATGATTAATTACATGACACTAACATTTATATAAATAATTCAATTGCTATTACAGTTTACAATTAAATTTCTACTTTACAATTACAATAACAAAGCAGGACACCACATTTAAGTGTGATTTACCCACTACTACACTCTCCTTTTTATTGTGTTTGCTGACTGATTTTGCAGACGTGAAGTACAGTGGCTAATAGCATAAACCTTTTTGAAAAGGGGAAAATACCACTTTGCTATTGAAAGTCAAGCAACAAACTGTATTGTTCAACACACATAAAAAATTTACAAAAATTTTCTGGTTTCACAAACCATCCAGATGCTCTTAAAAGTATTTCATTTCAAAAATTTTAGTTTCTGGACAAAAACTGAAATTTTAAAAATACAATAACTATTTAAAAAATTAAGATCGTTAGAACAAAGGGGGTTTTTCCAATTTGAAACAATTATCTCCTGGATAAAAAATAACGTTAAATTTATCATAAATTTGATAATTAACATAGAACGATGGGTGGACATAACCTTGAATGCAACAAAGTTATCATTACCATTATAACTAAGGTTTGTTTCAATATTAGTAGAATTGCTTTCATTTAATTATATGCTTTCCCACAACCAATATTTAGTAGAAAAAAGCACGAGCCTTAATCTTCTCCGCTGTGTTTACACTAAATGAACCACTGTAGAAAATCATATTAATAATAACAACAACGCAACGAGACCATCTGTACAAAATGGACAGTATAAAAATATCTCAACGTCTTTAACACCAAATATATAAAACTTCTTTAGTCAACATAAAAAGCTAATTAACGGATACACACTCCTACCGCATATGAGATGATCATCAGTAGAGAATGGTGGTTGGTACACCTGCCATGTTGTCAAAAGAAAAGAGGAAATATTTTGGACCATTGGCTTCTACTTGTTGCAACTGGGCTTGATGGTTTAAAAGAGGAACTTTTTTGGAAAAAAAGTCAGACAATAATCAGGAGTCAAGTTCAACAAACCAATTGCCGAAGTAAATGAATGGTTAAGATGAGAAAATGTGAAAAAAATCACAATAGATAATCAACGAAAATAACATATATAAGAATAATGTAAAAATAATGTACTTGTGATATGAAAGAAATTTGGATTTGCAGTAGATTTTATGGACAAAGTTAAATTTCCAGGCATTCTCAAGGAGTTTGAAGTTTTAAGGAGGTAAGAAAAATTGTACTAAAATCCCAGGAGGCACAAATCAGGAGAGGTGAGAGGTAGGTAATTAGTTCCCACAAGCATTATTAGTAGCTATTAGTAGATGTGGTGGTTGCTGATGTTAGCTAGTAGTAGAATTTGTTGACATTCGATTCACAATACAATTTATTGTTACATCTTACTTCTTTTTTAGAACACACTAGAGCATTTAACTAAAAGTGTGCCTCAACATTTCCAATACATAGGTCATAACTGACTTCACTGCGTTAAATAGCAATTTAGTAACTACTAACTGTGATCCAGTGAGAGGAAGGAAATGAGTATATAAAGTATATGCCAGCTGTGAAAATAATATTATGATCTTATTTAAAAAAAGTCTTCAAATTTTGATTTGACTTATTTGACTTATTGATACATATGGTGAGAAGGCAGCATGTGTGAGATGCTCCTCTAGCCACTGGAATATCAGTTCCCCTGGGTTGCATGAACTCATCATAAAAATTTATCAGTGATGTATGGTTTTCCACATGTGAGAAAATCCGAATCAGATGGTCGGCCTCTCATTTCAACCAGTGTTTCAAACTGTAGAAGATAATTTCCTGCCAGCATAATGCTATCTTCACATATCAGTAGTTAGAGACAAAATTGAATGCACTACTCAGCGGCACCATCTAAATGTAATTTATTATCAAGTGCTCAAGGTAAATGTGTCCCATACTGATGCAGCGTATTCCATGAGGGGATTAGCCAAGTTGAAGCAGCACAGAATATTCTGATTGGAGATGTTCTGAATCAAATTCACTGAAATGGAATTGACTGATTTTATTAATTATTCCCTGAATGGGCAAAAAATCAGAATCAGTTTGTTGCATTGCGGCTTACAGATATTTTTACCAACAACGAAGATCAAGCAGATCAGCTTTACCAACTCATATTGTTACTGCATTGGCCTCATACGATAGCAATGACAATTAGACCAATGTGGCTAGGTTGCTCTTGCAACACCTATTATGATGAGGAAAAGCATAATCTGCCATGTAGCGAATTAGCTTGTAATCTAGGAAAACTATAAAATGATCGACTTGTGGTTTAGCTGTATATGAGTGAATAAGTACGCTGAGATTACTGTTAAAACTTTACACTCAACTTTTTTTCATAAAATGTATTGGTTCGAATCGGAATCGGTTCAATGGCAAAATCGGTAGAATCAGGATCAAACCAGATGGGTGAAAATTTTGTGAATTGCAACATCTCTAATTATGGTGTTAGTAGAAAATCTCTCCCTGGGACAACAAAAGAGAGGGGGGGAAGAGAGAGGGGTGAGAGAGAGTGGGAGGCAGGAGAGTGGAGACAGGGAAGAAAGGGGAGAGAAAGGCAGATAGAGAGAAAGTTCGTCTGCCAGAATAATAAAAGAAAAATTGATTACCGCAATTATTTACAATAATTATAATAGTAGCAATTTATAATAATTATTATCTTTTGATTTATGCTGAAAATTCTTATTAGCATTATTATAGTTAGTGAATTTACTATATTATTTATCATAAATAAATAATATTCATTCATAACTAATACTACATATAACAATAAAATAATTATTATTAATCTTAGTTATTTATTTTTTATCATTATTATTATCAGCTGAACTAACTTGTTATTAGTTAATTAATAGTAGAAGTAGTAGCAGTTGTAGTATCGTTATTAACAATTATTATTTATCATTATTGTTACTATAAACCAAATATCATATAGATATAATAATAATAATAATATATACACAAACATTATTGTATATTTATATATATATAATAATTTTTTTTCACCTCGTGGAAATAGAACATTCAAAATCACCCCGCGATGCAAACAGGGAATGCCTCTTTGGTCAGTGTTTATTCAGTGTGGCAGCGACAGCTGCTTATTGCTGAGTGTTATTTGACCCCAGCCTAAGATCCCTCACGCTGCGCGGAAGGAAGCTATTGTAATATGTCTGACTCGATGCATATATTGAGGTTGGCTTTCCTCTGCTTGCAGCTCGTGTGACCATAGTTGTCTGGCTTCCACTGTTAACCAGCTCATCATATGCTGAAGCAAGGGTCTGGTGTCTGGTTTCATCTGAGAGTATTCTCATCAGTAATGACAACCTGTGTGATTTTTGTCTTTCTTTTAGTGGTTTAAAGAATGGCTCCGGCCATTTCTATATTTATCTGATATGTCATTGATATGTCCTTATGAGGTGCTTCAAATACCAACTTTGTCAAAATTCAATTTATTTCTATGTTTTCTTAACAACATTAATAACAAGCACGTTGTGAGTGTTGTCTCTTCTTCGAAATCTTTTGGGAAAACCTATGACGTACGCAGGTGTTTTAGCAAATGCTAAACTTTTGCTCGGATCACCAAAATCACTGAAGCATAACAGTACAAGTGACCTGGCTCATCAATTGATATAACTAGTAAGTAGTAATAGCGGCACATGTGGTTTAGTAGTAGTAGTAGTAAAACAAAAGTTTAGCGTTCGCTAAAACACTTGCGTACGTCATATGTTTTCCCAAAAGATTTCGAAGGGGAGGCAACACTCACAACATGCTTGTTATTAATGTTGTTAAGAAAACATAGAAATAAACTGAATTTTGACAAAGTTGGTATTTGAAGCACCTCATAAGGACATATCAATGACATATCAGATAAATACAGAAATGGCCAGAGCCATTCTTTAAGCTCAAGTTGCGTTCAACCTTCAGTTACCCCACGTCTACCCTTAATGTTTTTGATAAAGCGAACTGCTTGAAATTGTACATGCTCAATAGCATCGCAAGTGTTATTCTCAGTGGGGTCCCAAAGGGTATCACCGTATTCGAAGCTTGGTTGGCAGAGACTGGTATATGCAAGCAATTTGCCTCTCTCAATCGCCTTATATAGAGTGTATTTTATGCAGCCAAGGATTTTAGATGCGCTCTTAATTTTGGATGTTATATGTTTTTCAAACTTCAGGTTTGATTGCATTTCTATAACGAGGTACGTGGTCTGCTCAACACATTTGAGAGGACAGGTACCGAGGGAGTACTTTGGACCTGCAGATGGCCCTTTGCTAAATGTAATAACTTCATATTTATCAGTGTTGAATGGCATTTTCCATTTGGTAGACCATGCATGCAGTGCGTCAACATTTTCTTGGAAGCGGTTCTTATCTTCATCGTTGTTAACCTCTGAGTAAAGCAAGGTGTCATCAGCATACAAACTCACAAAACATGTTACAGCTTCTAGATCATTTATGTAGATTAGAAACAACGTGGGCCCCAGCACTGAGCCCTGGGGCACCCCTGAAGTAACCGTGAAGTCTGACAATAGCGTTCCTTGCACTGCAACCCTCCGGCTTCTCTGAGCAAGAAAACCCTGAACCCAATTCACAATGTGTGGGCCTATGCCGTCAATACGCCGAATCTTTTGCATGAGTAGGTTATGAGGCACTATGTCAAATGCCTTCCGAAAGTCGAGAACGACACCGTGCACTGTTGAGCTGTTTTCTATATAGCTAGGTGATGGTATGTAGCGCATAATTGGGTTTCACATCCGAGGCCCTTTCTGAACCCGTGTTGACGGTTATACAGCACATTGTCCAGTGTTTCATTGATATAATGCAGAACAATATGTTCGAGCATCTTACATGGTATGCTTGTCAACGATATTGGTCGGTAGTTTGATGGCTCTTCTCTCGCGCCTCTTTTTGTGAATTGGTGTAACGTTAGCAGTTTTCTATTATAATGGTAAAGGCAGTATACCTGAGTTGATAGATGCCTGGAATATGTATGATAGCCATTAGGCCACAAGCAGCTCACATTTTCTTATTTGATCAGGCCCAGGTGATTTATTGTTTTTCAAATCATGTATCAGCTTTTTGATCCCTTCAGACTGAATTTCAATGGAACAGCTATCTGTCAGTAGAAATGGGAGATCTGTTATACTTTCAGTTGCACAGAACTGACTTTGGAAGTATTCATTCAGAGTTTCTGCACATTTCAGACTGTCTGATATCATGGTGCCATTTTTAAGCTTGATAGTTGCTAGTGGGTGCTGCCATTTTTGTCTTTGTTGTAGGTGCTTGTAGAAGGGCTTGCTGTTACACTTTTCAAGTGGTTTACAGATCTTATCCTCGATATATTTGCGCTTGATTTGTCTAAAGGCCTTTTTGTTTTCACGCCTTAATATTAATAATCATTATTATAGTAAATAATAACTAATAATTATAACAACATATTTATTTATTATTTTTCATTTCAATTTCTAATTATTACTATTATTATATTTATAGTTATTATAATAATTATACAATAAAAATTAATAATAAATAATAATTATCATCATCAAACACAAATTTAGTTGTTATAATAATAATTATTTATTTGCTCCTATTATTATTATTTTATTATTATTACTTTATGATGATGGTCTGTTGTGATGATGATGGTGATCATCACAACAGACCATCGATCATCATAAAATAATAAAACAATAATAATAGGAGCAAATAAATAATTATTATAACAATTAAATTTGATAATGATAATTATAATAATGATAATTTATTATTATTAAATTATATATTAATAACTATTATTTATTAATTATTATATATAATAATAATTAGAAATTGAAATACTAATGGTGATAATAATAATAATACTAATAATAATGATGATGATGATCTGATGAGGTAATAATAATCATCACCATAATAATCAAGTCATCATCATGAATCGAATGATGATGATGACGTTGGTTGTTGGTGTTATTAAAAAAGAAGCTTCCTACTAACTAACTACACTACTACAATAATAACTAACTACTACTACTTACTTATCATCTACTAATAGACTATTGGTACTTGCCCTGATTCATGAGATTATTATTATTATTTATTATTATATATTATTATATATAATAATAATAATTATAATAATAATAAATAATAATAATAATATATATTATTTATTTATAATATTACTCATAATAAATAAATAAATAATAATTATAATAATATATTAATAATAATAATGATGATCATCATCATGATGATGATGATGATTGATATTATTATTATTATTTATTTATGGCATGAGCAAAATATTTCGTTGAAAAGAATTACAAACAATGCCTCTGCGTTTTTTGTTGTCCTAAATGATTATACTAGACTAAAACTATCTATTACCTGATCTTTATTATGTAATATTTATTTATTATTATCAAACAAGACCTAGGAGGTAGTAGATAGATGTCCAATGTTGCTGGTTTGTAGTTTGATCCATTGAACTATACTACTACTATACTAGTATAGTTCAATGGTTTGATCCATTGAAATATAAACCCACTGGAATGGCCAAGGTCATATTATCGTGTGTCAATTTGAGCGCCATCTTGGATGGTGTTACGTGTACTTAGCAACTACCTAACAATAACAATGTTTTGTATGTAGATCTTTAGCCTTTGGCCAGGTACATTGTCCACATAACAATATATCAAAATGGAGCTGAAGCTCTGCAGATTCATGGTACCTTCTCCTTGATTGTGTAATTTCTAGAGGGGACATAAATTAACAGTTTTAAACCATCATACTATTTTTTTTTATCAACTATAATTATATATCTATCATAATTAATTATAATTTTTTAACCAAAACCATCAAATACACACAGAGTGTATGCATACAAAAACACAGAAAAGAACAAGGTAATTAATTAGCAATATTATGCAATGTATGTTAAAAAGATTGCAAACTATAATTTTCTGAGATGATTGAATTAAATACAAGTTGTCTTTACAGGAAGTTACAACAGGAGTTATATGATGTTCACAAATCACTTCATTGAAAATTACGAAACTGTTATGTAAAAAAGCAATATATTTGTAAGTTACAAATTGTAACTAAATGCATGAAAATGAAAGCTGTAACTAACAGTTCAATACAACTTCACACATACAACTTCTAAATTTAATTAATAAACCAGAAATGTAAACAGTGACATAGCCAAGAACATGTGGAGGCACTATTCCGCAGCTCATTAGGCTCTTAGTGCTCAGTTTCAAACGGATCTTCAGGTTCATTTGGAGTTCGAACAACCGTAAGTGGGAGATATATAGCAACAGAGCTGCATTCAAAGGCACCTTGCATTTCCAGTACTTCTGATTGAAGCAACACACTTGATCAGTAATCGCCAGAATCTGTTCCTGTTCAACAGAAAGTTAACTGTTTCATTCTCCTGAAACAATGACAATAAATGTGAAATAAAAAACTGTTTGCATTTGGTGAAAAACACTTGACTCCAGCATAAATTATGTTGTAGTTAGAAATCGTTAATGTCTAAATCATTATATCAGCAGTTTTATTAAACGAATGAAATGTGTAATCAAGAATAAATATTTTTGTCCTAACTGGAATGTAGGTATCTGACTGAAACCAAGACATTTGGTTAAAAGTGTGACTATGATCAACGACTTACCATATAAGTAACCTGAGAAGAGGAAGAGTGAAATGTAGTCTTAGATACTCGTAGGTCCTGTTGAATAGAGGTGCAGTGTCAAGTTTGGTTGCTCACCTATGAACCATAAAAACAGTATTAGATGGGACCATTATTCTCTAATCTAACGAAAAGGATAATTGTAAAACTTGAATATCTAAAATATTCAAGTATGATTTCACTTTGTTCAAATATATATTGATGGAGTTATTTCATCCAATGATTTTTAGTAGCATTCCAGAACTTTTTAGCTCTTTTTTCTATATTTAGTTATTCAGCTAATGTACCATAGAACAGCTACTACAGTTTATAATTGACTATTAATCTTTGCCATCAATGCAATTGTTAACATACGCAGAAAATTGAACAAAAAATGAAACAAGGGCGCAGCAACTATTAGGTGACTGTGCAATAAAACTAGGATCAACAAGTGGAACAAATGTTAAATCAACTTGGGTTTACATATGTCTATACCAATGTTAACCTCATACTCTAGACATTATAGAAACGGGGGCTGCCAAATTTATGGTCCTTTCAAACTGTTAGAAAATTCTATCTCAACTGAGGTAATACTGAGAACAAGAATAATTACATTCACGGTGGATAATAACTACAACAATGATCTCAATAAACTGCAATCAAACCAAAATATTTTTCTTATAATAAAAATTACAGTATATAATATTATAACATACATGATCAATTATTATTATTTATTTAGTAAAAATGATAATAATAAATTCACATGAATCAATGGATTGGTTGTCATTATTATTATAAAATATAGAATCATCATGGAAATTTTTTCAATTGTCATACTGATATTCATTACCTCTGTATTACCTCTGTGACAATAGTACACTCTAAATCACTAGGTGCAAGTGGAGTGCCTTAGGAGGAAAACAGTGTGCAACAGTGTTATACATGGTTCCAGCATGTAGCTGCACAACGGTTATACGGTTTCTGCAGTACTATCATGTCATATATAGTTCTAGGTAAAAAGCTGTTGTGAAGCATCTAAAGGTTGCATATATGAAAGTGAGCTCTCCACGGCTAGCAGCGCATGACTATCGTTGTTTTAGATCTGCTATTGATTATTTCATCATAACTGGATGAGAATATACTGCGTCATTCCTCGTCTTGCAGGATTTTTGTAAGCAACACTATCCTACGGTTTTGCCTGCGCCTGGTTAACGTAAGGAGACCTAACTGTTCTCTGGCTTCACTGGCACTGTCATGATCTTTCAGACCACTCACAAACCTAAAAGTTCTGACCCCCTTCGGTTGAGCTTGGTTGGTAGGGTCCCACAGTGTATCAGCTCATTCTAAAATGGGTCCACATACACTGGTGTATGCAAGCAGTCGGCTGTTTTTGGGCTTAGTACCGAGGGAACATTTGATTTGATTTTACTAGCTTTCTCAGTTTTTAAGGCTATGTGTTACTCAAAATGTAAATTGTGTTGAAGGATGACGCCTAAGATAATTGGTGCTCTCCACCCATGAAACTTGCAAGAAGCCAAGCTTGTAATGTAACCGAGGCCTAGGATTTGGTTCAAAGCACATGGCATGCCACTTCGTAGGCATTTTCCATCATCGTTGTGATCACCTTTCTATAGTACTAATGTTCTCTTGGAAGGCTATCATAAGGTTATCATTACCTTAGCAATGGTCTGACCACAAGTAAACATCAATACTCAAGTTTATCATAAATAACCGCTGCACACACAAAAAGTTATTGAGTAATAAATAGTAATTAATTAATAATAATGATAACAATTAAAATTATTAATACCAATAATATAAATTAACAATAAATAATTATTAATTATGGTTTTATTATTATTATTTTATATTATTATATATAATTATTATTTATTCAGCAATGATCTAACTAGACAATAACCACCAAGATTTATTTCGATTATTATAAGTAACCGCATAATTAAATACTAATTATTTATAATTTAATTATTAAATAATTAGAATAGTAGTAGTGTGTATATAATAATATATTAATTTTATTGTTATTTTAATAAATTATTAATAATAAATTTAATTAATTAATAATAATAGTAATTATTATTATTAAATATTTATTATAATAATAATATATTCAGCAATGATGACATGTCCAAACATAACCACCATGAATTATACTCATTGTAAACAATTTCAACTATAATCAATGTTGTTGTTGTTAACGATAAATTCATTATTAATCAATAAATAATAATAATTTGAATCAAACTGTTACTATCAATCAATCAACAACAACACTGACTGATCATGATGAAATCAACAACAATATCACTCAAATTATGGTGCGCTGACCTGTTGAACAATTTTTGTTGAAATCTACGTGCTTCAATAGTTAACATGATTAAAACATCGAATAATAAAACTTTGTTTGCAAGCAGATAAAGTAGTTTCTTTCTGAAAAAGCTTAATTCAGCCATCAGCATTCATGCAACATAAATCGGCAATTAACACCTACAAATATGGCGCTCAAATGGTCACACGGAAGTTCATTGGTTAATACAGCGGATGGCCATTCCAGTGGGTTTATATTTCAATGGGTTTGATCATACCCTCTTCGGGCTCGATATGATTATGCCATAGACCTATAAGGTTCTAGGTCTATGGATTAGAAATTGACATGACATCTACGAATATTGCAATTTTCATTCCATAAAAAAATTTGAAGATGTCGAGTGCGCTGTCCACACCGTATACAACGATTATATATAGATTATATATAATCGTTGCCACACAGTGATATATTATATCACTGTGAGTTGCCGTATATAGATTGTCTATTGACAAACTGTGATATGATGCTCTGGGCATCAAAAGCCGGTGCGCCATTGCTAGTTGTCGGCTGTCAGTTGCTGGTTTTAACAAAGTAGGAGGAGGTAACTCTTCAACAACGCCATTTTTTTGTGGTTGGGAGACGCCAAAGCAGCTTTGCGATGACCCAATTGGAAGTTATCTCCATTGCCTTTGCAGTTAAGCACCTTGAAACATGAAAAAACAACTCCTGTAAACCACTAGAAAATATTATATATTGTAAAAACAAAGGTGGACATCAAATAATGAAATTTTGATGGTATTTATGATGGCAAGATTAATACAACACAACTTCAAAAAAATTCTCAGTAATTCTTTGTTCAATATCTGTTACTAGTACAGACTTCAGCACTTCAGCGTGTCTTCTTCCAGCGAAACAAAAAATAACAACAAACTAAAAACACCAAATCACTGGTTATCATATTCTGTTTGTCCCGGCGTTAAATGTTGCGTGGAGCTCATAAGTTAATCCAGCTTTTAAATTAACACCAATTCTCTTCGCATATCACAATGCAGTGTTTGCTTTTTTCAGTAAATAGACTTCAGGTTCATTCCTTCAGAATCCCAAAACAACACCAGATCAACAATCACGATAAACAATAACAGCTTACAAGCATTTTCAGACAGTTTCTATAGACTGTGTGCAATGTGTATACTATTTAGGGCTGGGGAAGAAGGGCTTCGTATAAATATAGAGCAGCAGCCTTCTCTAGTGCTGAGTAATGCTTTTATTTCCATACTCAATAATTTTGCTCATGTTTTGAAAACTTTTTGGTGTCATAGTAATAGATTCTAAAGGCACACATTACAATAATATATGTTAAAAATCAACAGCATCAACTCAAAATATCCACAACCACTCAGGTTACATTGCAACAGAATATAAATGAGCTGCGTACAAAGCACTGAATAATGAATGCAAAGTTTGATTACATATAAATACCATACGTCACATACAATATAAACATCATCCGTCACATACAATATAAATACCATATGACACATGCAATATAAATACCATACGTCACACACAATATAAATATTCCACTGCATTAAAAGTTAAACAAAGACCAGTCAGCACTCAGCGTGGTTCCTCGTTAGAACTTATGCATAGCAAAGCAGGTGCAACCTAAAGTTGAAAGTTAAGAGATTAGAAGATATGATAGTGGAACGGAAGTAGAGAACAGTAAAAAATAACCCACTTACATACAATATAATGGAAGAGGAGATAATCCTTATTTGAGTGAAGAAATAAGGCGCTGTTTGACGGAACTTATCTGACAATCAGCAACTGACAACCGACAAATAACAATGGCGCACCGGCTTTCCATTATGGGCAACCAAATATACTACATCAAGAGAAGACAACTACAATAATATTTGAAAACATTTGCAGCGCTTTACCATTTCATTGACTTCTTTCATTTGATGGTTGATATGCAAGCACCTGCAGACACTTTTGTTTCCTCATTTGCACAAATGAGGGTTACATTTTTATAAATGCAAAACCGGCGACTAGCTTATTTGTTTCAGTTGTTGACTCACACTTATGCATTTTCCACGCACAGATTGGAGTGAAATAGCCATCTACTTGCACAGAGAGTAATGGCATTTATTTATTTATCCTGATACACAGTTTTACTGTGCAAAATACTGGGATTTTCCAACTTACAGTATGTTTAACTATTTTAGAAAATTCTCAAGGACATTTTTTGCGCCAACTGAACTGCGTTTCGCGCTACCTCTTGCGGACTTTTCAATATATTTGTTATTCTGTCTTTATGTGGTGTATGTTTTGGTATTCGAAAAAGGTCACGTGCTCGCTCATTGATTTTCTTTAATGTATATACAAGTATTTAATGTATATACAAGTAATGCCTTCGTTGAGCTGTAAACCTGTCTTAGCTGGAAATTTTCAGCTTTAACTATGAATTAATGAATGGTCCAAAAAGTTTGGTTTAGTCTGGGATTGAAGTATTGAAGGAAAACTTGGGTTTTTCTTGTTCGTTAGTTTTGCTCCAAAATTTTGATAGAATTTGTTGTTTGTGCAGAGTAAAGTAGATGGTGTTAATTCAAACTCAGTTTATTACTGTATGGAGAAATAGTTAACATGTAAAAGTAGATTCACTCTACAGCCGCTCATACGCACTCCTGTTACTTTCTCATTGATTACTTGCAAAAGTGCTTCCTTATATATATATATATGTGTACCAAAACGCTGTGCACAAGCTTGGCTTTATGTTGTCAATAGCTAGAGCAGCAAAGGATTATAACAATATGAGCTTGACTTTATAATAGCCAGCTTAATCAAGTGCAATTACTACAAGTCCATAACAGAATTGTTTTGCAATTTAAAATTTGACATATTTACTGAATGGTTTTCATGCTTTTTATGATATTGCTTGAAAAAGAGTTCAGTTTTTTATTACAGATTTATTATTTGTATGAAAGTTGTTTGGGATATGGAAACATAGAGGGATTGTATATCTGTGTGCAACATAGAGTATACATGTTTGTTTACTAAATGAGAAAAAGTTTTCAACCTATTTTCGTTACCTATTCCTTATTTATGCTGTTGGTAGGCCGTGTACGTTGGTAGGCCTCATACGTTGGTTGGCCTCGTACGTTGGTTGGCAGCATTTTATGTTTAAACAGATATTGAAGGATATTGAGCACATAACTCCTAAATAACACTCCAGAATTCACTCAAATATATTCGTTATTTAGAAGACGTTATACAAGGGTCTATTTTTAGACTGTATCATGCATGGCACTAAGGACTGTTACCATGCATGGCACCAAAGACTGTTACCATTCATGGCACCAAAGACTGTTACCATTCCTGGCACCAAGGACTGTTACCATTCCTGGCACCAAGGACTGTTACCATTCCTGGCACCAAGGACTGTTACCATTCATGGCACCAAAGACTGTTACCATTCATGGCACCAAAGACTGTTACCATTCATGGCACCAAAGATTGTTACCATTCCTGGCACCAAGGACTGTTACCATTCCTGGCACCAAGGACTGTTACCATTCCTGGCACCAAGGACTGTTACCATTCCTCGCACCAAAGACTGTTACCATGCATGGCACCAAAGACTGTTACCATTCATGGCACCAAGGACTGTTACCATTCCTGGCACCAAGGACTGTTACCATTCCTGGCACCAAGGACTGTTACCATTCCTGGCACCAAGGACTGTTACCATTCATGGCACTAAGGACTGTTACCATTCCTAGCACTAAGGACTGTTAGCATGCATGAGTAACTGTTAGCATGCATGAGTAACTGTTAGCATGCATGAGTAACTGTTAGCATGCACTAGTAACTGTTAGCATGCATGAGTAACTGTTAGCATGCAAGAGTAACTGTTAGCATTCATGAGTAACTGTTAGCATTCATGAGTAACTGTTAGCATGCATGAGTAACTGTTAGCATTCATGAGTAACTGTTAGCATGCATGAGTAACTGTTAGCATGCATGAGTAACTGTTAGCATGCATGAGTAACTGTTAGCATGCAAGAGTAACTGTTAGCATTCATGAGTAACTGTTAGCATTCATGAGTAACTGTTAGCATGCATGAGTAACTGTTAGCATTCATGAGTAACTGTTAGCATTCACGAGTAACTGTTAGCATGCACGAGTAACTGTTAGCATGCATGAGTAACTGTTAGCATGCATGAGTAACTGTTAGCATTCATGAGTAACTGTTAGCATTCATGAGTAACTGTTAGCATGCATGAGTAACTGTTAGCATGCATGAGTAACTGTTAGCATTCATGAGTAACTGTTAGCATGCATGAGTAACTGTTAGCATTCATGAGTAACTGTTAGCATGCATGAGTAACTGTTAGCATTCATGAGTAACTGTTAGCATGCATGAGTAACTGTTAGCATGCATGAGTAACTGTTAGCATTCATGAGTAACTGTTAGCATGCATGAGTAACTGTTAGCATGCATGAGTAACTGTTAGCATTCATGAGTAACTGTTAGCATGCATGAGTAACTGTTAGCATTCATGAGTAACTGTTAGCATGCATGAGTAACTGTTAGCATGCATGAGTAACTGTTAGCATGCATGAGTAACTGTTAGCATTCATGAGTAACTGTTAGCATGCATGAGTAACTGTTAGCATGCATGAGTAACTGTTAGCATGCATGAGTAACTGTTAGCATGCATGAGTAACTGTTAGCATGCATGAGTAACTGTTAGCATTCATGAGTAACTGTTAGCATGCATGAGTAACTGTTAGCATTCATGAGTAACTGTTAGCATGCATGAGTAACTGTTAGCATGCATGAGTAACTGTTAGCATGCATGAGTAACTGTTAGCATGCACGAGTAACTGTTAGCATGCTAGAGTAACTGTTTGCTCAGGTTGAAATGAAGTTCAGATAGACATATAAGCGGTTTCGTATTTTTATATCACCGTCAAATCTAGCCTAAGTCCTAGGCCAACATTTGAGGCATAATGTGTATTTTGCTTGAAATATGCTGTTCATTTTTTATCGGGAGTTTCATGCCCCCTTGTTACCGTGGCAACTTTTAAATGGAATTCATTGGACGACTGGTTTAGTAGGCGAGGTTTTTTGTGTTGGTTTGTTGAAAACCAACACAAAAAGCCCCACCGGTCATCCAATGAAATCCATATAAAAGTTGCCAAGATAACAAGGGGCATGCAACTCCCAATAAAAATTATATTCCAAGCAAAATACGAATAATGCCTCAAATATTGGCCTAAAACTTGGGCTACATCAAATCAGTGTTTATAAACACCTTAAATTTATTTTATGTGATCTACTGTTTTCTACATTTGAGATTTTTGCTATCTCTAATACAGTTTTTGTAATATCACTTAGCGTAAAAATGAGAGTTGTCTTGCCGGCAAATTCTTTCTGTGTATTAGATTGGTAGAGGTAAAGTTACCTATCCCTGGGGCAGATAACTCTTAGTAACATTTTTTTCATGTACAATAAAATGTGAAAAAGCAACAGCAGCAAAGATATCGACCATATCTGTAAACCGCTTACACCTCAGAAGGGTAGATATTTCCATTGGTTATTCACCTTAAATAGAAGTTTTAGAGTTGTCTATCCTTATACCAATTGAGCAATGATTTGTATTTTGTTTTATGGTTATGACAGGTATATATATAATTCTGGACTCACTTACACCTTGGAAAGTTGACTAAACAGCAATAATTCTTGTCAAAGAATTTCATTTTTTACAACTTGAGTAAATATTATAAAACCTTGTTGTAGAGTGACTTAGCCTTTGGCCCTTGTTGCAGAGTGACCTAGCCCTTGAGCCTTGTTGTAGAGTGACTTTGTCTTTGAGCCTTGTTGTAGAGTGACTTTGCCTTTGAGCCTTGTTGTAGAGTGACCTAGCCTTTGAGTCTTGTTGTAGAGTGACCTAGCCTTTGGCCCTTGTTGCAGAGTGATCTAGCCTTTGGCCCTTGTTGTGAAGTGACCTAGCCTTTGAGTCTTGTTGCAGAGTGACCTAGCCTTTGGCCCTTGTTGCAGAGTGACCTAGCCTTTGAGTCTTGTTGTAGAGTGGCTTTGCTTTTGAGCCTTGTTGTAGAGTGACTTTGCCTTTGAGTCTTGTTGTAGAGTGACTTTGCCTTTGAGCCTTGTTGTAGAGTGACTTTGCCTTTGAACCTTGTTGTAGAGTGACCTAGCCTTTGGCCCTTGTTGTAGAGTGACCTAGCCTTTGAGCCTTGTTGTAGAGTGACTTTGCCTTTGAGTCTTGTTGTAGAGTGACTTAGCCTTTGAGTCTTGTTGTAGAGTGGCTTTGCTTTTGAGCCTTGTTGTAGAGTGACCTAGCCTTTGGCCCTTGTTGCAGAGTGACCTAGCCTTTGAGTCTTGTTGTAGAGTGGCTTTGCTTTTGAGCCTTGTTGTAGAGTGACTTTGCCTTTGAACCTTGTTGTAGAGTGGCTTTGCTTTTGAGCCTTGTTGTAGAGTGACCTAGCCTTTGGCCCTTGTTGCAGAGTGACCTAGCCTTTGAGTCTTGTTGTAGAGTGGCTTTGCTTTTGAGCCTTGTTGTAGAGTGACCTAGCCTTTGGCCCTTGTTGTAGAGTGACCTAGCCTTTGAGCCTTGTTGTAGAGTGACCTAGCCTTTGAGCCTTGTTGTAGAGTGACTTTGCCTTTGAGTCTTGTTGTAGAGTGACTTTGCCTTTGAGCCTTGTTGTAGAGTGACCTAGCCTTTGAGTCTTGTTGTAGAGTGACTTAGCCTTTGGCCCTTGTTGTAGAGTGACTTTGCCTTTGAACCTTGTTGTAGAGTGACCTAGCCTTTGGCCCTTGTTGTAGAGTGACCTAGCCTTTGAGCCTTGTTGTAGAGTGACTTTGCCTTTGAGTCTTGTTGTAGAGTGGCTTTGCTTTTGAGCCTTGTTGTAGAGTGACCTAGCCTTTGGCCCTTGTTGCAGAGTGACCTAGCCTTTGAGCCTTGTTGCAGAGTGACCTAGCCTTTGAGCCTTGTTGTAGAGTGACTTTGCCTTTGAGCCTTGTTGCAGAGTGACTTTGCCTTTGAGCCTTGTTGTAGAGTGACTTAGCCTTTGGCCCTTGTTGTAGAGTGACTTTGCCTTTGAGCCTTGTTGCAGAGTGACCTAGCCTTTGGCCCTTGTTGTAGAGTGACCTAGTCTTTGAGCCCTGTTTTAGAGTGACTTAGCCTTTGAGCCTTGTTGTAGAGTGACTTAGCCTTTGAACCTTGTTGTAGAGTGACCTAGCCTTTGAGCCTTGTTGTAGAGTGACTTAGTCTTTGAGCCTTGTTGTAGAGTGACCTAGCCTTTGAGTCTTGTTGTAGAGTGACTTAGCCTTTGAGCCTTGTTGTAGAGTGACCTAGCCTTTGAGCCTTGTTGTAGAGTGGCTTTGCCTTTGAGCCTTGTTGTAGAGTGACTTAGTCTTTGAGCCTTGTTGTAGAGTGACTTTGCCTTTGAGCCTTGTTGTATAGTGACTTAGTCTTTGAGCCTTGTTGTAGAGTGACTTAGCCTTTGGCCCTTGTTGTAGAGTGACCTAGCCTTTGGCCCTTGTTGTAGAGTGACGATACAAGCTCATATGTTTCATGTGGAAATGCAATAACATTGTAAGCCATTGAACATCGATGAGAAAAAACAAATTAGAAGCAACTACATATCTGTTAGTGGTATATCTGCTAAGAGACGATCAGCCTACCCTATGTATAAGATTCAGAACTTGTCATAATCTTTGTATGCATTTGTTTTTAGTGGTTATTCGTTATGTTTTCTAGTTAATACATACTTATTGTAACGTTTTGAAAAACTGGTTTTGTTTATAGTCACATTTGTTAGTGTTGGTAATTTCAGCAGTAACTTGGGCTCATCGTGTATATTTTATGTAAAAAGAGGTTTGCCAATTTCTCATCGCTTTCGGAACTTCTTGTTTATTTAGTGCACCACAATAAGCGTAATATCATTGAATAAAATAAATTGCAAAGGTTTCAACCGTATATGAATGCTTATAGGGTGTTCTATATCCACAAAGAAATGTTAAATATTGGCAAGGGGTATTTTTGACCGGGTCCTGTGGTTGATCAAACAGGGTTTTACCGTTTAAAACAGGAAATGGTCTGGATGCAAAGCCGGACAATCATAAGAGTTCAAGTTTAAAAAGCCAAGTGTTGAGATAAATGAAAGGTAAAGATGAAGCTAAAAATGGGCCAGAATCTCACTGTAGGGGACAAGCTTGAAACCGTGTATACAACGATAATGTAAAACAATGTCTTTGCTGAGCTGTCTCAAAGTCTGTTTTTCGCTTGATCAGAAACAAAGATTTGGTTTTTAGCTTCAGGAGATTTTTTAGAGAGAAGATTAATTTCTATGAGTTTTCGAGGGTCAAATAACTTTGTCATATTATCCCAGGAGGATCTCTGACAAGTCAAGAGACATAACAGGCCATGACAAGTATGGACAAGTCGGGAGACATGACAGGTATGTATGTCGACAAGCAAGTGTGCTTTCATTGAGGAAATTTGGCCATTCTAGAAAAAATTTCAAAACAGTCACACCATGGTCTCACGTGATTAGATTATAGGCGGAGCCAAGTGAATACTTCAGTTAGGGCGGAGTGTATGGCGCTAGTGACCCTGTATACAGGGTCACTATATGGCGCTATTTGCTGAGTCGGAAACAGTCTCAATAGACACTTTTATGCAGTTGGTGTTCACTTTCAACACATATAACGGTTTTCCCGAGGGGGAGATAATTCTATGTTTCAACACTCTGATTTTCTACAGCGATTGTAATGTATATATATAATCGTTGACTCTATAGGTCAAGTCTATGCAAAGAGGGTACCCTCTTTGGTCTATGCGAGAGAGCAGAAGCTAAGTGCAGAAATCAAAGTGTGGCCAACTCCCCTTGTCACGTGACCCTCTGGAGCCAAATGCTTGAGTGATCACACTATAACTTATAGAGAAAAGGCTCTATTTCAACAGCTAATAACTCTGCAAATTGACAAGGTACAGCTTAAAACAACCTCTCATCTGAAAGCTCAGGATGTCTCCTAGCCCACTGGGAATTTTAAACAAAAACATTTCAATGTAAGTTAAGTAATAAGGGCCGAATATATAGTGCTTATATTAGCACTTGTATTATCAAAAAACTATTTTTCTTATACCATTCAACTTTCATATCAAATTTTAAATAAATAAATAACAACTTTAGATATAAGTAATAGCCATAATTTATTCATAGAAGTATAATCTCAAAGTAGTTTAAATAATAATAACATTAAATATTCCAAAAAAAATAATCATTTTTTACGGTACCGATGAAATCAATTATTTTTTTTCAAAATGAGCATACTACTTTTTCACATTGTTTATAGTTCACTTTGGAGTAGTCTACAACGAGTTTTTGTTATTCAGTCAGATATTGATGAATAATAATAATAATAATAATAATAATAATAATAATAAATACTAGTTAAAATAAATAACAAACATTACACTAGTTTTATTATTATTTCGTTTTTTTTGCCGCAAAACCAAGTGGCACTTCGGTTGTCTCTCATATGGATGGTAAATAACGCGACAGTGCGCCCTGCATACCATTACAAAAGGTCACGTAAAGTCACTGGGATGAAAGCGAACGTTTTTTTCATTATAGGGCACATAATCATTAGTAAACGTATCGGCAAACTTATCAATATACGGTACCGCTAAATATAGAGTTCTTCATCCGAAGGGGAGATGACTCCTGGCTCCAGTGAAGGCTCCAGTGACGGTTAAAGGTTTTAAACAAAATTTTACTCCAAAACCCCACTGAATAAAATAATTTTTTTTGCTAGATTGAAACAAAACATGTTTACAGAGGTATTACTGCAAAAAGAAATTCATTTTACGCAACAAATATTGAATAAATGAGTAAAAACTATTTCAGCCAATGATGACTTATATGACCATTTGTGAAATTTGGCTCCAGTGGAGTTGTCCTTATATAAAATAGCGCTGGAAAAGGCTGACCACACTTTGATTTCTGCACTTAGAGCAGAAGCGGTTATGGACAAGACGATGACGCTTGAGGTTGAGTGACCGCTGAAAACGTCGTTCAAAATATTATCTATTATCCTAGGACTCAAGGTTGGTAGCTGTGACAGAATTATATTTTGCTGTGTTTAATATATAAAGTTGCAATAACAGAAATGTAGTGCTGACATTATCAAGTCATAAGTAGTGGTGATGATGACAACAATAAATAATAATAATAATTAATTAATATGATGATGATAATAATAATAATAATAAATGTTATACATATATATAAATAATTGTTATTATTATTTATTATTATTATAACAGTTGCAATAATAATAATATTATTTTTATTAAATTTTTTTTTAAATTCCAATATTTAATAAAATAAATTGAATTAAATAATAATAATAATATATGCTGTTATTATTTTTTATAATTATTCTAATTTATTATTAAATAATAAATTATATATTTTTTTATAAATAATAATAATAATTATAACTTGTGACAATAAGTAAATAATTAGTCATTAATAGTAGAAGGCAGTGGTAGTGATAATTATTTTTCTTACTTGGCAAGTAATGTTGATATGATAGATAGATAGTAGTTGTAATAATAATAAGTAAGTAGTGCTAGTACTACTAGCTCATTGTTGTTGTAGTAGTAGTTGTTGTAGTTAAAAAAGTCCTCAACTGTTATATAATAACTCACCGAGTAGATGCGTAAGTCTCAAGGGTATCACAGCAAACGTCTAGTCACTACCAGTGTCACCTTGAAAGAGAGCTATCCTAATCGGTCCACCTCCGCTCTGACGTCATCTTAACCTTGACCTAGCATAGACCTGTAAGGTACATTACGCGCGAATATAACATGCCCCTTTTTTTCAAGCTAGCGTAGCATGACCCTCAACCTACCAAATGGTACAGCCTCAGACTGTCCTACCCAGAGAAACATGAACAAAGTCATGAGAGCCTGGAATTAGACCCTTATCATCACCAGAAAATTGTCAGTAAGTGAGACGAGCAACCTAGCATAGCATTAGCAAGTAAGGTTAAAGCTTAAAGCAGAAGCAAGCCTACTTACCATTATCCTGAACCCTTACTTACTCTTGGAGCGTTCAAGCCATTACCCATCACTAGTTTTACCAGAAATCTCACCATCACCATTGACGGGTTCCACAGCACTCCAATCAGACCCCTCTGGCAGCTCTCCCTCACTCACAGCGCCTACTGCAACACTCACCACCTCACTCAACTCCATTGGTTTTGGATCTGAACCAGAGCCTGGCTGACCATCACCATCATCACCCCCTGACGCTAGTTCCGGACCAGAGTCTGAGTGGCCTTACCTATTGTCAGTTCCACCGACTGCAAGCTCACCAGAGCGATCTTCCTCAACCTTAACCTCTGCCACGACAGTACTTGTAGGTTGGGCCACAGGTGGCTCCTCAACCCTACTGTGCGTGCAGTCTTCTCCACTCATGAAATCTTCCACAGGTGGAGGCGCACTGGCCACATCAGCCAGGGCCACTGAAGACGACTCCTCGGGCTGCTTGACCGTGCTAGTAGCCGACTTTGCTCCTGTCATAACCTTAGCCTGTAGCCTTGCCAAGTTAGAAATGGCATCTTTAAAAGCCTGCTCATTTGCCAGCTCCAGCTGCCCCTCATCCACATCCACTGCATCCATAGCACGCCGGAACTCCTCTAACCTTCCCCTCCTTTCTGCCAAAGCCAATCTCATCTCCTTCACCACTTCTGGGCTCATAAGTCAGTCTGTACATCCTGCAAAAAACTATTAACCTTCGCCAAGAAAGGCTGTTGAGTTTTCCCTTGCGCCACCTAGGAGTAACTCAAGCCCTTGACAGCCACAGCACCACGACCTGGGGCCTTGGATGCTGGTGCCTGCCCAGGTGCAGAGTATGCCCTGCGCTTACTACCTTTAAGCTAGTTAGCACCACCCTCTGAACATTCTGCCATAGCATGTCCACCCTTACCACACCAAACACAAGTGGGAGCAGTGCACTCTCTAACCCAGTGTCCTCTACCTTTGAACTTGTTACAGACATTGCCATGGCAGTCTGCCGCCACATGATCCCTGAAAAAATTTGCAGATGCAATATTTGCCACCCTTGGACCCATATACCTTAACAGTGATGACGGGTGACTTACCTTTGTCACCCTTCTTACCATCACCACCTGAACCACTCCTCCCTGCTCCACCTCCACCTGAACTGCCAGAGCCATCTCTCGAGCCACCACTAGTTCTATCTCCTGAACCATCTGGCCTCTGACCATCTCGGCCTCTGCCTGGGGTCTTAGAGCCCACCATAATCTCTGAATGAAAATCTACAAAACATCCGACACCTACAAGTTAAGCCTAACAGGTGGTTTGACGTTTCGACCACTCCTCGTCCTTTGTCCCATGACAGGGTTGGACATTTCTGAACCTCCAGAGTCATCTTCACTAGAGCACGACCCTTGGGAATCACAACTAACATTGTCATGAGAAGGCATCTCATTAGCAACATTACTAGCCGGATGTTCTGCACCAACTGCTATCCCGGAATCGTCAAGCAAATGAGCCTGCCTTATTACTGGTGTAGGAGAGAGTTTTGCGACCTCTTCTCCTGTTGCTGACAGCCCCCCTTCAACTGCAAGCTGACTACTCTTAACCTTAACCTGTAACTCGGGACAGAATTTTTCATTGTAAGAAAGATGTTTCATATTTCTACGAATTTCATTTAAGCCCGTCCTTACCCAGTAACTATGCGGAGAGTTATCTTCCCGCACCACTATACCTATAGACCCTTGATCGCTTGGTGCTTTTATATACACCTGACTTGGCAGCAACTTAGACAACACGTTTGCGTTGTATTTCTTATCCCACTTTTTTTTAATGTTAAGCCTTCTCATTTTCTCATTCTCTTTAAAGTCATCATAGTGTACATCACTGTCTAGAAGATACCCTACCCTAGACCTAGTGGCCCGACCAAACATCAGATCACTGGGTGTGAAACCAGAAGGCAAAGGTGTAGTCCTATATGCAGACATGGCAATGTCTTTGTCATTACATTTAACCCATACCCTTTTTAAAGTTTCAACTGCACTTTCCGTTAGCCCGTTACATTGTGGGCATCTTGGACTACTGGTATTCGAAACAAACCCGTAATCGCCTGCCAACGCCCCAAATTCTGAACTATCATAACATCTACCATTATCTGAACGCAAAACCTTAGGCACTCCAAAACATGAAAAGACACTTTTCATAGTCTTGATCACTGCTCTAGATGTTTGGGCCTCTACAAACGCCTCCTCAATCCATTTAGAGAAGTAATCAATAGATAGAACATATATGTCACCTTCAAAAGTGAAAATGTCACTTCCTGCATTTTCCCATGGTGCAGCAGGCATGCATGCATGCATAGCTTGGTGCTTGACCTGACTGTGCATAATACAAACAGTACATTTAATAATGTGATCAGCAATGTCACTACTTACTCCTGATTACCAAAAATGGTGTTGAGCTCTTCGCCGGCATTTTGTAATGCCCGGGTGTCCTTCATGACACAACTCAAGATACCTTCGCCTTAATGGCTTGGATATATAGATCCTATTATCATGCAATATCAAGCCATTATATATACACTGAGCCTCTCTTTAACGTCATATAGCTTAAGTAATTCCTCATCTAAGATGGACGTAACTTTAGGCCGACCGTTACTCAAATACTCCAAACATTGCACAGCAGAGCTATCCTTAAACATAGCATTGCGCACCTCCTCCTCTCTGACACTACAGTACATGGAGGAAGAGATAGCTGATTGTACAAAAGCTTCTACCTCGTTACATTGACTCACCGATGCCTCAGTACATTGCAACGTATTGGGACGACTAAGGGCATCAGCCAATAACATGTCCTTACCTGGTGTATGAAACATAGAATAATCATACCGCATTAACCTGAGCTTAAAATGTTGAACCCTAACAGGTAAACAAGAGAGGTCTTTTTCGCCCAGGATAGCAATCAAAGGTTTATGATCACTCTCTATTTCAAACCTTCGCCCTACCAAGTAATAGTCAAATTTCTCACATGCCCAGGTGACAGCTAAAGCTTCCTTTTCCACCATAGCATATCTGGTTTCTGCCAGAGTCATTCTCCTAGAGGCGTATTCCACCGGTTGCCACTTTCCTTCCCTGTTTTGCTGCAACAAGACAGCACCTAATGTATCCTTGCTGGCATCAGCCGAGACTCTGTCTTTGGAATTCAAATCAAACGTGCACAATACCGGAGCTCTAGCTAGCTCGTGTTTGATACTTTCAAAGGCCTTCTGCTGATCAGGTCCCCAGAATTATTCAGACTTACTGCCTGTTACATCATGAATGGGTGAACATAATCCAGCAAGTTTACTGTTGAACTTCATTAAATAATTGACCATACCTGTAACCCTTCTCGCCTGTGTTTTGGAACTTGGAGATTTCATCTTCTCGATGGCCTTAACCTTATCGGAATCTGGTTTTATGCCAGAAGCATTGACTAGATGACCTAAAAACTTAACCTCATTACACCCAAATTCACATTTTTCCTTACACAGCATCATACCTGACATTCCTATTTGCTCTAGGACTTTACGCAACCTATACCAATGTTCATCTGGGTTTTTTACCCATAAACTAAAATATCATCCATTAAACATATCACACCTTCCAAACCCTTTAATGTTTTTTCCGTAGCCCTTTGAAAATATTCTGGGGCTGAGGAAATACCAAAAGGCATTCTCCTGAAACGGAATCTACCCCACGGTGTCGCAAAGGTAGTTATCAATTTAGATTTGGGATCTAACTTAACCTGCCAAAACCCTGAGTTAGCATCAAGTTTAGAAAACATGACACCTGACAAATTACCTGGCATATCAGATATCCTGCTTCTCAGGTAGTGGTCAGATTTGAATAAAAAAAGGTCTGTATCAACAGCCCAGAGGGTATACTTTTTGGTGATTTCTTGGTGGGGTGCTGCCCAAATTATTTTTGAGTCAGCAGGCCAGCACGTGAAGACAGGTGTGTGAAATCATGACTTACCTTCAACACACCAACAACAAAACACAACATAAAATTCCAAAAAATGGTCCAAATTCCTCCAAATTTTCTGCAGTAGGCCTGTGGGCAGCACACTGTGTCACCGCATTGCCAGGATAAATGCTGACCATGGTTAAATTTTAGTACATATGTGACTGATGAACCGTGAAGATTTGTGCTCTTTGCCAGGAAAATACATGTTGGGTGCATCTCCGATAGGTTACAATAGGTCACATGTTGATGTACCCACATTGGCAACAAAACAGTACTAATATAGTGTGGAAATGATCATTTCTGATGAGAATTCTTGTGGTAAATGGATCCTGTTACCTGGGTGCAGTATACTCACTCATAACTGATAGAGGCCAGTTTACTGTGTATAGTTGCTCGCCATTGTTCTACACCAGTGTTTGGGTTTGGAATGCATGCCTCTAGCTCCAATATTATGGCATTTCATTCATGGTCAATGGATGAGTTCGCAGTCAGACTATGACTATGGCAGACAGCGCCCCACAGAACTCGCTCATAGCTTTCCACATTGTTGGGCAGTTTATCTAGTTACTGCCTTCACCAATGAAAGCAGTATTGGTATGGGTGAAAAATTCTCTTTGCTTCAATTTCAATATTCCGCTGCAATGAACTGAACAGATTAGGGCTACAATTATTGGAGTTGTCTTTGAATTTGAAGATCATTATGTGTAATTTTTTTCTTCAAATAACGTGTAATTCAGATTTGAAAATTATTGTTGTTGGTTATACACAACAACGACGACAGCAATGAAAATTTGGCTTTTTTTCATTTGAAAACAAATCCTAAATAATGATACTTTGAATTTTTTGATATTATTTGATTAAAATATGATTGTTTCGACTGTAATATTGCTTTAGTTTTTGAGATAATGACCATGCAATTTATCACATTAATGACAGTGGGTACATAATAGCAAACCTATCAATGTCAGTGTGTACATAGTAGTAAACCTATTAATAATAAATTAAAATACTGACAACTAAAACACCTCCAAAAATTCTGAAAATAATGGCAATGTAAGCCAAATTTTTTTATTCTTTTGAAAATCTCTACACAATGACTATTCTTGGGATGCCCTTCTCTATGCAAACAACAAAATTTTTTCCAACTCCGCTTGATGGCCTTATACAAGTTGTTTGTTGTGTATGAAAACACTTTGTGTCTAAGTCAGCATCTATTGCACTAATATTACAGATGGAATTAACGAGAGCACAACTTCACAAAAGATTTTTTGGGAAAATTCACTTGAAATGTAATGTCCGATTCATTCAAAAATCCCTGACACAGCACCTTTAACATGGTGTTTCTAATTAACATGGAAGAAATCACTTTTTTTTATTTTGTTCATTCATTTTTACTTTTACTGGAAATTATTATAATATTCTGTAAATAATTCGAACCTTTTTTATGCATATTTAGATAATAAAGCACACTTTGGTTGCGTGGAGAGCTACTACTTGGTAGGGAAATATTATTAGTAAATCACAATTAAACAACTGCATGAGCAGGAATGCACTGAATTGTTTGAGCTATGATTAGTTAATTTCAAAGTCAGCAAATGAAAAATTGTATGTTGCCACAGTGTGAAAGAAAGGAAACTCACAACTGCCAGTGCAACCCCAATTCGACAAGTCGCTCTCGTGTAAACGCAGCTTTACATCATTCATTTCTCAATGTTATACTTTAAATAATTCGCTTGTAACAAAATGGTTACTAAGTATATATCCATAATGTGTTTTGTATTGTGCATATAGTGACCTGTGCCATATAAAATATATAGTATCTCTAGCATGATTAGATTTGACTTCTCTTAAAGATCCGTATTTCTGCAAGACAAAATAATTATTGTTATAGGAACTACTCTATGATGGACAACTCCATGTCAGCCATACCACCCTGTGACAGTAGTCTTACTATTGAATCTGCTGCGACCCGTATTGCTGACTTACCACCAGAGACTCACTCCACGTCAAATATGGTTTTACCAGAATTGCTAGAAGGTTCTTCTTCCTCAGATAATGTGGACTATCTGGCTATTGTAACAAGACTTCTCCAGCAAGAAGCAGAAATTCAGTCTATCGATAACGTAGCAACACACACTAGCTTGGTGTGTGCAGCCAATCAAGACTCAGCTATGACCACCTCTCAGAGGCTGGCAGATTGCTCAGGATTAGTATGTGCTCATACAGCTTTAACTTGTGAACAAGACAGTGGTGGCAGTGAATGTGACAGTAGTGATGGGAGTACTAGTAGCCTACTAAGTGATAGTAGTAAGTTCTATACTCAGTCTACCAGTGAGTGTATGTCTGTATTGAAAGTATGTGTAATGTAGTGTAGATATATATAAGGTAGTGTAGACATATATAAGGTAGTGTAGATATATATAAGGTAGTGTAGATATATATAAGGTAGTGTAGACATATATAAGGTAGTGTAGACATATATAAGGTAGTGTAGATATATATATAAGGTACTGTAGACATATATAAGGTAGTGTAGACATATATAAGGTACTGTAGACATATATAAGGTAGTGTAGATATATATATAAGGTTGTGCAGACATATATAAGATAATGTAGACATATATAAAGTACTGCAGACATATATAAGGTAGTGTAGATATATATAAGGTTGTGTAGACATGTCTAAGGTAGTGTAGGCATATATATATAAGGTAGTGTAGGCATATGTAAGGTAGTGTAGACATATATAAGGTAGTGTAGACATATATAAGGTAGTTTAGATATATATAAGGTAGTGTAGACATATGTAAGGTAGTTCAGATATATATAAGGTAGTGTAGACATATGTAGTGTAGATATATATAAGGTAGTGTAGACATATGTAAAGTAGTGTAGATATATATAAGGTACTGTAGACATATATAAGGTAGTGTAGATATATATAAGGTAGTGTAGACATATATAAGGTAGTGTAGATATATATAAGGTAGTGTAGACATATGTAAGGTAGTGTAGATATATATAAGGTAGTGTGGATATATATAAGGTAGTGTAGACATATATAAGGTAGTGTAGACATATATAAGATAGTGTAGATATATATAAGGTAGTGTAGATATATATAAGGTACTGTAGACATATATAAGGTAGTGTAGATATATATATAAGGTAGTGTAGACATATATAAGGTAGTGTAGATATATATATAAGGTAGTGTAGACATATATAAGGTAGTGTAGATATATATAAGGTAGTGTGGATATATATAATGTAGTGTAGACATATATAAGGTACTGTAGATATATATAAGGTAGTGTAGACATATATAAGGTAGTGTAGACATATGTAGTGTAGATATATATATAAGGTAGTGTAGATATATATAAGGTAGTGTAGATATATGTAAGATAGTTTAGACATATATATAAGGTAGTGTAGATATATATAAGGTTGTGTTGAAGGGAGAGATAACTTTTCCATTAAACTTTATATTATACTTTGTAGGCGTGAGGTCCAGTACAACATTTGATGGCAGGATCTATGAAGTGATTAATAAATCTGATACCAAATTAATTATTAAAATGTTGGCTCCAAGCAATAAGGTTTGTGTTTATTGTACCATAATAGCAGTTACAACCACCTGCTCTATTACTTCCCTTGTCTATATATATAGGTGAAGGTAATTGCTACTACATCTTCTGACTTTCACTGCGTTTCTACGATGCAATGTTTATCGTACGAAGGAGTTGTGTTCCCTTCGAAGGTGTAGTTTTGCCGAAGTCCCATAAAACATATCTCAGTTGTATAGACCTTGGGACACCTCTCTTCAAGGGCATCGTACAACCCAGGTTAAAATGCAATCAAGCTCCAGTTGCTTTCACTTTTTGATTTCTGATCTAATAAAGTGTGAGTCTCAAAAAACCAAACGAACGATTTCCGGCTTGTTAGTTAGTTACATGATGGCCTTCAATAACTTACATTTGCGTCAGTTAACTCTACTAATTGCTCTGGTCAAACTCTACAAAGATGAAGTCTTGGCACAATTTTATTGATTAATAATTATTATTTATTGTAATTATATTAATAAATAAATATTACTACTGTTTATTACCCCCACACGAGAGCTGCGCTAAACTTCAAATTTGTTCCTATCCTTTCAAAGACCTTGATATTGGCCAAACTTCAGAGAATAAATATCGTATTTATTTTTTGATACATATATATTTTATATACTTGAACACTTATAGAGTTGTCTACTCACTCTGGTGTTTGGGACCCATTATTGAGAGCTAACATTATCTTATTAGTAATAATGGTAAAGCGATTCCCACTGGCATATGAAAAAAGCTCTTGACTTACTAATATTGTCAATTTTTTTTATTTGTCTATCATACAAATGTCTAGCTGTCTTTTTGTCTATTTATTTTGGTCAGCTGTAAATATTCATTTCATTTACATATAGACATCAAAAATGCCCTTCTGTGTTTGAAGCATGCCTGTTTTACTTCACTTTTTTTTTATAATTATTTAGCGTTCTCTTATCTCCGGTGAGACATAATTGAATGACTAAAAATAAGTAAAATAACTTTGTTCTCAAACTAAATATTTGTGTGTCTAGTTTTGTCATAAAATTAAAGGAATTTACATCACAAAACGAATGACATACTGCAAATACTAGGTGGTTGGAGGGCAAAGAAGTAATTCTGTGTTGATTTGTGACTTCGATATAATTTTTTTCTACTACGCATAGTTTGCTACGCTTGTTCGCAGTTTTTTGTTTTTGCCTATCAGTTTTCCGCAGCTGTTAACAGAAATAAAGGATATCAAAATTTTCCAGAACCTTGTCTTCCTCTATCATGTGTAAGGTTTAGCGGTGAAGGGAGGTATGAAAGTTGAGCGGGACAGGGTGGAATATGTTGGGGAAAGAGCCAGTCAATGGGAGCAGAGCAGCTAGTTGCTGGTGGGTGTATTTGAATGTAATGGGTAATGCTGCCGGAGTAGAATTGGTCATTAATTCAGCTGTCATTATTGCGATTGTCTCTTTGGAACTCTTTCTGATTTCTGTACTTGTACCTGTAGTATGAGTGATTGCTAGCAACAGGTTGATCAATAGTAGCTTTGTTTGCCGATAAAGGTTGCACGTTGCTGTCACGTGAAATTTCGAGTTTTTGATCAACCACGGTTACGCGTGTTTATATAGTGTGTCAGAGCGCACGATTTAATGAATCGAGGTCATGCACATGCATGACCTCTGTTGGTGAGGTCACGTTTGGGAATTCCATCGTGAGTCGTTGTCCCTTGTATTGAGGAGACAAGTCCAGGAAGTAATCTCAATGCATTGTAGCCCGAGTTCTGACACTCGTCGAATGAGGCGGGGTGATTCTGGTACCCACCCAGACTCAGTTTGGAAATTGAGGCCCTGAGGCTACGGCCCCGCCGACATAGCTCGAGGTCCAACACCCACTAGTTGGGGCACGGCGGGTCGAGTAACCACCCCAATCCGGAGTGTAAGGGCCGAGGACCTGAGGCTATGGCCCCGCCCCGGCAGTGATGCCAGGGGACCCGCTGCCAGAACCCCGGGACCACCTGGGGCCGAGATGCCGACCGTCATCATTGTACTATATATACCGGCCATTCGACCTTTTGACCCTGTTTCCTACCGAGAGTGTGACACGCCCGTTTCCAACCGGAAGTGGGCGACACCCGTGACAGACGTACGGACGGATACTCCTTCGTCTTTTGTAATTTGATAACCAAACGGTTATATTTATACCAATGACCTACTACAAGGATCGCTGGCTTGCAACATTTTTTAAATTAACCTTGACCCAGTGCAAACAACGATCAGCCAATCACGTTAGAGTTGCTACGTTAGAATACTTGAAAAGTTCAGGATGCTCCATTGCGTGGTACGGCGCTGGTTAGATTGGGCGGCAACCGGCGTGACTTGACAGATTCGTCATTTCGTCGTATGCATGCGCTGGATTCGATCAAAAGTCGTGTGTGTGTGGCCTGAATCACTTGGCTTGTGATTGAATTTGACCTTGTCTTTTATCACATCGATGTAATTAGTTTTACTTGTTATATGCCTTTTATCGATCATTGCTTTTGTAGGTGGAGCAGACTCAGAGATGCAACGACTCGATGCGCTGCGAAGGTGAGTCTTTTGAGGTTATTTTGATCTGTTGTTAGTTGATGTGATGTTAGTTGTTAGTGTACACGTTCATGGCACCAAAGACTGTTACCATTCCTGGCACCAGGGACTGTTACCATTCCTGGCACCAAGGACTGTTACCATTCCTGGCACCAAAGACTGTTACCATTCCTGGCACCAAGGACTGTTACCATTCATGAGTAACTGTTACCATTCATGAGTAACTGTTAGCATTCATGAGTAACTGTTAGCATTCATGAGTAACTGTTAGCATTCATGAGTAACTGTTAGCATGCACGAGTAACTGTTAGCATGCATGAGTAACTGTTAGCATGCACGAGTAACTGTTAGCATGCACGAGTAACTGTTAGCATGCATGAGTGACTGTTAGCATGCATGAGTAACTGTTAGCATGCATGAGTAACTGTTAGCATGCATGAGTAACTGTTAGCATGCACGAGTAACTGTTAGCATGCACGAGTAACTGTTAGCATACATGAGTAACTGTTAGCATGCTAGAGTAACTGTTAGCATGCATGAGTGACTGTTAGCATGCATGAGTGACTGTTAGCATGCATGAGTAACTGTTAGCATGCATGAGTAACTGTTAGCATGCATGAGTAACTGTTAGCATTCATGAGTAACTGTTAGCATGCATGAGTAACTGTTAGCATGCATGAGTAACTGTTAGCATGCATGAGTAACTGTTAGCATTCATGAGTAACTGTTAGCATTCATGAGTAACTGTTAGCATGCACGAGTAACTGTTAGCATGCATGAGTAACTGTTAGCATGCATGAGTAACTGTTAGCATTCACGAGTAACTGTTAGCATTCATGAGTAACTGTTAGCATGCACGAGTAACTGTTAGCATGCATGAGTAACTGTTAGCATGCATGAGTAACTGTTAGCATGCATGAGTAACTGTTAGCATGCATGAGTAACTGTTAGCATGCATGAGTAACTGTTAGCATGCATGAGTAACTGTTAGCATGCATGAGTAACTGTTAGCATGCATGAGTAACTGTTAGCATGCATGAGTAACTGTTAGCATGCATGAGTAACTGTTAGCATGCATGAGTAACTGTTAGCATGCATGAGTAACTGTTAGCATGCATGAGTAACTGTTAGCATGCATGAGTAACTGTTAGCATGCACGAGTAACTGTTAGCATGCGCGAGTAACTGTTAGCATGCATGAGTAACTGTTAGCATGCATGAGTAACTGTTAGCATGCATGAGTAACTGTTAGCATGCATGAGTAACTGTTAGCATGCATGAGTAACTGTTAGCATGCATGAGTAACTGTTAGCATTCATGAGTAACTGTTAGCATGCATGAGTAACTGTTAGCATGCATGAGTAACTGTTAGCATGCATGAGTAACTGTTAGCATGCATGAGTAACTGTTAGCATTCATGAGTAACTGTTAGCATGCTAGAGTAACTGTTAGCATGCATGAGTAACTGTTAGCATGCATGAGTAACTGTTAGCATGCATGAGTAACTGTTAGCATGCATGAGTAACTGTTAGCATGCATGAGTAACTGTTAGCATGCATGAGTAACTGTTAGCATTCATGAGTAACTGTTAGCATGCATGAGTAACTGTTAGCATGCATGAGTAACTGTTAGCATGCACGAGTAACTGTTAGCATGCATGAGTAACTGTTAGCATGCACGAGTAACTGTTAGCATTCATGAGTAACTGTTTGCATGCTAGAGTAACTGTTAGCATGCATGAGTAACTGTTAGCATGCATGAGTAACTGTTAGCATTCATGAGTAACTGTTAGCATGCATGAGTAACTGTTAGCATGCTACAGTAACTGTTAGCATGCATGAGTAACTGTTAGCATGCATGAGTAACTGTTAGCATTCATGAGTAACTGTTTGCATGCTAGAGTAACTGTTAGCATGCATGAGTAACTGTTAGCATGCATGAGTAACTGTTAGCATTCATGAGTAACTGTTAGCATGCATGAGTAACTGTTAGCATGCTACAGTAACTGTTAGCATGCATGAGTAACTGTTAGCATGCACGAGTAACTGTTAGCATGCTACAGTAACTGTTAGCATGCATGAGTAACTGTTAGCATGCACGAGTAACTGTTAGCATGCATGAGTAACTGTTAGCATGCTACAGTAACTGTTAGCATGCATGAGTAACTGTTAGCATGCTACAGTAACTGTTAGCATGCATGAGTAACTGTTAGCATGCACGAGTAACTGTTAGCATGCATGAGTAACTGTTAGCATGCTAGAGTAACTGTTAGCTCAGGTTGAAATGAAGTTGAGATTGACATATAAGCGGTTTTGTATTTTTATATCACCGTCAAATCTAGCCCAAGTCTTAGGCCAACATTTGAGGCATAATGTGTATTGTGCTTGAAATATGCTGATCATTTTATATTGGGAGTTGCATGCCCCCTTATTATCGTGGCAACTCTTAAATGGAATTCATTGGACAACTGGTTTAGTAAGCGAGGTTTTTTGTGTTGGTTTGTTGAAAACCAACACAAAAAGTCCCACCAATCATCCGATGAAATCCATTCAAAAGTTGCCAAGATAACAAGGGGCATGCAACTCCCAATAAAAAACGCGCGGCATATTCCAAGCAAATTATGCATAATGCCTCAAACGTTGGCCTAAGACTTGGGCTACATCAAATCAATGTTTATAAACACCTTAAATTTATTTTAAGTGATCTACAGTTTTCTACATTTGAGATTTTTGCTATCTCTAATACAGTTTTTGTAATATCACTTAGTGTAAAAATGAGAGTTGTCTTCCCAGAAATTTTTTTTTATCGTCCAAGATTGGTAGAGGTAAAGTTACCTATCCCTGGGGCAGATAACTCTTCATGTACAATAAAATGTGAAAAAGCAACAGCAGCAATAATATCGACCATATCTGTAAACCGCTTACACCTCAGAAGGGTAGATATTTCCATTGGTTATTCACCTTAAATAGAAGTTTTAGAGTTGTCTATCCTTATACCAATTGAGCAATGATTTGTATTTTGTTTTATGGTTATGACAGGTATATATATAATTCTGGACTCACTTACACCTTGGAAAGTTGACTAAACAGCAATAATTCTTGTCAAAGAATTTTATTTTTTACAACTTGAGTAAATATTATAAAACCTTGTTGCAGAGTGACTTAGCCTTTGGCCCTTGTTGCAGAGTGACCTAGCCCTTGAGCCTTGTTGTAGAGTGACTTTGTCTTTGAGCCTTGTTGTAGAGTGACTTTGCCTTTGAGCCTTGTTGTAGAGTGACCTAGCCTTTGAGCCTTGTTGTAGAGTGACCTAGCCTTTGAGCCTTGTTGTAGAGTGACCTAGCCTTTGAGCCTTGTTGTAGAGTGACCTAGCCTTTGAGCCTTGTTGTAGAGTGACTTAGCCTTTGAGCCTTGTTGTAGAGTGACTTTGCCTTTGAGCCTTGTTGTAGAGTGACTTTGCCATTGACGATACAAGCTCATATGTTTCATGTGGAAATGCAATAACATTGTGAGCCATTGAACATCGACGAGAAAGAACAAATTAGAAGCAACTACATATCTGTTAGTGGTATATATGCTAAGAGACGACCAGCCTGAGCCTACCCTATGTATAAGATTCAGAACTTGTCATAATCTTTGTACGCATTTGTTTTTAGTGGTTATTTGTTATGTTTTCTTGTTAATACATACTTATTGTAACGTTGTGAAAAACTGGTTTTGTTTATAGTCACATTTGTAAGTGTTGGTCATTTCAGCAGTAACCTGGGCTCATCGTGTATATTTTATACAAAAAGAGGTTTGCCAATTTCTCATTGCTTTCTAAACTTCTTGTTTATTTAGTGCACCACAATAAGTGTAATATTATTGAATAAAATAAATTGCAAAGGTTTCAACCGTATATGAGTGCTTATATAGGGTGTTTTATATCCACAAAGAAATGTTAAATATTGGCAAGGCATGTCAGACATGGTTTCAGCAAGGATACCTGTGATTTTGGTGAAAGAAGAAAAGGTGATATTTTGGACCAGGTCCTGCGGTTGATCAAACAGGTTTTACGGTTAAAAACAGGAAATGGTCTGGATGCAGAGCCGAACAATTATAAGAGTTCAAGTTTAAAAAGCCAAGTGCTGAGATAAATGAAAGGTAAAGATGAAACTAAAAATGGGCCAGAACATCACTGTAGAGGACAAGCTATACAACGATAACGTAAAACAATGTACTTGCTGAGCCGTCTGAAGGTCTGTTTTTCGCTTGATTAAAAACAAAGTTTAGGTTTTTAGCTTCAGGAGATTTTTAGAGAGAAAATTAATTTCCATGAGTTTTCGAGGGTCAAATAACTTTGCCCTATTATCCCAGGAGGATCTCTGACAAGTCTGGATACATAACAGGCCATGACAAGTATGGACAAGTCTAGTTCTAGTGCTTTCACTGCGCCGTGCTCGGATTTGGTGGCATTACATTATCCAACACCAACTGGTGTTGGATAATGTAATGCCACCAAATCCGAGCGCGGCGCAGTGAAAGCACTAGAACTAGGACAAGTCAGGAGACATGACAGGTATGTCGACAAGCAAGTGCTTTCATTGAGGAAATTCGGCTTGTCTAGAGAAAACTTCAAGACAATGGTCACACCATTGCTCTGACATGATTAGATTATAGGCGGAGCGTATGGCGCTGCACGCTGAGTCAGAAACAGTCTCAACATACACAGTCGTCTACTCAAAATTTTTATGCTTTTGTAACTTTAGAGGTATTCTTGAATGTTTTTTAATCACTGAAAACTCAAAAGCCATGCCAGTTTCTTCAGATAAATTTTTAGTAGGCTCCACAAAATTTCTCCATTGTAGCTTATATAAAAAATAGGCTCCGCCCCTTTATTTGGGACCTCAAATTCACTTTTATATAAGCTGGATGATTCGCGTCACTGTGGGTAGACCATGGATGAAATATATTTCATCCACGGGGTAGACGACTGTGCAGGCACTTGCATACAGTTGGTATTCAACTTTCAACTCATGGAGTTATTCTCCCCAGGTGGAGATAATTCTATGTTCGACACTCTAACTTTCTACAATGATTGTCATGTATATATATAATCGTTGACTCTATGGGCGACGATCGTTGGTATGGGTTAAGTCTATGTGAGAGAGCAGAAGCAGTTATGAACAAGAAGATGACGCTTGAGATTGAGTGATAGCTGAAAACGTCGTTCAAAATATTATCTATTATCCTAGGACTCCAGATTGGTAGCTGTGTGACAGAATTATATGTTGCTGTGTTTATTTAAAATACAAAGTAAGTTGCAATAACAGAAATGTAGTACTGACATTAATTATCATCGATCAAGTCATAAATAATAATAAGTAGTATTTACAGTGAGTAATGGTGATGATGACAACAATACAATAATAAATTAAATAAATAATAATAATTAGTAGTAATAATAATAATTAATAGTAGTAGTAATAAATAAGTAATAATAATAAATAAATAATAATAATTATTATAATAATTTAATTATAATAATTAATAATAAATAAATAATAATTACTACTACACCACTACCTACTAACTACTACTACTACTAACTACTACTACTATCAATCATCTATCTATCTATCATAATCTATCTATGATAATAATATATATTAATTATAACTATTATATAAATAATTGTTATTTATTATTATTATTATTATTAAATTATTATAGCAGTCAGTTACAATAATATTATTTTTATCAAATTTTCTTTATTTTAATAATTTAATAAAATAAATTGAATTAATTAAATAATAATAATAATAATATGTTATTATTTATAATTATTCTAATTTTTTATTAAATAATAAATTATTATTATATATATTTTTTTTATAAATATCTATAACTTGTAACAATAAATAAATAAGCCATTATTCTTTAATAAATTTGTTTATTATTGTTTTATTATTATAATTAATAAAAAAAATAGTAATAATCAATAATAATTAATATACTACTACTACTCACTTATTTATTTATTTAGAGTAGTAGAAGGGAGTGGTAGTGATACTTTTTTTTACTTGGCAAGTAATGTTGATATGATAGTAGTTGTAATAATAAGTAGGTAGTGTTATGTTAGTACTACTAGCTCGTTGTTGTAGTAGTAGTTGTTGTTAAAAAAGTCCTCAGCGATTGGTAGTAGTAGTAATGATCACCAGTTGTTACTACTACTATTGTTTCATTGATGACCATGGTGATGATGACCATGATGATGACGACCATGATGATGATGACCATGACGATAATGATGATGACCGTGATGATGATGATCGTGATGATGATGACTATGATGATAATGATGATGACCATGATTATGACGATGATGATGTTGACGATGACAACGATTGATTAACGGATGACGATTGGCAGATGATGATGGCGATGATGCCAATGATGATGACTATGAATTAAAATTTTAATTATCATTGTTGAATATTGGTCAATTATCAATAATAATAATAATTTATTAAAATATTACCATTATATGTCATTATTATTCATCTATTAAAATTATTGTTATCAATTAATAATTATATTAGTTAGTAATAGACTTTTATATGAGGATTGCTAGTAAATTGAACCAAACTGTTTTCAAGTTGAGAGCCAAGCGTTTATCAAACCTTTGCAAAATTACAATATTGAAAAAAAATTGATAGAGTTTTGAAAATGATGATACTGTAACTACATATCTGTGAAGAGTTCATGTGATTTGAAATTTCGAAAGCACCTGAATATTTGCTAAGCAATTTTTTACTCACTGATGTTACTCAGTAACACAGGCGACTCCAATCTACTGGCCTGGTGGTGGGTGGGTGAGCGTATGAAGATACACTCTTTAGCTATCCTCCCCTACCACCAGGCCAGTATATTGCAGCCGCCTGTGGTCAGAAAGTGCAAGTTTTGCATGAAACTCTGTACCTTGCTAGAGCAGTATTAAATCATTGCAACAGCTGAGCCTGTGTTGAGGTGAAAATTATTTGGCTATTCATTGTAATCCTCCTATTTATTCAATGTTAGTAAATATTTTTCACTATTCAAAAATGACCTATCGCGTTTAAAAAATGAACGACTAATTGGGTGGTTTGCTGCTTGTTGTGAGGTCTAATTATAAAATATCTCTAAACATTGACCTCTGCATTGCTGCCTCTCTACCATATTGATTGTTTAGTAAAAAGGGTGCCCGCAGATGGCCACAACGACCATTTGTTTTTTGTATTATTTTGTGTTTGAAAATAGGCAGCTCAAACTCTAGAATGCTTGAATGCTTTCTGTATGTTCATTGATGCTTGGGGAAAATCGGAGATCATCACAGTTTTGTCCATGTTCTATGTATATACTAGACTCTCCTCTTGTTTGTTCTTGTGGCTCCATTCTGTCTTACTGCGAGAAGATTATTATGAGCTGGTTAATAGAATGGCTGAGAACTTTCATTTTACCCTGATACAAAAGAGAGATATCTGCATTTTGTCTTTGTTCCAATAGTCACTTGAATAGACATCACATATATTGAAATAGCAGCCTGCCAGTTATGTAACACCTGATGCCAGGGTGTGCTGTAGCTTCTTGTTTACCAGTGAATTGTGATCAGTGTGGTTGGTCATGGTTACACAGCGCACACAGGTACAGGGGTTTGTTTACCTATGAGTTGTGTGAATGGATCATTTGTTGATGATATTCATTTGTGGTACAGTTACTCACTTGGCTACAAATTACAACATGGATGACAAACTGACTTGACTGTTTAAGCTTCAATAACGCTGTGAGTACATTTTGAGGAAGAGATACTAGTTGGTGGCATACTCAAGTATGAGGTGTGGATTGTTATCTAAGCAGCTTTAAAAGTTGCATTTTTATTGAAATGTGCTTGTTTTATAAACTGCTGTAAGGTTATATTATGGAAACATTAATTGTTAGACAATATTAGGAGAAAGAGGGCATTGTAAAACATTGTGCATGTGTATAACTTTTGATGTACTATATTCAGTGGAGTATATTTGTTCTACATTACTTGCATCGAAAAGGTGTCGGAGCATTTGTAGATCCCTTGTTGACTGCCAGTTATTAGTGTGTGCATTTTTTGGTATTTAGTAGGTAGGTGGTAGTTGGTGTAGTAGTTAGTAGTTGGTGGTGTAGGTAGTAGTTGATGTAGTTAGTAGTAGGTGGTGTAGGTAGTAGTTGGTGGTGTAGGTAGTAGTTGGTGGTGTAGTTAGTAGTTGGTGGTGTAGTTAGTAGTTGGTGGTGTAGTTAGCAGTTGGTGATGTAGTTAGTAGTTGGTTGGTGGTGTAGTTAGTAGTAGTTGGTGTAGGTAGTAGTATAGGTAGTAATCGCTAGTTACCAGTCACCACGATGTATTACAGGAATGGCATCACTCTTGTTGCACACTTAGTTCAGCCATGAGTTTGTATATAGATTTTATTACCCTTTCACATCACTTGCAGACAATCATTTCTCCATCATTACAACCCCAGTGGTGTATTACTGTATGAAAGCAGTATTGGTGTATGTGAACAGTTCATTCAGCTTTAGGTGGTGCGTTAGAAGAACTAGTTGTCTTGCACTTTGTTGTCATGTTTTAGAGTACTGCGCTTTCTACATTTCTGGTCGATATTCACTACACCCTACCTAGATCAGTAAGTAGTGGTTTACATCTGGCCAACATTTGATATCGTTTGCCTAGCTTTGCTTGTCACACCATCACTCTTGTGTCTAATGTAATCGTCTACTCCATTAGATATGTATATTCTCAATCATCTGTATAACTTGGCCTACATTCACACTTTGTTGCGTTTGGCGATCTATCACTGTTTCCATCAATATTAGCGGTCTTTCACCTGGTTTTTTTTCTGTTTATTGAGTATACAGCACCAAAAAACAGTGGCATTTTGCGCTTGTTTTAGTACTATGGTTTTACTAATTACTTAGGGTGTATATTGATGCAGTTTCATTTTTTGGACATGTTACATCAATAGAAGTTGTCTTCTCTAGCGGTTAGACAGCCCAAACAAACAAACTATGTGTGTAGCTGATGCATGAAGTGGCATTAGGGCAGCACACTGTGTCACCGCATTGCCGGGATAAATGCTGACCATGGTTAATTTTAGTACATATTATGTGACTGATGAACCGTGGATTTTTGTGGTTTGTGAGGAAAATACATGTTGGGTGCATCTCCGATAGGTTACAATAGGTCACATGTTGATGTACCCACATTGGCAACAAACAGTACTAATAATATAGTGTGGAAATGGTCATTTGTGATGAGAATTCTTGTGGTAAATGGAACCTGTTACCTGGGTGCAGTATACTCATTCATAACTGATAGAGGCCAGTTTACTGTGTATAGTTGCTCGCCATTGTTCTACACCAGTGTAATTGCATTGGGTTTGGAATGCATGCCTCCAGCTCCAATGTTATGACATTTCATTCATGGTCAATGGATGAGTTCGCAGTCAGACTATGACTATGGCAGACAGCGCCCCACAAAACTTGCTCATATCTTTCCACATTGTGGGGCGGTTTATCTAGTTACTGTAGACGAACAGTGCCATCAGTTGAAACTTGTATGGCTCAGCTCAAATACAGCCAACAGTCGAACTGGCCCAAAACACAGACACTTGGCCCTCTAACAATCCCTTTATATTATTTTGTAATTGTAATTTATTTTTGCAGCAAGATAAAAATTAAAAAAATAGTAATTCAACTTCCAAACAAATTGAGTTCTCATCTTTATTTTTGAAAAAGAAATGTTTTTCATAGGAGAACAAATGCCAAATTTTATTTTCAAGTTTGGAATTGAAATAATTATTCTTTTGTATAAAAACTTTAATTTTTTCAACAAAAAAATTATAATTTTTGTATATAATGCTGTTTGTACAATAAATATTTTTGTGAGAACCATATAAATCGCCACCGGTGCAATAATCAGCAAGTTTAAGCGTGAAAAAGCAACCGAAAAAAATAATTACTAAATTAAAAATTTTCTTTGCTTCAATTCAATTCCGATATTCCGCTGCAATAAACCGAAAAAATTAGGGCTACAATTATTGGCGTTGTCTTTGAAGATCATTATGTGTAATTATTTTCTTCAAATAACGTGTAATTCAGATTTGAAAATTATTGTTGTTGGTTATACACAACAACGACGACAGCAATGAAAATTTGGCTTTTTTTCATTTGAAAACAAATCCTAAATAATGATACTTTGAATCTTTTGATATTATTTGATTAAAATATAATGGTTTCGACTGTAATATCGCTTTAGTTTTTGAGATAATGACCATGTAATTTATCACATTAATGACAGTGTGTACATAATAGCAAACCTATCAATGTCAGTGTGTACGTAATAGTAAACCTATCAATAATAAATTAAAATACTGACAACTAAAACATCTCCAAAAATTCTGAAAATAATTGCAATGCAAGCCCAATTTTTTTATTCTTTTGAAAATCTCTGCACAATGACTATTCTTGGGATGCCCTTCTCTATGCAAACAACACAATTTTTTCCAACTCCGCTTGACGGCCTTATACAAATTGTTTGTTGCGTATGAAAAACAATTTTTGTCTTAGTCAGCATCTATTGCACTAATATTATAGATGGAATTAACGAGAGCACAACTCCACAAAAGATTTTTTGGGAAAAGTCACTTGAAATATAATGTCCGATTCATTCAAAAATCCCTGACACAGCACCTTTATCACGGTGGTTCTAATTAACATGGAAGAAATCACTTTTTTTTATTCTTTTCATTCATTTTTACTTTAACTGGAAATTATTATAATATTCTGTAAATAATTCTAACCTTTTTTTATGCATATCTAGATAATAAAGCACACTTTGATTGCATGGAGAGCTAATACTTGGTAGGGAAATATTATTAGTAAATCACAATTAAACAACTGCATGAGCTGGAATGCACGGAATTGTTTGAGCTGTGATGATTAGTTACTTTCAAAGTCAGCAAATCAAAAATTGTATGTTGCCACAGTGTGAAAGAAAGGAAACTCACAACTGCCTGTGCAACCCCAATTCAGACAAGTCGCTCTCGTGTAAACGCAGCTTTACATCATTCATTTCTCAATGTTATACTTTAAATAATTCGTTTTGTAACAAAATGGTTACTAAGTATAAATCCATAATGTGTTTTGTATTGTGCATATAGTGACCTGTGCCATATAAAATATATAGTATCTCTAGCATGATTAGATTTGACTTCTCTTAAAGATCCGTATTTCTGCAAGACAAAATAATTATTGTTATAGGAACTACTCTATGATGGACAACTCCATGTCAGCCATACCACCCTGTGACAGTAGTCTTACTATTGAATCTGCTGCGACCCGTATTGCTGACTTACCACCAGAGACTCACTCCGCGTCAAATATGGTTTTACCAGAATTGCTAGAAGGTTCTTCTTCCTCAGATAATGTGGACCCTCTGGCTATTGCAACAAAACTTCTCCAGCAAGAAATAGGAATTCAGTCTATCTGTAACGTAGCAACACACACTAGCTTGGTGTGTGCAGCCAATCAAGACTCAGCTAGCACCACCTCTCAGAGGGTGGCAGATAGCTCAGGATTAGTATGTGCTTATACAGCTTTAACTTCTGAACAAGACAGTGGTGGCAGTGAATGTGACAGTAGTGATGGGAATACTAGTAGCCTACTAAGTGATAGTGGTGAGTTCTCTACTCAGTCTACCAGTGAGTGTATGTCTGTATTGAAAGTATGTGTAATGTAGTGTAGATATATATAAGGTTGTGTAGACATATATAAGGTAGTGTAGACATATATAAGGTAGTGTAGACATATCTAAGGTAGTGTAGACATATATAAGGTAGTGTAGACATATATAAGGTAGTGTAGACATATGTAAGGTAGTGTAGACATATATAAGGTAGTGTAGACATAAGGTAGTGTAGACATATATAAGGTAGTGTAGACATATATAAGGTAGTGTAGACATATGTAAGGTAGTGTAGACATATATAAGGTAGTGTAGACATAAGGTAGTGTAGACATATATAAGGTAGTGTAGACATATATAAGGTAGTGTAGACATATATAAGGTAGTGCAGACATATATAAGGTAGTGCAGACATATATAAGGTAGTGTAGACATATATAAGGTAGTGTAGACATATATAAGGTAGTGTAGATATATATAAGGTTGTATGGTGGCTCATAACGTTAGACGGTTTCGTTTTCAAAACCTACAAATGGATCGAAATAGTCTAGATGGATTGCAAAGCGTCTTTTACATTGAAAATAATTGGGTAATTGTAGTAAAATAGCCCAAGAAACTATGTTTAAAAACGGGCTTGTTGGTTATAAGAAATTGATCATCGGCCTCAGCAGTTGTAGGATTCATGCTATAAAACTGTATTTCCTGTCTGACAGTCATAAATTCTGCAAACCGTATAGTTCTCTTGCAAGTAATTCAGACGGCTTAGAAATGATTCAGATGATTTAGAAAATTACAAACCGTATGGACGCTTTAGAAAGAGTATGAACTATTTACAAACCGAATGAATTATTTTGAAATAGTCTGAACTGTTTTAAAATAGTCTAAACTATTTTGAAATGGTTGGAAAAGTTTGCTAGGCACATGGCTTTCGAACCAAAAGCGATCGTCATCATTTTACAACTTTATCAACATAGACGTAGATCAAAAAACATAGAGCAATTAATTAAAGGGCCTATGACGCCTAATTTGAAGAGGATTTGATTTAATTTAAATTTTCTGAGGTTGAAATGTGTTCAGAAAAATTATCTGGAGTTGCCCTCTCACCAGTAAGACGATTCCTATAGACGCAGTCAGCACTTGCCAAGACGCCTTTTTTTCTCGAAGACGCACCAAGTTATATAGAGCTATAAAGCGAGTTTTCAAAAATTTGACTTGTTCGCATAGAAATAGGGCGTCCTAGATATTAGTTTTGTGCAGAGACTCTTTTGATTGGAAAAAAATGATATTGCATCAAATTGTAATTTTTTTGGAGCTGTTTTTCTCAAGTCAGCTATTTGTTTTATCTTTGGTAAGCTCGCTATTATGTATACACTGGCGTTCACGTGATAGTGTTTGTCATCAAAATCAAAAGAAATAAAGAAATTTTATTATCAAAATAATAATTTTCATGTGAAAAATTAATCAAACAATAACATTAGTATACTTTCATGATAATACTAGGTGAAAAAAAACATTGCCGAAATTGTATTTCCGGCGTTGTTTTTTTTACAACATCGATAATAATTAAATCTGAAATACCGGCTATCTTTCCAAGAAAAACTTCAAAAGCACTAAATAATAATAATTAAGATTTTTGAAAAGTAGTTTGGAACTGAAAAAAGTAACAAAAATGGTACAAACTACTTGCTGTAATATACTATATAATATCATAATGCAGATAGTCCCTTCTGCCGAACGCATTGTCAGACACCTCCATAGACCTCTACATGATACCTATTGGTGTTTTGTTGATGCGAGGGAGTTTTCTCAATAGTTTTACAATGCTTGATGAGAAAACAACTCTACACACAAAGTGCGTCTTGAAAAGCCCGTCCTAAGCCCTTTAACTGTATGAAACTGTTGTTGAATATAATCTCTAAAATTAATTTTTACATTTATAATTAGGTTGTATTCATTATTTAAAATAATTTGAGACAAATAATATTTAATAAATAAAAAAATTTACTTATTTATTTGAAGAAAATTCAACTGTTCGGTGTTTAGTAAAAACATTATCAATCATAAATTCACTGTAGATCTATGATCACTCGAGCGAACCAGCAAATCGGCTCGGATTTTCAAAGCCAACAAACGATTTTACAAAGCGTTCAGAAGTTTTGCAAAAGTTCATGACTATTTCAAATTCATTCAAACGGTTTGGAAAGCGTTCAGACGCTTTAAAACGCTAAACAAAAAACGTTCTGAGCCACCATAAGGTTGTGCAGACACCTATAAGGTGGTGTTGAAGGGGGAGATAACTTTTCCAGTAAATTTTATATTATACTTTGTAGGCGTGAGGTCCAGTGCAACATTTGATGGCGGGATCTATGAAGTGATTAATAAATCTGATACCAAATTCATTATTAAAATGTTGGCTCCAAGCAATAAGGTTTGTGTTTATTGTACCATAATAGCAGTTACAGCCACCTGCTCTATTACTTCCCTTGTCTATATATATATATGTATATATATATATTGATAATTGCTACTGCATTTTCTGACTTTCACTGCGTTTCTATGATGCAATGTTTATCGTATCGTACAAAGGAGTTGTGTTCCCTTCGAAGGTGTAGTTTTGCCGAAGTCCCATCAAACGTATCTCAGTTGCATAGACCTTGGGACACCTCTCTTCAAGGGCATCGTACAACCCAAGTTAAATCGCAATCAAACTTCAGTTCCTTTCACTTCTTGATTTCTGATCTAATAAAGTGTGAGTTTCAGAAAACCAAACGAATGATTTCCAGCTTGTTAGTTAGTGTCAGTTAACTCTACTAATTGCTCTAGTCTACAACGATTAAGTCCTAGCACAATTTTATTGATTATGAATTATTATTTATTATTTTATTTTACTGATAATAAATTATAATAATTATTATTATTGTAATTATGTTAATAAATAAATATTGCTACTGTTTATTACTCCCACATGAAAGTTGTGCCGAGCTTCAAATTTGTTCCTATCCTTTGAAGAACCTTCATCTTGGCCAAACTTAGGAGGATAAACATCGTAGTTATTTTTTGATACATATATATATTTTATATACTTGAACACTTATAGAGTTGTCTACTCACTCTGGTGTTTGGGACCCATTATTGAGAGCTAACATCATCTTATTAGTAATAATGGTAAAGCGATTCCCACTGGCATATGAAAAAAGAAAGCTGTAAATATTCACTGTCGGGTGGCTCTTGACTTACTAATATTGTTAATTTTTTTCTTATTCGTCTATCATACAAATGTCTAGCTGTCTTTTTGTCTATTTATTTTGGTCAGCTGTAAATATCCATTTCATCTACATATAGACATCAAAAATGTCCTTCTGTGTTTGAAGCATGTCTGTTTTACTTCACTAAGAGGGGATAAAGATGCTGTTCAATCCCTTGCTTTTTTTTATTATTATTTAACATTCTCTTATCTCCGGTGAGACAGAATTGAATGACTAAAAATAAGTTAAATAACTGCTATTTGTTCTCAAACTAAATATTTGTGTGTCTAGTTTTCTCATTAATTTAAAGGAAGGTACATCACGCAAAAAATGACATATTGTAAATACTAGAGGGTTGGAGGGCAAAGAAGTAATTCTGTGTTGGTTTGTGACTTCGATATAGTGTTCTTCTACTATGCATAGTTTGCTATGCTTGTTCGCAGTTTTCTGTTTTTGCCTATCAGTTTTCCGCAGCTGTTAACACGAATAAAAGATATCAAAATTTTCCAGAACCTTGTCTTCCTCTATCATGTGTATAAGGTTTAGCGGTGAAGGGAGGTATGAAGGTTGAGTGGGACGGGGGTGGAATATGTTGGGGAAAGAGCCAGTCAATGGGAGCAGAGCAGCTAGTGGCTGGTGGGTGTATTTGAATGTAATGGGTAATGCTGCCGGAGTAGAATTGATCATTTAATTCAGCTGTCATTTTTGCGGTTGTCTCCTTCTGATTTCTGTATTTGTCCAAACCTGTGTTAACAACAGACATGGTCTGGCCACACACACACGACTTTTGTTCAAGCGAAGCCTGAGTGGAATACCGGAAATGGTTTGTACAGGTCACACTGGCCGACGATGGCAATTGATAATCGTGACTTTGGCACCTTTGGTACAACCCATCACTAGAAAAACAAGTACTCATAAAACTAATAATTCACAATAATATTATTATAAATATAATCATAATGATAAGTAAATTATAATAATTGTTTTCAATAACAACAGTTTATTATTACTACTTATTTATTATTTGCTACTCAGTATTAGTAAATATCGGTTATAATCAATTATTATTATTATATAAAATCTTTTATTGGTGATAATAATTATTTCACTTCGGTTATTATTGTAATCATAACATCGATAACAAGTCACAGTAGAGACAATCAATTGTGATAGCGGTTATCATCATGTTTTTTCTCTTACAATTTATCATAACCCAAAGGTTATATTTATACCACTACAAGTATCGTTGGCTGCAAACAGCGATCAGCCAATCACGTTATAGCCGCGACGTCAGAATGCTGGAAAATTTCAGGATGTTCAACTACGTGGTACTGCACCGGTTAGATTGGGCGACGACCGGCGTGACTTGGCAGATTCGTCATTTCGTCGTATGCATGCGCTGGATTCGATCAAAAGTCGTGTGTGTGGGGCCTGAATCACTTGGCTTGTGATTGAATTTGACCTTGTCTTTTCTCACATCGATGTAATTAGTTTTACTTGTTATATGCCTTTTATCGACCATTGCTTTTGTAGGTGGAGCAGACTCAGAGATGCAACGACTCGATGCGCTGCGAAGGTGAGTCTTTTGAGGTTATCTTGATCTGTTAATTGATGTGATGTTAGTTATTAATTTACGTGTTAGTTGTTAGTGTACATGTTAGTTGTTAGTGTACATGTTAGTTGTTAGTGTACATGTTAGTTGTTAGTGTACATGTTAGTTGTTAGTGTACATGTTAGTTGTTAGTGTACATGTTAGTTGTTAGTGTACATGTTAGTTGTTAGTGTACATGTTAGTTGTTAGTGTACATGTTAGTTGTTAGTGTACATGTTAGTTGTTAGTGTACATGTTAGTTGTTAGTGTACATGTTAGTTGTTAGTGTACATGTTAGTTGTTAGTGTACATGTTAGTTGTTAGTGTACATGTTAGTTGTTAGTGTACATGTTGGTTGTTAGTGTACATGTTGGTTGTTAGTGTACATGTTGGTTGTTAGTGTACATGTTGGTTGTTAGTGTACATGTTAGTTGTTAGTGTACATGTTAGTTGTTGGTGTACATGTTAGTTGTTAGCTCCCAATCAATCAACTGGGCAATAGAAAAGAAATGATGGCAAATCAGTGATACGTTTTTCGGCCACACTTTTTATTTTATACGATAATAGCTGGCTTACCCATTGTAGTTAACAACAAATGTATATAGTCGGATATAAAGTTGCCTTTCTCACCAGCCCATTTTACCATGGTTGCCTTTTTCAGTAGCCACCTCTTCTTGTGGAGACTCCTCTGGTGGCAAGTTCTTTCCGCGGTAGGGTTCTCTCTGTTGTGGTAGCCTTTCCTGTGGGTATCCACTCTCCCCCGCCCCCCTCGTGGCATCCTCCCCCCCCCTCCCCCTAGGTCACTTCCTCCTGTTGTCACTTTCTCTTGCGGTAATCACCCAGCATAAGCACCTCACGTTTAATAACAATTTTGTCATGAATGCACTCTTTGACAGTAACTATCTAGAGTAATCAGTAGGCAAATACATAACAGCAACATTTGTAGTAATAGTGAAGTAAAATGAGAATTTTACTAGATAATAATAATGAAACGATAATCCGATTTGATGATAGAAGTTGCTGTGATTATTTTTAACAGTGTAATCACAGTAACATAAACCGAGTTACTAAAAAGCAATAGGCCGACAGTAGCTGGTAATTAGTAGTAATAATAATTAAGGCTGTTGAATAATCGTGTTAATTATAAGATTAACGCGATTAATATAATTTTTGAGATTAACGCGAACAATACTCTTAATCGCGATTAAAAAATAATCGTTTACACTTCAGGCAACTCTGCACTTTTTACGGTAACGAAGTAGGAAAAACTGTCCCATGCATAGATTTCAGTAATATCGCAGCAGAACAACTTTATAATTCCATGTCATATTACTGGACATGCAGTAAGACAGACAACTTCAAAGTTAATGACAAATTTATGTGAAACAGGCTGCATGCTGCAATAAATGTTGCCTATAGAAGCATGACTAACATTAGTACAATTAAACAAGATTAAAAGTCAATTAATCGCAGATTAATCTGAATCTCTACAAAGATTAATCGCCATTAGAGTGGTTAATCTTTTAACAGCCTTAATAATAATAAATAATAATAATTTAAGTCAAACAAACATTGCTAATAATGAGAACAACTACAATAAATAATAATGATAATTACGAAATCCAATAATTATTTGAAATGGAAAAATTATTATAATAATAATGAGGTATTTTTTAAAGTAAAAGAACAACAAACATCGTTAATTATAATAGCACTCTCCGGTAGTAATTACATCGTCATGTATTATTGGCTCAAGAACTCCTGTTGGAAATTTTTTTATGAATATTGCATTTTCGTTGTACTAGTATTTGCCTCATTTTTAGGTGACTTTAATAAAATAAATAGTAGGAGAATAAAATGAGGAAAACTCAAACTGACACGAATCGAAAAACGATTTTGGTTTGTTCGTAAAATGCAACCTATGGCGATATCAAACTAACCAATGGCTATTGCACAAGTGTGTGGTGATTCATCTACTTATGTATACTTTGTTATGAAAAACCTGGATCAAAGCACGATAGTTGCACAAGTTAATTTCTTTTTGACCGTTAAAAGACTAAAAACGCAATAATAACAAATGGGAAATTTAAACCCCCATAATACATGAGATTGGTCCAATAAAATGCTTTTACAGCAGTTTCTATTTGTCTTAACGCAGCGGTTTAGGCGTCCAACCTCTTGGAATCTCAGACATACAGACAGATGTTTTTCACGTTTATGTATTTAGGTTACTATGTATCTCATTTATTATACGGTATGTATTATTGTTGTAGAAGACTTGCTTCAGACCAAACGCATGTTGTCTGATGAGAGAGATAGACTGATGGCTGAACGGGAATTCTGGTTGTCTGGTCCTCTAGCTAACATTGCCCTGATAGAGTTACCTAGACATGAGCTCCATACTGAAGGTTAGTGGTCACTCTACTCAGGGTGGTAGTAAGGTGGTTGTGAGCATTGCCTTGAGCTGACCTGTCGTCTCTGCACAATAAATGTTACTTACATATAGTTTTTGGTTAATTGTTGCATCCCTGTGTCCTCGGCAAGCATTAGGTAGTTAGATAGATGCAAGGCGTGTTTATCAAGTCATCAAATGATCCAAGTTTTGCAAATAGTTTTCTTGAGTGCAAGGGAGCAAGAGGTCATTGCATTCCGTAGCGGATGAGTGACAAGTAATGGGAGTTATCTTTCCCTTTCCATTGAATTTTAGTGAGGCAACGTGCTTACTTGTAAGAAGTGCGCCACAATCCGCTTGGTTCATTGATCATGATATATAGTTACTACCGTCTTTTGCTCACTTTTTTACTCCACTGAGAATTTTGTTTATTTTGAGCGCTTCTCTGGCATTTGAACACAGCTACGTAATCTCTAACGGTTTCCATAGACAGTCATTGTTCTGTTGCATTGCTCTCTTGTGCTGTATGTCTGGCCGACCACTTTATAAGCACATGATATCGACTCTCATGTCATCGATTGTCTCACTCCCCCAGTACTACCTGTGGTATACCCAATAGATTGCCTTGTATATATTCTACTTCCAGTGACATCACACGTGCAGTATTCACCCATCGACTTTGACGAAGAGCTATGGATAGGCAGGAAGGCCCGCCGTTATCAAAGTCAAAGTGAGTGCTCCCTGTTTGTTGTAGGCATTTTGGTATGTCATCTATTGCACTTGTGAACTCTGCTTCTAGATTGCATCCAACATTTGACATCTCACAGTTTTACTGCAAGTTGTAGATTTTAGTTAGTTTGTCCGTTACAAGCTGAATATTGGTCAGCGGCAGGGACTTTGAAAAAATGGGATTTGACGAACATTTATTGATAGTTGGCTTTGGCAAACTCTCTATTATTAAAATACTTTGCTATTTGATTTCTCAATGCCAAAATGTGACATGGTTGATGTGAGCGTGTGCTGTAAGCGAGATGTGAAGTGTCTCATTCATATTTTTATTAGAGCTGAAGAGAAAATTCATTTTTTTCCTATTATTACCACCATGATTATCATTTTCCTTATTATGAGATAAAATAATTATAGAAAAATATTGTACAAAATTATATTAAAAAACCATTTGGCTATGTGGAAGAATTTATATTTATTTGCCTTGATTTATGGTGTGAATAAGTAAATGATATTAAATGTTACATCATTATTGATCAATTGAATCCAAAATATCTTCACAATTATGTAGTTGGTGGAAACAGCCATTGAAAGGCAGAGCTAGAACAACGAAAGTGACATAGGTAGTTCTCAACTGGTTAACAACACAAATACTCTTGTATAAAATCCTGCTCATGGGAAGTGCCCTTGAATTAGTTGTTTCGCTTTTTCTGAATGTATTTTTATCGGTGATCACATCTGTATCAGAGGAACAGCTCATGTGGCCAGTATTTTGCTGATGGTTGTCCAACGTATGACAGAGTATGCATTTATGCCTGGCAATTGAGTCAGTGAGATAAATGTGTGTAGCCTAGTGATGTCATATGAGGCAGCAGGTAACATCGACCATATAAGGCTCCATGCTGCCACGAAAAGTGACTTTGAAAGTTGCCATTGTTTTTTGCCATAGTTACAGCAAAGTCGACTGGTTTTGTTGCTGGTGAAGGTCATTTGAGAACGTCAAATTTTAAGTCGAAGTGGTGCTGAATGGATATAGCAATTATGTCGCAGGGGTGCACCAGTATGTACGCATAGCCAACACACCCCGAATGCTTTCAGATATAAACAATTATGCCAACGAAGCCTATTCCAGTTATAATTGATTGGTAACTTCTCAATTGTGTGGTTCATGGCTATGGTGGCTCATAACATTAGACGGTTTCGTTTTCACAGCGTATGAACGGATTTGAAATAGTCTAGATTTGAAATAGTCTAGACGGTTTGCAAAGCATCTTTTACATTGAAAATAATTGGGTAATTGTAGTAAAATAGCCCAAGAAACTGTGTTTAAAAACGGGCTTGTTGATTATAATACATGAATTGTCGGCCTTCTCAGTTGCGGAATTCGTGCAATAAAACTGTATTTCCTGTCTAACAATCGTAAATTTAGCAAAGCGTATAGTTACTTTGCAAATAATTCAGACGGTATAGAAATTTTTCGGACGATTTAGAAAATTACAAACCGTAGGAATGCTTTAGAAAGAGTATGAACTATTTAAAAACCGTTTAAACTATTTTGAAATAGTTGCAAAGTGCATGGCTTTCGAACCAAAGCGATCTACATCATTTTCTTTATAGCCTCTATTCAACTTTACCAACATAGACCTAGATCAATTAACTGTATAGAACTGTTGTTGAATATAATCTCTAAAATGAATTTGTTACAATTATAATTAGGTTGTATATATTATTTAAAATGTTATAAAACAAATAATATTTATTAAATAAAAACAATTTTTTTATTTCTTCAAAGAAAATTCAACTGTTCGGTGTTTAGTAAAAATATTATCAATCATAAATGGACTGTAGATCTATGATCAATAGAGCAAACCAGTAAATCGGTTCGGATTTTCAAAGCCCACGAACGATTTCACAAAGCATTCAGAAGATTTGCAAAACTTCAGACTATTTCAAAAGCGTTTAACAGTTTGGAAATCGTTCAAACATTCTGAGCCACCATAACACCAGCTACATATTCAGTTAGTGTTTCACAGCTAATGCCATGTTGTGCAGTCAATTCAATTATCCACAGTGATTGATTTGAAGTTTGAAGAATTGAATAATGAATGGTTTCATTATTATAATATTTATTTAGTAGTAATATTTATAATGATAATAATATATTCAATTTAATCATCACCTCTATTCATCACCATCCAATGCTGATGCTGACAGAATTAATAAACTGTTATAATAATATTATTTCTTCAAAATAAATTACAGTATTTCATTAAAGATAACTATTAATTGATATTGAATAAAGTAAATCATAATAATATATTATTATTAATTAATGAATGTTTATTGTAATACTTGATTGTTTATTATTACTTATTGATTTTGATTTAACCGAGGAACTTTGGTAAATATTGCATTGCATGATTTTTTGTGGTGAAAATAGTAAAATAATACGATTAGCAATAAAAACGATGCTTTTTAAGGTTGCTATTGCTACAAAAGCTCATGGATACAGTTTTTGCGAACAGCAGCATCGCAGCATGGAGCCTTAATAGTTGCGTCGCTGCTGAAGAAATAATTGACTTTCTTCAGTTGGCTTGACTGCTGATTGTAAATTGATTGCCAGATTTTATTTTCCCTATTTGCTGTAATTGATGTAACTAGGAATAGCATTAACAAAGAGTAATAGGTGTATTTGCTGGCAGGATCGATCCATACAATAAATTGAATAAATAGTATTTCTCGCAATTTATTTTATGCAAATGGGTCGGTAGCAACATCTCAAGTGTATCTCAAAAGACCATCCCCACGGGGGAAAATTAGTTGATTTGCGAGGCATTCTCATACGTTTGTGGACACCACCAATCCACCAAAATAATACATACCCATGTGGGTGACGTTTATTTCAAAGCAGTTCATTTCCAGTATTATTATTTTATCATTATTTTTTAATAAATATGTTATATATTATTTATTATTATTAATTATTATGATTATTATATACACTAATAATATATTATGAACAAATTGATCATCACAATAAAAAGCAGAGCCGTTTTGTTGAAACAATAAAAATAATTGTTGTTATCATAATTTATAAACAATGAATTTCTTTGAACTAATTGTTACCAACCAGACAAGCGTAAAGTGGTTTATTCTTTTGGGAATTGGAACGAACGTAGACAGGAGTGAATGAAGACATAGCTGGAATTAACATAGACACATCCTGGAATGAACGGCAACAGACCTGGAATGAATGTCGACTATGCAACAACCAAAAGAATTCCGACTTTCATTCCCGGATGTGTCTATGTTCGTTCTTGGCAATATATAAAATCTCCTTTCGACTTTCATTCCAGGAGTTGTCTACTTTGGGAAAATACGATAATTTATTTCATTCCTGGAACGAATGTCGAAACAAAACTTTATATTTTGCCAGGAATGAATGTCGACACTCCCTAGAATGAGCGTCGAAATTTTCTTCTCTCTAACATAGTCGACTTTCATTCCAGGTCTGTCAACGTTCATTCCAGGATGTGCCTACATTCATTCCAGCGATGTCTGCATTCATTCGTGTCGACGTTCGTTCCAAATTCTTTACTCTTTTACTTGCTATCGCTATCTGCTACTTCCCTTAGCATCACGCTACGAGTACCAGTAAGGAATCAACGACATAATAAGATGAGCGTTCTTGATGAAATACTTGGACTTGTGAAAATAGTTTTGCTCGCTACAATGCTGACGAGAATTTCACGTCTTCACAAACTAGTCTGGATCCAAGGATATAATTTCTTATTACTATATATTAAAATGTAAAAGCCTGGATCAACGCATTCACCACCCACCAATGTAGTCCCCAAATGTAAATAATAGCAGCTGTTCATCAATCCAGCCAGTGAATACACCTAATGATGATAAAAATAGAATATTAGACAGATTTTATATATGTGCAGTCAGAGTATGTGGGTTTAAAAGCTAATTGTACTGTTTTCGTGCACACTTTTAGAGACTGTCGAGCCAGCTCTAGCCGATGAGTGCAGGGATGATCTTCATCTAACGTCCTCCCCTTGCCAGCCAACCAGGACATCACCCAGCGCGTCTAGCTCTGATACAACACTTCCCACGGGCAGACACAATGCACTTGAGCCAACCATGTCTCCATGTTCACCAAACAATTCATTGACAAAGGATTCCTCAAGTGATGTATTTGCTCATTTAGAGCGTTATAGCAGTTTATCTCGTGGGAGCAGTCCTGGCAGGGGTGCACATGCCTTTCACGGTACACAGTTGGCTTGTGATACCTCAGCAAACAACCTCAATGAGTCTTTGCTCCATAGTTTAGAGGGCTCAATGCAATTATTAAGGCTTGAAAATGTAGAGATGATTCCCCGGCTGCAAGTGGACCAGCCCACATCAACAATGGTGATTGAGAATTGTTACAGTGAGATCAAAGTGTGTTCCAGCAAACCCAGGCTTAGCTCTGCTGTACGTCCTGCTTGCTCCCAGCATTCAGCACTTGGTAAATGCTCTTTCAATATTTCCTATAGCAGTTGTGTTAATTATTTGCCATTATTCATTGGGTGATGCTGTTTCATCATGCATTGTTTACTAATGGCTGTCAGTTATCCTTTAAAGGAGTACTGGCTAAAATAGCTTGAAAAACAAGCGTGACCAAACGCTAAACCAGTGACACTTATTCAGGCTCTTGTGGAGCATTAATTAGGTTTTCTTCTGTTTCAATTATTCTCACCCCTCCTCACCTTTCATTCCACTTCCTACTATTTCTCTATATCATCACTTCCTAGTTTTTTTCTATCCTTGCACTACTCCTTTTCCAGCGCCTTCTTTTTTAACTTGTTCTACCTTTCCTCTTCGCTCCTCCACTGCCCCCTCCACTGTAACCCCCTCCACAGTAACCCCCTCCACTGTAACTCCCTCCACTGTAACCCCCTCCACTGTAACCCCCTCCACTGTAACCCCCTCCACTGTAACCCCCTCCACTGTAACCCCTCCACTGTAACCCCCCTCTACCATAACCCCCTCCACCGTAACACCACCGTAACCCCCTCCACTGTAACCCCTCCACTGTAAACCCTCCACCATAACCCCCTCCACCATAACCCCCTCCACCGTAACCCCCTCCACCGTAACCCCCTCCACCGTAACCCCCTCCACTGTAACCCCCCACTGTAACCCCTCCACTGTAACCCCCTCCACCGTAACCCCCTCCACCATAACCCCCTCCACTGTAACCCTTCCACTGTAACCCTTCCACCGTAACCCCCTCCACCGTAACCCCCTCCACCGTAACCCCCTCCACTGCTCCTTTTTTGATGTCTCTTTTCATAAACTACACACTTCCCTCTGCTTCCATAATTTTTGTACCCCCTACCTTGCTTGTTCCTGGCTGTCTAGGATGAGAAGGCTGAACGAAGTCTGACATCATGAACTCTTTCAGTCTCAGTTGGCAGCAGCGTTCTGTGGATTTTGATGAGCTGTCCATTTAATTCTGGTGTAGTTTGATATATTAATACATAAAACTATATTTTTGTTATAGATATGCCTAAGAAAGACACAAGTTACAGCAAGGCCACTCTTGAAATGCGTGTGGGCGTCAGATCCTCTGGAATCATTATGAAGCAAGGAAGTGTGTGTGTATCCTTGGAAGATACTCAAGATCACTTGAGCCCTCCTAAATCAAAAGTGCTTTCCTGTCACTCACCATCTGATAGTATTCAAACCCCATCTGAAGATGGGTTGGCTGGGGTGACCTGTGTTGGGCCCCCAACATTACCATCTGCCTCAATAATAGAAGATGTTGAACTACCATCTAATGAGCAAAATGGCTCCTTGAATTCTTCATTAACTTCCATGGATTACTCCTCTATCAATGACGTATCCATTGTACTGGAGAGTGATGACGAATGCCAAAATGTCTCCGCAAAAACATCTTCAGCTTCAGATGTCTGTGCTCCCAGATTTTTTAAAATTGATCATCAAAGTTTGAAACAAACCCAACAGCTATCACAAATGATTGCAACAGCTGAAAAACCATCGAGTTATATTCATGTCCAAACTGATGGTTGCAGTGTGATGGAAGGCATGGGAAAGCAGAAGCAAAGAAAGGAGCAACCCACATTGAAGAAATTGCCAGCCAGCATTTGCAAAGTAAAAAATAATTATTTAAAACGAGCCAGAAGTCGTGGCAAAATACGTAAGTTGAAATGTGATTCAATAACACTTACAGCCAAGTACATTTCAGATACTTGCAATGGTGCCACTACATTTGCATATGCATCAGCTAGTCAGCAGTTCTCGTGTAATGGAGGCCATAGGCTTGATGAAAGTGTAAGTCACAAACTATCTCCCAAACAACAGAACATGACACCGGTGGAAAGAATCAACCCGTCAGCACCAGTTTTACCTGAAGCTGACACTGCTGAATCTCCGGAGGATTTTGGTATGTGTGAATTTGGAAGGGTCCATTTACCATTATATTTGAAAGACTACGATGCCACCACAGATACTAATTCAGATTGTGAAGACCTCACATTGTCCAGGCTCTCCGAGGTAAAATCTCCAACATCTGATGCTTCAACGCCATCGCCTGTAGGCAGTAGTCGATCATCTCTTCACAATGACACAGCACAATGTGCTATCAGCAGTCCACCAGCTTTTCATGTTGTCCAAGATCAGAGGTTTGTCGCAAATTTTATCAGCAACAAAACTGAGCTTGCTGTTGCTGATCAAACTGGCTCTTCCAAAATTCAAGCTGTCAACAAAGAGATTGATACAATTGATACGTGTATAGGCGAAGGAAACAAATACAACGCTAACCTTGTTTTTGAGAAGAATTGTAAGCGTAAGTCAGGGAAAGCTAAACCTGGATTTACAGATCAAATTGAATTAGCCAAATCCATTGAAGTTTGTCTGAAACAACCCCAAACCAAAAATGTAAACAGCACTTCTCCACAAAGTGTACATTCATTCACTTGCTTAGATGAATCTGACTGTACTGTTCCTCTACAAAATAATACTTGTGAGTTGGTTGAAGTTCAGCCATCATTGGATTTGAAGAAGAGTGGCACTGGTTATGTCGAGTCTGAGAATAGCCCCAAAAATACTACATCCCAGGTAGATCCAGGTTCTACTACGATTGGTCCACTTATAGCCAGAGGGTATTCTGCTCCTGCTGAGGTGGGTCCACTTACAACTAAGGTCTGTTCAACTACATCCAAGGTAGTTTCACTTACAGCCAAGATGGATCCACCCACTACCCAGGTGGATCTACCTGTTGTCAAGGTTGATCCACCTACTGACAAAGTTATTCCACCTACTTCCGAGGTTGATACACCTACTGCCAAAGTCAATCCATCTACTGTCAAGGTCGATCCACCTGCCAAGGTTGATCCACATACTGCCAAGGTTGATCCACTTACTGCCAAGGATGATCCACCTATTGCCAAGGTCAGTCCACCTACTGATAAGGTTAATCCACCTACTTCCAAAGTTGATACACCTGCTGCCAAGTTTGATCTACCTATTGCCAAGGTCGATCCACCTACTGCCAATGTTGACCCACCTACTGCGGAGGTTGATCCACATATTGCCATGGTCAATCTACCAACTGATGTTGATCCACCTTCTGCCAAGGTGGATCCACCAACTTCCGACGTTGTTCCACCTCCTGCTATAGTGGATCCTCCTACTGCCGTGGTTGATCCAACTAATGCCAATGTTAATTCACCTGCTTCCAAAGTTGCTCCACCTACTGCCAAGGCCGATTCATTTACCACTCATTTCAATCTACTTACTACTGAAGTTGATCCGCTTACATCAGCAGCTGATCATAATGTCATTTCCAAGTCCGTTCTTGGTGAAATTCCTACTAAACCCACTGACAATGTTGTTGATAATACTTCCCCAAACACCAGCGCATCCCTAAAACCGATAGATAGTACTAAGCTGTTCTTGAAGCAGTCGAAATCATTTCGTAACAAATCTGGCAGAAGTGGCCTAAAAAAACCTAAGCATCATAATACTGTAAGAGGAAAGAAATATAAAATGCTCTCCACTTTCCAAAAGCTTCGAGCTTTGATGTCTAAGCACTCTACTGCAGACACTCACACCGGTCAACCAAGTATGAAGCCCAAGAATAAAGCTAGGCTAAATAAAATTACGAAACTGAAATATCACCCTGCGCTACAAGATTTACGCTATTTATCCGACACAACTTGTGTTGTTACTTCATCTGCTAGTGAGGTCACTGAGCTGGAAGATTCTGGACTAAAAACTTTGATTAATGCAGGTGATGTATCGGTTGGATATGAGGCCATTCAAAAATTTTCTACTTCCGAAACCTGTGATTACCTTTCAAGCGAATGCTCCCATTCACAAAATCTGTCAAGCTCATGCGGAAATGGAGCTAAATTACCGACAGTGCTATCAAATGCTAACAAAATCGTCTGCGATGCTCCTGTTGACAATCCAGCTGCAATAAGTGAGGGTTTCCGGCAGTTTTCCTCCCACAAAGCACACCTAGAATTTCTAAATGAGCAGCCTTGCTTGTCTGGTGATTCTTGTGATCTAAATTCTAATACTGTCGTAGATTTTACTTTTGAATCTAAGTCGCATGCTCAATCAAATGATGTAGCTTGCTCAGAGTTTTCTGTGACTGACAATTCTAATACTGAAGATGATGGGACAGTGAAAATATCTGACCATGTAAACCCTGATGCCAACCATAGTTCAAATGAAGATATTTTTTCAAACGCTGTCGTTGATGTCACAACAAGTGACCCAACAACAACAAGTATCCCATCACCTATCCCACCACCTATCCCGCTTGTGAGTGCTTGTTCTGTGGCGCTTCAGCAACTGCCGAAGTGTCTTGTGCTCAGTTTAGGTATGCAAGAAATGGACTGTTGCAAGCCCATACATAGCGGTAAACAAGCGAAGAAAAAGAAGCACTCAAAGAAAAAGAAGCGCTTACGTGAAGAGAAACGACTGTCCAATCCTGATGCAGATCGTTGCAAACCCAACACCGTGAAGGACAAAATATTACCTATAAATCTAGAAGAGGTAGACATGTTTGCCAGTTTGCGCACACAATTGGAAAGACCATATCAGAAGAAAAAATCAGGTCAGCCACTGTCTAAAGCAAAAAGAGTTGCCAAAAAAGTAATCTCCACATCCTATCAGCCAGGTATTGATTTTGTTAAACTTTGAGATTCTTGTCTATTTTTTGTCTTCCATTTTATCTATTAAACCCTCATATTGGTATGATCGTATTTTAATGTTACAGCCGCACCAATGAAAACTCCTTGGTCTTCATACAGTGTGAACTCATCATACAAAATACCAAGTAAGTACCTGCTTATACAGAGACAGGTGCAGGATTGGAGATTATGAGAAGTAGCCCGTGTTATTATTATATTAAACATACTAAAATTGCCTCAAAAAACAATAAACCGCAATAAGTCTCCGATACTGCACCTAACTGATTGCTAGTTAACACAGTCTTCTATAAATTATTATTGTGCTTTAAAGTCCTCACGGTGGATAGTCTAGCAGTAAAGTCCTCACGGTGGATAGTCTAGCAGTAATGTTCATATGAAACGCATTTGTTCACAAATAATATATAAATACAAAAAACATGAGTTGCTTGTGTGGGTGTGTGGGTTTGCTGATGTATGCCCATGGATGAAATATAACAGGATTGCCACGTGCTGCCGGCCGTTTGATCACTATTCAAATGTAGCTATTTTACAAGTCGCAACACCAAAGTCGATTGACGCAATTCCACTTCAGGAAACGGGTATTGTTATATCATATCACGTAATTCTACATCGTGTTCTTATCAAGCTTTTTACATTTTGTTCACGGCAGCTGGTACTTCACTATTTATGATTCAGTTATAGCTGTTTGTGATATGATACCATTTCTCTCCTAGAGTAAAAAGGGACATGTCAACAATAATATATCTGTAATCGTTGGTCATATAGAAAAAGCAGTTATTAAATGTTGTTTTGTAATTGATGTTTTCAAGATTTCACAAGTGGCGGATCTTCACTACTGCAGTTATCATGAGTGGAACGTAGCCATTTTTAAGAGTCACATGACTTCCTGCTGTTAGAGTTGAAATACAAGATGGCCTGCTTTCGGCCTCGCCTAATTTTTGTTTTTATTGATGTAAAGGGAGATAAATCACACAAAATACATCATGCGTCTATCAGATGGTTCGAGTACTTGTGTAAGTACATGTTGGTTTGTGACTCGTCAATTTCTTCCAGTATTCATCAATTGCAACAATTTTTCGTGATTGTTTTATTTTTGCAATATAGTTGTTCAGTGGTGTTCGCAAGAGATAACACAGCACACTACCTTTCTTAAGCTGGGGCCACACGATCGTGCAAATTTCCAAGAATTCGTGCAAATAAAAATTCGTACGAATAGTAACCTGCCACACGGGGTTGTCTTCTTCCAATATCGTACGAATGATTTTGTGCGTGTAAATTGTAGCCAGCCAATTAGAACAACAAGGTAACTTTTACCGATCCTACCTTTGTGATTATTAAGCAGTTTCCTGTGTAGTAAATAATAATAATAAACAAGAAGAATAATGCACACGATCACAATAAAGAATTACTCCAAGGATAAATAATTAAACATTCATTAATAATCATTGGTATTATTATTAGTTATTATTATTACGAAAAAATGATAATAAATAATTAATGAATAATAATAAATTATTAATAATAAATTAGTAATAAAAATTAATACTAAATCATTCACAATAATTAATTAATAATAATTAATTAATAATAATTAAATATTAAAATAAATTATTAACAATCGTTATTTATAAGTAACAATTATCATCCATCATCCCTTAGCAGAGGCCAACGAGTGGAGGCCTGAACAAATCTGACTGACTGCTCTTCCCAAAATTGACCTTGACCTCAGTCCAATCTCAGTCAGCCAATCAAATTAACCATCGTGCAAATTTTCACTTTACACGAATCGTGCATCGTTAACGAACCACGATGCACTATTTCGTGAGAATTCCACATTCGTGCGAATTAAATCGTGGAAATTCCCACGATTCGTGGGAAAATTACTCCGTGTGGCCGCTCCTTTAGGCTCGGTCTACACTAGCACACTATGAAATACCACAAGAATTTGTAATAGCTATGGTTCGGTAGTGGTCCGCACCGAAGAACTTGTTTACCTTAGATCCCGTTTCAGTTTCGAGACGATATGGAGCCGGTATTGATGTGAACATGTTTGAACATCTGGCGTTTTAGCTGCAAATTTGAGTGTTCACATTTGTAAGGAGTGTGCACTTCCGCTATGGTGCCCACTAGTGTAAACAGGAAATGGGTCATTTTTTAATTTGGGTGTGAAGAAAGAGAGAGGGAAGAAAAGAAGGGGTAGAGCGAGGTAGAGGGTGAGAAGTAGAGCAAGGCACGCAAAGAAGCAGGGGCGGTGGAGTGAGGCTAGGGAACAGGGAGGTCGGTAGATGTGATGTATTTGAATATGGCGGTAATACAGCCGGTGAAATATATTCAATAGATACAATAGGCGTTTCCGGCTAACTTCATGCAAAGATCAGTCTGCGCGCATTTTCAATTATTCTTGAAACTGGATGCACGCGAATTTGGCAAAATACGTACTTCTGCATAAAAACCAGTTTGTCGAGTTGTGTTCTCCTAAACCAGTTATACGTCATATGGCTACAAGTTGAACAATTAATTATAAAATAATATTTATTATTATTATTAAAAAACTGTAATTTCTATTAAAACAATGAAAACAATAAATAATTAATCTTAGCACCGCTAATATATTGATACTGTAACTCAAACATATTCGACATAATAAATTACTACAATGTTTGCTGCTTGCACGCTGACGAGTCGTTGTTTTGCTTGCTGTATCCAAAACGGAAATATTGATTGTCATAAAACGGCTGTTTTTAATTGACAAGCATAAATATAGATGAGATAACTCCTGATTTTTAAACCAGTGTTGTTGGAGGAACACTATTTCGCACTCGTCAAAACAAGAGAAATTTTCCCATTTGTCACGTTCGTACCTTCGCGTGAACTTGGCCGAAAACACCTAATATGCTTGATTATTTAGAAAAATATATGATACAAACAATTATATTATATTTTTCTGTTCATTCAAATTTTACCTGTCACCTTGATTTTATTTTAGAAAAACTCGGCTTGCTACTCTATTAGTTTTTAATGAGGTTTATTAAGCTATGATACCTTTACAATTTCTTTAGTAAGCAGCATAATAGCATTTTTGTAGTTGTATTAAAGAAATAGCTGTGAAAAATGTCTAATAGTATAATTGAGATGAAAAGGAGATAACTCCGATATCACCGTGGTGCTTTTGTTTTGTTGAGCATGAGTATGAGCAGAAAATCTCCCAGCACAACCCATACAAATGTATTGTTTGTGCTCGTATGTGCTGAAGTGTCAGTGTTTTTCTTTTTACAATTTGTGCCTCAATCCGTAGTCAAATTGATGTAATAATTTTTAAGACTCGTGTGAGCTTTTAGTTAAACCAGGAAAATGAGTGTCAGAGAAGTTTTTATGGTTTTATCGGATATTATTAAAACATAACCATGGTAAGTTTTTGTTTATTTATACTATACCAGTTCATAATAAAAATGGGTATCAAGTTGTTTTTTTCTGTAATTTTTCAAGCCAGACGTTGGGAGCAAGCAGTGGTAAGTTTATGCATTTCTACTGCACTAAGGTATAAAATAAACATTGCATAAACACCATTTATTATGCATCTCTGTCAATTAGTGAAGAATGGATAAAATCAAACAAAGTTGATGTTCACATAGGAATATTTATATATTGGGGATCAGTATTTGCTTGAGTTCTTTCTCAAGCATTCAAAGGAGAGGTTTAGTTGTCAAGTACAGCCAATACCACTGATTCAGTTATGTGCATGCAACCTCAATTCTAAATAACTAAATATTTCAATGAAGCTAGCACCTTATTAATGACAATGTCGTAAAACAGCTCAGTTAAAATAACATTGCCGTCCTCTGTTGTTGGATGTTGGCGCATTAGGGTGGACAACCCACCGGTCAGTAAGACCTCCATCTAGCATGCATACCTGTCATGTTGGTCTTGAGAAAAAGGAAGATATATTGGACTGTCACAACTGGATTTGAGAGTATAGATGGGTTACTGTGTAGACCTAAAGTCAATAATTACTTTGTTTATTAGTCCAGAAAGCCAACTGCTGAGGTGAATGCAACTTAACTATGGGATGCAGAACAAAGATCCCCTTGTCAAACAAACTAAAGCTATCTGCAGATGGTTAATCTGAAAGCAATGTCTGCTCTAAGCCGTCTCAAAGTCTACTCTTTGCTCAATAGAAATATAATAGTAAAGTTTGCTGGGGGTTTTGGGAGAGATTCAAATTTCAGAAGTTTTTAAGGAGTTCAGCAGTTTTCAGGAGTAGAATAAAATGGGTGCTTGAAATTCAGTTGTGCACCTGAAAAATCAGGAGACCGGACAGGTATGCTAGCAAGTAGTTCCATATAACAGACTTTGCACTTAGTGAAATAGGAGTTTTCTCCACCTAGCACAAAGCATTCCTATAGGGCCTACTGCACCTCCATCTGACTAACAGACTAGCCCTTTATGTTGCGTTAATTTGATTATTTCTGTTTAGAACTGTCCCAGAAGCCTCACTCGGAGAAATCTCCTTTAGGCGAGTCTTTGCTTGAGAAAGCTGTTGTCGGGGAGACAGTGACGCGTGCAGTTGAAAAAGAGGTGATTCCTACGAAGACAATACACAAACGCTCGGTGTCATTCAACTTGAATTATAATATTATCCACAGCATCTCTTCTCCAACTCCTAATAAACTTGGTAGACATGCTGAGAGATCATTGAGCGGCAGTCGGTGCTCTCCACCTCCCAATAAACTTGGTAGACATGCTGAGAGATCATTGAGTGGCAGTCGGTGCTCTCCACCTCCTAATAAACTTGGTAAACATGCTGAGAGATCATTGAGTGGCAGTCGGTGCTCTCCACCTCTCAATAAACTTGGTAGACATGCTGAGAGATCCTTGAGTGGTAGTCGGTGCTCTCCACCTCCCAATAAACTTGGTAGACATGCTGAGAGATCCTTGAGTGGTAGTCGGTGCTCTCCACCTCCCAATAAACTTGGTAGACATGCTGAGAGATCCTTGAGTGGTAGTCAATGCTCTTCGTCACTTCCACCAAAGCCCCTGTCTAACGACCCATTTCAAGCCAGAGGTGATTTACCACCAGCAAATGCTGTCTTCTCAGCCTTTAAATACACTCAACTGTATCCCAAAAAGTCTCCAGTTGGTACCACTCCACCCAAGGTGAGTCAGCCATGGAGCCAAAGGTTCTCCTGGACAATGAAGCGTAAAAAGGTGGTAGGACCCAGGACACCTCCTGGCACCCCACCTCGTTCTCCTACCGAGTCACCTGGTAGTGTGACACCCCTTACCACTACACATGTGTTCTCCCCTCATCTACCTTCATATAGTTCGACACAAGCTACAGATGACAAGTCTTCAATCACTTCTAAGAAGTTGTCTCCCCTGCCCAGATTATATGAGGATATATCTAGCGACGAGGATAAGTCAATCAGTGATTCATCGACGCAAGGTTAGTGTCCTGACTTATATTTACTTGCTGCTTGAACCAGAGTATTTTTTTACTTGCCTTTCTTTTGATATTGAATCGGTACAGCGTGATGTGGAACATACATGATAGCTTTCGTTCTGCGCGCTGTGCTCTGATTGGTTAACCAAGTAATGTCAGTGCAATGCTCGGTGATTAATGTTTTTCTTGTTCATTTCTTAAGAAATAACTGAAAATGTGCATTATATCTCTTTGTCAATTTCATGTCCAAAGCCATGGGTGAAGGCTGTTTCTGGCTTGAGTTTTGGCCGTACAGTAAGCTGTTGTGATACTTAGTATAATGAGTTTGTATGGTAAATCCCTGGCTTTGCACTCTTGTTGTCTGTGAATGCAAGCTTTCTAGTGTACTGATAAGTGGCATTGCAAAGTACAAAAATAAATAGTTGCTGTCAATAGAAGTATTCGCAATACATTCGTAGACTAAATGAGAAAAAACAATACTGGTTCAGGTATCAATAGGTCGAGTATGGAACGAAACATTAGTTTAGAACATCGTTGTAATTTGGTAAACTATAAAGAAGATAACTCCCAATTGACAACGATTTAAAAGTAAAACGGCATCGTTATAACTAAGTAAGTATGGTTGGTAAAGTTGCCCCTTCTTGTATCGTAATTTGATGGTATCGGCTAGCACGCATGACGTCTTTGAGGATATAAAACTGTCTATTTAATTTATAAAATTATTTACTCAGTGTTCAGTTTCATTCGCGGCCTTTAAACATTCAGTGAGCTACTTTTCTTTGGTCCTCGACTTGTAAACAAACTAATTAATTATTTATTAGTTTATTACCACACCTGATTATTTTTATTGCATTTTGTTCGCCGAACGTACATCGCGAATACTCTTGATGGATGCGTGTGTTGGTGGTATTTCACTTGTCATTTGTGACTTGATATTTGCTTTATAAAAAAATTACTCGAATGAGTTCTGTACCATTACAAACCATTGTCATCGCTAGGAGATGTTGTAGTTATTGACATTGTTCTCACAATGTTGAGATATTTCTAAAGTCGGAGAGCTGAGTGTAGTGTAATAATTTACTGTATTACCCAGAAATAAGGCCTGCGCTCAACTTGCAGATACAGTATTGTCTGGTGACACCAAAGCTCAGCACATAAATGCTGACCTTGCAGTAAGATTTGGTGAAGAACAGGTTTCATTGGCAGATCGCCAGAAAATCAATGGGGAAGTGAGAGGGTTCATTAGTCGACCAGCTGGTGGTAAGTGTCACACTTGGGCTACAGGATACAGGATGTGATGTAATGCAGTAGTATGCTCATTTACATGTTTCTATTTCTACTCCTCCGGCAGACGCGCACAATGCTGGAGATAGTGGGAAGCTTCCTTCTACAGATGCTACAAGTTTGGCTGGCAGAAGTTTTAACTCAAACAAGCTAGAGAATAAGGGGCGTGTCCTGCAGGAGTCCCTCAATGATATCTTACAGCGAGTGCATAAGGCTGCAGGTAATGACAACATACGCCAGAGTAAAGAGAACATTGGGGTGAACGAGAAGACCAAAAGCTCTCCAATTATTAGCAGTTATGTGGTGGGTGACTCCGTGCACCCGCAGTGCAAGGGTAACACTAAATTGAAAGAGAGAGAGGTATTAGATAGCGCCTGTAGCGGGCATCAGACGCCTACTTTCCCACGTCTGCTCACTTCACGAGTATATCCTCCACCAACAGCCATGCTGCTCGGCACTCAAACCAAACAGAGACTGGCGTCAACACAATCTCTCACATCCACTACACGATCTCTCTCATCCACTACACAATCTCTTACGTCCACTACACGATCTCCCACATCCACTACACGATCTCTCACATCCACTACACGATCTCTTACATCCACTACACGATCTCCCACATCCACTACACGATCTCTCATAACCACTACACGATCTCCAATATCCACTACAAAAATTGTTGACGCCAAAAACTTTTGCCCTCCCAAAATACAGGATAAAATATTAAAGGAAGTATTATCTCAAGTCCACGGAGCGAGAGGGCAACTCCATAACTCTACAGCCAAGCAATTGAGTGCTTCAGCCGGTTCAACTTGTCACAACATAGGTGTATGTAAGTGTATTACTTCTTCTTGTAGATATCGTTGCTAAGATATAGCGTCCTACATGAATGGCATGTGAGACAGCAAATATTTGGGTAGTTGTTTTTTATATCTACCAGTTGATGTGGTACTGCTTTTGTGGTTATTTTTGTACTGTCCTTTTTTGATACACACTACTTCTACTGCCTTGAGTACAAATATTCATTTTATTCAGTCAAAACAGCAGCAGAGATCTCTTCAAAGGATGCAACACAAAATGCTGAGAGAGCGGCAGCGCTTGATGATGCCATAATGACTTTTTCATCTGATAAGTCTACTGCTGTGGTAGATCCCTCCAAGGATACAGGTGATAACTCTACTGCTGTGGTAGATCCCTCCAAGGATACAGGTGATAACTCTACTGCTGTGGTAGATCCCTCCATGGATACAGGTGATAACTCTACTGCTGTGGTAGATCCCTCCAAGGATACAGGTGATAACTCTACTGCTGTGGTAGATCGCTCCAAGGACACAGGTGACAACTCTACTGGTGTGGTAGATCGCTCCAAGGATACGGGTAATAGTTCTATTGCTGCGGTGGATCGCTCCAAGGATAACTCTACCAAAGTTGGCGTAGAAGAGTGTGCACAAGAATCTCAACTAGCTACAGATAAAAAGGTACAACAGTTAGTTCTGTTGACTTTGCTGTGTTTTTGTGGGTGTTACATCTGATTTACCTGATACACCTGTTACTATATGCAGCTCCAGTGGTTGATTGTATGGTGTTGCCTCGTGGGAATGCTGTTGTTATGTTATATTACATGTTACAGATAGCCTGAGTGCTATATTACATGTTACAGATAGCCTGAGTGCTATATTACATGTTAACAACAATGCAAAAATCAGGTAACTTGAAATTTCAAAAAAAAAAAAAATTTTTGTTATAAATAGTTTTCTAACAACCATAAAAATATTCCCAAAAACTTCTCATTCTGGATCAAATCATGTTAGAAAATTATGATCAAAAACCTTTGCATAAGTCAGGCATGTTAGAAATAATAAAATGTTACAATGCAAAAATCAAGCAACTCTGAGAGTTGCTTGATTATTGCATGGTACTGGAATTCCAGAATTCCATGTACTATTTTTAACTGCCTGTTGTATTAAAAATGTGTTTTTTTTAATGCCGTTAGCTTCACTGGCAATTTTTTTTTTAAACTGCCGGTTACTGAGCCCTAACACTGCGTCAAGGTTGGCATTCGCTGTTGAGGCTCCTAAAATTTTTAGACGCCCATTCTGGTTGTTTATCCGGAATGTAATCGCAACAGGACAGTCTTTGCAGTGGAGACTCAATCATCCAAGCCATCTGGATCGTCATCATCACTGACCGCGAGGTCAACAACATCCGGGCAGGTCTTGAGCTTCTCAAAGAAACGGGCATGCCTAGAGTGTCGGCCGTCATCAATTGGCTTGATAATTGGCACAATTCCTTTGATCATCTCCTCTTTCTTACTCCTGGGGATGCCTCTCGGACCTTGATACAAAGGAGAAATGGTATCCAGGTCAAGGCTGGTCCTCTTGGTGCGCTTCTGGAGGTACTCAAACTCCATGAACTCGTCATTAAACTTCTGCTTGACGCTCGAGACATTTGAGCTGCGCCTGAACTCAATAACGGAAACTTCTGAGAGCTTTGGGCGCTCCTTAGATAGCCGACGGGCCGAGGAGTGGGCTTGCAGATCCAGAAACTGTCTGAAACTGGTTTGGAACACCTTGGTGTTCTTGGTCGCCTTCTGAACACAATCAATTAGGTGATGGATGTCAATGACATTCTTTGCCTTTTTGAGTTGACGTTCAACAGAAGCGTGGACACCGTCAGCAGCCATGAAGGTATGCCCAGACTCGAAGTACTTTAAAGTCAGTGTTTTAGTGTCAACCAGTTCAGAGTTTACCAGTGCCCACCAGAGTTGTAAATAATGTGTAGTTCTTATTCTGCGGAGCACAGTTATCCAGCCAGATAGTTATTTTGAGCTTCTCTCTCAGTGGCGAATCTTTTAACATCAGCAGCACCATGCTCGCGATTTCCTTACCCAACCTCCCACCAATGCCTTAATGCCATACGGCTGAAAGCGTGGGACGGTTGGCAATGGTACCTCCAGCAGGAGACATGGCGTGGTGGAAGGCTACAATTCTCTTGGTGAAGATCACCTGCTTGAATTGTTCCAACCTGAAATACAAATAAATCCCATTTAGGTTGTTAAGTTTAGACTTGTAAAGATACAAACAGAAAATAATAACAGTAATAATAATAAGTGATTATGTGATGATGATAATAAAGCAATAATAGCAAAGTTGTTTACCTTGGCAGCATCAGGATCTTCTGGAGATCAAGCGTATAAACAGGCTCAAGGTCTGTCTGCTGATCAGCATCCTGGCAATAATGCCTCCTGCTGCGTCTCTCCCGTCTTTTGTGTTGTGCCAGTTCAGCTGGCTGGTCTTTCAGAAGCTCGCTTCGCTCGCATTCTTCGTGATCGAGCTTAGCTGTACTGATGTTCAGCTCATGAAACACCTATCACAAAAACAAAATTTTCTTATCAAAGTTGAAAGTAAGTTTTTAAATAATGTGGTTAAGGTGCTTGTATTGAACATATGCAATATTGAATTTTATTGAGCTTACTTGACGATAGACCTCATAGCAGCAAGCGGCATTCATCTCCTGGTAAATCGGAGAATCCTTGTAGAGGTCGTACATGGCAGCGAAAGATAGCTCTCGTGCTACGTATCTGACATTGGGTGCATGAGAACGCCTGAAATTGCGAATAAACAGTAAAATCTGAGAGAGGTGGTTAACAATTTCGATTCATCGTTTGATAGATAATCACAACAGGAGAAACAGAGAAACTACTATTTTAATCGATTTCTTAGAGGTAGTGTGGGATTCCACCAGGGAACGTGAGAATGTGACGCTTGACAGCATCACGATTGACTGCTCTCGGGTCGGTGGTCTTGCCTCTCTTGTCCATGTCTGGACACAGCACCCCTTCTGCGGTATTACGCATCATGTGGATGACAAGACTACTATTGTCACTGTACCCAATGGTGCTGTGGAATATAAAAATGACTGCATATCAAAACTTTGTTTAAAAAAACTTCCACAAGTTTCTTTGAATATTTCGTGCAAACATACCGATTGAAGAGCTTGCAGCACACAGCAACTCGGTTGTTTTGCTCATCCGGCAGGTAGTACACATAATGAGGCCTTTGGTTGGATCTGGTCTTGCGGCTAACAAAGCTGTAAACCCATTGCCGCCTCGCGTCAAAGTTCATCGAGTAAAAGGACTCCCAGATATCGTGAAGCCTTGCCAAGGTAAACTTGGTGCCACACTCCATTCGGTAGTTACGACGGCACAAGCCCCGACAGGCACGCTTTCCTCTTTGCTGTTCCTTCCTCCAGGCTGGTGTTCTCAAATGCCGTGTGACTGGTTGAGCTGGAGCATCAATAGCGAGCCCGATATGAGCTGCATCATCGTCCGTCATTCGGTCCTCGTCTGAAGCGGGGCCCCGCTCATCCGGGACGAAATCAGGATCGAGATCGCTATCATCGGCTGCACCGAAAGCAGAGCTAGACGGATCAACATCTAAAAAATGTGAAACAGCCTAGTTGAAAATAACATACTTTGGAACATAAAACAATAAAAAACAGTAAAAATAAGTTTGTTACAAGAACTAGACCAAGCTTGTTATTGAATACCTTGTGATGATAGAGCTGTCGTTGCCTCTAAATCAGTCTTCTCCTTAGCAAGCTGAGCTCTTGTGAAAGGCATTATTATTTAGAGAGAGTAAATAAATATTACTAGATGTGAGTAGTACAAAGTTGTACGAGAAAATGGGAAGATTAACTGTGCTGCATCGTTTATATAGAAAACTTTGACATTGACCATAAAAAAGCTGAACATTGTTTGCTGGCGATCTTAACCTTAATAGGGGTGTGCCAAAAGCAAAGGGTATGTCAAGGTCATTTTTTATGCAGACACAACATTTCAGTTAGGGTAAAATGATAATCAAAATCTGAACTGGTCAGTGTTGACTCCACATTGCTTAAATAAATTGTCTTACCTGAATACAGATCCATTCCTGGCAGGCGTGAAATATAAAAAAACTGTCACCGTTTTATCCGTTTGGTTGTTGGGCACTTGGATCAGCTCGTAACGAGGAAAGACCGCAGGAAACGCGAATGGTGAACGCACAACGTTGATTACTCGACTTGTAAAAGCAGTAAAGAGGCAATATAAAGCCAACTTCTTGCAAATGCAATCACAATGCAACAATCAGGCAAGTTGGCTAAGTTGCTTGATATTTGCAATGATGATGTTAAATGCAATGCAATAATCAAGCAACTCAGCCAACTGCCTGACTTTTGCAATGGAAATATGTACTATACGTTGCATAAACCAGGCAAGTCCTAACTTGCCCGACTTTTGCATGGAATGAGTTTTAACACTAAAATAATTTGTTTTCTAACGATGTTATCATAATGGAACGAAATGAAATGAATAAAAATAGGCTAATCAAAGTAATTAAAATTGCAAAAAGTGAAAAAAAAACAAAAAATCAGTTTTTCAATTTTTTTCAACTTAAATTTTTAAAAGATTTACCTGAGTCACCCTGAGTGCTGCTATATTACATGTTAAACACCTGGTGCGGCTGTCACTAGTTATTGCTATTTCATGGTACATCGGTTTGAACTGTTTAGTTTGAAGTTGTCTTCTGCTGTTTGTAGGCGGACATAAACAACTCCTGTAGACTACTGAGTGACCGGTGGAAGTCTTACAGCTCACCACACAACGACCAGCTGTGGGCTGATGAGTCCACCATCTTTAATAGTGAAGGTAACATCAGTGTTGATCTACTGTTTTTGTCCCTTCAAACCACTGTTTAAGGCTCGTCTCCACACGCGTCATAAACCTCACACAAATTGTGAGATGCGATACCCGAGATATATGGAGATGATCAAATACTGCTGGTAGAGTGCAGATTATGATGGTTGATTGTGGTTGTTGATTGTAGATTGTGGTTGTTGATTGTGGTTGTTGATTGTAGATTGTGGTTGTTCATTGTAGATTGTGGTTGTTCATTGTAGATTGTGGTTGTTCATTGCAGGACGTTGTGAAAAAAATTCCATCATGTTAAACTTTTCTGCGATCTCCATAAGCTTTTCGTGTTATACGAAAAATTACTAACAAATTATTATACCCCCGTTATGTCACTGAACTAGTCTGTAATGAAGTGGGTTATTTAGCATTTTTTACCTCTTGCAAACCAGTTACACCTTTCATAGAAGTCATTTGTTTTCCTCTATTTTTGTTTTGAAAGAGAATTATACTAGTCCCCACCCCATAGTCGTAGCTATATGCTGTTGAACACCTCATATACCTGGTTGGACTTTGCTCCTGTTAGTACTCATGAAACTATTGTGGAGTATCTCAACGTGTGCAGAGGAGCCCTATGAAGTTGTGCTCCCATGTATCCCTCCAGCTCTGGTCATCCAGAGTGCTTGCTATAGCTGTTATATAATAAATTGCTAGGTGCTCAGATGGCCAAGGCTTTTCCCACCTCCACAATACAGAATGATGAATCTCGGGTGATATTGTTGGTGTGTCGTTGTGTAGCGTCTGCTGACCCACCCCCTCCTGTCCGTAGAAACACGTCTAATCTCTGCCCCAAACAGAACAGCTGCACATGTGTGTTTGCTATACTGAAGGAGCTGCGGTGCAGGTATGCTGGTTTATTTGCACTAAGCTATCTCCATTTCCCTACAATTTATCTTTTTACCACTTTTTGAAAATGGTTTTATGAAATCTGCACCAAAATAGATTGGGATTCGCCTCCTCCTAACATATCTGTTGATATCAAACAGCCACGAGAAAATACTGTGTGGTATTTTGGAGTTGTTTGCTCTTTGTAAGGTAGAACGAGTTTTCAACGGGTACGATACTTGTATTGACTGAAGTGTCCTTTCTGAAGAAGATGCCTCTGATGTAAAACTAAAGGTGTCTTTTTTAAGGAAATAACTGCAAAGAATTAGTCATTTGGTCTTGGAGACACTAGCGACTGCTGGCAAATGTATTCGTACGAGCGCAGTCTCCAGTGAAAAACTACTCATTCATAAACAATCACTAACAATCGGGTTGTTACTAGGGTTGTCTCCCCTAGTGATAAAATTCAAAAGGAAATGCTTGAAAGTTTTATATAACACACAATGGACAAATAAGGAGTTATGTTTTAACTAAAATAAACCGGCTATCGCAATGTGATTGAAATGATTGGACAATCCACAGAGTTCACAGGGTTATGGCGGATTACACTTACAAAAGTTTTAAATCACACCGCTGTAGCTATAGAGGATAATTATTAAGTAATTAATAATAATTACAACTTGCTTTGCTGTCAGCGGTTATTTACAATCGTCCATACAGTAGTTAATAAATACGACATGATACCAACAATAATTTATAATTATATAAAATTACTGATGACACGATAAAGCCTTGGTTACACCCGCCGATGATTCTCGCATCAACATGGATTGTCCGCTGTCTGTGGGGGAAAGAATTATTATTAATGATGATGACGATTAAACGTTGTGTTTATTTATAATAATAAGTTGTCATAAAAAAACGATTATAAGTAATTGCAATAATTATAAATAATAATTTTATTAGGTATAACGACAAATATAAATAATCACTATAGAAATAACAATTGCAATAATAACCATGAATGATTATAATAATGAACATAAACACTACATGCACAATTATAAATCACTACAATAACATTAAAAAATAATTATAATAATAATAATAAATATAAAAAATTGTTATAATAATGATAAAAAATATAAACCCCTCTTTTTACGGGTAGAATTGGTGCCCCCGTCCTTCAACATAGTCTCAAGTTGTTCTAGATCTAGGGACATGTCATCATAGAATCTGCCTGACACCATTGCAGCTACCAGAAAAATATCTTACATGAGTCTGCTTGAATTAATGATATTTTAAATGACGACTGATTGCCACTTCCGGTTGGATATAAGAGGGTCAAAGAGAGATACTCTCAATGTCACAACTCCATTAATGTGAAATGCTGCCAATAGAAGCACCAGTATACTCGACGGCAGCACTTACTAGATATGTAATATCTCCATTAGAATCAAATGACTTTTGAGAGAGACGGTCGCAGACCCTATTAGTTGGTGATTTATATAGAATATTAACCCATTATAGATTGTATATTGATTTATAATAATATACATGTCGGTTCATTGTTAGGCACAGCGTTAGCCTAAGTTTCTACATTATGTTTGTATTAGCTTAAGTTTTTACATGTTGTCTGTGTTAGCCTGAGTTCTTGCTTGCCGTATGTGTTAGCCTGAGTTCCTGGGTGAGATTTGTTTCGAAGCAATGCACTTAGATGTTGGATGAAAAAGAGGAAATAACTCCATATCTATTTATTATCAACTGTATATTTATTGTATTTTACGTATTAGGCAGTTATCAAAGCAGTTGCAGCATTATTATAGCATAACTTTCATTTGGCTGCACATAAAATAATGATCTGTATTATTATTGAAGACGTTGCATCTGTGTGACATGACAATTTTACCTTAGCAATTATTTAACAGTAATAATTAATCACCATTTATTAACAATCATAACCGTGTGCAATAATAGTATTTCTATAGATAAATTCACCAACGTTACAATATGAAAGCAGATTCGTTTTGTTTGATAATAAAAATACATAATAATTATTAACTTGGAATAATAATATATCTGGAGTTATTTCCTCTATTTCATTCAAGATCTAAATGAGCTGCCTGCAAATAAACGTCACCGAGTTCCTGCATGCTCTATGTGTTAGCCTGAGTTCTTGCATGCTCTATGTGTTAGCCTGAGTTCTTGCATGCTGTATCTGTTAGCCTGAGTTCTCGTATGTTGTTTGTGGTCCACTACAGATTCACCGGTGGCACACTTGGAGCTGGTTTAGATGAAGCAGATAGTGACATTGTGCGTGTGACATTGAGTGACAGATCTGTGTCACCTGTCAAGTCTGTTCATCACATCTCCTTCTCACAAAAGACCAACCTCTTCACTCATATTGGGGGCTTCGACAGTTTCCTACGGGCTGAGATGCAGATTCATGGTGAGTAGGTCTATGTTTGTTTGAGAAGAGATCAACACTTGCTGGTGAATATTATCATTAAATTGGAAGACAAAATGTGGATCTCTCTCAAACGAGTCAATAATATACAGTTACAGTTATGATATTTTGTGGAGAAATTAAATGGCAGCCAAGAGTGTCTCATGGTCTCAATCACAGAATGTACAATAAATACATAAGCTGTGGACAGACATCCATTTATGTGACGTCTGAGGAGTGGATGTTGTCTCCCCTTCATTGATTTGGTCACATGATGTCTGTTTTTGTGTATTTTAGGACTGAAGAAAACGGCGTCAGCAGCTGATCAACTTCGTGTCATCAAAGAGGTCAAATGGGCCAAGGCTGTGGATTTGGCACATATCCAGTTTGTCTTCCATAAAGTCAGCAGTGAAAAGCCTGTTGAACAATTCTCTGGGTCAGAGCGAAAGACAAGTTTGGTATCTAAACGTCAAGTTGAGGTGGCTAAAGACTCAAGCATCAAAATTAAACTGGATCTATGTAAGTCGAGGTCAGTTTTGCAGCGACTGGGTGCCATAAGACAGCTGGAGAAGTCAGCTGATAGTGCCAAAAGGCAGTCGGAGAAGTCAGCTGATGGTGGCATAAGGCAGGAGAAGTCAGCTGATGGTGGCATAAGGCAGGAGAAGTCAGCTGATGGTGCCATAAGGCAGGAGAAGTCAGCTGATGGTGGCATAAGGCAGGAGAAGTCAGCTGATGGTGCCATAAGGCAGCAGGAGAAGTCAGTTGATAGTGCCAAAAGGCAGTCGGAGAAGTCAGCTGATGGTGCCATAAGGCAGGAGAAGTCAGCTGATGGTGCCATAAGGCAGCAGGAGAAGTCAGCTGATGGTGCCATAAGGCAGCAGGAGAAGTCAGCTGATAGTGCCAAAAGGCAGCAGGAGAAGTCAGCTGATAGTGCCAAAAATAAACCTGAAGTAACCAAGTCCCGCGATGAAGAATTCTATGGAAAGTCTTCCAATTTATGTCGATCAAAGGAGTCGTTGCCCTACAATAAATCTGAGGAAGCTACCAAGTGTGTGGTAGATTGTAGTGAGCCTTTACCGTCTTTTGCTCCTGATTGTCCTCCTGTTATAAACCACAGACCTTTGTACAAGCTGGGTAATACGTTGGAAAAATCACAGACAGCGTGGGACAAGGCTCTCTCTAGGAAGTCTTCCCTTGTATTACCAGAGAGCCAACGTCATGCCAAACAGAGCGAGCTAACATCTCACCTCCCACCGCCTGTCATAGAGTTGAATTCAAGCAAAAGCGTAAAAAACAAGTTGAGGGACGTGAGTACCTCGCCATGCAACACTCCTGATGTCAAACGTAGAAAGACTGAAGGACCCATTTCTAACCACAATGTGTTGGAAGAGCCAACTACATTATGGTCTGAGTTAGCTGCCGCAGATGCTGCTGGCCACAAACAATCCAAGACAAAGCTCTCCTCCGATGGAATGGCTGAAACTCACCAATCAATATCCTTCAAGATTAACCCGTCATTAAAAAAAGTTGAGAAGTTACAGCGCATAAGTAAGATTTTGGATTTGTCAGCCTGTGCTGACATTGAAGAAACTGCTGCCTCTGATGCTGACCCACCTCCTACAGTACAAACCACTCCGACAGTTGACTCAGGCTCTCTCGTAGATACTGGTCACTCCACCGAACAATGTGAAACCCTGTCTTCAGGCTTGCTTCATCAGAGCCAGCAACAGAAGTCTAAACGCATTCAAGATCGTCTCGGTGTAAAACTGGTTGACAAAAGCTGTGAGAGCGGGGATAGAGAGAACCAGCCTCACTCAGAGAAACCTAAAGCAAGCCCTAAGAGAGGTGCCAAATCTGACAGGTTGGAGCCGATTAAGGCAACAACTATTACAGCAGACGGGCATTCAGCAGACGGGCATTCAGCAGACGGGCATTCAGCAGACGGGCATTCAGCAGGCGGGCATTCAGCAGAAGGGCATTCAGCAGACGGGCATTCAGCAGACGGGCATTCAGCAGACGGGCATTCAGCAGACGGGCATTCAGCAGACGGGCAGTGCATGCATGGAGAGCTCCAGGTACAGTGTGTGCAGGGAGTGAGAGAGTGTGTGCCGAGGGTGGCTGTAGAAGAAGTCAATAAGCCTGTTGTACCCGCGTCTAGTCCAACCAGAACCCATCGTGGGGTGGAATATATGGAGAGCGGAAACAATGCGGAACGGTGTCTTGTGCTCGGCGATATAAACAGCAGAGGAAATCGCCGCCAGCGCTGCCAAAAGTCTCATCCATTTTCTGTTCGTGAAAGCTTTGTGAAGGTATGTATTTGTACCAAAGTAATCATATTTACATCCTTTGGATTTTCCTTCAGGATGTATGTTACTGGGGCTGTCTATTCTATTCTGTGGTATCTTATTATTCATCTCATGGGAAGGCAACTCCCAAATGCTAGTGAGGAATGTAATGTATTATATGATCGCTTTATTGAAAGCTACACATTTGTGTATATGTGTGTGTGTGGAATACATTTTGTACAATACATCGTATATGTGTGTGTACAATACATCGTATATGTGTGTGTACAATACATTGTATATGTGTGTGTACAATACATTGTATATGTCTGTGTGTACAATATATTGTATATGTGGGTGTGTACAATATATTGTATATGCGTGTGTGTACAATATATTGTATATGTGTGTGTGTGCAATATATTGTGTGTGCAATATATTGTATATGCGTGTGTGTACAATATATTGTATATGTGTGTGTACAATATATTGTATATGTGTGTGTGTACAATATATTGTATATGTCTGTGTACAATATATTGTATATGTGTGTGTACAATATATTGTATATGTGTGTGTGTACAATACATTGTATATGTCTGTGTGTACAATATATTGTATATGTGTGTGTACAATATATTGTATATGGGTGTGTGTACAATACATTGTATATGCGTGTGTGTGCAATATATTGTATATGTGTGTGTGTACAATATATTGTATATGGGTGTGTGTGCAATATATTGTATATGTGTGTGTGTACAATATATTGTATATGTGTGTGTACAATACATTGTATATGTGTGTGTGTGCAATACATTGTATATGCGTGTGTGTACAATACATTGTATATGCGTGTGTGTACAATATATTTCCTAGGACCGCAGCTCAAGGAAGTTCGATCCAATGATTAGGTTTGATGAAGCAGATATCAAACGCATTGATGAAGTTGTAAACGACCTCGAGCGTCCAAGGTGAGGTCATATTTCACCAACAAGAGAAGGTATTTTATTGTGTCAGCTGAATAAAATACCCAGCTGATGTGGTCGGATGCAAAAACGCTTTTTGTAATGGTACATTTCCCGACCATAACTTCGACTCAGGGCTTAAGACGGGGTTTGCAAAACGCACTTTTTTTGTAGAGTTGTTCTCTCATCAAGCATTGTAAAACTATTGAAAAAACTCACTTGCGACAACAAAAGTACAATAGGATTGTAGAGGTCTATGGAGGTCTATGACAACACTGTCAACACAAGGGGCTATCTGCGAGCCGCAGTTTCATTATGATATTATATAGGGTGTTCCAACAAGTAGTTTGAACCATTTTAATTAGGTTTTTAGTTTAAAACTACCTTTAAAAAATCTTAATTATTATTATTTAGTGTTTTTTAATTTTTTTGGAAAGATAGCCAGTATTTCAGATTTAATTATTATCGTTGTTGTGTAAAACAAACAACGTCGGAAATATAATTTCGGCAATGTTTTTTTTTTCATCTAATATTATTACAAAATTATACTGATGTTGTTGTTTGATTAATTTTTCACTTGAAAATTAGTATTTTGATGAAAAATCTTTCATTAAGTCTTTTGATTTTGATCACAAACAATATCACGTGAACCCCGGTGTATACATAATAGCGAGCTTACCAAAGATAAAACAAATTACTCAGTTGAGAAAAACAGCTCCGAAAAATTTGAAATTTGTTGCAATATCATTTTTTGCTATCAAAAGAGTCTGCACAATGCCAATATTTAGGAGGCCCTGCTCCATGCAAACAAGCCGAAATTTTGAAAACTCGCTTTATAGCTCTATATAACTTGTTGCGTCCTCGGGAAAAAATTTTGTTTTGGTGATTGCTGACTGTGTCTATAGGAATCGCCTTACTGGTGAGAGGGCAACTCCAGATAATTTTTCTAAACACATTCAACACCAAAAAGTTTAAATTAAATCAAATCTTCTTCAAATTAGGCGTCCTAGGCCCTTTAAGACTGTCTGAAACTTTTTCATGCTAATAGAAACTAAACTAGGAGCATGTTTGTTTTTAATTTCTCATTTTCAGCCTGAGAAACCGTGAAGACGTGTACAACCTACAGAAGAATCATAGTAACTCAAGCTATGTGTCACACAAAAAATTGATCTCTTTACCCGTCCACCCAGAGAATAGATTCAAATACATGAGAGTTCTAGCTCGTCACAGCACCAGCGTCTATCGGCGTAGAGCCAAAAATGAGGCTGACGAATACAAGCGCTCTCGGTTAGTGGAGAGATCTCACAGTTATATACGTATAGTTACTAGTATATCTCACAGTTATATACGTATAGTTACTAGTATATCTCACAGTTGTATACCTATAGTTACTAGTATATCTCACAGTTATATACCTGTAGTTACTAGTATATCTCACAGTTATATACCTATACTTACTAGTATATCTCACAGTTATATACCTGTAGTTACTAGTATATCTCACAGTTATATACCTATAGTTACTAGTATATCTCACAGTTATATGCGTATAGTTACTAGTATATCTCACAGTTATATACCTATAGTTACTAGTATATCTCACAGTTATATACCTATAGTTACTAGTATATCTCACAGTTATATACCTATAGTTACTAGTATATCTCACAGTTATATACCTATAGTTACTAGTATATCTCTCAGTTATATACCTATAGTTACTAGTGTATCTCTCAGTTATATACCTATAGTTACTAGTATATCTCACAGTTATATACCTATAGTTACTAGTATATCTCACAGTTATATACCTATAGTTACTGGTATATCTCACAGTTATATACCTATAGTTACTAGTATATCTCACAGTTATATACCTATAGTTACTAGTATATCTCACAGTTATATACCTATAGTTACTAGTATATCTCAGTTATATACCTATAGTTACTAGTATATCTCACAGTTATATACGTATAGTTACTAGTATATCTCACAGTTATATACCTATAGTTACTAGTATATATCACAGTTACATACCTATAGTTACTAGTATATCTCACAGTTATATACCTATAGTTACTAGTATATCTCACAGTTATATACCTATAGTTACTAGTATATCTCACAGTTATATACCTATAGTTACTAGTATATCTCACAGTTATATACCTATAGTTACTGGTATATCTCACAGTTATATACCTATAGTTACTAGTATATCTCACAGTTATATACCTATAGTTACTAGTATATCTCACAGTTATATACGTATAGTTACTAGTATATCTCACAGTTATATACCTATAGTTACTAGTATATATCACAGTTACATACCTATAGTTACTAGTATATCTCACAGTTATATACCTATAGTTACTAGTATATCTCACAGTTATATACCTATAGTTACTAGTATATCTCACAGTTATGTACCTATAGTTACTAGTATATCTCACAGTTATATACCTGTAGTTACTAGTATATCTCACACTTACTATCTTCCGTTACTTGTAGGGAACAGCAGACAAAGGTTGATATTCTCTAAGCTGCTCAAACACAACAGACACACAAGTTATTATATTAATCAGGTATTAGTCCAACGAGTAGTGCGTTATATTTTTGTATATACATTCTTTAGTACAGCAAACGTCCATAATATTAGAGCGTAAGTTTTATTGTTGTTTTTAACTGTATTCATACTGCGTTCTACAATATATACCCAATATATAGTGTAAAATAAACTAAACTAACAATACACTGTGCTAATTAGACATCAGCAATCTTCATCATCCTCTCCATATCCCGAGCCTTCCAGACGATTTAGAAGAGCGTTATAAGCGCATCGTGTGTCTCTAGATCCGTCAGCTACCAGGCAGTTGCTGACCTGGTAGTCTTCACCTGCACAATATAAAATATTTGATCGTCATTGTGAATGTCCACACCAGTTACCATTTGAATAATAAATACCACCACATATTAAAGAGATCTGGAATGTTGTTTATGGCTACAAAAGCAACTAAATCAACGACTGTCTTGAGTAGGAAATAGAGCTAAAGATTGGGCACAGTGTTTACCTAAGCATGTTCTGCCACCACGTTTAGGAGTTGGACAATGACATTCTCTGATTCTTAGCCTGAAGTTGATGTTATTATCTGTTTGCCGACACTGGCTATAGGGTTGCCATTCACACCACTGCCCATTCACTACAATATACCATCATAGCAAATGTGAAGGTTAGCGTAATAGCATGTATGTGTGGGCTGGCATAGCAGGTTTCTTAGTCGCATTATGGCCTGATCAAAGAACTCAAAAGTTGCCATAGAATGACAAACTTACCTGGACAGTTTAGGTTGTGCTGACAGGTCTGGGTGTCTGTCGTTGTGCCACTGCACTGTTTGCCTCGAAACTGGGGCTGTGGATTAGCGCAGGTTCTTGATCTAGTCTGCACGCCTGTGTCATTGGAGCACGGTCTAGCCAAGCACATGCCCCATTCACTCCATTCTGTCCAATTCCCATTGACTGTAACAAAAGATATTGGAACAGTCGGGTGGCGCTTGAATCTAGGAACGAACTCGTCTACCATAAGGATGTTATACATTCTGCAAAGACGAATAGCCAAACCTGGACAAGGATTGTGGTTGTAACAAGTTTGTATATCTGTAGCATTTCCTTGACATGATTTGCCTTGATGTCTCGGGGTAGGAGCCTCACAGGCACGAAACCTTTCTCTTTGTCCTTCGCCACACGTTGTGGAACAGAAGGTGAATTTGGACCATAGAGACCACTGACCGTCAACTGAAAATAACATCAAACACATCAAATTGAAACCAGGAGAGGCAGCATTTCTAAGATTCAAAATGCAAAGTAAAAACTTACTTGGACATTTGATGTTTGTTTCACATCTCTCAGTTTTCGTGTCTCCTCCTGTACACAATTTGCCACCATTCATTGGCTCAGGTTGGTCACAGGATCGAATGTGAGTTATCTTACCCTTGCCACACGTTACATCACACTTTCCATCGCTTGTCCAGCTAGACCATCCTCCATCCACTAAATATTGTCATTTGCCAAAGATTTGTCTTAGTTCTAAGTTTAAACGGACAAAAACAGCCACAGAAAATTTGTCAAAGCTTTTCAATTTCAAAGTTCTGATCGGTTCAGTTTGAGCGCCATGTAGCATTTATAAACAATCAAATCCCATAGTGTGGTAATGGTTGTTATAACATCAGCTATGCTTAATTCTAACTCAAAAGTGCTGAATTGTATTTTGTCACCAACTAGTGACGATAATGGCTGTGCTTCTTCAGCAATTGAGACTTATTTCTATTTCCAACAATTTGATTTAGAAATTTTAAGTTTGTTTTCGTTTTCAAATTCGATGTTGGTAAAAGATTTGGTCAGCAGGCGCAAAATATTTTGGTGCATGCAGGACAGGGTATGCCAAACCAACTAAACAATTTAGGGCAAGTTTGGGCATGCCCAAGCAAACTGAAAAATCTTCTGGAGTCTGATTATCTGGGTTCATGAGAGTTTCTCGAGCACAATCAGGTACGGGCTTGTGTATGAAGCCCGTACAATGCTTTAGTAGACGTTCTGGTGACTTACCCGGACAGCCGCGAGTATTACACGCCTCTAACGCCATTCCTTCACCCTCACAGTCTTTTCCATTATGTTCTGGAGGAGGATCATTACATTGTCTAGTTCTCTCTCTGCTTCCATTGGCACATGTCTTAGTGCATTCACTCCACATCGTCCACGGGCCCCAATTACCGTCCACTATAAGTATATTAGTGAGACAAGCCTCTTCATAGTATTACAGAGTGACATCTTCTACCTAAAGCTAGCAGTTGTAGCATTGGAACTTTCCAGAGTTGGATTAGATGCTTCAAAAAGTGCGAAATATGGCAATTGCCTTCTATATAAGAGAGTTATGTGGAATAAATGAGGATAATCATATGGAATATGCTTTGGAAGGAAGGAGGGTTGAGCATTGTGGGAGGAAAAATAAGCCTGAAAGAGATGGGACAGAACCATGAAATGAGAATTAAACGTTGAAAAAATTATTTGAGAAACTGAAAGATAGAAGCAATAATAGAAAGATAAAAAGGATGATAGCAAACAACTGATTTGGCGTAATTCATGGTGCCAAACATCATGACAATATTGATACTGTCTTTTGTAGGAACATTTAGATATTGCTCCAAATAGTGCGAGACAACACCATAGAGTACAAATCATACAATCACCTGGACAATCCATGACCTCCCAGCATGGAGAGCTCTTCTTACTTTCGCCTTCGCAACTAGAGGGATCTGATCCTTGACAGAGGCGCTGTCTAACTTTGGTACCGACAGCGCAGGTTCTGCTGCAAGCAGACCATTCACTCCAAGGTGACCACCCAGTGCCATTGACCACTGTTACAGGTTGTACCAGATCTTTCCAGCAAGGAATACAGCGCCATTTTCGATTCCGTTTTCCAACAGTAATCTACAAAATAACAAAATAATGTTGATATCAGCAAAGTAAAAAGCCCCGATCAACTTAGAGTTGTCTACTTTTTAGTTAGCAAACAACTCCTAATAACGCTTTGTTGAATAAACAAAAACCTAGAATTCTGGCTTTTGCTGATGGATAGACAACATAAGGCAAATAATTACTTCTCAAAAGTTGAGAGTCTGGCATGTAGCCAAATGATTCCAACAATATCAACGACACACAGCTGATGATTTCAAATAAACCAATATTTTCTCATAATAGAAAACTGAGATAGAGCGATTGCATGCCTATAATATATGGATTGTGAGAATTGGAACAAATAGTGGACAGAGTAAGTAAGTTAGTAGGAAAGTAAGAACTAGTAGATACTCTCCAATTCTCAAGAGTTATTATGGAAGATATAAACAACTTGAAGCTCTTAGTAAATATTTGTATTGGCATCAAGACAGCTCCCAAGCCTTGCCATTACATAGACACACTTAGTGTAGCAACATAGACTTAGATCTCAAAGAATACGGTGTGAGAACCTTACCGTCCCACATATTACCGATTTGGAATTACGGGATTACACAAGATTCATTTTGTTCCACGATCAACTAGCAATGTCTATTGTTAGCTAACACAAACCAACTTGTGATTCATTCGGTGAATCAAAATAGAAGACACAAAACTATCTAGTCAAATTCACAAGCCCTCAGGCAAAACAAAGTATTGCATATCAATTGTATGAATGCGTGTGAGCATTTTATGGCTTGAGCAGGTACAATAAATGTGAAAATGATCATCAATCATTTACTTGTGAATTCTTATATTATTTAATTTCTTGATTTTTGGTTATTTAGCTTAAAATTTTCGAAAATGGCAATTTATTTCATTTAACTTGTATGAAGAGTAATGTGAAGTTATCACCACAATATTAAGTGAACCCCAAGTGTGTGCTTTAGCCAAGCTAATGTTGTGTTAGACTTTCTTCTCAACTTCCCACATTGCTATTTCCAGGCCTGATAGCCATGAAAACCAACCCTTTGCTCATATAACAAAACACAATTTTACGGTAGTTGCTACGCACCAGCTCTCTAGCGAAAGCCTTTCCACTCTCGCTGTTACAGCACGCTCTCGATGATGAGAATTTTTGTTTATCAATGAGGCCTCGGCAGGCAGTGGCTCCTGGTTGGGTCTCATCTGCTCCGTGTATCTTACGGAAACAGAATTCTGCCTCTATACGTAAGATATACAAATAACTTTATCAGTAAACAAGACAGCAAGTTTGCCTCTACTAGAATGTAGACAAATATCAGTGACATTGAACAGCATTCTGGATAAACTATAACCAATAGTATTCACAAACCCTTTTATGAGTTTCATTCATAAAAAATAGCAGTACTTTGTTGTTAAAAGATTAGTTTTTTATAACCAATCATATCGACTACATGATTACTTACCGCTGAGATCAGACAGCCCTAATAGAAATATCCATAGATATACCCATGAGCACTTGTCCATCATGATAGAGACTAGACATAAAATGACATCGCAGTGGATGCTGGGTATTTTAGATTAAATCAATTGACGACAAGGCATTTACAAACAAACCTTTTACATCTAAGTTCTTGAATCAACTGCTAGGCAATTGCCTCAGCCTAATGACACGGAGATGACCCTTTGTATGTGAAATATTTGACACAATACTGTAGCCACATGCTCGCTCGCACACAATACCGTGAGTGACAAAGAAAATAATAAATACTGCAAGCTTCAAGTTTTTGTGATGAGCAATTAAAGCACTTAATCTGCTAAAACGGCTAAAACAGTGAGATTAAACAATGCGCTTAATTGGCTAGTTGAAGTGATGTATTTCTCAAATGAAAAAAAACTCAGAAAAATATACAATAAAATAAAAGAATTGCACAGGAACCATATAAAGTGCCCAGTGCACCTTATTCGCTACAGTGCACAGGCTGAAGTCTGAGTAAATGCCTTCACTTTACACCTGTAACTATCCCTTTGGTAGCACAAACTCCGACAAACTTCCTCTCTTTGATATATAATAATAATATGAGAAATTAAATACTTCATAAAACAGTTTCATAACATATCAAGACAGTTGTTGGTATCGACTTCACACTCCGTAGCACCTGTACAATATCTAGTCTCTAGTGTCATATGGTAGGAGAGAATCTATCTAGCAATGTTAATCTTTTTAGTTCCACTGCTTACTGATTATATACATGGCTTCCTTGTTTAATTCTGGTCCAAATAGTGGGTTCATCTGAGCGAGGATGGCACAAAGCCAACTAAAATCAAATAAGTTGTGTAACATGACAAGTCATCACTATGCAACAACAAATAACTTAGTTTCACGTAATTTAGTATGCAATGTACATGTACATACACACTGACAGAATAATTTAAAGTTGTTTCCTTTTTACATGAATGTATGAGTAGACAACTCCAAATAATTGATTTTAAGCAACAATCAAATACGTGTTAACTGTGAGGTCATGAATCTATTGAATTTTCGGTGATTTGCCTCCCTAATGAGCATACAACTCCCATACAGTGTCAATAATGAAAAAATTTCAAATGACAATTTTTCAGTCACAAAATCATCACTAAACCTCACAACATATGCAGTCCTGCTTCGTAGACCAAACACTGAATACACATTTTCACAGACTGTCATGATATCACAGTCTATGAAAATGGGTAGGTGCTATAGGAATTTATGCAAACATCATTGCTGTTATTTATGATACAGTAGCCATAGATTTAGCAAACGCAAACAAGATTTTATCAGAAGGCAAAACACAAATACAAGAAAGCTACACATGAGCCAAGGAGCTTTACTTACAATATGTAGAAGCAGAATGCTGTCGTCACCAACATCACTTGAATTATACTACAAAACAATCAGTTGCCATCATTTACAGGACGCATCAGACTAACAATACTTGCACATAAATTTGTTTGTCCATTTTCCTATTTTGTGACAAGTTGTTTCTCATCAGGCAATTAAAGATATGTCGATGAGAGCACACTTGCCCTCACATTGTATTTTCAGTATACGGACATAAAAACTGATAAAATTATCTCCGTGGGAGAGAAGAACCAGAAGTTTTTACAATTCTGCACTACAAAATTATTCAGGTCTATCGAGATAATAACAAAATGTTCAGCATTTCAAACATGGTCAATTGTCTGTCATTCAAAATTTTAGAGTAGCGTTTTTACTTCAGAGCAGATGCTTTCATAAGCATATAAAATGACTACTAACACCTTAGATGAAATCGCTACAAAATTATTTAGTAAATACTTCATAGTATAATAATTTGGCATTAAGTTGTGTTATATAATATATCTGGCTTGAACTGTCATGTGAAACGTACATATGGCAACCACTCATTGACAATAGTAGCTAGCCACTAACTCACAAGAGTTGGGAAAACCAGGAAGGTGAATACTTTGAACCAGCGGAACCCCACAGTGGAATAGCAACTTATATCGGTGAATAACAGAATAGTTGAACTTACAAACAATACTATTTTGGCCGAAGCCTTTTACATCATTGAATATTAGACAATCATTCAATAAATAATATCCACTAAAATACTTTTCAATGAACAGTATGCATGGTGAAAACAATTGATCCGCTAAAAATTTTATTTTAATGACAAAAACTCAAATATCTAGACTAACATACATAATACATAACAACATCATCATCATCAATCAATGAATAATACTATTATTATGGATTACGTCGTTATAACTTATAACAGTTACAATAATATCACACTGGAAAGTATGTTTCACGTATACATTATTATTATTTATTATTGCATTAAAACAACAACATTGATTGTTGATAGTCATGATGATTTATTATTAATTAAGTTTAATAATATTAATTATAATAAAGATTATTATAATAATAATTAATAATAATAAATCAATCAAATACAAATGACTTGTTCTTCTTACCCTCGGTTGGGTCCTTTTGGGACCAAGAAAGGGGCGACAATACCTATTACACCACATATAATTGACATTACTGCCAATGGTATAGTTATGTCAGCAGTTCCATCCAGTGCTTCTGTCGTCATGCTTGCCAACAAGGTGTTATTTATTAATACAAAAATAGGAGCACCAGCAGCCACAGAAAAACCTTCTTCTAAATTGATTTCAATACTACACTATAGCTTCCGGTCACATGATAAACTAAACCGCTAATGTACAAAAACAAATAAATTTTATTGTTACTTTAGGTGATTATAAATCCAGGCAGGAAAGTTAAGCTCATAATAAAAATTAAGTGCTGAGACAAAAATGAGGATTTTTGATTATTTGGTTTGGTTATTGCATTTATTTCGATACCTTGAAAAGCCGAGATGGTAACAACGTTGCTGCAGTAACCAACCCATACAAAGTTAGTTTCGTTTCAGCTATACATACTACTAAGTAAATTTTTGTAACAATCAAAATCAACACCCACTGATAAGTTGTTAAACTACCAGTTGGAAAAAACAGGTGAAACTCTACGTATTCATACCAACAATAACTGTAACAGCTACAATATTTTGCATATTATTAATGATGATAATATTTATTATGAAATTACTTACTACTACTACTATTATTATTACTATTATTATTGTTGTTGTTGTATTATTATTTCTTACGATTATTATTATTATTTTATTATAATAAATAATCATGCATTATTATTATGACTAATGATTAGACTAATGATAATAAAAATAATACTGCTACAACAAAAATATTTTTTTCATTTGTAAACAATGGATGTTTTTAATTAAAGCTTTATAACATGCTGCTCACGGTATGACTTTTTACGTTTGTAACAAGCAAACAGAGTTTAATAATACACTCACTGAGACTCATAATAATAATAACCTGCCAGATAGGTTTAACTATTTATTTACATAATAGACATAAAAAGTAAAGGAACATGTGGGAGGCACGTGTGGTCTAGTGGTTAAAGTGCTTGCAGTTCAATCCTGGATCTGGGGTTCGATTCCCTGCACGGTTATCTGTGGGCAAGATATTTGGCTTCCTGTATGCTCTGCCTGGTCGGATATGGGCATAAAAATAACGTGGTCCCTAGTTTGATTGCACTCTCCATAATAACTATGGAGTCATGCTAGTAAAAGATCCCCCTCTGCTTTTACGGAAGAGTAGCCGGTGTAAAGGGGGGCATGGATATAGGGTGCTGCTCACACAAGCTCCGCTTATGAGACCCACCTTTAGGGTTGCCCACGAGGCACAGTTGAAACAGACAAACACACAATCACATTTCATTGCATCATTATTTTATTATGCTTTGTTGCTCATATAATATGAAAAAAAATCCATGTGGTGATATCATTTCATCATCTACAGAAATACAAGCCACCATGTCAAGAGCACAAGCAGAGAGTGTGATAAAAAACATTATTAGGGAAATAGCAGCGGAATGTGCTGCTAAAGGCCAAGCGGTTTCTGAAACCCTTGTTGCATTTATGGTGAAGGCAGTTGTGTTGGACCCAAACAATGAGTTCAATGTTGATAGAACACTGACAAAAGATGACGTACAAAAGCTGATAAAAGTAAGTACAATAAAATTTGACAATATTTGAACAGTTGAAAATAGAGTATGATTTGGTGTAATGTTGTTGCTGTACTTTTAGCTGTGTGTAGAGAAGTTACTCAATTCTCGCTCTCCATCCCTCGATACTATTAAAATGCAAGTTTACTTTGATATGAACTACACAAGCAGGCGTAAGTAGAATAAATTTGACTGAGTGTTTGATTCTGTGATGCCAACTCCTGTAAGAAATTTTTGAATTTGTCTGCGATTGCTAATTGCAGATGACTTTCTGGAGGAGCACAGAAGGGTGCTGGAGTCACGACTGCAGCCTGTGTTAAGAGAAATAACCGACAGCAGAGCGCGTACAAGAGAGGAACTGGAGAGTTTGTACAGGAAGATAGTGTCAGCGGTGCTACTTCGCTCTGGACTTGGCAGCCCAACGGATATTGCTGTCGTAAGGGAAGCCACAGGTAAGCCACATCTACAAAAACAAATCATTCAAAGTTTCTTTGCACCGAACCAAATGCCTCATCGTATACGCAGCAATGTGATGTATGTACATGCCTTGTATGTACAGCAATGAAACATTATAAACAAGTTGGTAAAGGCAATGTAGAAATAACGTTATTGATAGAGATTGTTGTGTTGTTGCAATTGATCAGAGAGACTCCCGTGATGTTGCAGCTGCTTTGCAAAGTGTTTTTCCACAAACTGAACTTGGTACGTTCATGTCCATGAACAAAAGGGACAAGGAAAGACAACTACAAGAGCTGACAATGATAGTCACAGGCATCAGGCTGTTTAACAAGGAATGTGGCAAAGGAGGAGAAGGCATAGATGACCGTGAGTGTACATCTATGGAAACATTTTACTATATTATAGACAGTAGACACTACACACCTGTCCTTTTCTACCACTTCACAGATCTAGTTAAATGTTTTAGTGCCAGGAATTCTGAATGAAGCCGTGCCAGCCACCACCCAGAATGTAGATGCAGAAATACAGGCTACAGTGAAGGATGCGTACAAGTACACCGCTCTGGTAGAGAAGATCTGTGAGAATGAGCGGGCAGACCCTCCACACGGGCTCTCTGTTCAGCTGCTGAAAGAGGCCCTCATTAACTCCAGACAACATGAGGCATTCCTTCGCGTTCTATTGGTGAGCTCTCTGTTCTGTCTAGAACTAAGTTGTCTTCTCTTCAAGCTGCGCTAAAGTTGGATGTATCAACATTTATAGCACGATGTGATTGGTTGCGCTCAGCAAGTTGAGATGCTGGAGTCGCAACTGGCTAGCAGGATGGAACAACTCCAAGCTACAGTTCAGTCTAAAACAGCTGTTCCCACTGCACAAGTATATGTGAGTTTTATCCCGATGTTTTTTGGTTCAGATGGTATGTGAGAGAAAATTGTTGAATAACTTTTATTTATCTTTAATAATTAACTTACAGCCTCAGTTCATACACCTGGCACAGATCTGGAGTGGGTTTCAAGATGAAATGGTACTGCTTTCTGTACTCAGTAATATATTGGCCAGCTTAGAGCCATTTGTTAAAGGACACCAAGAGATATTCACTACAGAAATGCTTGCACCATTCATGGCAGATGTCAGAGTCAAAACAGATGAGGAGAGAATTGCTGAGGTACTGGTGCCGCTGCCATACTTATATGAATAACACATAATATGTATTGTATAATATGTATTATACATATAAGTACATGTATGTTATTACTTCAATGTGATTCATGTAGATCTCAGAGTTATGTGAACCGTTCACCAGGCTAAACTCCACCCATTTCCATCCTCATGATTATCGAACATTCTAAAGAATTTTTGTGTCAAATTAAGAAATTACTTCTTTCTTGGCTAGCAAGACTTGAGCTAATAATTTAGGGTAGCGAACGACCAAGTTGGTATGATCACATCATGCATGTTGTAGACCAGTGATGCTAACAGCAGGGTCAGGCCAAAAGAACTTCTCAAGTCTGAGTGGCTGTTTCCAGAGATGACAAAGAACTTTGACAGACTGCCCCTACAGTACAGAGGATACTGTGGCTATAGCCTAGTGCGCTATGACAGGCTTCTAATACCTGCTAATCCTGGTATTGGCGTTCTCAGGCATAACAACAACTATTATGCCTTTTCTTCAAAAGAAGCAGCAAAAGAGTTTGTCCTGAGTCTTGACTTGTAAGTAGAGACTTGAGTAGAACTTGAGTAGAGACTAGAGTAGAGACTTGGGTAGAGACTTGAGTAGAGGCTTGAGTAGAAACTTGAGTAGAGACTTGAGTGGAGACTTGAGTGGAGAGTTGAGTAGAGACTTGAAAGTTTGATAATATGTGGTGTATAGATATACAAGTTATAGTTACATACAATATATATGCTATAGTTACATACAGTATACATGTTATAGTTACATACAATATACATGTTATAGTTACATACAATATATATGCTATAGTTACATACAATATACATGTTATAGTTACATACAATATATATGCTATAGTTACATACAGTATACATGTTATAGTTACATACAATATACATGTTATAGTTACATACAATATATATGTTATAGTTACATACAATATATATGTTATAGTTACATACAATATATATGTTATAGTTACATACAATATATATGCTATAGTTACATACAATATATATGCTATAGTTACATACAGTATACATGTTATAGTTACATACAATATACATGTTATAGTTACATACAATATATATGCTATAGTTACATACAATATACATGTTATAGTTACATACAATATATATGCTATAGTTACATACAGTATACATGTTATAGTTACATACAATATACATGTTATAGTTACATACAATATATATGTTATAGTTACATACAATATATATGTTATAGTTACATACAATATACAAGTTATAGTTACATACAATATACATGTTATAGTTACATACAATATACATGTTATAGTTACATACAATATACAAGTTATGGTTACATATAATATACATGTTATAGTTACATACAATATACATGTTATAGTTACATAAAATATACATGCTATAGTTACATACAATATACAAGTTATAGTTACATACAATATACATGTTATGGTTACATATAATATACATGTTATAGTTACATACAATATACATGTTATAGTTACATACAATATACAAGTTATGGTTACATATAATATACATGTTATAGTTACATACAATATATATGTTATAGTTACATACAATATATATGTTATAGTTACATACAATATACAAGTTATAGTTACATACAATATATATGCTATAGTTACATACAATATACAAGTTATAGTTACATACAATATACATGCTATAGTTACATACAATATACATGCTATAGTTACATACAGTATACATGTTATAGTTACATACAATATACATGTTATAGTTACATACAATATATATGTTATAGTTACATACAATATACATGCTATAGTTACATACAATATACATGTTATAGTTACATACAATATACATGTTATAGTTACATACAATATACATGTTATAGTTACATACAATATATATGTTATAGTTACATACAGTATACATGCTATAGTTACATACAATATACATGTTATAGTTACATACAATATATATGTTATAGTTACATACAATATATATGCTATAGTTACATACAATATATATGCTATAGTTACATACAATATACATGTTATAGTTACATACAATATACATGTTATAGTTACATACAATATACATGTTATAGTTACATACAATATACATGTTATGGTTACATATAATATACATGTTATAGTTACATACAATATACATGTTATAGTTACATACAATATACAAGTTATGGTTACATATAATATACATGTTATAGTTACATACAATATACATGTTATAGTTACATACAATATACATGTTATAGTTACATACAATATACAAGTTATAGTTACATACAATATACATGTTATAGTTACATACAATATACAAGTTATGGTTACATATAATATACATGTTATAGTTACATACAATATACATGTTATAGTTACATACAATATACATGTTATAGTTACATACAATATACATGCTATAGTTACATACAATATACATGTTATAGTTACATACAATATACATGTTATAGTTACATACAATATACAAGTTATGGTTACATATAATATACATGTTATAGTTACATACAATATACATGTTATAGTTACATAAAATATACATGCTATAGTTACATACAATATACAAGTTATAGTTACATACAATATACATGTTATGGTTACATATAATATACATGTTATAGTTACATACAATATACATGTTATAGTTACATACAATATACAAGTTATGGTTACATATAATATACATGTTATAGTTACATACAATATACATGTTATAGTTACATAAAATATACATGCTATAGTTACATACAATATACAAGTTATAGTTACATACAATATACATGTTATGGTTACATATAATATACATGTTATAGTTACATACAATATACATGTTATAGTTACATACAATATACATGTTATAGTTACATACAGTATATATGCTATAGTTACATACAATATATATGTTATAGTTACATACAGTATACATGTTATAGTTACATACAATATACATGTTATAGTTACATACAATATACATGTTATAGTTACATACAATATACATGTTATAGTTACATACAGTATACATGTTATAGTTACATACAAATGGGAGCTGAAGCTGCCAAACGCAGTCCAGAGCTGATCCAACTGCTAGAACTCCATCAACAGTTTGCCAGCATCACTCCATACTCTCAGGTATACTATTGTACACTCAGGTATACCATTGTACACTCAGGTATACCATTGTACACTCAGGTATACCATTGTACACTCAGGTATACCATGTACGCCCAGGTATACCATTGTACACTCAGGTATACCATTGTACTCTCAGGTATACTATTGTACACTCAGGTATACCATTGTACACTCAGGTATACTATTGTACACTCAGGTATACTATTGTACACTCAGGTATACTGTTGTACTCTCAGGTATACCATTGTACACTCAGGTATACCATTGTACACTCAGGTATACCATTGTACTCTCAGGTATACCATTGTACACTCAGGTATACTATTGTACACTCAGGTATACTGTTGTACTCTCAGGTATACCATTGTACACTCAGGTATACCATTGTACACTCAGGTAAATCATTGTACACTCAGGTATACCATTGTACACTCAGGTATACCATTGTACACTCAGGTAAATCATTGTACACTCAGGTATACCATTGTACACTCAGGCATACCATTGTACACTCAGGTATACCATTGTACTCTCAGGTATACCATTGTACACTCAGGTATACTGTTGTACTCTCAGGTATACCATTGTACACTCAGGTATACCATTGTACACTCAGGTATACCAATGTACACTCAGGTATACCATTGTACACTCAGGTAAATCATTGGTTCTGCATCAAAACCATGTAAAAACTTCTGAAAGTTTCATGATTAAATCTCATACAAAGCACCTCCACCAATGAGTATCACATAGTCTTTCCCAAAACTATCAGTTAAACCAAAAGCACATTGTAACCATAAAAATAAAACGTCGGTATGCTAACATGTCATGTTATGTCACACCGATATGCTAACATGTCATGTCACATCGGTATGCTAACATGTCATACCGATATGCTAACATGCCATGTCATATCGGTATGCTAACATATCATACCGGTATGCTAACATGTCATATCGGTATGCTAACATGCCATGTGGATTTATTCTAAAGGCAAAAGAAAAAGGAAAGATGATAGAGAAGCCAGTTACAAAGAACGATAGTGCCACACAGACTGATACTCACATCCTAGAACCTAATATAGTAAAGTCTTACGAGTGGAATGAGTGGGAACTGAGGAGGAAGGCTATCAAACTGGTGAGTGAAAAAGCATTGAACAATAGCTATTGAACTCTGGACAGAACTCACTGCATTATTCCATTCTTTATGCTAACTTATTCAGGCAAACTTAAGAACAACGGTAACTCACTCTATGCAGACAAACTTGAGCAACATGCGAAGAGACAACGTCACTCAAACATGGCTGCCCAAGTAGGTTTCCTTCACAGTAGTTGTATCAAGGCGTGACAACTGCTTAAGCTAGTCTTACTGCAACTAATCATTGTATACTTCAATTATTCAGAGAGAAAGATACGCAGACAAAGAAAGACAACTATTCAAATGTCCCAAAGCCTCAGACATATCTTGCGGGAATACGAGGGACTGGTATGGACCAGCCTACCAACATGATCAAAGTGGATCTCACACAAGATGTGGATCAAAGCTAGTATCACAAACTGAAGAGGGGAAGACGAATCCCACAACCACTAGTTACATTGTAGCAGTTTACTATTTACATGAAATGGTTTTATATTTTCTCAATGCGTATGAAATATGAACATCCATTAAATATATATAAATTTACCCATAAAAATGACATCATCAACTAGTAATGCGTTCCCCACTAGGTGAAATAGCAAAGTTATGATCAACAGGATCTCGCTCTAAAAATTGGTCCAATTCTTCGTCTAGGTTGTCCATATCAACAGCATCAGCTCGTCTCTCCTGCGATTTATAAAAACAATGTAGTTGATTTAATTCAATATTACTCAGCAACTGTAGCATATATAAACTCTGATAGCAAAGGATATTTCTATCATCTTTTATTAATGCTAATCATATTGTAGAGTAAACACAACTCAAGTATTTGCACATATAACATAGTCAACACTGACATGTGATCATCCGTGAGGGGTTATATTATGTATAGTAGTGTAAGTGTGGATAGGATTACCTTCACATGTTGTATTGTATCCATTGCCTTTGACTGTTCAGCATCCAGCTCTTTCAAATACTGGTTCATCTTCTCCTGTTTCAACCGCGCCACCTCTTTGTTCTCCCTAGCCTGCCTCACAGCTCTAGAAATCCCGAGCATTTTGAACATGAAACTTTATGCACTCATGTACAAAAACACTTAATAATCAAACGAAAGTAAACTTCAATAGTGACAGTCATTTACCAATCTCATTGATTGATTACTCATTGATTACCTTTCCTGGGCTAAATTTTCATTCCAGGCATCATTCAGTGCCAGAGCTTTCTTCAAGTCAGCTTCCTCATCCACTTGAGTGGTTGCTTTTTCCATCACCATTTGGCTTATTGGTGTATTTTGAGATTTCAAATACGCACTGCATAAAAAACATTACATTGAACTGCTGCATTACAACTATTATTTTAATAGCATAAAAAAGCAATTTAACAACAACGTAATACACACTTTAGCAAAGTCCAATCTACATTTGCAGTGGTGTGTGGTTAACAGCTTCTAGTATAATAATAATAATATTCAGTAAGATAGTCATCATTCTCTACTGCTACTGTTGCTACTACACAACGACTACTAGGTCAATCGTTCAACCAATAGCATCGTCTCGAATCAGTGAAATGGATTATTATTTATTATTATCATCGATTGTTAATTAATCGAATAGCAAGAAGTTCATTAAATTTAATAAAAATAAAACATGCCAGCAATCACACCATTTGGATATCATATCATCATTATTTATAAATAGTATTATATCATATATTAATATATATTATTATTATAATTATTATAATATATATTATTACCTATATATGTATATATATTGTACAGGAATTTGTGTCTGGGTGGTAGCCACCTGTACACACTCCCGACGTGCTCTACTTCTGCCCAAGTCTACTTACAATAATTTGCTATTATTGTGCGTATCGTCTGGAGAGCATTTATTGGTTTGTGCATTTATGGGTGCGGCCGAATCTGGCTCATGTATGTGCTAGCAGTAGACAATAATTATATCCGAATTATTGGCTGCCTCTGAACCTTCCCAAGACTCGACAATAATCACAATAATCACTTGTTTCGAACTGTGCTCTGACATTAATTCCTCAGGAATTACTTGTCTAGTTTATAGTTTGTTTCGAACTTTTGGCCACTGACAATAATGGTGCGGTAATTACTTTGTCTAGTTCGACTCAGTCGAGGTCGACAATAATTACTCCTTGATTATTGTTGTGATAGTTTTGTTGCGAACTCTACGGTTCGGATTTCAATAAGAGTCGAACTACTAGGGCACCAGGTGCTTTGCGTCGTACACCTCGAGTCGAGGGAATACGCAGTAAGAGAGCGAACAATCTTACTTTCCGCCAAGCCTCGTGCTTGCTAATAGTCGACCAGCGCTTGTAGTTATAGTGCTTCTAGCTGTGCTTGCTTCAGAGAGAGAGAGAATCATCTAAGAGCCAGGCTAACTCTGAATTTTATTACACTTACATCAGTTTAAATACAGGGAAGGCGGGTACACATTACAAACCACGCCTGAGCAAAAATATTGGTACAAGCCACGCCTTGCCCTTACAGTCAGCACCCAATTGCAATAATTAAAAATCGTGGAAAAAGTATAACATGTGGTAAATAATTATTTGGTGTATAAGATAGAACGCACTGAAATAGACTCTAGTATCGTGGATACATACAAACAATAGAACTATATACAGACGTATACAATGCGTAGCGAGTAGATATTGAGATGTAAACGTAGACAGTGAGTTATCGGCTTAAATCTTACACAAAGGAATACGGACAATGAGATATAGGCTTAGACAGTAATTACGAGATAATGTCTCACGGGGTAATAATAAGTGAGAGAATGTCTTAGTGAGTATGAATAATAATAATAAAATAGGGAGAGTACTAGCGTCCCTCACACACTCCCCCCCATTGGCAACTGTAAGGCCAATAAAAAAGAAGGGGCGCACAGAGTGTAACAAATGTCAATGCTTACTGTCCATTATGTTCCTTTAGAGAAGGTCCCTTTCCCTTTGGATGGCTATCTTTATGTCCTCGGTCCTTTGTAATAGCTTGAAAGCATCCCGAGTAGTGGTGTACATCTCCTCCTCTAAGCGCTTGATTCTCCTGTATCTATCCTCCCGTCTTTCTTCATTTACTCTCTCCCTCTGCCTCCTATTTTCAGGCGTAGGTGCCCTCGGAATGTTTTCGGTGGAGGCGAGGTGTCTTCTAAATGCCGTCTCCTTACCTCCTATGTGCAAACGAGGTTTTCTTGGTGGAGGGTTACTGTCCACTATTTCTAGTCGGGCTACTTTGGTAGGGGTTTCGCCCTTTTTCTCACCTAGTCGTTTCTTGACCGAGGCTTTCCCATGCTCTATGATTGGCGTTGGAGTGCCGAAGGGTGCTGGATTCGTCCAACGCATGGCCTTGCAAAATTCAACATATGATTGTTCGTCCACTTCGTAGAGAGGCCGAGTTTCTCCGCCATGAGCTTGTTCTCCCCCTTTCTCTTTGATGTGTTTTAGTATCGTATCCCTCGAACTACTCTTTTTCCCGCAGGCACAAAAGAAATAAGTAAAGTGCTGATGCACATGGTAAATAATCCGTTTCTTATTAAGTTGTAGGCTGCAGATCTTACAGCCCCACGTATCTCCTTCAATCTGGTAGATAGCGTTTTTTATTGCTTGTGAAGTTGCATCTGCTTTCCAAGTTTCTTTTGCATGTTGTGTCGGGGGAGGAGGTGCTGGAGCTTGGTGTATTCGTATCCGACATCTGGCAGCTCCTTCTTCGGCTCTAGCAATATTATTTATTCTGGCAGGAGATGAGTAGTTTCGCCTTCTTACCCGACTTGTGGTGGCACTGGCTAGTAATTCTTCTGCGAAGGTCGGGTCCTCTTCCACGGAGATAGCTCCATCGTTTTCCATGTTGTGCAGAAGGTTTGTTATCGCTTGTAGGCACTGTGTTCGGTAGTGTGAGGAGTGTTTGGAGTGTTTGTTATTTTTATCTGGGTAGTGCTGCTGACTGAGCACGCCTTGGTTGGTTGTTGGTACCTCCCTTCTTATTGTTTTGTTTGCCCACGTGTTCTGCTGGGTGTGTTTTATCGAGGAGGCGTTTTCGGCAGGTGGTTCTGTCTGGGGAGTTATCTTCTCGTTGGGAGCTGGGGGTTTTCCCGGCGCCGACGTTGTTGTGTAGTTGTCTTCTCTCTGCAGTCCTAAGATTTTCGCTGTTTCTGTTGTGTTTTTCCAAGGTAAGTGTTTTATTTCTTGTAGTTTTTTCTGTTTTATATACTGTTCGTCTTCTCTGTCCACTTTCTGTGTCCTGTAGCATTGATAATCAGCGAATTTCGCTGGCTTCTTTGCTTCTCACCTAGGACGATCATGGCTTGCATTGGTTTCTGGTGTGTACTGCTCGGTGGTTGGTTGGACCTCCTCGGGTCCTACTCCCGTAAATGTCCCGATTACTTCACCGGCTGGAACACAGACACTTTTGGGGGAGGGGTTGAGGCATCGTACTAGTACTCTTCCCTGGTGGTCGGGTACGTTGATGCTAGTCGCTAAGAGCAGACCACCCTCCATACTCTCGATGATGCCTTGTGGACAGGGTTCCTTGCTGGTGAGGTGACACAGTATAGTGGTCTCTGCCTGTGGGGGTAGGTAGGTGTCCTTTTGGACCTGTACCTTTGAGATCAAATTTCTCCCGTACCTGTCGGTACATGTCAGTTCTTTATCTTGGATCTTCAGGATGGGCTGGTCAAATCCTATTTGACAACTCTGGTTTGCGAGGAATGGCATGCCCAAGATCACGTCCTCGTTTATCTGGCTTACTACGAATGTCTCTTCGTAGTGGATGTGACGGATGCGTCCTGTAAGTGTGAGCACGCCGTAGAATGGCAACCGCGTGCCATCCGCCATCAATCCGTGAGAGTCGTATTGCTGCAGGTGCTGCTGGACTCTGGGGGAGAGTTGGTCGTAGATTCTTTTTGCCAGTAGATTTGTATTGCACCCGGTGTCTATGAGGTACGTGACCGCTCGGCCCTCCACCTTCCCGGGTAGGTAATAGCTCGATTTGTACGGCCTCTCCACTTGGTTTAGGTGGATGGTCTTGGGGCGGTTCGTGTTGGGTCGTTCTGGTCCTGCCTCGGGGGTCGTGGCGTGTTGCTCACTTGCTCCTCTAGCGGTGGAGGTTCTTCCTCCTCTCCGTCGGCCAATGGGTGAAACCGATTGGTCAGTGGGACGGGTGTAGGGGTCGTCTGGTGACTGTATGGTGTTCGTTGAGTTTTTGCCCGTATGCAGCTAGTGGGGTGTCCCACTACTGCGGGCCGAGCCCGTTTCCCTGTCTCGCAGTCCAGGGGGCAGTCTTACATTGACTGCGTAGGTGACCCGTCCGTTGGCAGCCCCAACAGCGTTTGGGTGGACCTTCCTGCGGCCTCTGCTTCAGTCCGGCCACCTCCTTGCTGAGGGCCTCTACTGTTTTTAACAGTTTGGTGAATGGGTCGTCGACCTCTTGGCAGGACACCTCGTGAGAGACAGGGTCGAAGGGGTTCTCGGGGGGTCCCTCGTGAACCGTCCGAACGTTGGAGTGTGGTACCGCTTGGTGTTGTATTTGCAGGTAGTCGTTGCCTGCCCTAACGGCTTCCTCCAGACTGGTGGGCCGGATGGCCAACAAGTGACGCTGTAAATAGGCGTGTCCTAAGGTGCTCTGGAACTTCTGGAGGGTCAACTCAGCCCGATTTCTCTGGGGGAGTTCCTCGTAGGCCGCTTCCACCAGCTTCTCCACTGTGGCTGCGTGCTCTCGCAGCGTATCTTTTGGGTGCTTCCGATATCCCGTCAGCTTACTCTGTGCCTCCGTTCGAGTCAAGCCGAAGCTGGCTCGGAGGGCCTCCAGAATAGCTTGTTGGGTCAGTCCGCGCCCACACTGTTCAGCTCTCCCTGTCAGCGCGTGGCGGAGATGGACCGTGGCCTCCTCAGGAGCCCAACGATTCATTCTGGCCACCTCTTCAAATCGCTGGATGAAGTAATGGACATCACCTTCCCCATCAAAGTGGGGGGTTTTGAATTTACTTCGGGTATTAGTGGTCGTCATCCTTTCTAGGATATCTGTTAATGCACCCATTATCTGTAGGGACGAACCTTCCCGATCTGAGCTTGCCGCTCTCCGTCGGTACGACATCGTGCAGACTGGCTCTTGTCTTCGGGAGGTCGAGAATTCTCTGTGGGCCTTGCGATCCCACTGCTGCCACCAATGTACAGGAATTTGTGTCTGGGTGGTAGCCACCTGTACACACTCCCGACGTGCTCTACTTCTGCCCAAGTCTACTTACAATAATTTGCTATTATTGTGCGTATCGTCTGGAGAGCATTTATTGGTTTGTGCATTTATGGGTGCGGCCGAATCTGGCTCATGTATGTGCTAGCAGTAGACAATAATTATATCCGAATTATTGGCTGCCTCTGAACCTTCCCAAGGCTCGACAATAATCACTGCCGTGATTATGGTCTAGTTTATAGTCTGTTTCGAACTGTGCTCTGACATTAATTCCTCAGGAATTACTTGTCTAGTTTATAGTTTGTTTCGAACTTTTGGCCACTGACAATAATGGTGCGGTAATTACTTTGTCTAGTTCGACTCAGTCGAGGTCGACAATAATTACTCCTTGATTATTGTTGTGATAGTTTTGTTGCGAACTCTACGGTTCGGATTTCAATAAGAGTCGAACTACTAGGGCACCAGGTGCTTTGCGTCGTACACCTCGAGTCGAGGGAATACGCAGTAAGAGAGCGAACAATCTTACTTTTCGCCAAGCCTCGTGCTTGCTAATAGTCGACCAGCGCTTGTAGTTATAGTGCTCCTAGCTGTGCTTGCTTCAGAGAGAGAGAATCATCTGAGAGTCAGGCTAACTCTGAATTTTATTACACTTACATCAGTTTAAATACAGGGAAGGCGGGTACACATTACAAACCACGCCTGAGCAAAAATATTGGTACAAGCCACGCCTTGCCCTTACAGTCAGCACCCAATTGCAATAATTAAAAATCGTGGAAAAAGTATAACATGTGGTAAATAATTATTTGGTGTATAAGATAGAACGCACTGAAATAGACTCTAGTATCGTGGATACATACAAACAATAGAACTATATACAGACGTATACAATGCGTAGCGAGTAGATATTGAGATGTAAACGTAGACAGTGAGTTATCGGCTTAAATCTTACACAAAGGAATACGGACAATGAGATATAGGCTTAGACAGTAATTACGAGATAATGTCTCACGGGGTAATAATAAGTGAGAGAATGTCTTAGTGAGTATGAATAATAATAATAAAATAGGGAGAGTACAAGCGTCCCTCACAATATTATACCCATTATTATTATTATTATCTATCCTATCCATAACAACAACAATGATAGAAAGAATAATAGTAATAATAATAGTTAGGAAAACTTCAACAGACATTATTATTATTTACCTTATTTTTCTTAATAATTGATTAATTATTATTATTAATAAATGAAATAATAATTATTATTAGGCCTATAATAATAATAATTCTTGTTTTTTCATTGATGATTTTGATATGATTATCATTATGATAAAGAAGAATAGTAATGAATGCTCTCTACTTACTATATAGACTTGATTGCAGTGTTATAGATATTCAACTCCTTCCTTAAAAACTCATTTTCTTCCGGATCTATAGGAGTGGGCTCCCTAACATAATATATTTTGCTGGGTGCTCGCCTTCTTGGAAGCCATCGAGTTTTCCTAAATCGGACGTTGACAAACCCAAAAGGATTGCTGACTTTGGTGTTATCAAGTGATATCACAGTTACAGCACCAAAATTGCTATGTGACTTCATGCATCTGAAAGTTTGTGCTAACACATTCATAACTTTACACGTGCATAAACATCAGCAAGAAAAAACACTGAACAATTCTCATCCAGTGATAATTTAATGAAAATAATCCAGCATTGCAAAGGCGATTCTGAGTGTGACCAATCAATCACTCTTTTAGCGGCGATCGCTCTATGTTCCGACGTGCCTAAGTTCCGACGGCTCTATGTTCCGACAATTTCGGCTCTATGTTCCGACGCCAAAAAAATCATAAAACAAAGCTTCTATGGAGCCTTATAGACTCTGGAGTGTAGTAGCTAAAAACCACATCAAGTAATCACGCCGAATCGGTACTATGCCGTAACTTACTGTATTATATATGCTTCCTGTTTTGGAATTATAATCATCATAACTTGATATTATTATTATAAATAATAATTAATGATAATATTTTACTCAACAACAGTCCTGTTGTCCTCATTTTTGTTTAAAGATTATTGTTATGTGCTTGTTGTAGCATTAGTTGAATTTAAAATTTATGATTTATAGCTATAATAATATTATAATAATAGTAGTAGTAATGATGATGATCACAGTCACATCACACAGTGGCAACAACAACAATGATGATGATCTGATGATGATGGTGATCATGTTGACGTGTATTATTATTATTAATTATAGCTATTATTAGTTATAATTAATAGTTATAAATAATAGTTATAAAAATGATAATTTATATCCATATATTAATATATTATTTATTATATATGTATGTACATATATGTTTGTTGATTGTTGATGAAAATACATTTTACATGGAATACAAATCTCATGGAGTACTCCATGGATTGGATAATAATGATGTAGTACTGGGGCACACTGATCACTGCAAATACTTGGGAGTGATACTACAGTCAGATCTAAAGTTCACCAATCATATAGCTGACAATATCTGCAATGTCAGAAAACACATCGGAATGATTAGGAGAGCTCGCTACTGGGCACCCGAGAAAGCTAAGTTGATCGAATACAAATCTCTCTGCTGCCCTCACCTAAAATATACCACTTGTGCGGGGATCCTTCAACGAGTAGACACATCGAGGCACTGGAGATGGTGCAAAACCAAGGTGTTAGAATGATCAGTGGTTTAAATGGAAGGAGAGGTGTCACAGAGGCTAAAGAGAAACTCCAATCGCTGGACATCTGTCACGAAAGAACTCTTACGTAAATCTTCTGTTGAAAATACGTTGAGAGGAAGAAGCCCATCCTGCTCTCTGCTCATCCTATGATGTGATCATGAACAAATCAGAGGCGACAGTGCAAACTAGATTACAGTCTAGGGACCAACCGCAATCTATCGCAACAAACGGTAACTGTTTTTATAACAAATTTTTCTACCCCTTACGGTACGGGACCTAAAGAAGAGTGACTAGAAACAGAGGGCAAACAAAGCTGATGCTGAGCTGACCTACTGGATGGGTCTTTGTACCCGCTCTGTACCAAAATGTCCTACCCATGGGATGGTATTCTGCAACAATGTCCTTATGTTAAAATTTGTCCAAAAATTGAGGCGCGCCCCTTTCGCCCTCCTAGGCGGTCTTGCGTGACGTTTTCCTTGATGTAAGTTGATGTAGCAATTATTATTAAAATATATCATAATAATCAATGACTATCATCATTATTATCAATGAGTTTATTATTAATTGAAAATAATTGAAAACATGTATATTTATTATTATGACAGCATCAGTTATTGTTATTGTAATAATAATTATTAAAGAAATGCATAACATAAAAACAACAATTGAAATATGATTAATACATAAAATCTAATAATAAGATGATGAATAACTAATTAAATATTATTAAATAAATGTTTATTTATTATCATGGCCTATCACCATCACCATTAATCGACATACATGAATTATGTATTTTTTGTTTTGACTTGCTGTCGTAATCTTGGAACGAGCCGTGAAACAGTAGTTTGTAAGTTATCAGGAATGAATGTCGACTGTTCGCTCTACAGCATAGCCAGCATTGATTCATTTCAAGTCTTTAGACATGCATTCCAGTAGGTGTCTATGCTCATTTCATCCTACGTCTGCATTTATCAATCCTGTCAGTCCATATGGTGGGTTAGGACGTTTTGTGTTTTAAATTGTTTGAATGTTTTGAACAAGCCTGAATTTTTGCAAATCTTCTGAACACTTTGTGAACTCATTCATATGCTTTGAAAATCTGAGCCAATTTACTGGTACACTCTATTGATCATAGATGTCCAATCGACTTGCGACTGATATTTTTTTTACTAAAAATTTAACAGTAGAATTTAGAATTGGACAAAAACATAGTTTCTACGAAAAAACCAAATAAATCAAGTTCTTTTGATTAAAACCGGTTTTTATGATTTAAATTGGTTTTTATGGTTTAAATGGTTTGAGCGCAGTCAATGCTACATTTGGTGTGTGGAGCGGCTAAAGCGATGGAGTTTATAAGTAGCAATTAGCTTGCAGCTTGTGAGCGATGTTTAATGCTTATTTCCAAACAAGACTGGTGTGTGGTGCAGCATTTCAATAATATTTAAATATATTACTGATTGTACAACAGAACTACATAAAATAGAATACATGCAAACTGTAACAACTGCATGGTATCACCATAGCAGGACTATATTTAACAATCGATTATATACTTACAAAAATGTGTATAATCGATTGTTGAATATAGTCTTTAAAGTTAATTTTTGACAAATAATGTATTTTTGACAAACGATTTTCTCCATATCTATGGAACCATGTCTATGTTGGATAACATGTATAGAGGCTATAGATAAAATCATTGCAATCATTTTTGGTTTGAAAGCCATGTGCTTTGCAAATCTTTAAAGTAGTTCAGATCATTTTAAACCGATCATTTTAAATAGTTCATATTAGGGCTGTCAAAGATTAAGAACTTTTAATCTTAATCTTTTCCATTAATCTTAAATTAATCTTATTTCTTAATCTTATGTACTCATGATATATAAATGCAATGATGGGGCAGTAAAGTCATCATCCATCTACCTGCATGCTTGTAGAATGAAATTAGCAAACCTCAATTTGGATTTGCCAGTCCAGGAACCAATAACAAATAAAATATCACAATAGTATAATATCACAATGATAAACAAATATGTATTTATGTATTTAACTGTGAACAAAACTTTTTTTGAATGCAAAACTGAAAGGGAAGAAAACAAACTAAAACTAGTTGCTATTTAAAATTTTGATATTTACAGTACATGTTCAGGTAGGTAAAAAGTGTAGGCACACATGATTGAAAGAAAATAAGATTGTCGGATACACAAATTAACGGAAACTTGAATATCGAATGTGAACAAAGAATATACTTTTATCTTTGGCATATAATAATATAACATAGAAAAGTATTATTTTTTATTTTCTCACAAACTGCTACTCTCCAAAACCTCTATGGGGAAAAAGAGAAAACCCTTGGATATACCAGGATAGATAATAAAAACATCACAATTGAACATGCTTTAGGTATTTTTGAGAACCTGATTAATTGATCGTGATATATTTTGGCGGTGTAGCTCAATAGTTTATAGATAAATAAATAGCTTTGATAGAATACTAAATAACTAAAACCGCGAAATCTAGTAACAAATAATTGTTTATTGTTATTACTCAATATCATTGTTATAATTAATAGATACTACACGAAAAAAATGATATGCCCAGTAAGTTTCAATTTTTAAATAATAATTATAATATGTTATCAATTAATTGTATTGTTTTTGCTGAATAATAACAACAATAACAATAAAACAACAGTTTAATCAAAAAATATAATTGTTTATTATTAGAATGAATAAAGACAGTAATATGAAAATTGTTTTAAAGTATAAACCATATTACATCGTATTACATGTTATTATTATATAAGATATTTTGTTAACTATTATTATTGGTCACTTTTACATATCGATTATAGTTTTTTTTATTATTATTATTACCAACAATCATCATTTTATTAGGAAGCTTGAATTATTGTTTATTTATTACATTCCAGGTGTTTTATAAGCATTTCTGAGCAGAAAACTTTCTATTGGATGGAAGATAATGAGATTTATCGTAGCAAAATGTGTACCAGAGGAATGATGACAATCTGGATGCCTAAAATAAAACAGATCCCAAAACTAGTCTAGTTTAGACTCATAACAACATTCAAGGTCTCTCCATTGCACTCCAATCGACAGAAAAATAATAGCCTGAGAACTAGTGATAGTTAATTCGTTTTGCAACAACACTCACCGACAATCGTCTTGATTCACATCAAGTTAAATTAACTTGTTCAAAGATACAAGATGTACACTTTCATGATTTTTCTTCAGGATAGCATGATTGAAATTTAGTGACAAAGGTAAGGTTATGTGACGAAATACTCAAAAATGCATTTCCCTCTTCATGTAGACAAACTGATAGATAAGTTCAGCATAATAAACAGTATTATAGTGACGTAACTGGGGTTTCTTTTTATCAGATTAACTGAGTCATAAAAGGTTAACTTTTTGATCTTAAAAATCAATTAATCTGGTTAATCTTTAAAATAACTCGATTAATTGACAGCCTTAGTTCATATTATTTCGAAAGCGTTCTTACGGTTTGTACTTTTCTAAATCATCTGAGTCATTTCTAAACCGTCTAGATCATTTCAAAACAGCTATAGGCTTTGTAAAATTTAATGGTTGTTGGACAGGAAATGCAGTTTTGTTGCATGATATTCTGCAACCGTTTATGCAGGTAATTTATTTATTATAATCACCAAGCCCCTTTTTAGGTACAGTTTCCTATGCTATTTTGCTTCATTTACTCAATTATTTTTCCATGTAAAGGACACTTTGTAAATCATTTGAACTATTCTAAAGCCGTTTATATTTTTTGTAAACGAAACCAACTAATGTTATGAGCTACTATGTTTCCACGCTCGTTACTGTCTACATTCATTCCAATATTCTAAATATCGTATTGCTTGCTTTTGTTGATTTTGCAATCACATCATCGTCTCAGAGTTCAGATGAGATCAATGTAATGTTAACATCAATGGGGTATGTGCTGGTAAGAGTAAAGGCGCAAGGAGTAGCTAGAGTTTTCAGGACCAAATGATTTGAGCAACATAGTTATCTTCCCAGAAAAGGACAACTCTGCTAAAATGGTTGCTTCCACCGTAATTATAACATATAGGCGTTTTAGTGGAAAGTCTTAAAAATTATCAACAACTCTTGGGTAGTAAAATGTTTATTTTTTTTTTATATCGCAAAAAATATGCAGTTGGCATCTGAGATGAGTGTTTCAACTTTCTTTTTATAATTTTTTTATATGTTTCAACGACAACTGCAGCTATCTATTGTAATAAAACCTAACCAACATTATATATGTATGTTTGATAGCTCTACCGAACTTCCCGAGCTCTTTTCAGGACCAAATGACATTTGAGAAAGATTATCGCAGTCCCCTTGATAACTAACTCATTCTAAAACGCATTGTGGTTGTTCCCACGTATTTGTATACTCCTTTGTATGCCTTAGTGGAAATATCCCCTATCCTATTATGTAAGATTACTGATTGATTTTCTAAATATCATGTTTTTACTGTTAATAATGAATGCTAGCAATTCTGAGTGAGCCCAAACCTTGTTTCCTTTATTAGATGAACCAAAAACTGTTTGCTTTTCATTTTTGTATCACCTTATATTCTCTTGTTTTTCATTGTTTATTGCTTTGCCTCAGGAATATAGCAACGCTGTTCATTTATTTTAGGTGATCTGTCAACCATCTGATGAAGGTGTTGGTAGTTAAATGAATTACAATGCAGAAAATGGGACTCTCTCCCAATCAGATTTTGGCTTTCAAACTTTGCTTCACTGATTTGAGAAGCTCACAGCCTCTCTTATAAGGTGTGTCACTCTTGGTTGTTCAAAAACTATACTCTGAAATTATATCATTTTTAATAATTTTGGGATAGCTTTTATTATTTTAGTATTTTCTATCGTGGCTCAGAACAACGAAGCTTTTGCTTTCAACAGTTTCGTACCAATTTGTATATAATCCAAATCTTTTTATATTGAGAATAACTGGATTAATACAGTGAAGAGCCTGATGAAATGCATCTCAAAACAAGCGAAGTGAATGAAATAAATACTGACCTTGATGTTTGCCAAATTTCGTACAATAAAACTGTATTTCCTGTGTAACAACGGTGAAAGTTTTTCGAACCGTGTTTACAAATTTTGTTTGTCCGTTAGTTGTATCATGTGATAGTTGGCTAAGAAAGCTGGTTTAACAAAAATCATAGTTACAAGGAGGACAGCGGCAATAAGCATATTTGGGAACTGTTCAAGTTTGAACTGGTGCAAAAATGCACGCGTACATTTTACAAATGCATTCATTGCTGAACGTCCGGCACAGCATTTTTGTAAAATATTACTATTATTAGTAGTAATAGCGTTCTGCTATTCTGTTGGGAGATATGTACCTTTATGCAATTTCATGAGGATTAATTCCATACACAACTCACTCGCCAGAGTTGTCTTTCCTTAGTGTCAGAAAGGTTAACCAAATTACTAAAAACTATCATAATTCAGAAAACAGTTTATATTTATTTTTTATTGTCTTTGAAAATGATGATTCATTTACATTTTATGTTGTTGCCTGATTTTCCCAGTCAAATAACGTATAATTCAGTTTGAAAATTGTTGTTGTTGTTGATTACAATGACGAAGCCGAAATTGCAAATCTAACATTTTTTGGTCTCAAATGTATTCTTATTTATGATATCTCAAATTTGTATATATTTTTTAATATTATCAAATTTTTTCAACTGTGACATTGCTTTAGTTTGTGAGATATTGGCCATGCAATAGATCACGTGGGCCCCATTGTGTGTATGGGCACATTATGGTCAACAGTTATAAATATCTTATGATTGTTGTTATGATAGTAGTAAGAAATGGTAACGGTCTCACAAGTAGGTACATCGCATTCATACTAGAATGTGTTTGCATTTTTCTCATTCAACATTAATCCAGCCAGGGACGCTCTAAATCCTTTTCGTTTATTTCTGCAATTTCAGCTAATTTATTTATCACTTTTGATTAAAATATTTGTGCATTGAATTTTAATTTGAACATCTTTCAATTTCTAAACAAGCCTAATAGGTTGTATCAGTGATTGTGCTGTGCAAATATTTACTTTGTTCAGCAGCTGTATGATGTATTAATATGTATTTGCAGACGAGAGACCTTGCAGCCACAACTAGTGATGTAAAAGCTCTTACTTGACGATGTGCTACAGCCGAAAGGATGCCTATGACAAATATCACCGTTATTCACCATTTTTTTCCTCCAGATTGAACTCAAGCTGATGAGTGGTTCAAAAATGATAGACTTTCTCACATGCTATTGACAAACTGAAGGAAATTTGTCCTTTCATATATCGAAGCAAGTTATAGTTACTGTCTCTGTGCAGCCAAGGAGTTTGATCAGTTCTAAACAAACTCCTTGGTTCAGCCTTCACATTCATCTTTCAATCATCAGCTTTATTTGTAACACATTCTAGAAGTGTTATAGCTAATACTATTTACTATTTATATTCATTTTGTTCCAAATGCTGTCGTTTGAGGCTTTCAGATACATTTTTTATATTTGTTATCTGCATTGAATCATTGAGTACACAACAGCTCATTGCATTGACAGCACCATCCAACATAGTGTATTGTTTTACTGAGTGACAAGTATGAGTAACACCTTCACAGGTATTATTGGCAGTTTTTTTATTTCATCATGAGGAAGCAAATTATACAAGATCTGAAATAAAAAGTCTTGGTTTTTAAAGTTGTTTCTTTTCATGGAATGATATATATGGTGGTTTAATTATATCAAGAGCTAGCAGTACCGCTAGCACTATTTGTATACATGTGTATATCGTGTCATGCAATTAAATCTTACTATATGTAGCAGTTTATTTATTTCCACTGATATAAAAACCATTGAACCAAAAACTTAGCACAATGATGCCAGGTAGACAAAAATGAAGTTGTCCCCACAAAAAAATAGAAAATGCGGCGGAGTAATGTTGACAATAGCATGAGTCAAGGTTCGTACCTACGAGTAAAACAGGTCTAGCGAAATGTCTCTGAGAAAATACATAAAACATGGAGTTGTCTGCACATAGACATAATTGTAACATCAAACATTGTAATGCCTCGTGTACATATAGCGATGATGGTAGCGATTTTCCTTAGCGATAGGGGGATCCCTTCCAAATTTGCTCAACGTTTTACTAATATCCATTCTTCAGCGATTCTGCTCCAACTCGCTGTTACAAAGTATAGCCTGCAACTTATTATTTGATCATTGATAAATCGGAGCAACGCAGAGGACTAGACACTATAGCAAACAAGGATAAAACATTTGTGCGTTGTGATTGGCTGAAAAATGAATCGGCTAGCAACTTTTTGATCTCGACCAAAATCTGGCAATAACCTCAAATAAAATGCTAGCAATTACTTGGCGATTTCTCCGTAAACAGAAGTTGCAAAATTTAGCAATCACTTAGTGATCACTATATGTACATGCGGTTTTAATACAGACATAAATAGCCTAGACAAAGCATCATTCATGATGTGTGAAATGACTCGTCGATTTGCTCAAAAAAGATGACTAATCAGAATATACGTTTATTCTGTTCCATAAAAGATACACCTTGGTTGCAATAAGTAAAAAATAAAGACAGCTAGCAATTTCGTAAGTCGTATTAGAAACATTTTCTTGTATGTTTGATTATGCGTAAAGAAAGCATTGAGAAGAAATTTTCCGTTGCATCTTCCTATTATTTACATTTTTCGCTATACTTAAGATCAACCATGAACACTGTACACCCTTTCATGATGCCAGGGCATGTATGAAGATGAGCTCTTACGTATCTTTATATATTATCGATGCTTACATATTTCACTGTATAAACATCAAACAGGCTGAGTATCCTCAGCAGGCTGTACAGTAAAATGGTTGTAGAGAGACACCCACAGCAATGGCTAGACTAGAGCAATCCGCCACCCTCCACTATTGTAGCAGCCATTGTGTACTGATTCCATGGGAGAAATCTCTTCATGATCTTTTCTCCTGTCTTAACATTCAGTGTTTCTCCTCTGAACATCATATAGTCATTATTTGGCGTGATAAATAGGAGAAGGGAAGTGGCAATGATCAATTGGTTCATGAATGCATGTGTTCAACACAACAATGCCTACCGTTATCTTTGGTAGGGACCTACAGCATATTATTTTGAAACTGTGCATAAAAGTTGTTGTTATGATGATCCTTAGAGGTTCTGCGTCACAAATATTTGACCGAATTTAGATTCATTTATCTATTTCAAGCAGTTTTATGCCAAAATCTTTTTTGCAGATTTGTGCTCCTTTTAGTCCTATCATTAGTATAAACGCAATAGGTGTCGACTTGCATGCAACTTTTGTATAAGGCCATAAAGCAGAGTTGCGAAAATTTGGCCCTTTTGCATAGAAGGAGGTCATCCCAGTCATTGTGCACATACTTTTAAGAGCGTAAAAACTAGATTTTTTGGACGTGCTTTAGCTGCGGCAAAATATTAAATTTACTTTTGTTTAATCTGCTATTATGTACACATTAGCGTCAACGTGATATATTGCATTGCTAATATCTCTAAAACCAAAGCAATATTGCAATTAAAATTATTATCGTGCACGAAAAACTATTTATCATGCGTTACACGGACCCATGTTGTGTGAGTATTTGAATGCATAACTCTTGTATGCCAAAACCTATTTCATTATAATTATGTAATCATCCCTGTAATTATTTTTGTAAACAAGCCCTTGACGCAGCTTTTCATGTGCTCACAGCAATTATATTTGTCACATAATGGGGTGTTACATAACTTTTTTTGTATATAAGCAGGGTTGCATCTCCTCCCTATTCGGAATAGTAGGAGAGATGCAGCCTTAGGTTTAAAGTAATAAACTCTAGAAGAAACTTCTCTCTCACAGACTTCGTTTTTGGACAAGTAAGTAACAGGGGACTTTACGAGCATATATTTTTGCCTACAAGTAGAAACAAAGCCGTACAAGTGAGAGGCAGTTGGCCTTCAGCCGACCTACAGCCAGATCCTAAATCCGGCTCAGCTGACCAGCTATCAGACTTGGCAGCAATGTCAACTCTTTCGTATTGTCGTAGCCAGCCAGATGTTGGGTGACAGCTGGTAGGGAGGAATCCTACAGTGTAAAGTCAGACTAACTGAGGGCAAAGAAGGTGATTGACCACTACCAAAATAATTTCAAGCTACCCAGACAAAATCCTGCACATTATTTTCAAATGAAAAAATATAAAATGATTAAAATTAACATAATTGAGTCAACTTTGCATTTTTCGACCGTCATTGTTGAAATCAACCACAGTAAAATTTTAAAAATCCAAGTTACACCCCAGTAAACTGAAAAAAATTTAAGAAATGTAAGATAAATAGTGAATTGGAAAAACACAAAAAAAATAAATATGAGCTAGTTTATGACTATTTTTAGTAATTTAGTTGATACTAATCAGCGCTCTGATACACAAGAGAAAATACAAATCTGGTTGGTGAACTGTGTGTCGTGGGTGACAGTGCACCTTTAATAAATAAATCATAAATGATTTGAGTAAGGTATTACTTGTCCGTTTATGGGGTAGATAGATGCCATAAATTTCACACAATCTCATTTTTGTTTTAGTGGATTTAATGATATATTTATGTTGTGTAAACCTACATACATTACAGAATAAGTGTAATAGTATTACTTTGTGCTGGTTATTTGCAGAAATATGCAAAGTAACCTAGTACACTTGGGAAAGACTTTTTGCGCTCGTTACTACTAATGTGTGCCAAAATTGCACTTACGCAATCTCACACCATTATTATCGGGCTGGATGCTTGCAACTTGACGCTTCTATATGTCATACTATTTCCCTTTCATCATTTTGCTCTAAAGGTTATGGTCTTTTTTGGATGATGAACACCAATTTCATGCTGGGCAATGTTGCGCATAAGGATTGACAGCTAAATTTATGAACACTGCTTGGACTTTTCTTAAATATTAATTAAAACTTGATGTTCATAGATAATGTTTTCGTAAGGATTTTGCTTGTGATTTTACTAACTATTTATATTTGTTACTCTGCCCATATCATATGCAGTTTAATGTACTTATCAACATTCTGACTTGTTTGCCATATAGTTTTACTGATATTATTAAAATGCAATGCACCGGTGAAGGTAAAGAACATTTACTCATTATTGGTGATCCTACCTGCTAGTTGCATAGTCAAATGATTTGCGATATTACAATACACCAACGACTCTAACCAAGTAACTATGTATGTATGTTTGAAGACATCAGTGACAGCACTAGCAAGAAGAAACCAAAAAATCCACATACACACACATTTACATTATGTGGTAAAATTGATTGTTTTACAGGTTACAAATGCAGGCCTTAACTGAAAATTATTTTCCATGCAAAATCATGGTTTGGTTTAAAGTTATGATATCCATCAAATGACGTATAGCAATTTAGTTCTTGTATAAAATTAGCAAAAGAATAATTTTTAAATAAATATCTTCAGTCTGTAGCCAGTTGAATGTGAAAAGTTAGCAGTTGTCTTTTCTGTTTGGTAAGTAAAGATGACTTATTGTGCAGGCAACTCCAAATTGCACAGTGTATTTTGTACTTAAACAAGGCTTTTAGTGGCTTGCGAAAGTTGTAACCAGACCAATTACAAATAATTTGCTTTGTGTGAACCATGTGTCATACATGTGTAAGAGACCAATTTTGAGTGTGTTTCATGTGTATGTGCATATATGAGTGTATAATTGAATGCAGAAATAAATCCATAAATAACTTATATAGATGAATTGATACAAGCAGTACTGCTCTTTTAGAATCTTGCCAAGTTATTTTATGATTTGCAATTCTCATGTCAAATTAATCTTTTTTGCACAAAATCACATGAGATACAGGCAGCCATCTTGTGCTGGCCGAGTACCAGCATACCGCCATAGCAAGGGTTAATACTGGCCCTGCAGGTTGTTCTACCGGCACAGCACCTTGTGTAGGGCTGGAGGTAGCATTTCAGCGCACTTCTGACTGGTGTTTCAGTAGCAAGGGTGGTTTTTACCAGTGGTATTCACCAAAATCTACCACAATGTGTACATATATGTTTGCTGTATAAAGTATACTATACAGTAAATGTATGGATACTGTATATGGATATGTGTAGTTTTAATTTCAATTATGATTATGAACAACACTCCATGCCATCAAAATTGGATAATATCCATTTAATCACGTTAATTAATTTTCAACAAACATACAATTCAACTACATTCATGCTTGATGAGTGTTCTGCTAAATATTTTTGTTCAGCTATCGGTAATTGTTATTTGTGGCTTTCAACCAGGTCATTAATTATTTCTTTGCAACTTTCAAACAATGTATGAAATTAAAAGTATTGTGTATTCATCACCATGCCACCTTTTTATGGCTACAGACTAATACTGCGGTGAATTTGCACCATGTTACAAGGTCTCGCCCTCATCCTATTACTAGACACTCCGACCCACTATTACCCAAGAGATACGCCCACCTACAGATGCTCCCCACCCCCAGTAGTGGATATATCAACCCCTACAAGGTGAATGCTATGAGAAATTCTACACTTTGGCACCCTCCACACTCCCAACTTTTTCCCAAAAACTCTCTTTACCTGTCTAGCAAGTTTGTGATTTCTCCCTTAAACCAAACACACTTCAGGTCCCTCTCCTGTAAAGGTGACCCATAATCGGTTGATTCTACAAAGTGTGAGTTGTCTTCTCACTTTCAGGGTTTTTAAAGTAAATCTTAAACCCGGATCTTGTCTCACAAATTTGAATAAAATCTGAAATTTCACAGATGGCTCCAAACTGAAACCAGAAAACGTATTTACCCTATGGATCTGGAGATAATACCAAAAAAAGAGGATAACTCTCCAAGAACCATGGAGAAAGGAGAAAGAATGGTACCAAAATGTAAAAGAAACAGCTTTGTTCAAGTTTCAACTGAGAAATGGCATAGTGAACTTTTATGTATTTTTGCGCCATTTTAGGCCGACACAAGTCACACTTTAGGTGTGTGTCCCTCATGGGAACTAAAAACTCCGTATAAACACAATTTCTCTCTCCCGCACTCGTTTGTAAGCAATCATGAAAATAAACCGTAAAACTTCATCTCCCTCATGCTATTTATATTTGTGACAAATAACTTGAAAAGCTTCCGAATTTCTTACGCCAACTTTAAACTAAGTATTTTAAATAACTCAGCATATTCCATAGTATTTTACCAATAAGTTAAAAACTCCTGAGTGACTTTCCACTCTAACCTTCATAGGTTAGACTCACATACAACTTGGTGAACTATTGTGAACTAGTTCCATCCTTGTGAGAGCTTTGTCCGAACGTAAAAGACTATAGCTAATTTTTTTACCTTCAATTTTCATCATTATATTTTGAATTATGATAGAATCAAAAATTTTTGTGCCTCTCGCCAATGTTATGGTAAACTCCAAAATGTACCCTCCCTCTTCAATTTTTTATGGTGTAATAAAAACAAAATCCCTCCCTGCCTCATTATATTGCAGGTTTGGGTGCGACACAAACCTAAAGTGTGACTTGTAATTGCCTTATCATTCAAATTATAAGACTGCAAAATATCCAGTTGTTTGTCTAGCTGGTAACCATTGTTGACAGTGGTTAGTTTGATAGTGTAGTGTCGGAACAAACAGAGTCAGCAGAGACTCTGTGGGAGAACGCATTTATTGATAGAGACTCTGTCAGGAGCAAAGTGACTGCGTGAAACATCAGAGTGGTTCCATATTAATTCAGGATGAGACTCAGATGTTGAACATAATGGCTTTTATAGTAAACTGGAGCTTTAGTTCCCAAGTTTGAGACACAGCAACCTGAGGTTTCTGTTTACTTGTGTAGTAGCCTGCGCCCCCTCAGTGCTTCACTAGTACTGATAGCACACCATTCAGCCTCACAACATTTCGTCTAACAATTACACAATGCCGCAACTATACGTATGTATATTTGTTCAAACTGAATAGTCTGAACGTCAATTTTTTTAGCAATTGATTACAAATCCTTAATGAGAATGGTTATAAAGCAGAGCAGTTCAAGTACTAGTGTTACAACTATTGGTGGGCAACAATATTAAAATGAACAATATCGTCTGTACAGCAAAATATATTACTTGTAGCAACAGGCTGCATAAATCACCAAGTGTTATTATACTTAATCTTCGAAACTTGAAATTTATCTGTTACATTTAGCTGCTAGACACATAAGTATGTATATGCATGTGGTGATTGCTGTAGAAACGATTCAAAAGTTTGATCTCATCAATAGATTTATGGAATAACCCAAAACGAAAAAATTTAGCTAAGACCATAGAAATTAAATTATGCTACGTTGTGTTGAAACACATCTAACAACTTTCTGTTTGTGATATGATGGAACACAAGCTGGCATTTCTAACAGCACATGAAATGCTCATTGGGATTGCTTGCATTAGCTGCCATCCAAGAAATAGCAAAAGGAAAACATAGTTCTGAGACTCGCCGCTGTAGCTGATGAGCACCCCTGCTCATGAAATGAGTTGTCTGCTTTAACTGATGTTACATAAAAACTCCCACTGACAGTACTGTTACTTTGTATGTTGTAAATGATGTTCATCAAGGGTATGTTCTGCTGCATTTAATATATATCAGTGAACTGGACAGGATTAGAGGGAGAAGTTTGATTGAGCTCGGTCTCCGGCAGACACCCGCTACCCGAGCAGGACAGAGCAGTGATAATTGAGCGCAGTGAACTGTTTCTGTTAGCGTGTGCTCAGACTTTCATAGTGTAAGAAAATTTCAGTGGAAAGAGAGCAAAGGATGGGATATTTTTTGTATTTAAATTTGCTGATGATAAAGACAAGGGGAGATGTCACTCTAAATTATGATACAAAAATGGAATGAAGTCGTATCAAATAATACATTGACGCCACTCGGACAAAAGTGACACTTTGAGTAATCACATATAACATGTTATCTGTGTGTTGTATGTTATATATTATAATACAGATAGTTATGTGGTTGTATGCTATAACATGCAACATAGCGATATAATATGCATGTAATATACAAAGAACAGATATTATATATAACATATAGCAGTCAATTATTCGTAAAAAAAAAATATTCAAGTCAAACCAGGTACAAAATTTGAACCACAAAAAGTCTATTTTAATGTAAATCACACAGGTATTAATCATTAATTGCTTTAAATTTTAAAAAAACTGGTTCCCATGACTTACACCACCAGGGATATTAACACATGTATTATGATTTGGCTTTGTCTATTCTGTTTACTAAAGCAGATAAAAATCACAGGTTATTACAGTCTTTATAGTTTTTTGCCGTGTTTGATGCACCATTCTTCAATTCTTAGCCTGCTGTTTTCATCACATTTAAGATAATTCCCGGTGCCTTACATCAAACTAGCTCAGCTTGCCATTTGTTCATCAATCGAATAATCTTCTACTACTTGAATTCAGCGATCTACAGATACATAACAGCAGCATTTAAAAGCAATTCTTTTGTAACGACTCAACAAATTTTCGAACAGACATAAAATAGCTCATAGCATCTGACAATTTTGAATCCAACAACAGTCACACAAAGTGCACAGTTATGTTCATGGTATAGCAACCTTCATTGTTTATTCGCAACGCTGTCCTGAACATTAGCTGACCTCTTGTTTTCCTTTTTTGTTGTTACATACTCACCTAACACTAGCTGGCTTTCTTAAACCACATCCCGCTTAACTTGACTGTGACTACCCTCGACACATTCTAGGGTCTTCTTTCTCCTTTAACAAATATGGACTAGGTCAATGTCTTGTGCGCTGAATGGGAAAACTTGTTGCTTTCTGAACACTATAGAAGATTTCTAGAGGTCAGCCTGTTTGTTCTACGTCCATTCTGCCATCATCTACAACATAACATCAAAATACAAATTACTGCGCAGTCTTTGTAAAATCTATGACTGGCATTGGCAACACCTTTCGTGTTTTATGCGTCTGACTTGAAGTTGTTAGAGATTAATGGAAATTGATAAATAACCTATATATTTAAATGTTAAAAAATGCCTGTTTGTGTATATATATGTAGATTTTCCACTAGAATAGACGTCTAAATCGCAACATAGAGAAATAAATACTGCTGAAAAAACATTCTATTGAACAAATTTGGTGTATAGCAGGGGTTTAAGTTAGACATTTGTTCTCAAACCGAAAATAATTGCAGATTTAATATCTTTTTAATAATGTAGATGGACAAAAATCACAAAAAGTTAATAAGCTAAATAGCTAAAAAGCCAACATCAAATGCCTTGTGTGTTGGTTGGGGCAAACCACATATTCCAGCTCATCAGCCCATTATCTGTTCATCCGCATCTTTTGTTTGTCCAAATTCACCAGCAAGCAAAATTCATAGGATGTGATGAAATGCAAGTTTCAAAACTAACTGCTTCAGTTAGTTCATGAAAATAATTACTTATTGTTTCAATCGTTAATTATATACATTTTATGTAGCCTATTGTTCCATTTATCAGTACAATTATCATATTCAGTTATGGTTTCGGATTATGTCACTAAAAAAACATAGATTTATTACCTAGAGGAGCAAAGCACACTAGTTACTATAATAATAACTATTTTACAGTCGGAGTCATTGTGGAGAAAGTAATAGATGATGATGATATCATTATTTATTTATTTGTATAAAATCTGAGGTTTACATTTAACTTACTAAGTTTTATGACCGACTCATCAAGTCCTAGCTCCATCCATGCAAGTAATAATGTACACGGTCCTGTATCGGTGTGGGTAAGCACAGGGTGAGTAAGCAGTGCTGGCACTTTTGACAGTGTATCTACAACAACTGCTTACTGTTAGTTCCATTTGTATAAGTCGTATGGTATATCTTTGCCCACTCTCGCTTCATTCACTACCCTTTTACCATCCCATGAATGTTGGGGATAGAAAGGTTAGGTAGTGAGTTTCTTTTTGATTACATGTTGATCGGTTTCATTTGCTGCAGAGTTTTAGAATCAGTTGTTAATCTGTGTTTCTATTAATGTATTTAGTAGACTGGCTAGTTGCTAGCTCTAGACTAAACTTGTGTGTTTGCGTATCCGGTAGATATACATCATTAGAAAAACAGGAGGAAATTTACTTAATACTATTTTATCGACAGAGAGGGGCAACTTCTGTTAAATCAATTTGTATTATCAAATATATAAAAATTATTATTTGTGTTTTCTGCGACAACTCTTGAAAGGAAGCATTTTCATAAAAGCAACAGGGAAAAATATAAATGAAAGATTCTGATCATACCATTATTACTACATTGAATTAATGAGGGTTGGAATTTTGTACATAAAACATAAATACCTTATTATTATTATTCATTTTAACTTAGAAAGTTTAATAAACCAAATATTCACTATTATTATTTCAATTGTAATCGTTATTGCAGTGTGGCCTGATGACGAAGTGGGCGAGAAATCAAAGTAAGGTCAAGGACATCCTGAATAGAAAGCGAGGGGATTAAAGCAAAGACGAATAGCTAGAGTGAGGAGGTAAAAGTGGACAAAGAGCAAGGAGGTAACAAAAAGATACAAACAGTAAGTACCCATACACTACATGGTGAGTTAAGAGGATAGTACATGTTATTTATTAATTCAGCTAAGAATTGTTAGAATGGTTAAAGATATTGTAATTAATTAATTATACTCGTAAGAACATGGAGAGTAAATTTGGAAAGTCAGTACAGACACCAAACCTCACTTTAAAACAGGTGCTGAATTGGAAGGATGGAAACTTTTCAATTAACGACTTAAGATAGCGTTGTTAGGCTCAAGCCTTATGAAAATGTCATTGGAAAGCAAGACAAAGAAGCAAAGACTATCCAAATAGGGTGCAACATTGAGAGTTATCTCTCTTTGAACTTTCTACATCCAACCGGAAATGGCTATTAGTCATGGTATATAATATAATTAATTTGAGCGGACTCATACAAAAAATTTTCCTGATAGCTGCCACAATGACAAGCACATCCTATAATGACATGTCCCTAAAAGAACCTGAGACTATTTTGTAGGCATCAAATTTACCTGCAAAAAGCGGGATTTATGAGGAGAGAAGCGGTGTGGCTTGTTATTTATCATAGTTATCATAGTCGTTATAGCCATTATTATATTTAATTTATATAGTTATTATTATAACTATTTTTTAAAGTTATCATAATTATCAATAATTATACTGTTAATGATTGTTATTGTACTATTATTGTACTGCAAGGAGCCATTGAAACAGTTTTTAGATCGCGTAGACAGGGCAGGAACGACATGTAGACTTGGAGGACGGACAAATGAAATGATTGCTCAGGTTGTAATTAAAGAAATGACCAAAGATAAAATGAGAAATGAGATCCTTCATGATAAGTATATGGACTTCGAGAAAGTCAAAATGGTGTGAAATAAATATGAATCGGCAATGGCGGTATCTAAGATTCTGAAAAGTAAGAAGGAGAAATGTTAGAGAAGACAGAAGTGAAGAGGAAAGGATAGAGAAGAGAGTGTCAGAGGCCGGACAGAGAAAAGTTAGACAGAAGGAAGAAAAAAAAGGGAGAAACGTTAGAGAGGATTACGAGTGAAAAGAGGTGAGTTAAAGAAGAGAGGGTGTCAGAGGCAAGGCAGAGGAGAGATAGACGAGAGGAAAAGATGAGAAGGAGAAATGTAAAAGAAATGCACAAAGAGATGGAATAGATCAGGAAGCGATATACTGAGAAGTTAAAGCATCAATTAGAAAATGACGACAGGGAATATTGATAAAGAGCTGAAGTCATCCATAGCGAAAGAAACAGTGGTTTGGAAAACGATAGAAGAAGTGAGGTATGAGCGCGAGGGAGAGTTGCCGCCACTGACAAAGAGAGATGGAGGGCAGGAGAAGAGAGAGAAGAGACATTCGGATGGAGTTTGCTTTCGAAGCAAGGGACTATCATCTACTTGCACCATGCTGAGGAGAACAACAGATCCGAGGAAAGTAAGTTAGACAGGGCCTAAGAAAGAAGTGAGACAGGGCTTAAGGAAGAATTTAATTAAAGCTAGGAGAGACGGGATGGACGGACAAGAGCAGCGACATCTCAGATTGAGGAGAGAAGTGGTGTGGCCCATTGTTAAATAAATGGGTAAGAGATTGAAGAAAGTCAAGAAAATCCTGGATCGAAAGCAAGAGGATCGAAGCAAAGACAAGATAGCAAGAGTGGGTAGGTAAAAAGTGAAAGTGGACAAAGAGCAAGGAAGTAGTAACAGGATAACACAAACAATGGGAAGCCATACATCATACACTACGTACAACAATGATAATAATAATATTATTAAATAATATTATTTTTTACTAAAATTATAATACAATTATTAATTAATTAATAATAGTAATAATATAATAATTATTAATATTAACTAATTATTATTACTACTATTTATTAGTAACTAATAATAATAATTTAAATAATAAAAAATAATAATAATTATAATAATTTAATTAAATTATATATATATATATATATATATATATATATATATATATATATATATATTATTTATTAATTAATAATAATAATAATAAATAATCATCATCATCATCATCATCATCATCAGATCATCATGACCATCAAAATCATCACCACTACTTATTACCAGCTACTACCACTATTATTGCCAATGCTTGTGTTTAATTATAAGCTTGGGTATGACAAGTGATAAAACCCAAGGTTGAAAAGTAATACAGAAAAATTTATCACTAATGTATGTTGTTTTGCTAATAGTTTTAAAATGATAAAAAATTTCATAGTAGAGTGAATAACAACTGGAAACAACAATAACAGGTAATTTTCGGCATAACAAAAATTCGACATGGTGTTCCCTATAGGACCTCTATATGCAAGCAACGATCATATAAGATTGTTGAGGCATGTTGTTGCTCTATAGCAGGCTCTTTTTATTTATTTTTTGGCGACGGAACATAGAGCCGAAACTGTCGGAACATAGAGCCGTCGGAACTTAGGCACGTCGGAACATAGAGCTTGACCCCTTTTAGCAGCGAATTCTCTCAAACAAGCATTTAAACTCGGCTACCACCCCACAAATATATACGCAGTTTTGTGAATTGAAAAAAGGAACCAAGGTTTATTACCGGCATTATTAATAGGAGTTGTTTTTTCATGTTATTAGTGAGCAGTTTTGCAGGAGTAAACAACTACGAGTTAAGATTGGTTAAAATATAACCTGGACCTTCCCAAGAGGCAGGGTGAACACTGGTGGGTGTTGACATTTGTGTGCCCAGAGTTATAGGTCGCGCTAGTCTCTATCGATATCTTGGTGTCATAGAGTATACTGGTACTTGCGACAACGACTAAAGAGCGAGGGCTAGTCACGTGGGAGATGGATGAGGCCTGAGTAGCAGTTCGTGATTAATCTGCTGGTTAATGAAATGTATTTATTTTCTCTGACGTTTAACCCACTTTCTAACAGTCCTCGTACTCAGAGAGCCACTAAAGCTAGTTAGAATATGCCGTGAGCAGACAGAAATGAATCGAAGAGTAACATAAATAAGTAATCATTATATTTATCGATCATTTGATGTACATAAACAATTGAAATGTTTACTGAACGAGAAGATAAAGCTATTTAACAGTGAATCATCTGTAACTAATCAGCATTGGCAGGTACACATTTTACTGGTTGGAAGACCTACAATAGAGAGGTGAGCACTATCACATAAACGGTTTGTTTAAAAGGCTTGTAAAACGGAATAAAAACTGGAAGATAAAAAGCGCTTCTAATCAATAACGAAATATAACAAATGGTAAAAGTTTAAAATCTAAACAGACCAGATGCAAGAGCCAAGCCTTGGAATGCTATAATAGGAGTATTCAACTAGAAATGGTGGACTATGTACAAAACAATTGTAGTGATACTATACAAACCAAAATAAAACATTTACAGTAAACGCTACACTTCATGTTCATTATAGAAAAAGAATCCGTGTTGTTCAATGAGTGTAATGGATATATCTTGCATAGCTTTGCCCATGGTTCTCATATCATCCACATTGCTAATAGCGGGGCGTATGATAGTAGGCCACCAACATATAGCCAAGTTTTTACTGTCCATACAGTTAGTTTCACTGTATTTGTTGATCCTAAAAAGGGATAAAAGTGAACAGACACTTGAGAGAGTTGGGGGCAGACACATACATATATGTACATAGACACATATATGTACATAGACACATATATGTACATAGACACATATATGTACATAGACACATATATGTACATAGACACATATATGTATATGGACACATATATGTACATAGACACATATATGTACATAGACACACATATGTACATAGACGCATATATGTACAAAGACACATATATGTACAGAGACACATATATGTACAGAGACACATATATGTACATAGACACATATATGTACATAGACACATATATGTACATAGACACATATATGTACATAGACACACATACGTAGACAGGCTGCCATAGCATCACTTACTTGTATAAATGAGTGACTAGATAACGTAGAACCTCATGATTGGCTGGAGGCAGTTTCTTGACCACGCCTCTTAGAGCGAGCAGACGAGAGCTTTTCTCTGGGATACCTAAGTGACAGAGCAGATGAGTGTGAGCGCTAGTAGACAACATACAAGTCTCCACACGCACACATTTGCAATGTAAGGTGATGTAACTTATGTGGAGCTATGGCTATATAGCAAACAGCCTGTACTTTTGGACAAGAGAGCTTCATAAAACCAAACATAAGCAATGTGACAGAGAAACAATAGAAGTACAACAAAAACAGGACACAACCTCACCATTGTTATTGACATCTGTGCAGCTGTCTGTAAGTAGATGGTGCAATGATGTAACAATGTGGTGTACGCCTCCACACCAGATGGAGTACCTAATATACAACAATGAACAAATAAATATATTGTACTCACTGTCAGCCACGACTAGCTCCTGGTTGAGATGAACAGGTACGAGTGGCTCACTGAGATCACTAAAGAAACCCTTGAGAGCTGTAGCGACAGCATTGCACCCGATGTCTATGCTGCCGATGTCTATGTTGCTGTCATGCTGAAACATTTCTTTGAGAAGTTCCACCTTGGCAGAGTTTCCAGGTATTCGATAGATGCCTTCCACTGACAAGGCTAGAACAATATATTAACACATGATACATATAGTAGAATACCTTGGCAACCATAGAGTGTTCAGTACACAGCTGTGAAGGCAAGAAATGGCAGAGAGGAGACAAACCTTCAGTCTCCAAGTACTTGACACAGATCTCCACAAACTTAGGTATCAGTTGGCCCTCAGTTTGTACGTAGTCTTGTAAGGTCATCCCGCTGCCTCTATTGCTTAGGTAGCTTTGTCTCTTCAGTCGTGACTTCAGCTTGCGTCTCACTGACTTCTGTTTGTCTCGTAACACCTTCTCCTACACATCCATAGATATAACCTCATACACATCCATAGATATAACCTCATACACATCCATAGACATATCCTCACACACATCCATAGACATAACCTCACACACGTCCATAGACATATCCTCACACACATCCATAGACGTATCCTCACACACATCCATAGACGTATCCTCACACACATCCATAGACGTATCCTCACACACATCCATAGACGTATCCTCACACACATCCATAGACATAACCTCACACACATCCATAGATATAACCTCATACACATCCATAGATATATCCTCATACATATCCATAGACATAACCTCGTACACATCCATAGACATAACCTCATACACATCCATAGATACAACCTCATACACATCCATAGACATAACCCCACAAAGACGCAGAGACATAATGATCACAAAGATCTGATAAGAAATGCAGTTATTTGATACAATCTACAATTGAGTTTTTAACATTTCGTACTTCTTCTTTTTGCTTTCGTTTCATGGACTTCCTGCGCAATTTCTCTGGGTCACTGGTGGTGACAGTATTCCTAAACCTCTCTAACAGACTCGTCTCCTCCTCTCCATCCATTTTCTTCCTTCTCAGCCTCAATGACCTGTTACGCTTTACCTCTGTGCTCGATCTCTTCATCTCATCACCTGCACTCTCACTGCCTTCTGAGGGCGTGTCACTTCTCACTGCAGCATGTAAGTTATATTATATACAACGTGTAAGTTTTATTATATACAACATGTAAGTTATATTATATACAGCATGTAAGTTATATTATATACAATATGTAAGTTATATCATATACAACATGTAAGTTATATTATATACAACATGTAAGTTATATTATATACAACATGTAAGTTATATTATATACAACATGTAAGTTATATTATATTCAATATGTAAGTTATATTATATACAACATGTAAGTTACACTATATACAGCATGTAAGTTATATTATATACAACATGTAAGTTATATTATATTCAATATGTAAGTTATATTATATACAACATGTAAGTTACACTATATACAGCATGTAAGTTATATTATATACAACATGTAAGTTATATTATATACAACATGTAAGTTATATTATATTCAATATGTAAGTTATATTATATACAACATGTAAGTTACACTATATACAGCATGTAAGTTATATTATATACAACATGTAAGTTATATTATATACAACATGTAAGTTATATTATATACAATATGTAAGTTATATTATATACAACATGTAAGTTATATTATATACAACATGTAAGTTATGTTATATACAACATGTAAGTTATATTATATACAGCATGTAAGTTATATTATATGCAACATGTAAGTTACACTATGTACAACATGTAAGTTATGTTATATACAACGTGTAAGTTATATTATATACGACATGTAAGTTATGTAACAGTAGGATTCAGTAAAGCAGTAAAGAGTAAAGCAATAGACTTACTTGTGCTGCTATTAAAGCTCGATCCATTGTCCATATCCATGGTAACTCTATTGAAGACACTACGAGGAAGGGAGTTGCTCTTACGTTCAGGTGTGCCAGAGGCTTCACTGCGGGTACATAAGGGACTGAGGGCCCTGCGCCCCATTTGTGGACTTGCCATCCTCTGGTTGGTCCGAGGATTCATCATACGTTTCCTAGACACGGGACTCCTAATGACGGCGCTCCTCTCTAGAGAACTCATATCTGACTCCGAGTCAGTCTGAGGGAAGGCTGAATAAGGGATACAACAGAGGTGATAACTTCAATAGAGTTCTACTGTAGCTGCTGGGGTAGTAAGAAATCTATGACAGCAAAACCATACGAACTGGTTTTGTGATTCTAAATTTGGGAGTTGTCTGCACAAAAGAAATAATTTGATACATGGGTGTTGTCTAAATCCTCAGTCTCACATTTATGCATTAATTTCCGCTAACCTGGTTTAAATTCGCGTTTTATTGTGGATTGCACTTTTTGGATTTTGCCGGCCGGAAGAGCATCCTGTACAAGCGCGTACTCTTCACTGGTGTCTGAGAGGGCATCTGGTGGGTCCGCATAGTCGAGTAGCTCTATTCTCTCAGCTATGGGGGCGTGTATTTTGTCTTTGTAGTAGATGTCATTGTTGTCTGCCCACGTGCCTTCAATCAACGTTCATTTTGCATTTTAAATAAAAAATTTGGCATCACGCAACCATGCTGTTGTTGTGGTTGAGAAGACAACTCCACATATATTGAGACAAAACACTAGACATCCAATGAAGTTACTTGCATCCCAAGAGTGATCACAGAACAAAATAACTCTATTGCACAAAAAGCAAAAGGGCCACAGACATAGCAGTAATGACAGCGATACAATAGATGATACAATAGACGATATGTAAAGCGTGATTGAAAGCAAAGTGTAATGGCAGCGCTGACATAGGCCACAACAGTTGGAATACCATGCGCTACGGAGTGAGTGAACCAGCCCAAACCGTCATGGCTTGAGTAACAGCGAAGCAGTTGGAGACTTAATGAGCTAGAGTGTGTCTTAGACAGCAGTGCTTTGTGGGATATCAATGGACGACTCGGGCAAGGAAACGCATCAAACGAATGCATTTTACGAAGGGATGTTAGAGACGGTTTCATCTTGCATGTAATAAGACGTCCTGCAGTGTGACATATATACCAATATATATACAAATGGAAATCCAAATATGTTGTCATTGATGGGCCTATATATGAATGTGACAGTTTTGATTCAACTAGGAAGTGAAAGGACAAAGAGGCAGACATGAGAGAACAACTCACCTCCTAGGTAGAGACCAGATCTGGAGTCTGCCCAGTGTTTGCGAGATCCAGTGGTATATCTACATAGAGAAGCACAGCGATCGTAAAGCTCTGAGTGTACGCACTTTCCATAAAACCAAATATGAGGTATCCATAACGAAGCCGAAAGAGATTCATGTTACAAAAAAGAAGCTATTTATAGCGCAAAGAAGCTATTTATAACACAAAAAAGCTATTTATAGCACAAAGAAGCTACTTATAGCACACGCATTCACACATGGAGTCAACGCAAGCCTTCCTATCACACCATCTTATGTAAAAGAACGCAGCAAACTCTCTAGTGAGGGAGTAATTTGACAGCTTTCTGGTGACCTTTGAAGACATGGCAGCTTTCTGGTGACCTTTGAAGACATGGCCGCTGCTGATAGTAATTACAACAGATAAATTATAAAGTGAACTAAAGACAAGTTTTTAATAAAGATTGTAGAATATACATAATAAACAAAATAATTGTACGCCTTGCTCACAACTATGGTCACAAGGTGAAGGTTGAAGTCAGCTGCAGAACATATACAAACGGCACGCAATGACGTAGGTTGGCTTCTAATGGCTCGCAATGTGAATGTGTGGCAGAGGTGATAGTTGGGTACAGAAAGGGACACACGTAACTAACTCACGGAGAGTGGATGTCTGAAGAGGTAGTGGAGTTGTATGACGTCTCCATAGTTCCACCGGTAGAATTAAATGAGTCTGAAGGAATGGTTAGACATCGTTGGTGATATTCCCATACCTCCTTTAGTAGCAGTGTGTATGGGGCTGTAGAGATCATTGCAGAAAACATGTTAGATGTCATTGCCTAGAAGTTTTTACTAAATGACAACACTGTGCCATGAGCAGAACCAAGAATGAGTGCATAACACATCTCTCACGTACAATAACATGAGTACATAACACATCTCTCACATACAATAACATGAGTACATAACACATCTCTCACGTACAATAACATGAGTACGTTACACATCTCTCACATACAATAACATGAGTACATTACACATCTCTCACGTACAATAACATGAGTACATAACACATCTCTCACGTACAATAACATGAGTACATTACACATCTCTCACATACAATAACATGAGTACATAACACATCTCTCACGTACATTGGTTGTGGAAGTCATTGGTGGTTATGAAGAGACTGTGGTTGTTTTCAGCTATATACTGTCCTTTTTTAGCAAGGGAGTTGGTGAATTCATTCTGTATGGAATCGTTAACTGCGACAACTAAACTGGGCACCGGGGGCATCTTGGAGATGAAGGATCTAAAGGAGGTAGAGGATCTAATAATAGAGACATGTTAGATGGACAACCACACCACAAAGTGTACCTATATAATACTTACTCTACCATGTACCTATATAATACTTACTCTACCATGTACCTATACAATACTTACTCTACCATGTACCTATATAATACTTACTCTACCATGTACCTATATAATACTTACTCTACCATGTACCTATATAATACTTACTCTACCATGTACCTATATAATACTTACTCTAACATGTACCTATATAATACTTACTCTATCATGTACCTATATAATACTTACTCTACTATGTACCTATACAATACTTACTCTACCATGTACCTATACAATACTTACTCTACCATGTACCTATATAATACTTACTCTACCATGCACCTATACAATACTTACTCTACCATGTACCTATACAATACTTACTCTACCATGTACCTATATAATACTTACTCTACCATGTACCTATACAATACTTACTCTACCATGTACCTATATAATACTTACTCTACCATGCACCTATATAATACTTACTCTAACATGTACCTATATAATACTTACTCTATCATGTACCTATATAATACTTACTCTACTATGTACCTATACAATACTTACTCTACCATGTTCCTATACAATACTTACTCTACCATGTACCTATATAATACTTACTCTACCATGCACCTATACAATACTTACTCTACCATGTACCTATACAATACTTACTCTACCATGTACCTATATAATACTTACTCTACCATGTACCTATATAATACTTACTCTACCATGTACCTATATAATACTTACTCTAACATGTACCTATACAATACTTACTCTACCATGTACCTATATAATACTTACTCTAACATAGAGCATGAAGACTTTCTCTTTACAGAGTAACACAGTATGTATCCATGGCAGTATTCATCTCTGAGAAGTGTAGCTTCGTGATAAGACGTTAGAATGACCTCGACCTTCCGTTTCACGTCCGATATGTAAGTGTCAAACTGAATGACGTGATATCTATCGTTGGTGACCACAGTACAGGACTGCATCTGCAGGAATGGTTGTAAAACCAAGTCGACAGAGTAAGGGTCAGCACACATGTGACACATCAGCAACCTGTAATGGCCGACAGGAAATGATATCACTTTAGCACAAAAGACTGAGAGTATAAGCTGCGAGAGAGTAGAAGCAGGGCTGTATACCTGATATCCCCAAAAGGTTTGCTGTGACTAGCTGGTGAGTCGACACAGTCATTGTTAGCCATTTGTATGGCAATGTCTCTCATAGCCAGGGGGACTTGGTTCTCTGAGAAGTAGCCCTCTAGGACCAAGTCCTCATGTTCAAACAGCTCTGGTACGTCCACAAACTCACAGCGTAGCCTGAGGGAACATAGGTGAAGGCTATAGACTTATAGCCATAGATGTAACAGTTACATACAGTAGATATAACAGTTACATACAGCAGATATAACAGTTACATACAGTAGATATAACAGTTACATGCAGTAGATATAACAGTTACATACAATAGATATAACAGTTACATACAGTAGATATAACAGTTACATACAGTAGATATAACAGTTACATACAGTAGATATAACAGTTACATACAGTAGATATAACAGTTACATACAGTAGATATAACAGTTACATACAGTAGATATAACAGTTACATACAGTAGATATAACAGTTACATACAGTAGATATAACAGTTACATACAGTAGATATAACAGTTACATACAGTAGATATAACAGTTACACACAGTAGATATAACAGTTACATACAGTAGATATAACAGTTACATACAGTAGATATAACAGTTACATACAGTAGATATAACAGTTACATACAGTAGATATAACAGTTACATACAGTAGATATAACAGTTACATACAGTAGATATAACAGTTACATACAGCAGATATAACAGTTACATACAGTAGATATAACAGTTACATACAGGTATATACAGGTACATACAGGTATATATAACAGGTAAATACAGGTATATATAACAGGTACATACAGGTATATATCGGTACCTTTGAGCGAGCTGAAGGCCTTCATTTCTGAGTTCCAGGTGAACCTTTTCTGGCAGCGTGCTGTCGTAAGCCTTTATGAGCACCACCGGCAGCCCCTCGTACTGCAAACGATCATCGCTGGCTGCCAAGAAGGTTTTGTTCACTGAGTCGATGATGAAGTCAAGACCATCAAATGAGGAGTACACACACATACAACCTGCAACAGTAACAGTAGTACACAAACCAACTACTACACATATACATTACACAACACACACGTATGCTACACAACACATATACACGTATGTTCCACATATACATACATAAATAATCATTAAAACACAAGGACGCAGGTACAAGACACGCATGAGGTCACCAGTGATTTATATTGATTTCTGACACAAAACTTCCAATGATTCAACAAGCATAAGCTGTTAGCAATAATGATGTAATGGATATCACATTTCCTCATTGCAATAAATAGTATAACATAGACATAGAGAGTGTAGGCATTTACCATAGGGGGGTAAAGTGAAGGATATATAACATAGACATAGAGAGTGTAGACACTTATTATAGGGGGTAAAGTGAAGGATATATAACATAGACATAGAGAGTGTAGGCACTTACTATAGGGGGTAAAGTGAAGGATATATAACATAGACATAGAGAGTGTAGGCACTTACTATAGGGGGTAAAGTGAAGGATATATAACATAGACATAGAGAGTGTAGGCACTTACCGTAGGGGGTAAAGTGAAGGATATATAACATAGACATAGAGAGTGCAGGCACTTACCGTGGGGAGTGAAATGAGGGGTCTTGAGAGAGTTGTGCGGAAGGCTGACGTTACCATCTATAGTTCTATAGTCCAGGCTGTAAACTTTGTTGTCAAAATGATATTCATCTTCATTATAGTGATACTAAAACACATATCTGAGAGTAGACATATAGTTATACGGTAGACATAGAGTTATACGGTAGACATAGAGTTGTACAGTAGACATAGAGTTATACGGTAGACATAGAGTTATACGGTAGACATAGAGTTGTACAGTGGACATAAAGTTATACAGTAGACATAGAGCTATATAGCTGAAATAGAGTTATACAGTAGAGATAGAGTCATACGATAGACATAGAGTTATGGTAAGAGTTGTTTGGCAGACATAGAGTTATAAAGTAAACAGAGTTATACCCTTATTTCATTGACTAGATGAGCTGCCAAGCCCTGCGCACCGATGATGACCAAGTTTATCATCTTCTCCTCTGGATTGGGAGACCAGTTGAGCACAGCTGAGTTGCCTTGACTTCTACAGAAAGCCAATGCAAGTTAGACAGTACAACCTGTGATACATCAGAAGAGACCTCAGTGTATCACAGAAATAAATCTGAGCACTCACCGCTTTTGTTTGGCACTGAGAGACTTCTGTAGGGACAACTCCATACAGTGTGGTCTGAATGGACACTGCTCTTTGATTGGGTACTGCAGGAAACCCAAGTGATTCAACATTATCACTTTTCTATCCTCCTCGCACCGACTCAGAGCTTTGCATCTGCAATGTTATGTATTATGTAATATACAACAATGTATCACCTACAGGTATTATGTAATGTATAACATTGCAATATTCAGCTAGCATACTTGGGTTCAGAACGCAGCAAAGACATTAAAGCCTCCACATCCTCTTGGGTGATAGGTGTGTCTGGGTCTTCGTACTTGTTAAATATATCCATTCTTTCATATAAAAGCTCCTGCAACACACACACACACATATATATATAACCTTTAATATAACAAGTACTACAACACACATATATATATAACCTTTAATATAACAAGTACTACAACACACATATATATATAACCTTTGATATAACAAGTACTACAACACACATATATATATAACCTTTAATATAACAAGTACTACAACACACATATATATAACCTTTAATATAACAAGTACTACAACACACATATATATATAACCTTTGATATAACAAGTACTACAACACACATACATATATATAACCTTTAATATAACAAGTACTACAACATACATATATATAACCTTTAATATAACAAGTACTACAACACACATATATATATAACCTTTGATATAACAAGTACTACAACACACATACATATATATAACCTTTAATATAACAAGTACTACAACACACATATATATATATAACCTTTGATATAACAAGTACTACAACACACATACATATATATAACCTTTAATATAACAAGTACTACAACACACATACATATATATAACCTTTAATATAACAAGTACTACAACACACATATATATATATAACCTTTGATATAACCAGTACTACAACACACATATATATATAACCTTTGATATAACAAGTACTACAACACACATACATATATATAACCTTTAATATAACAAGTACTACAACACACATACACCTTTTATATACTTTTTCATACTTTGGGAAACTCAGCAAAGAAGAATTTTTGGAGAATTCCAGAATGATGAATTATTTGAGTTAGGCAACAGCTGAAAGTGTATTTTCAAAATTCTCTAAACACCAGCAATCAAATAAATGTGATTTTGGTGTGGTCGAGGTGCGATTTAGGCATTGGTATGCGTAAACTAACACAGCTGATCAGTGACAACAGTTTAGTGTTGGTAGTGTAGACAGCAAGCAATATTCCCCATCTACTCAACAAGTAACATAACTTGAGTGAGACGAAACTTAATGATTAAATAAAAAAAGTAACATTTTAGCATGCCAAGGCCTGGGCAGTAGCTGTATAGATGACTGACTGTCGTAAAATGTACAGATAATACGGCCGGCAGCCACAACTGATGTGATATCTATCAGCTGATAAACCAAAACAATGACTAATAAGCAGCTGATGCTGTACAAGGGGAGCTATACACGCCACTGACCACTGACATTGTTGCACGCATAGATAACTGGATGTTGTACGAAATAAACATACCAGGAACTCTTTCTTAGCCTGGTCTCTCAGCTCCATCTGCACCTTGCGATAAACATCTGCTCTATCGTGGTGCGACAGACGATCATAACACTCTCTGCCTATGAAAAATGTCTCCATTTCCTCAAGCAACGCACCGGGTAGTACATTGCGGTTCATTAGCACCAGCTCACTGAACTGTTTCCTGTACCTACATCAGCCATAGAGATTACGGCTGGAGCCAACAACAGCAGGGCCTGACCTACATACATCTGAGATAGTGCTTAGTGCAGTTGACACTGGCTCAACCAAAATGAACAACAAGCTTATCTCAGATAGTCATCTGCTTGCAGGACTTGTAACAACACAGTACAATATTCACTTACTCCTGTCTCTTTACTTCAGCTTGCAACGCCTTTATGTGCTGAGAGAAAATGGCTTCCACTTCTTGCGATGCAAACAAACTTTCAGGAAGTCTTTCATCCCCAGATTCAAGAAAGACATCATCATCGGACCACTGTTGTTGAGTATTGACAAAACGTTGGTTGTAGTCTGTTCTCTGTTTCACCAGTCTGACACAACTGGGCCACGGCCTATCAATTAAGAATTAGTTATTAGTCACGAGATTGCTTGTTCCAAGTGAGACAAATCCACATTTCAGTTCGGCTTGTCGTCAGAGAATGACTTAGATCAAGCAAGATGGCAAATCCATCACAAAATGAATAAAAAATAGGGTTATCAGGAATTGTCCACCCGCTGGATAGCTCTATCAGTAATGCCACAACAATAACACTTCTATTCTTTTGTCAAAAAGAGGAGCAAAAAGACTCGTAAGCACAAAAAAGAGTTAGCCATTTTCATTGGCCAGTGATGGATTGTGGGGCAGATATCACAGGAGGGCAAACCACCACAGGCCAAACACCACACCATCGGCAGGAAATGTAAGGATTGATTTCCAAGGTATGAGCAGCTTCAACACTGACTGAACACAACATAATTGATTGGACACAACAGAACGGGCTGGACACATCGGAACTGGCTGGACACATCAGAGCTGGCTGGACACATTATAACTGGCTGGACACATTATAACTGGCTGGACACAACAGAACTGGCTGGACACAACAGACCTGATTGGACCGACAGAAATGGATGGACACAACAGACCTGATTGGACACACCAGAAATGGATGGACACAACAGACCTGATTGGACACACCAGAAATGGATGGACACAACAGAACTGATTGGACACTACAGAGCAGACTGGACACTACAGAGCTGACTGGACACAATAGCATTGACCGGACACAAGAGCTGTTTGGACACTACAGAGCTGGCTGGACACATCAGAAATGATCGGACAGATGTATTTGACAGCGTAATTGCCCTGCAGGAAGCATGAATGCAATTAGTACAGGAACTACACAGCACTAAAATTGCCTTCTGTAGGGAATATTGATTGACAATGATTGCAAAGACTGTGATTAAATGACTAAAGGGTGCTGTGAATGCACTTGTTTACAAATACAACATAGCCATAGACACATGATTGTGTGCAATACAAATACTATTGTCATAGAGTGACAATTTACTCACGCTCTGTGTGATTAGTCTACAGATAGAGTCAAGCACTTAGAGCAACTAGTCAAGGCTGTGCAATACTCCACATAATACGGGTGCAAAATTATCCCACGGTTGGCCTCAATGGAAATAGATGGAGTAGAATGTACTAGGTATGCTATGGGTAGATGAACCATGAAGTGTTACAGGCACACAGCATCAAGTAACTAGTTATATATACAAAGGCTAGCAAGTTCAAGCAAGTATTTACACTATAGACTAGTGCACACCGACCGCTGAATGAGACACAACGCTGTAAGCTGTTTCAATGTTTGACTAGTACAATAAATGAGATACCACCATACTACCAAAGCATGAGAAAAACTCTGGAATGTGCATTTTGTTGTGAGGAAGTGCCAGTGCAAGAGCTAAGGCTACTGGTAGCATACGCCCCAAGAGCTAAGGCTACAGGTAGCATACGCCCCAAGAGCTAAGGATATTAGTAGCATACGCCTCAAGAGCTAAGGCTATATGCAGCATATGCCCCAAGAGCTAAGGCTATATGTAGCATACGCCCCAAGAGCTAAGGCTATATGTAGCAGATGCACACCTGCCGGCGGTTGCTGTCAGCGTGGGAAAGAACTCCTCAAGCAATCCAGGTATACGACGGAGGTATTCAGCCTTTCGTTTGGTGATGTACTCCTGACGCAGCTGTGACACCCGATTGAGGAACACACTTTTGGCTCTCCTTTCACCAAAGAGTTCAACAAAATGTTTGAAGTCATCATTGGTGTGGAGTTGCTTGCTCCACTGGGCCCAGACTGCCTTGTAGTCCTGTAAATGGACGCTAATCATGACAACTTTAGCAATAGATGGTGACGCATAAGATGTAGAGGGACTCAACAGTGCTATGGATGCAAGCATACAAACTGGTATATATATAGCACGTACAATGCTCGCATTATTTCACAAAGCACTCTGCGGTGCAATGAGCATTCATCGGAAGTTGACAGTGCTCTATAGATTGGAAAGGAGGGCATATCAGCTAACTGTCACAGGGGATACGTAATAAATAGTTTATAATGGGCTCATTTACTCATTAGCGCGGCCAGTAGTTCATTAGTAATTCCTTGTACAAGTGTAATGGAGCCGGGAGCTTTGAAGATACAACCAACCGTATCAAACTGATAGCTAGCTAATTAAATCTGATCATTATAATTTTACAAGATTAATTTATGATGTTTTAAGGCCGACAAGGGGCACAAGGGGCCCCAATGCCTGAGCTATGTGTTTGTGCAAACATTAGTTCAACGTGGGCTGAGACAGACTAGTTGTGAAACAGCAAAAAACCACCTCGTAAGCAGCATGTACAAATATAAAGAAAAATTATTTTTTACTATTGATGCGCAGTGACAGCATTTGCTTGTATTTGTACTAAAGACAGAGTGAGTCACTATTGTTCTATCATCAATCATTTGTGATCAATTCATAGATATATATAATCAACAAACACATTACCTTGTTGAATCGCCAACTCAAATACCGTGCAAAGTAAAGATGTTACAACCTTGCAGCGATATTGGTAAACCTTTGTAAGCAGTGGTAAAATTTTAGTTTTTAAAGTTGATATGAGAAAGCTTATGGGTTGAGGGGTAGATACCATAGAAGTATAAATATACACCATAGAAGTAGGAATATACACCATAGAAGGAGGAATATACACCATAGAAGTAGGAATATAAACCATAGAAGGAGGAATATACACCATAAAAGTAGGAATATACACCATAGAAGGAGGAATAGGCACCATAGAAGTAGAAATAGACACCATAGAAGGAGGAATATACACCATAGAAGTAGGAATATACACCATAGAAGGAGGAATATACACCATAGAAGTAGGAATATACACCATAGAAGTAGGAATATACACCATAGAAGTAGGAATGTACACCATAGAAGGAGGAATATACACCATAGAAGTAGGAATATACACCATAGAAGTAGGAATATACACCATAGAAGGAGGAATAGGCACCATAGAAGTAGAAATAGACACCATAGAAGGAGGAATATACACCATAGAAGTAGGAATATACACCATAGAAGTAGGAATATACACCATAGAAGTAGGAATATACACCATAGAAGGAGGAATATACACCATAGAAGTAGGAATATACACCATAGAAGTAGGAATATACACCATAGAAGTAGGAATGTACACCATAGAAGGAGGAATATACACCATAGAAGTAGGAATATACACCATAGAAGTAGGAATATACACCATAGAAGGAGGAATATACACCATAGAAGTAGGAATATACACCATAGAAGTAGGAATATACACCATAGAAGGAGGAATATACACCATAAAAGTAGGAATATACACCATAGAAGGAGGAATAGGCACCATAGAAGTAGAAATAGACACCATAGAAGGAGGAATATACACCATAGAAGTAGGAATATACACCATAGAAGTAGGAATATACACCATAGAAGTAGGAATATACACCATAGAAGGAGGAATATACACCATAGAAGCAGGAATATACACCATAGAAGTAGGAATATACACCATAGAAGTAGGAATATACACCATAGAAGGAGGAATATACACCATAGAAGTAGGAATATACACCATAGAAGTAGGAATATACACCATAGAAGTAGGAATATACACCATAGAAGGAGGAATATACACCATAGAAGGAGGAATATACACCATAGAAGGAGGAATATACACCATAGAAGGAGGAATATACACCATAGAAGTAGGAATATACACCATAGAAGTAGGAATATACACCATAGAAGTAGGAATATACACCATAGAAGGAGGAATATACACCATAGAAGGAGGAATATACACCATAGAAGGAGGAATATACACCATAGAAGTAGGAATAGTGACATACAGCAATTTTTGTGTTGAGTACATTTCCATACGCCTGTCGGGCCACATCCAACTTCTCCTGCGTGATTCTGTCCGATTCAGCGTATGAACTGATCTTGGGTCGGCCAGCCCTGGTCTTGTCTACAAAACAGACCAAAGTAAGTCACTAGAACTCAACTACACAATCCAAGTGCCAACCATTTCATTGAGAGCTATTTCCTATGTCACAGCATCAGCTGGGCAGACCTGAGGAATGGCAGACAGGCAACACCCATAGATGTTCAGCCAGACACTCCTGGACCAACCAACCTGCTTTCACCCATAAAAATGAATTGATATAAAATGGCTATGTACTGGTGTAACAAGCTGATGCAATGACAGGAGCGATTCAAGCGAAGAAATAAATAACCGTACATCACACGCCCTGGCTCAGCCTCTAATTGAATTAAATTTTGTTACATAAAACTGCAAGCTGTCATCTTAGCGATAAAATACCATTAAATAAAACAAAAAACGCTAACAATCAGAAATGCCACAAGAGGGATACAGACAAGCAAGCAATCAAGAATGTGACAGGACAATCTAGCTCTACCGCAATGAGACAAATGCACTGCTGTGATAAGTAGATCTCATTGGAATGCAGAAGCTCCACACTATATCAGGGCGAGTGCAGCAGTGGGGTGGGACCCTACAATACTGTAACATGATCTACCAGCGAGAGGAAAGGAGATGGAATGTTTGTCTAACACGCCGGTCTATTGTTACAAACTACACTCGGTACCATACCACATGCTTCCTAATTGATTCCGTGTGAAATAGTTTTGTACAGTGAAAAGCAATGCTCAAGAAATGACAGCTATAAAACGTAGTCAAGTGTGCCTTTCATTCATCTTATGTGAGCAGTCACAGGAATGCTGCACAAACACATCAGCACTGCATATCAAGTATTTGATATTTGCAATGCAAACACATTCTATGTTAACCAGCAATGCAAGCCCATAGAGTCAACATTGGTTTAGAGACATGATGCAATACCTGCGCTGGGTAGATGGTGCAATACAATACATATATATAGTATATAGTAATACAATACATATATACTATATAGTAATACAATACATATATACTATATAGTAATACAATACATATATACTATATAGTAATACAATACATATATACTGTATAGTAATACAATACATATATACTATATAGTAATACAATACATATATACTATATAGTAATACAACACATATATACTATTTAGTAAGTAATACAATACAACGTACTTACTCTTACTTACCTATAATGCTAGCCAGCAGCATAAATGGGAGGTCGCAGTTGACGTTAGACATTGCCGACACCTCTACCGTAGAAATGGCACTTTTGTACTCCTTTTTACCGAGTAACTTGTGCACCTCCTGTATATAACACATTTGTACACAGAATAAACAGTGTCACTGGTACAAAACTCTCCCAATACAAGCAGTATTAGCTAAGATAAGCAACCCATTTGGTTAAAGAAATGTTGTTTTTGTGAGCAAACATACCCACCCCTTCCCCACCCCAGGGAACAAAAGACTTTAGGTAACAAACCCGTATGGAGTAAGCAGACGATTTCATTGGTCAGGTAACAAATCCATATTATGTAAGCAAGTCATACCTAGTTAATACACAAATGTTACATAACCAAGTAGAATAAAAAAGATTAACATTTCAGGCCATTGACCACCCATATTCTCCCGATAGAAATGATTGAAACAGTCCTCCAGCAGAACACAAACGTACCAATAGGACTGCCTCACTGCCTTCATCCATCTTAGAGGCAGCGACCACAATTGGTTTCTTTGTTTTCATCAGAGTGGATAGCGCTTTACCAATGAAGTCTAATTGACCTTCGAGTGACCTTGATTGACTACGTGAAACGTCCACAACACAGATGAATCCATCAACTGACACTTTGCCAGTGGGAAATTTCACTCGCTTGAACTGGTCTTCAAGCCCTGTAAAACGAAAAGTGAATGAGAAGCAACCGGCATTCCCATAATGCATCAAATGAGATAGTGAAGCCTCCAAGGAACCATTGTTCATTAATTTAGTGTAGAGTGACCACACACCGAGCTGATCTCTGCATATGTACATCAGTTTCTCCGCAGATTGGATTTTTATTTGTGAGCATCGTTTCATGTAAGTGTCCGTTTTTCCGCCTCGTAGAGGAGTGAATGTCGTGTCATCTAGGAACTCTGTCTGCTCGACCACGTGGAATCTGTACTCTGTGCTGTCATCAGCTATCCTAGTGGCTGGCCCCCAGTATAACCAATGATCGTTGTTCACTACTTGCCCATTGAAGTCAGCAGCACTGAGCAGCGATGAGTGGTCTGTGTAAAAATCGTCCTCTGCCGGTCTGACAAATCTGTTACACAGGCAGCTCTTGCCAACACCAACAGTGCCTGTAATAGACAACCATAGATGCTATATCAACATCAGGAGACTAGACATCCGTGTCTATTGTGTTCGTAACAACATTTCCATTGAAATCTCAAGCTTCCACCAGAAGCCATAACTAACACGTGTCAACCTTAAGTAGAGGACTCACCACTAAAGAGAGCCATTCATCATCAAACTGCACCATTTAAATTCCAATCACACCGCTGTGAGACAACACAGAAAACAGTCGGCAATAGGCACTCACCGAAATGACACGTTTTAATCTGTTAACTCACCTTTCACAGCTTCTGTTCCCGACAGCCCAATAACGGATGTGACATAGCTGTGGGGAGAGGCAGCATCCTTCTTAGACGCCATCACAGCAGACGGAAGCTCTCATTGAGGTCCTGAAACCAAAGGGAAGCATTTGAATTAAGTTTAACGTTTTGATTGTGCCAGGGCGGCTTCAATATCCAGGCATTTGAGTGACAGAAGGAGAAGGTAGCGAAGAAGATGATCTAAGACGAGTGTATAATTTAAGCTTTACTGGCTAATAGAAGTCATTGACTAGTTTAATTATACATTTCCAGCGCAATCACTGTACTACACTTGCAGGTTCAGTGAAATAACACATCAGCAAAGCTCCTGTTTAGCATCGATTCTAACTAGCAACGTGCCTAATTGTTTCTAAATAGATTATGGACACCGCTCAAGTAATTCAATTGTACAGTTGCGCAGGAAGTGAAAATACTTTGACTGAATATCAATAGAGCTAGGGCTTCAGACACTTGACAGCTGTGGTGGAGAGCTAACATCATCACCAGAGAACGATTTAACACATTCAACAAACTGTACTGAAACACACAAAAGTTGTTACAAACAAAACGATTTAATAACTTGAGGCAAAAACAATGGACCTATCCACATCTAAATAGCTTTGTTATTTAGACACTAATTAGCTCCTAGCGTCATAAGGAAAATGTGTACATTTACAGCATGTGACAAAAGTCTTTATCCATGGAAAACAAACTATTACCAATGAGCAATATAGTTGGCATGCGTAATCTAACAATCAGAAAAGTATGGTGGCTCAGAACGTTTTGTGTTTTGCGCTTTAAAACATCTGAACGATTTATAAGCGTTTGAACCCTTTTGAAATAGTCTGAAGCTTTGCAAATCTTCTGAATGCTTTGTGAAATCGTTCGTGGGCTCTGAAAATCCGAGTCGATTTACTGGTTCGCTCTATTGATCATAGATCTACAGTCCATTTATGATTGATAATGTCTTTTGATCTACCTCTATGTTGATAAAGTTGCATAGAGGCTATAAATAAAATGATGCCAATCTCTTTTGGTTCGAAAGCCATGTGCTTTGCAAACTTTTTTAACCATTTCAAAATAGCTTAGATTATTTTGAAACAGTTCAGACTATTTCAAAATAGTTCATAGGGTTTGTAAATAGTTCATACTCTTTCTAAAGCATTCATACGGTTTGTAATTTTCTAAATCATTTGAATCATTTTTAAGCCGTCTGAATTATTTGCTCAACAACTACACGGTTTGTAAAATTTACGATTGTTAGACAGGAAATACAGTTTTATAGCATGAATCCCGCAACTGCCGAGGCCAGCAATATATTTATTATAACCAACAGGCCCGTCTTTAAACATAGTTTCTTGGGCTATTTTTCTACAATTACCCAATTATTTTCAATGCAAAAGACGCTTTGCAAACGGTCTAGACTATTTCAAATCTGTTCATACGCTTTGAAAACGAAACCGTCTAACGTTATGAGCTACCACAGACAAGCAACTTTTTGATGATTTAAAACCAAAACATGAAATGAAAACTTTGGATATGTATCTAGCTTGAATGACTTGCTACACAAACTGATCCAAAACCAGGGGAGTAGGCAGAAATTAGAAAGTTTCTAATACAGATAAGTAAAGATACAGATAATCGTGTTCTGAGCATATGTTGAGTATTTGCTGGTTGAAAAACATCAACAGATAATACTTGTGACACACACTAAATGAACATTAAATAAATTAATATCACGCAGCCTATTTTTTATTTCTCCTAGCAGAATCAAATATTAATTTTATTAACTTAAATACATTCAATAAACAATGCGATATAGGATGCATTGTAATTCATAAAAATAATCGTAAGAGCAACTGTTATATTTTAGTTCATAGTAGTATTGGCTCAACTACTAACTTTTGGCAGCAACAAAATAATGGATGAACAAAATGTAACAACTTTTAGTTCCAATGTAATAACTGTTGATATATCAAAAGAAAAGTTGATAATAATAATTATCAAGTGACAGCACAATTAAAGTTTTAAAAATTACAAACCATATCAACAGCGGCTTGTAAAGGAGGGTGATGATGAATAGATGAATTAAAAAAATACACACCAAACAAAAATAATGATGAAAATTAAGATATATTAATATAACTAATAAATAACCAAATAGCTCCTAAATATATATAATAATCAATAATAATATTAACAGCAAAAATAGGATCATTATGATTATAATTATCATTAGCCAATCCACACATAGATAATAGTTATAATAAATAATAATGATGATGATGATTATCAACAATAACACAAAAACACTTACTAGAAAAATAGATAGATAGACAAATATTAGTAATTAATAGACTACTTACTTGTAGCGGTAATAATAGTAGTAGCAGTAGTATTTATTAATATGATAATAAGAATTATTAATATCATAATAATAATTATAATATTTATTATTATTAATAATACTTACTTGTATTACTACATCCATGTTATAAAAGTAAGTGTTAGTAGTAGTAGTGGCAGTAGTAGGCCTAGTAGTATTTATTAAAATTAAATAATATATATAATATTGATTGTTAATTAAATTATAATAAATATAATATTATTTTATTAATACTACTTCTTGTTGTATGTATTAATAATTATTATAAATAATAATAAATAAATTCATTGTTGTTGTAATCAATCATCATAATAATAATCAAATCATAAATAAATAGTAGTATAGTCACAGTGACAGTGGGTTGGCAACAACAACATGAACAAACCTCATCATCATTATCATCATGTGAAATAAATTATTGTTACTGTTAATTGTTACTGTTATTTATTAAATAATTTATTATACTTATCGCACTCACCAACTACCCAGCTAGCTACTACTACTTACTACCTAACCACGTACTACGTAGTAGTAGTTATTAGTTAGTAGTTGAACTCACTTATTATTTATTAATTGCTATTATAATAACAATAATTATTAGTTAGTTAGTAGTAGTACTACTCTTTCTTTCTAGTAATCGGTAGTCTACCACTACTTTCTTCTTACCAACCAACCCAGTAACTTTTTTGTTGTTGTAGCTTTTGCGATAGAAGAAGAATACGCTATCAACTATTATGTAGTAAAATTTGTTATAATGGTTTCAGGAATAAGCCAGCAACAACATTTCCACAGCGATACTGTTGTTGTTAGCTTTTTGATTTGCACTCTACTAATATTAGTAATAATAAATAATGATACAACAAGCGCACACAGCAGCGAGCATGGGTCTTTCCAAAACTGGCATGAGCAATGAGGGAGCAGAGTTCATTCATAGACTCATAAAGCTACTCAACTGAATTATCTTATAGGAGAGTACAACCCCTAAATCATGTCAACCTCATTATTTTTTGGAGTTGCGTTTTCTTAATATTTTTCGCCGGTAGAAAGTGGGGAAGATGACTCCAAAGGTATATATATACTATACCACTAGCGATTTTGCTTAGCGATAGGGGAAAACCCTCCCTAAAATTGCACCACTTTTCACTACTATCCACTCTTCAGCGATTTTGGTCAAACTTGCTGTCTGTTACAAAGTATAGCGTGAAACTTATTATATGATCGTATATGGATCGGAGCGCTGCAGATAACGAGACACTACTGGAAACAAGGATAAAGCAATTTTACGTTGGGACTGGTTGATAAAGGAATGGGCTAGCGATTTTTTAAACTGAATCAAAACTTGGCAATAACCTCAAATAAAATGCTAGCAATTGCTTAGCAATTTCTTTGGAAACACAAGTTGCAAAATCCCTCAATCGCTAAGCTAATCGCTTAGTGATCGCTAGATGTACATGTGGATTAAGGATTTTAAGTGAGATTGGCAAAAAAGATAAGAAATAAGTAAAAAGAGTCGAAATTGATATCTCTTCGTCGATTAGAAATTGCATCCCGTATTTTCAGAGTACTTACATTGTTTTACTCCATCCTGACGTATAAAAATCTTAACCAACGGGGAACCGACGCCATTAAAAAATTAAAGGTTGTCCACTCTTTAAATTCATCTGTAGTCTAAGCGAGTGAGACGCAGTTTGGGACTATTCCGAGTTATGCACTGCGATGAAGTTACAACCAATATCAGCAACTGCACTTCTCTTCATTTCCCCACAATCGGCTGTTCCAGGCGACACCAACAACATTTAATGATCCCCCACTGTAAGATTAAGTTTCAACAACATAACTTTATGATCAGCACTGCTAAACTCTGGAACAATCTTCCTCCTGGATGTAGACTCTTGGAGGGACCGCCTGTGGCTGGTTGATATAGAGCTTAGACCCCTGCATGTGGATCCTGTTGATGACCTGAACCAATATACGCCCTAATGAAAGTACCATATTGCTGTTACCTTCAGGAATGAAGTTGTTGATTACTCGACAAGTACCAAGTTAGTAAGTATGTTTTCTTTTCAAAAGTGAACTGATATTAAAGTTTAGCTTTAATATATTTTGCTATGTCATGCACTTGCATTTTTGCGGTGGCTTACTGTCGTGTTATAAAATAGATGGCTGTGTACATAGAGGCAGATAGTCTAAGAACTTATAAAAGCTAAAGTGACTGAATGTAGCATGATAGCCGAAGCAAACTTCAGAATTACAAAAAGATAACTGCTTGATATCTGGAGTAATCATAATGATTCTGTTCAACTGGAAGTTGTTAGTGCAGGTGATCTTGCTGTGAACAGTTTCAATGAAATAGTTTTGTTGTAATTCAAAATGGTAGAAGGAATACCATTTACACCACTTCGGTATAATTTATCACAGTGGCTAATACACCAATGAAGGTTCACATAGCCTTTTCAGGAGTTGTCACACTTTGCAGTATCGATCTCTGTACTATTGCAATCTGGTGCGCCATTGTTATTTGTCGGTTGTCAGTTGCTGCTTATTACAAGTCAAGAGGAGGTAACTCTTCAACAGCATTTCGGTAGACTGAATCTATCTGACAACCAGCAACTGACAACCAACAACTAGCAATGGCAAACCAGCCTCCCATGCGATTCATAATACAGGAGAGGACAACTCCTAAGCAAGCAAAATGACTGATCTACACAAAAGCTATAGCAAAAAGACTCAGTCCAGGTTTGTCGATTTGAATCTTGAATCATGAGTGTGATGAATGATACTCAAAGCATAGTTTAGAAAAGTTAGTGTTTGTAAGAATGGTGGAATGCTTGATAAAAACTAGAATTTTGACAACCTGGATGGCAACAAAGTTGGATCAACTCTTGACAAAACAATTTCTGTTAGCAAAAACTTTGACCAGTTATTTGATTAGTCGATTAGATTTGGTATGATGTCAACAAAGTGTTTGTGCACAATCACTGGTCGTTTGACAACAATTTTTGGCTTTTAAACTTGACAATGGAGGACAACTCACCCTTTTTGGCAATTTGTTAAAACGTTTTTGTCTTACTCACACTACATGCAGCAAGTAAAAGCTCTATTTCCTTTGATAACACCACGAAAACTTTCATAAACGGCGTGTCTGTACGTAATAATTTTAAATGGCAATTGTATGTATGGCCATAGATCAAATAAAATTTAGAAATTAAAAAAAACACGAAAATAAATTGTTTTTGTACTACAGTAGTCAACTCAACAGAAATATTAAATGGCATGATATTAATGAGTGTTGCCTTCTGCTCTGCCACTAATGAAGAGAGTATTATTATGAGCTGAGTTAGCAACATTCGCCCACCCACTATATCTTTGTTTTAATGTGCGCATATCACTCTATGCCACACATCTTGCATAGCACAAAACACTACAACATAATTTAATGGTCTTGCTTATAACATACTTATACATTGCCGACTTCTAGTCTAGGCTAGTGAACAATTTAGTCAAAATATCGAAAAGCAATCCGAGCATGTAGCTCATACATAAATTAAAGCAAAGACTTAGTGAGTAGGTGCTGTAACTCAGCTCGTGTAACATTTATTATCATCTATTGTAATACTATGTTATGTAACAAGCTATTATGTTGTACACACTCATTAACCGCTTTGTTCTTTGCATTTTCTACACAGCTCAATGGTATTTTATACAAAGAGTGTATTCCTGCGAGAAGACAACTTCAACATCGAAATAAGATCTTCGATAAGCAGTACAAGATGAAATATAACATGGTACCACGTAGACAGAGTTCAAGACTGTAAGCAATCCGTTAGTTTTGGAGTAACTGTTTGTGTTGAACAAATAATTTTTTCCGAGCCAAAAATAAAACAATCTAAAATTAACTTGAAATTAATTTTTTGAATTATTTGATGAAACAATGGTCAACAGGGTCAATGAAACAAGGTCACGTGTAATTTATTTGGAATTTGCCTTACTTTAGTTATATGTATATAAGATTACAGATATTTTAAAGTTGAAATAACTTGTTTTAACATTCAATAGACAAATTCCCTTTTTTAAAGTTTCAAGAAAATATCATCAAAAACCTGAACATTCTATGGAAGTAACAGTGCAGTCAGAAAGTACTTTTCAGATCAAGAACATTACAAATGGTGCTGAAAGAATTCTGATGGCGTAGTAGCTGATCTTTGTAATGCTCAGTCCCTTCTTGCTGCTGGCCGGACCGAGTTATGTCAGTTCGTAGAGTAACATACAAAATGGCTCAAAGAACTTTGGAATAGCTCAAAAACATGTACCTGTCTCTCCTGGGCTGAGCGAGTTAATTGTGCGACTCGAGTGAGTGAAGTGAGTTGGTCTCCCTATCCATTTAAAGCCCTGGTTACACACACCGTTGATGTGTGGAAATGTCATTTGGAACGCTCTTATACGCTGTAAGCAGAAGAAATGAATTTATAAACATTGACTCCCCAAGATTTTATCCTCCAATAATAACTTATTTAACAAAAAAATCACCAACCAATGTCGGCTCCCGCATTCCTACGAGTCGTCGTTATGTGTAGCCAGGGCAAGACACTATAATCTGTGTAGTTATCTTCTCCTGAGTTGAGACAAAAACCACTACCTAAGGTCTATGTGTACACAGTTGCCTTTTGGTGATTATTGGCTGAACCTATCATAGACCAACTATCAAAAAAAATTAGCCATTTATTTAGAATATCAATCAAGATCATGAGCCACAACAAAAGGTGTTCGCATAAGCTCACAGCTCATGAAAAGTTTGGCTAATATGGAGTACAGCATACTGACGATGCATTATGCAAGATTTTTGTTTATTTTCCATAGTTCATGAAAACTTGCCTATTTTGCAGTAGTTTGCTAATGCTGGAGGTGACTAAACCCTATTATATAATCTACTTATCCTTCCTATCATTTATTCATTTAACCTCTAATACTCAAATACAATACAAAAGAACTTCAGATACGGTGTGTTTAGTGTTTCCACCCTCTACCCAGGCCTATGCATCCAATGCTTAACTTGGTATCAAACATCTATCTAACAGAAATATGTTCTCTTCAATGCGTGTGAGCAAGACAAGTGTTTGGCTGGTGCAGCCTTAGCTACCTTTTATTGGAATATTCTTGGTTGTACTTTCTCCATCATTTCTACATCCATTGCATTTTTTTCAGTTAATTATTTTAGGTCTTTAGCGAAATGGCTCTGTTTTAGGTGAGTTAGCTAGGAAGTTATCCACTACTATGTGTAGACAACTCTCGTCATCCACACACATTGACAGGAAAGCGCAACTCCATCATTGATGGCGTAGCCTCACCGTTATCAGCCGGTAAGGGACGGAATCATGAATAAAAAATACCGATCGACCTTGCGGGTGAACAAAAATGACCAATCATACGCTGGGAAACATAGCAAATAGGTCAACAATTTATTTTTATTCTACGCAGAAAGTGGTAGCTGGAAACTGATTGATTGAGGTGAATGTAGTGTAACTTGTCCAAAACCCGAATAAGTTTCAGAGAGAGGGAGCAAACATAATGCGTCTTCTTAGTGTACTTCTGTTGTGTATCCACATAGGTAGGTGATTCAATTTATTTACAGTTACTACTACATGCACTATAATAATAATTAATAATAATAATTATAATTATTAATAATAATAAATAATAATAAATAAATAATAATCATCACTCAATGAATGTATAATAATCACCAGCAACTTGAACTACTACTACTACCACTTACTTAGACTACCACTACTTCTACTATTTTATAGTTGATAAATAAACAATAATAACCATTATTATTTATATAATATTAAACAGCTATAAATAATAATCATAATAAATAATAATAATAATAGTATAATAATAATAATAAATGGTGTAGTAATGATTAATAATAAATAATAATAGTTATAATAATAATAATTCATAATAATAATAATTATTATTATTTTTTATTATTAATTTGCTTACTTATTATTATTTTAATTATTATTAATTTTTAAATTAATAATAATAATTATTACCATTATTACTACTGAGTAATGATAATTATTATTATTAATTAAGTAGGAGTAATTTACTCCTACTATTATTAATAATTATTATGAATAATGTTAATAATAATAATAATAATTCATAATGATAATAATAGTTAACAACTAATATTAGTAATAATGTTGTTAATATATATATATATTCATTGAGTTAATAATTTATTATTTCAAGTTTATTATTATTACTGTAGTAGTAGTAGTACAGCAGCTGTATAGTATTAGTAGTAGCCTAATTATAATATTATATTAGCATCATTGCTACCACCGACCGTAATCATAATAATAGTAGTAGTAGTAACTGTTTTAATACTGGTGGTAGTAGTACTACTCCTCAGTAGTAGCTGTATAGATTTTATTTGTGATATTAGTAGTATTTATTTAGTAGCAGCGTTAGTTTTTCTTAATGGCACTGCTGGTATTTTTGTTTGTGTGGTATTGGTGGTGTTGGAATAGTGGTAGTATTATTTCATAGTAGTAGTTGTTGCTCATAGTTTGTATGTTAGTAGTAGTAGTAGTAGTAGTAATAGTAGTGGCAGTAGAGGTAGTAGTGGTAGTAAAGGTAGCAGTTGTAAATGTTGTAGTAATAGTAAAACAATAGTAAAGCAGTTGCAAAGGTAGTAGTAACATAGCGGTAGCTAGATAGTTTTTAGTACTTACATGTAGTAGTAATGTATTAGTGGTAGTAATATGTTTCGTATTTGTTGTAGTTGATCGGTGGAGCAACTCGACATTTATTTAATTGATTATTATTTGTAGTAAAATATAATTGTGTTTTGTCATTAATATTATTATGCTTTTAATTATTTTTTTCTACATTTTCTGTTGTTGTTATCATGAGAATTTGCGCCATTAGTAATGAACTGAGCGTTGCAATCAGACAAAAAGACCAAAAGTTGTCTATATAATAATCGTCATAACGAGTAATACAATTAATTGTATTTTTTTTTTATATATTACACACAGTAGTTTTGTGATTTTTTTCTTGCTTGATGACAATGCTCGATTTTTTGCAATTCATACCTACTTCACTCACTGTGCTTGTTATAGATATATTGCCATCGCCACTATAACAAACTTATTACAACATCAATTTAGTTTAATAATGATGATTGTTTTCTTTTAAGATTTTTTTTCTAAATGAATGTTTACATTCGGTACAAACCTCTTGAACTACTATCTTCTTTTCGTCTGTACTTTTTGCTACTATATTGGTAAGCCCATGTAGCACACTCATTGATTATTATTATTATTATTTCTGAAATGAGATAATCAGCTGTTAACATTGATCATAAGTATAGTAATGATGATCAGTAATAATTAAGGCTTATCATTTATGTAGTAGCGAATAATAATGATTATCATTTGCGTACAACTTATCATTATCGTAGGAGCTATGTTTTATTTTTTAATCGTTGATTGATTAGCAATAGAATCAATATTGATTTATTTATTCCTAAAACATTCATAACAATTTGGAGTGAATGAATGTAGTGTGACTTAATATGGTAATTGATATATAATGAATTGCCTCAGAAGGTTTTTGTACCGGCACAATTAGCTTTCTATATTTGAGGCACATTTTTAACCGATAATTGATAAAAAGATTACTGAAGTATTACGTTTAATCAATAACACAAACTTCTAATTCACTATGTTTCAGTCTAGTATGGTAAATATTATTTGTACCAAAGTTATGCATTTGATAAGAGTACAATCTCACCGGCACAGGTAAATATCCATTATTTCATTTATTGTTGTAGTGAATAGTCAGGACAACTGTGACAGACTACCAATTGGTCCAGCAGGTGGTGGAGATGTCTGGTGGGTGGGCCAGTGGAGGTACTTCATTGACAGTGTACAAACCATCATTATTGATAAAAATGGAGACTACAGTGGGGGTAACTTTATTGGAGCTACTTGTCAGAATGTTAATATCACCAAAGATCATTCAACCACCAGTGCCTTCGTCTGGGGAGAGATGATACTGAAGGTTACATCTGGCAGGTTTGTTTGTTTCACCCGTTTCATATAATTTCGGTTTCCTAACAACACACTGCTAATTATCTACTTGTAATAGGTGCGTGTGCATTTATTGATTGGCTAGCATTTTTGGTAAAATCTATAAAACTATCAATAGTATTTGATTTTAGGCTAATTCAATGTCTTTATTTGCGACAAAAATGTGGTAATCATCTCTTGTAGAACCAAATACCTATAACACTTCCAACTATGTCAATTTACATTTAGCCTCCTAATTTAGTTTGTTAAACAAAACAAATTCCACGCGATGTTTTGTGAGTGTTGGAAGTGAAATGGAAACCGATAGTTTCAATTTTTGTGTTTGCAGCTAGGGGTACTCCATCTACTAGTGAGTTTTCTACAAATAGTGATTTGAGTTTTCACGCATGCATTTATTTGTATCAGATTATTACTGTTTTATTATTATTAGTTTGGATAGTGAGCGGCTCATCACTCACATCTAGCAATGTATAATAATTATTCAAATTAAAGCATTGTAAGAATTAAATGATAAAAATCAGGATCAGAATTATTTCTGGTTTGTTATGAGTCTTTTGAAATAATAACAAGAGTCCCCTAAAGTTCTATTTCCAAAAAAATGCCGGCAAAAAGATTTTTGTTTGACCATGAGCAAAAAATAAATATTTAAACACATGTTCAAGGTATTACATATTGTCGACAGATAAACAATCAGTACGTTTGGCACCATTTTAATTTGTGAGGACATGTTTTTGCAACAATGCTAAAAAAGTTAATTATCACAAAAACTAGACTTTACAAGGATGGATAGCTGTGAACCATTTTGCTTGCATAGCCATATCATGTTTGATTATTATAAAGTAACTTGATGCTTTACAGTTCAGTGTGCTATGGCTGTGTTGTGATACAGCAAAGGACTATAAATGTGATGGAATTTAAGGAAGGTTAGTCAATGTTCACCGAATGTGTTTGCTGGTAAAACGGTATGAGGAGGTATTGTAGCACACACCGAGTGTCTCTCAATGTTTTACAGGAGTTTGTAGCAGTCGTACTCCGAATGCTGCCAAGGAAAGCTGCAAGACCATTGCTTCTGGTGGAACGTTTACCCAGTTATTCCGTGAGTATCTCTATGCGCGTTTCTACAGCCGTATCTACCTTATTATTTATTTATTGTAACTCTCTCAGGTGGCAATTTATCTCTTTTACTATCCTGTAGGAAGTGGTAACACTTTGGCTGTCAACTGTAAAAACACGTTTGAAGGAATATTCCAATTCAGCTACGAGCAGCAGTATAGTGAAGGCATCTGCGACAACCCAGAAAGTAGAATCGTCGCTTGTCAGGAGCCAGGTTCTGTGTATAAGGACAATCAGGTTTTCCGGCAATATTTCAAGAAATGTCCAGGCAATGCCGGTTCTGTAGAGAGAAGTAAGTATAGAGCAATATATAAGGTTGTACTGTTATATTAATGTGTGCATATTGTCTGATTATTACCTCAGTGTTCCTAGTTGTCTTCTCCCTGTGTTGCATGTGATTGTCTACTACATGTATGTACTGTGTGTTGTGTACTATCTACTACATGTATGTACTGTGTGTTGTGTACTATCTACTACATGTATGTACTGTGTGTTGTGTACTATCTACTACATGTATGTACTGTGTGTTGTGTACTATCTACTACATGTATGTACTGTGTGTTGTGTACTATCTACTACATGTATGTACTGTGTGTTGTGTACTATCTACTTCATGTAAGTACTGTGTGTTGTGTACAAACAAATTTTAACCTGTTGCTGTGCGTTTCAGATAATGAATTCTTTTGTCTGGGCTCATGGAGGGACCCCTCTGACCCTCATAAGATCTACTCGGCTATATCACTGGATCAGGAGGCGCTCTTTGAGCAGAGTGTGAGTACAGGGTTAGGGTAGACTACTACAGGGTTAGGTTAGACTACTACAGGGCTAGGGTAGACTACTACAGGGCTAGGGTAGACTACTACAGGGATAGGGTAGACTACTACAGGGTTAGGGTAGACTACTACAGGGTTAGGGTAGACTACTACAGGGATAGGGTAGACTACTACAGGGCTAGGGTAGACTACTACAGGGTTAGGGTAGACTACTACAGGGATAGGGTAGACTACTACAGGGTTAGGGTAGACTACTACAGGGTTAGGGTAGACTACTACAGGGTTAGGGTAGACTACTACAGGGTTAGGGTAGACTACTACAGGGTTAGGGTAGACTACTACATGGTTAGGGTAGACTACTACAGGGTTAAGGTAGACTACTACAGGGTTAGGGTAGACTACTACAGGGTTAGGGTAGACTACTACAGGGATAGGGTAGACTACTACAGGGTTAAGGTAGACTACTACAGGGATAGGGTAGACTACTACAGGGTTAAGGTAGACTACTACAGGGTTAGGGTAGACTACTACAGGGATAGGGTAGACTACTACAGGGTTAGGGTAGACTACTACAGGGTTAGGGTAGACTACTACAGGGTTAGGGTAGACTACTACAGGGTTAGGGTAGACTACTACAGGGCTAGGGTAGACTACTACAGGGTTAAGGTAGACTACTACAGGGTTAGGGTAGACTACTACAGAGTTAGGGTAGACTACTACATGGCTAGGGTAGACTACTACAGGGTTAGGGTAGAATACTACAGGGTTAGGGTAGACTACTACAGGGTTAGGGTAGACTACTACAGGGTTAGGGTAGACTACTACAGGGTTAGGGTAGACTACTACAGGGTTAGGGTAGACTACGGTATATCTGTAGACAGTGTTGTATATTTGTAGTGTTGTGCACCTGTAGATGATGTTGTACGATGTGTGTAGGTACGCTGTCTGTTGACCAAGGACAATCAGCAGCTGGAAAATAACCAGCTCAGGTACACCATGTCCAGTGTGCCATCTTGTAAGGAGCTGTCTGATGAGCGTGACGGGCCTTGGAGATTTGTGAAGACTCCAGGTTGGTGTGCAGACGTCACTATTGATATATCTATGAGTTGGTGTGTAGGCGTCACTATTGATATATTTATGTGTTGGTGTGCAGACGTCACTATTGATATATCTATGAGTTGGTGTGCAGACGTCACTGTTGATATATCTATGAGTTGGTGTGTAGGCATCACTATTGATATATCTATGAGTTGGTGTGCAGACGTCACTATTGATATATCTATGAGTTGGTGTGTAGGCATCACTATTGATATATCTATGAGTTGGTGTGTAGGCATCACTATTGATATATCTATGAGTTGGTGTGCAGACGTCACTGTTGATATATCTATGAGTTGGTGTGTAGGCATCACTATTGATATATCTATGAGTTGGTGTGCAGACGTCACTGTTGATATATCTATGAGTTGGTGTGTAGGCGTCACTATTGATATATTTATGTGTTGGTGTGCAGACATCACTGTTGATATATCTATGAGTTGGTGTGCAGACGTCACTATTGATATATCTATGAGTTGGTGTGCAGACGTCACTATTGATATATCTATGAGTTGGTGTGTAGACGTCACTATTGATATATCCATGTGTTGGTGTGCAGACGTCACTATTGATATATCTATGAGTTGGTGTGCAGACGTCACTATTGATATATCTATGAGTTGGTGTGTAGACGTCACTATTGATATATCTATGTGTTGGTGTGCAGGCGTCACTATTGATATATCTATGAGTTGGTGTGTAGGCATCACTATTGATATATCTATGAGTTGGTGTGCAGACGTCACTATTGATATATCTATGAGTTGGTGTGCAGACGTCACTATTGATATATCTATGTGTTGGTGTGCAGGCATCACTATTGACATATCTATGTGTTGGTGTGCAGACGTCACTATTGATATATCTATGTGTTGGTGTGCAGACGTCACTATTGATCTATTTATGAGTTGGTGTGCAGGCGTCACTATTGATTTATCTATGTGTTGGTGTGCAGACGTCACTGTTGATCTATCTATGTGTTGGTGTGCAGACGTCACTATTGATATATCTATGTGTTGGTGTGCAGACGTCACTATTGATCTATTTATGAGTTGGTGTGCAGACGTCACTATTGATTTATCTATGAGTTGGTGTTGAAAAAGTTGCTGCTTTCATTCAATAATATTATTATTATTCCTCGACCATTTTCTTAAAGAAAAGCAATCTCACTAATTTAGTCTACTTGTGAATCAGTTTCCAAAAAGTTGCCTGTCATAGACCTATCTAGTTATAGACCTATCTAGTTATAGACCTATCTAGTTATAGACCTATCTAGTCATAGACCTATCTAGTTATAGACCTATCTAGTCATAGACCTATCTAGTCATAGACCTATCTAGTCATAGACCTATCTAGTTATAGACCTATCTAGTCATAGACCTATCTAGTTATAGACCTATCTAGTTATAGACCTATCTAATTATAGATCTATCTAGTCATAGACCTATCTGGTTATAGACCTATCTGGTTATAAATGGATGTTTGGTATAGTATCTCATGTTATAAGTTATCTAACTTTTCTCTCACTACATGATTTACTTTAATGATTATTTTTACTCAATCTCAACTTGAAATAGTTGTATTCTATGTAAGCAGTTTCTTTCCTACCATACTATCGCCTATTGTTGTTTGCTTCAGCCATGACACCCGAGCAGATGGAGCACCTGCAGCCATCTTGTATGCTGCCTCAAAACTTCTCCGGCACTTGGTTTACTTCATCGGAGTACGACTCTGATGTAAAGATCAACGCAACGCACATTCACTTCAACACCCAATATACAAGTTTCTCTTCGGTTAGTCTCGCTATACTCGCACCAAACATGAGACTGTGGCCCTGCAATGGTGTGTGATCACCAGTTCTTCTATTGTGTCTCTTTCATATGTTGTGGTCATTTAGGTGGATACATACTTCTCCTGCCAACAGACTCGCGACACTAGATTTCTCATGAAACAGGTTACTCAAGGTCGATGTGAGGTCGACTATGTTTGCTTTGAATTCCTCCCCAGACATCAAAACATCATCAGATTCAGGATGGGTGAGTTTGTGTTTGCGCCTTTTTGTCTTATTTGCTTTGTCAGTTTAGAGAATTTGTAGAGGGGCGATGTATGCGTACACAACGCAGTGCATTATGGTCAGCAGCTTCATTTTTGTGGTCGCATTTCATTTGTCACATAAATTGTGTTCTGTCTCACAGGGAAGCCTTACCGAGATGATTCTGGAATGTACGAGGGACCAGATGGTCTACAGGCTATCTTTAGGTTAGCCTGTCGCTGGTCCGCCTTTACTGTCAGCCGTACAGAGAACCTCAACTACGTCTACCAAACATTTATATGTAAGTGTTGTACTTGTATATAACTGAGTCTACCAAACATTTATATGTAAGTGTTGTACTTGTATATAACTGAGTCTACCAAACATTTATATGTAAGTGTTGTACTTGTATATAACTGTCTACCAAACATTTATATGTAAGTGTTGTACTTGTATATAACTGTCTACCAAACATTTATATGTCTACCAAACAAAGAAAATGAGCCAGTGGTTTGTGTAATATATAGATAATACGACATACAGTTTTAACTGCAGTATAGACCTGCTCTATGAGGCCGAGTATTTTAAACTTTCCCTGCTTCAAGTTATTAGCACTAAACGCAAGTCATATAGGAAGTGTATGCTCAGCACTAAATACAAGTCATATAGGAAGTGTATGCTCAGCACTAAATACAAGTCATATAGGAAGTGTATGCTCAGCACTAAATACAAGTCATATAGGAAGTGTATGCTTAGCACTAAATACAAGTCATATAGGAAGTGTATGCTCAGCACTAAATACAAGTCATATAGGAAGTGTATGCTCAGCACTAAATACAAGTCATATAGGAAGTGTATGGTCAGCACTAAATACAAGTCATATAGGAAGTGTATGCTTAGCACTAAATACAAGTCATATAGGAAGTGTATGCTCAGCACTAAATGCAAGTCATATAGGAAGTGTATGCTCAGCACTAAATGCAAGTCATATAGGAAGTGTATGCTCAGCACCAATCGGAGTAGTTGTGAATAAGTAACATTTGTATACTTGTATATAATATGTATGCCATTCAATACACGTGTATACATCCATGTTATACAATATGCCACATGTATAGATGTATGTATATTGTATTACCTAGATATATACATGCATAAATGTGTTGAATCGTGTTACATAGACGTAGATATACACATATGCTTGCAGTGAATCCGCCAGCCCCTGTCGAGTGTCCAATAGGTGGTATCTACAACTTCACACAAACAGGAGTGAAACAGTTCAAGTACCAAACGAAGATTAGAGGTGTTACGGATAGGCCTCGTGTTGGATACGTCTGTGATAATATTGAATCCGAGTTCAAGGTAATGGCCGTAGCCACCGCTATTTTCATATAGTCAATATTCACTGCTTCTGCTATGTTTTTATCTATACATTAGTTTATATATCAACTAGTTATATATATGTACTAGTTATATATCTACTAGTTGTATATATCTACTAGTTGTATATATCTACTAGTTGCATATATCTACTAGTTGCATATATCTACTAGTTGCATATATCTACTAGTTGTATATATCTACTAGTTGTATATATCTACTGGTTGTATATATCTACTAGTTGTATATATCTACTAGTTGTATATATCTACTAGTTGTATATATCTACTAGTTGTATATATCTACTAGTTGTATATATCTACTAGTTGTATATATCTACTAGTTGTATATATCTACTAGTTGTATATATCTACTAGTTGTATATATCTACTAGTTGTATATATCTACTAGTTGTATATATCTACTAGTTGTACATATCTACTAGTTGTACATATCTACTAGTTGTACATATCTACTAGTTGTACATATCTACTAGTTGTATATATCTACTAGTTGTATATATCTACTAGTTGTATATATCTACTAGTTGTATATATCTACTAGTTGTATATATCTACTAGTTGTATATATCTACTAGTTATACATATCTACTAGTTGTATATATCTACTAGTTGTATATATCTACTAGTTGTATATATCTACTAGTTGTATATATCTACTAGTTATATATATCTACTAGTTATATATATCTACTAGTTGTATATATCTACTAGTTGTATATATCTACTAGTTGTATATATCTATGAGTTGTATATATGTACTAGTTATATATCTACTAGTTGTATATATCTACTAGTTGTATATATCTACTAGTTGCATATATCTACTAGTTGCATATATCTACTAGTTGTATATATCTACTAGTTGTATATATCTACTAGTTGTATATATCTACTAGTTGTATATATCTACTAGTTGTATATATCTACTAGTTGTATATATCTACTAGTTGTATATATCTACTAGTTGTATATATCTACTAGTTGTATATATCTACTAGTTGTATATATCTACTAGTTATACATATCTACTAGTTGTACATATCTACTAGTTGTATATATCTACTAGTTGTATATATCTACTAGTTATATATATCTACTAGTTATATATATCTACTAGTTATATATATCTACTAGTTGTATATATCTACTAGTTGTATATATCTACTAGTTGTATATATCTACTAGTTGTATATATCTACTAGTTGTATATATCTACTAGTTATATATCTCTACTAGTTGTATATATCTACTAGTTGTACATATCTACTAGTTATACATATCTACTAGTTGTATATATCTACTAGTTGTATATATCTACTAGTTGTATATATCTACTAGTTGTATCTTCCATTGATGTCTGTGACTGTTAATTGTGTAGGTTTGCTCATTTAACCCAAAGACTGTGTTCCTTGACACAGAGAGGTGTGCTACTGTAGATCATGTCGGACGTCCCATAGGAGAATATGGTGAGTATTTGTACAAACTGGCTACTCCATATTTGTTGAATGCGCTATCATTGAGATAACAAAAGTCAACAGCCTTGTTGAAGCAACAGTATTCTAGTGAGTATAAATTAATAGAAATATTTAGACTGTGCTCCATGATTGCAGACGAGCCAGACAACTTCCTGCAGTGTGTCGGTTACTGGCAGGAGAACCAGCAGTCTTATCTGGTAACACACGATACAGAGGATGCTGTGGCTCCCTTCCGCTGTTGGGTACGTCTATCTTTTTCTTAAAACCTGATTGTATATAAGACTGTAGTAGTACATATCTGCATGTAAGACTGTGGTACTACATATCTACATGTAAGACTGTGGTACTACATATCTGCATGTAAGACTTTAGTAGTACATATCTACATGTAAGACTGTAGTACTACATATCTGCATGTAAGACTGAAGTAGTACATATCTACATGTAAGACTGTAGTACTACATATCTGCGTGTAAGACTGTAGTACTACATATCTACATGTAAGACTGTGGTACTACATATCTGCTTGAAGTGTCACACCAGCCTGTGGTCTCAAATCCTGTCACACCAAGTCTCATTAGTTTCTCAATCATTGAAATGCTAGAAATAACGTACTGCAAGTTTCCTAATGATGACCTCAACAATGTAGCGTGGCTATTATTGAATCTCCAGTATAACTCAATATCGTACTATGCAGGTGTATGAGAGACTTGGGTGGAAAGACATTCGCATGTCCAGGGCACTCAGGGCAGCCTGTGGTCCTTCACAGACCCCAAGAAGTTCTACAGAGCTTGAAGGAGCCAGTCTACAGCTAGAACTGCATGAAAATGAGCGGGAATGTAAGTATTTAGTGTCCTCCCTAGCAGTAGCCTCAGATCCAACACCTGCTCATTGCAGTCATCAGTTTAATAGATCAACAATTGTATGACAATGTCTAATAAATCTATTAACCAATAGACCTCAAGGAAGCTCAACGCTGTGCATGTCTGGTGATACCAACTTGTAGGTAGTTATATGTATTGGTTGATTCACCATTCCAACCTTCTTCCGTATCATTTGTGGTGACTTTGTAATGGGGCTTCGACTGCAACTGTCATTTCTACAAGACATATTTTGTGCAACAAAACGGCTTGTAGATCAATTTAGCCAAAGATCATTAAAATATTCATTTTTGGTTGGTTTTATTTTGTAAGTGAATGCTATCTGTCTGAAGCGAACACTCGAGGTGTAGCGATACAGAAACTGATGGTACAACACAGAAATTGACTGGTTTTATAGCATTTAAACTGCATGTACATGTAGCGATCATTTGGCGAATTTCTTAGCGATTACGTGATTTTGCAGCTTCTGTTTTCGGGAAAATTGCCGAGTAATTGCCTGCATTTTATTTGATGTTACCCCCAGGTTTTGATTCGAATCTAAAAATCGTTAGCCATTCGTTGAGTTTGTAACTGCTAGTGTACAAAAAATTACTCAACTTTGTGAAGAGATTTCCCTGTCGCTAAGGAAAATCGCTCGCTCATTTTCAGTGAAAAGTGATGTAATATTATTAATGGTAACAACTGTCTTAGACTCAATTTTCTTCACAACAAATTCCTGTCTCACATTTGTATCTGTTTTGTTTCTGATGCACAATTATTGTATGATTATATCACATTGTTGACTGATAAGATCCATTACTAAATCAACCACGAGAGAACGTCTATCAGCTATTAAGCTAACCTAGCTATGTAGCTAACCTAGCTGCATTCAGCAGTTCAAGGTTTGTCTCTACTCACCTAGGTTAGCGATAAAACAATAGTAAACCATGACATGCCTATACAGATTTCTAATGTTTCTGGTGTTGTTTGCAGTTGATGATTGCCCTCAGAGGTTTCTGGATGGTCGTGACCCTTACATGAAGTCTACCACCGTATACATACTGTCTTCATCCTCTAGCAGGTTCATCAGCAGCATACTTACTACATTTACTTTTGTATGCCTGACAGTACTGTTTACTAGCTAAAACTCATGTCCACCCCCTGTGCCAGATATCTTATTGATTGTAGCTTCTATCTGATACATTCCATTGCTTTACTCAGATCATTCCAGCACTTGCATTCCTCCCAGCCAATGGCTCAGTCAATATCATCGTTTGCAGCAATACTTCAATTTTATATTTCATTGCATTCCGCCTGGTAACATTCCACCATTTCATACATGAAAGTGTCTTTACACATGTTTATATATATATTTAGTTTATATAAATTTTGTAAATAAAATTGTTATCATAAAAAGTCAGCACCATCTCAGATGTCTCCTTCTGCATCGCCAACTTCACCAACATCACTGTTTTCCTGGAATCGATAAAAGGTCAAGTGATTGATGTTGAAGGGATCAATGTTAAAGGCATGCATGTCCATACATGTTGTGGTACTCTTACAACTGTTAGTGGGTATTTCCTTTAGGTGATTGTGGGAGGATTGTAACAAAGTTAGTTATTACAAACGCATTCACAAATTGGGTATCAATCGAATCTTATGAAAAAAAGTTAAAAATAAACTGATATTTTCCAGCTGTTGTACAATAGATGTTGATTTTATCAAAAAAGGGAAAAATGATTGTAATTATTCCTAATACAGACAATGCCATCATATAGATTGCTATCACTAAAGTAGGTTTCTATATGTATAAAAGATGGGTTTTGGAGATTGCTGAAAATATTATCGTCGTTCAACTAGTTTCTTGACATCCTACAAGGAGCTATCTATGGTGGAGAGATCTTGAACTGTGTGAGATGTCATGCGACATTCCACAATATTCACATGCACCATAACATGTACGGAGGCCAGCCTTTGTATAAATATAGCAACAAGTTGGAATTTTTATAGTCTACAATGGCTAAAATGTAAACATTTGGATGTTCTTACATCGCTGTCTTCACTTCTATCGCTGTCTGCAGTGCAAGCAGCACCCTTTAGTGAGTCCGGTTGCTGTGAGTGTCTCTCAAAGGTCCCTGCAAAAACAAATGATAAACAAGTGAATTATTGGTAGGCAACATAGCATGAGTTCAAAACAGGACAGTAGATGGTATGTACAGGAAACAAAAATGACTTGCCATAGCAAAACAAGAGATATATCATACACAGTCTATACTAAAACAAGACATATATCATACACAGTCTAAACTAAACAAGACATATCATACACAGTTTAAACTAAAACAAGACATATACTATACACAGTCTATGCTAAAACAAGACATATATCATACACAGTCTATACTAAAACAAGACATATATCATACACAGTCTGTACTAAAACAAGACATATATCATCCAGTCTAAACTAAAACAAGACATATATCATACACAGTCTAAACTAAAACAAGACATATCATACACAGTTTAAACTAAAACAAGACATATACCATACACAGTCTATGCTAAAACAAGACATATATCATACACAGTCTATACTAAAACAAGACATATATCGTACACGGTCTAAGTAAAACAAGACATATATCATACACAGTCTAAACTAAAACAAGACATATATCATACACAGTCTAAACTAAAACAAGACATATATCATACACAGTCTAAACTAAAACAAGACATATATCATACACAGTCTAAACTAAAACAAGACATATACCATACACAGTCTATACTAAAACAAGACATATCATACACAGTCTAAACTAAAACAAGACATATCATACACAGTTTAAACTAAAACAAGACATATATCATACACAGTCTATGCTAAAACAAGACATATATCATACACAGTCTAAACTAAAACAAGACATATGATACACAGTCTAAACTAAAACAAGACATATATCATACACAGTCTAAACTAAAACAAGACATATATCATACACAGTTTAAACTAAAACAAGACATATATCATACACAGTCTAAACTAAAACAAGACATATATCATACACAGTCTAAACTAAAACAAGACATATATCATACACAGTCTATACTAAAACAAGACATATATCATACACAGTCTAAACTAAAACAAGACATATATCATACACAGTCTGTACTAAAACAAGACATATATCATACACAGTCTAAACTAAAACAAGACATATATCATACACAGTCTAAACTAAAACAAGACATATATCATACACAGTCTAAACTAAAACAAGACATATATCATACATAGCCTAAACTAAAACAAGACATATTAGTATATCATAAACTCGTACTTCGTTTTCTTTCAGGTAAAACCTTAAGCTCAGATTCCAACTTCTGTCTTCGGTCATTTTCTTCTTCTGGCGAGAGCTTCGTTCTACGATTGATTGAAGCACATGAGTTTGGTTGGAATACCAAGTATATAAGTACATTCAACAGCCTTTTTAGATGACTTATACATGTAATAGGTTATACATATACGCTGTAGTTCACATACCTCTCAACTAATTCACTTGGTTGCAAACATTTCACACAAACTTGTAACTGATTTCCACAAGGCTCACACGCGGCTGTATATGCCCTCTTTACTGTCTTTTGGTTACATTTTACGCTAAAACATACATTTCAGGTTCAACTCATGCGACGCCTTTTAGGAACAGTTGAGAAGTCCAGCCTCTATCCAACGCTGACAAGAAAAGTTTTTACTCTATGACTTATATTTGCCTGGTCATTTCATGTTTTCTTATTAAGTCAGTCACCAATGGGCATGTGTTTGTTCCGCCTTGTAGACACGGACAAACATCAATAGCACAATTAGTCGAATTATCATTTTATTGGATAACGGAAACTAATCCAAGTCTCTGCCATACCATTTCTTTGGGGCTGGTAACGGTTTGTACTTCTTGAACTTGATACGCCATTCAATCTGCTCTTTACATCTTGAACACACCCCAAATATCTCCAGATTGTTTAACATCTGTGTAAGGTTAGTTCTATCGTTCTGGTTGTTTTTGAATGCTCTGACATTCTTGTGTTTCTGCGGTCGTGTGCGGGCGGCATTTCCTCTTTGACTACTCATGTCTACACCGGCTGTGCAGAGTTCTACACAATACATGCATTCAATAACAATATTTGCGACTTATGTTCGCCAAACAATAAATATAAAATGTAATATAACACAAAAATAATCGGATTGGCAATGAATTTAATCAATTAGGAATCATTTTGTTCAGAATTTCAGGGTCAACAAGTAGTAGCTTACTGAATAAATGAATCAAGGAGCATTTATATATTGTTCATGAAACTGAACACTATATAAATTATAACAGGTGAGTCTGACTTGTCCATTTTAATAGACCGGTTTTATATCCTCAAACATGTTAGGACATAACTACCATCATGGAAAATATACTATATAAATAGTTAATAACGATGCTGTTTTTATAATGTCTGGATTATTTCGCAAATTGAGAGTTATCTTCTACATGATTTGTTGGGCAATCTATAAGAATTTATTGAATTATTATGATATTTTAAACTAATATTTCGTTTCATATACAAGGTATTGACTTACGAACATCTATTTTTTTTCGTCCTTCGTTCGACGAACACGTTGCGAATAGTCTTAATGTTGCTTTATTTATTTTACTGATTCATTATCTTACAAAGCAGTATGTAATAAAATGGGATTTTGTGAGAGGTGGCAAGGCCTTATAAACTCCAGCAACTATGTCAATTAATGGAGAACCTGCAATTTCTCTGAGCTAAGTGGAAACTGTCGGACTTAACAATAACTGTATTGCCAATCAACCCTTATGACATAATGGATTGGTGAATTCTGGTTAACAAATGATATAACAGTTAATAATAATGTAAGATATAATGAAAGATATAACAGTTTATACAACGTTAGCAAATGAAGGTATTTTGAATGAAGTGTAATTCCGAATGTTAAAAATGGTTGTTTGATTGAAATGCATTAATTTCACTAGTAGGATCTGAAGAAGGCTACAGCCTTGATGACCTACAGATAAAAGCTAGAAGTACACATACATGATACAGGTGCTGGTCTACAAGTGGCTACCACTTTGTAGACTAATCAGTAGGCACGCTGCTGTGGACAATAGATGCTTTTGGCTAATATAATGCAAAGTAACAATGGGCGAATTTTTCTTTTGGCGGAGAGTAAAAAAATAAGATTTCTTTCACGCTGCGGCTTTGCAAGATATTTAGACCCAATGTGTTTGAGAGAAACAACACGTACATGTAATTACAAATTAGGAGTAGTCATTTCTGAGTTAATCTGTTGCAAATAAAAACAGAGCTGTTTTATGGTAAACCATATTTCCGTTTGCGATGCAGCAACAAAAACAGCAAATTATCCTCATATAAGCAGTGATGCAATGCCATTAGCAGAAGCTAATAATAATTTATTATTTCGAATATCTGTGTACCATAGTATCAATATCTGTGTACCATAGTATCAATATATCTTATGCCAAAAGCAATAATTCAAATTGTCTGCATTGTTTCAGTAAAAACAGTTAATTACTATTATAATATTAAATATCATTTTATTATTACATTATTAAAATTTCGTTTTTTAGCCAGAACGAGATACAATTGTTGTAAGAGAAGGCAGTGCAATAATTTTGTTTTCTGAACAGATACATGTTTTGCTATAATCCCGTTATCGAAATCTGCGCCTAGCGTTGAGAACACTTAAAAAATAGACGTAAGGGCCTAATGTCTTGCTATGACAAGCCGGCACTGCTAAACATTAATCTGACTTGGTGTTTGACTTGTGCCTGACTGGTTTCTGAGGGCGCAAAATACACTGGAAGCGAAACATGTGTGGGGCAGCAATTTTACCACCAACAAAGCTGCCTGCTACAAGTTTGCAAAAGCACACTATGAATGCAGCTAGCGATTACAGTTTGAGTTATCTACTCATTGAGAGTAGATAACTCAACTCAGATAGAATGTGTATTGGATAAATCAAGAATAAAACAAAATTGTCCACCTTCATTTATTATTAACATTTCAGTGTCATGTATCATGATAAAGAATATATTATTTCTTATCATAATTATTATTATTGTAGTATACCCACATTATATTACAATCAATGTTGTAACACAGTATTTGGTACTTGCTACAACAAATGTTACTGATAATTATCATGGTGGTAATAATTATTAATACTATGTCGAAAATTTGCATCAGTGTCATCTATCTAATAATAAATTGCAATAAATAAATTTTAGCGTCATTATTCTTCTGTGTTGATTAACAAATATTAATAGTAGTAATAAATTATTAATCTTCTTTATTAAAAACAAAAAAGATTGTTCGCTACTGCATACTTTGCCAGCGAAATATCAAACATGTTTGGTGTCCGACTTGAGGGTCTGCCAGCTCCAGTCCTACACCTGAGGAAAGTGTTGGTGCATGCTACCTCAAACGGTGGCTGCCAGTGCCACCTAAAATCCTGCACATTGCTGCTTGAGAACATCACAATTGCAAGAATACACTATTTCAAATGTTGAGAATGGAGTAAAACAAAATACCATCATGCTGTAAAGGGTTTTTAAACTCAGTTTTATTACATGTAAAACTAGAAGTAGTTCATCAGAGGAAGTGGGTGCAAGCATGAGACAGTGATACTGTGGAGAGAGAGAGTTAGGTCTGTTCTGGCTAAGAGTCACTAGACCTCCCCACACGGGAAAGTGGAGTTCGTCAATTCAGTGACTATGATGAGACTGTTTACATAGCGAAGGAATGAAAGAAGAGTGTGCAGGAATCAGCTTTATTGTCACAAACTTGTACAACTCTATAATTACAAATTTTTTCCACAAATTAGCAATTGGGATAGTGCTAACAACAGAACAGATGCAAGGAGTCCCGTGAGTGTCAGGTAATTGATTCTACCGGCTAAAAATAACCAAACAAACAAAAACTATCAAATTAAGTGCAAGGAATTTCATCTCCAAGCCCATTGGTGACATTTATTTCAAAGATGACAGCGAGGGTAGTTTATATAAACTACCGTCTTTGGCATGGATGTTAGTCATACTATTGATAACTTTCTTTCAAAGTCTATGGTCATGGTATTTAAGAAAATAAGCGATTTTATTTTTTAAATAAACAAAAATTATTGCCACTTTAATTTAGGATCAGTCCAAATTGCTAATTCAAACCTTTTGGCAAGTGTTTTTAATTTCTACCTTAATTTTTTTATTCATTTCTTCTGAATGTATTTTAAAACAGATGAACAAAGATACAAGAACAAATTAAATTGAAAATCTGTAACATATCCTTGTGTATAATTCAATTTGGAGATGAACTGTTTCCGGTAATTAAACCGATTGAATCCCCAATATATATAAATTTTATTTTGTACATGTAAAATGGATATATGCCTAGTCGTTGTTATTTCAACATTATGTAGTAGTTCCACTAGCCCAGCCCCTTTTGTATGTATTTTATGTAAGGGCAGAGGTTTGTGGGCATGGCTGATATCTGAGCCCTTTGGTCAGTATTGGGAAAAGGCAACCATGACACTTCTCACACTCGAAGCAATACTCTCATTTTTTGGACTCTCTCTAGCACTCAAGATATCGACAACGATTCACATTAAGCACAGCAGACCTGCCTAGACAAGTTACACTGACTAGCACCAATTGCACCAAAATCCTGCACATTGCACAGGGTAGAGAGTATTTTTTATGAGTATTGCAGATCGTAGTAAAACAATGATTTCAAGACCAGCATTTCAACAGAGTCTAGAAATGGAATGAGAAAAACATGACATTCAGTCAGTATCTGTGTGTATAAAAAAGTATTACAAATTCAAACTGCTCTGCGAGGCAGGTAATGATAAACATATTATAATAGTAAACACTAATCAACTTTTACACTCTTTTTGGCCTCAAACCATCCGGGAGCTCAGATAAAACTGACTCAATATTAACATTACTTGATTATTTAACCAATTCTTGGTAGTTGTGTTCCCATGCATTTACGTACTCCTTGTACGATCTAGTGGTAGAATAGCATATCCTATCTTATGACACATATAATATTATGATTGATTCAAAACAGTAATAGGATAGTCACTATTACTATTTTTTGAGTCATAATAACAAACAACAATTAAAAATTATAAGTATAATTAATCGCAGGTGGCTTCAATGTGTAAAGGAAATGCCTTGTACACTTTCTGTAAATAACGATCACCTCCAACATGAAAGCACCCGCAGACACAGGAAGTGAACAATCCATACTTAGTAACTCTGCGCACTAGATACTCTCTGTAAGGTAAACTCATGTGACATAGCAATTATTATAATCACCTATTGTTTACATATATGTAGGTTATTATATTTTATATAGCCAAGCTATTCATTTTGTAATAACTTCTAAGGCTAGTGATTATGTTACAACGAACTGTAACTGTTTGTATAAAAGCTGGCTGAAGCTTCCTGCTGCTTCAGAACAGGAGAAGAGCTCAGTCAGCTGTTTTGAAGTCAATAAAGAAGACTACTGACACTGCTCTTACTCGCCCCTTACTCGTTCTTCATCTGAAAGACAATTACGCACCGCACTAATTAATAGTCAGTAAAATTAAGTGAACACTCGCTAACATTACAAAATGACACAAGGCCTATTACTCAAGTCTGATCAGACATCTTTCTGGCCTGACAACCATTAGACTACATACATCAGATGCCGCTAGGCCTGACAGTCTGACAAAGCCTGACCGTTTGACAAGGCCTGACCGTCTGACAGAGCCTGACCTTGTGACAAGGTCTGACAAGTCCTGATTGTCCAACAAGGCCTGACCATCTGACATAGCCTGACCTTGTGACAAGGTCTGACAAGTTCTGATTGTCCAACAAGGCCTGACCGTCCGACAAGGTCTGACTTTCTGACAAGACCTGACCATCTGACAAGGCCTGTTTGTCCAACAAGGCCTGACTGTCTGACAACAAGGCCTGACTGTCTGATGATAGCCTGAAGGTCTGGTGCATGTCTGCACCATAGCCACCACACAATCCTACACAAATTTACTGGCCTGGTGTTTGGATTTGTGTTATCCCTCCGACCTACCACCAGGCCAACAATAGATTTAATTTAAGCCACTTGTATAATAATAATTATTATTAATTGTTGTTGTTGTTATTAATTATTATTATTATTATAATTAATATTCTATTGCTTTTATTATAGTAGTTTTTAGTCATTTTTTTATAATTATTATTCATCATTATCTATGATGAAGTTTATTATTACCATCATCATCATTCGATTTGTCATTCATTCATAACAACCACAACAAGTTGTTGAACAATAACAACAACCATCACCTTTCTTCAAGTTCTTGACAGCCATTTTAAAAATTAATAATAATTGCAGAGACGCTGTTAAAGCTTATTATTTATTATAATAAGCTTTAACAGCAGCTCTGTAATGTGAGCCAGTAATTAATGTTGTAGCTTTGAGCCATTATTGTTCATGTCACTTGGGTTATTCATGACAGGGGAACATATGGCAATTAAAGAATCGAATAAAAATAAAAAAAATTATTAAAATAAAAAAGACACATGTCGGAAACGGTATGCACACATTTTGTCCATAATCAAACTCGTCTTTTGGTTATGATTTAGATCAGTGAGTAGTCGTTTCGGCTCTGATCGACCAGACAAAAAGGTTATAGAGCTTATCCAGCCAATCGCTGTGATGATTTTGTAAATGGAGAGTTATCTACCCAAAAAATATCTAGCCAATGACAATGAAACTCCTGTTCTGCTGTACGTCAACACTAACTGCAATGAAAAATCAAAGAGGGTATGGAAAACTTCATAAATATGTGCAATTCTTCGCAACTTTAGAGTCGCTTTTCTTACTTCATTTATCAATTACAGTTAGCTTGTTTGGAAGCATACTGTAGAGCTCCCGAGTGCTGCAACAAAAAACACATAAAAAAAATTGAGACCTTGCTGCATGACATGTGTCTAGGTTTACTGTAAGCTAATTGCACAAAACTAATCAATATTGAAAACTATGTGCAGCTACCACACAAATAGATGAGACTGTTACAAAGTTGGAACACTGAAAAAAAGAAACAAACTGGTGTTAACTTTCTGACAAAAGTTCTGATAAAACTTTACATACATGACATACTTGTAACCAGAGTGAAGCGATATAACAACACAACGCGTGGTATTCAGACACCATCACAAGCTTCATCTATTCAACAAAAGTCAAGAATAGAGTGACTCCCAAGAGCATAATAAGTGTGCAGAAGACTTCCATGAAGGAGTTTGCAAGACCATCTAGAGAGGCTATAAAACTCCAAGCAAACAAAAATATGTAATACTTCTTTAGTCATGTGGAAGCGGTATAATTGAGAGCAGCACTTGGTGTTGTATACTTGGTGTTGTACACTTGGTGTTGTATACTTGGTGTTGTATACTTGGTGTTGTACACTTGGTGTTGTATACCTGGTGTTGTATACTTGATGTTGTACACTTGGTGTTGCATGCTTGGTGTTGTACACTTGGTGTTGTATACCTGGTGTTGTATACTTGGTGTTGTATACCTGGTGTTGTATACTTGGTGATGTATACTTGGTGTTGTATACCTGGTGTTGTATACTTGGTCTTGCATACCTGGTGTTGTACACATGGTGTTGTATACCTGGTGTTGCATACTTGATGTTGTATACTTGGTGTTGTATACTTGGTGTTGCATACTTGGTGTTGTATACTTGGTGTTGTACACTTGGTGTTGTATACTTGGTGTTGTATACCTGGTGTTGTATACTTGGTGTTGTATACTTGGTGTTGTATACTTGGTGTTGTACACATGGTGTTGTATACTTGGTGTTGTATACCTGGTGTTGTATACCTGGTGTTGCATACTTGGTGTTGTATACTTGGTGTTGTATACTTGGTGTTGTACATATGGTGTTGTATACTTGGTGTTGTATACCTGGTGTTGTATACCTGGTGTTGCATACTTGGTGTTGTACACTTGGTGTTGTATACCTGGTGTTGTATACTTGGTTTTGTATACTTGGTGTTGTATACTTGGTGTCGTACACATGGGGTTGTATACTTGGTGTTGTATACCTGGTGTTGTATACCTGGTGTTGCATACTTGGTGTTGTATACTTGGTGTTGTATACCTGGTGATGTATACTTGGTGTTGTATACTTGGTGTTGTACACTTGGTGTTGTATACTTGGTGTTGTATACTTGGTGTTGTATACTTGGTGTTGTATACTTGGTGTTGTACATTTGGTGTTGTACGCTTGGTGTTGTATACTTGGTGTTGTACACTTGGTGTTGTACACTTGGTGTTGTACACTTGGTGTTGTATGCTTGGTGTTGTATACCTGGTGTTATATACCTGGTGTTGTATACCTGGTGTTGTATACTTGGTGTTGTATGCTTGGTGTTGTACACTTGGTGTTGTATACCTGGTGTTGTATACTTGGTGTTGTACACTTGGTGTTGTACACATGGTGTTGTATACCTGGTGTTGTATACTTGGTGCTGTACACTTGGTGTTGTATACTCGGTGTTGTATACCTGGTGTTGTATACTTGGTGTTGTATACTTGGTGTTGTATACCTGGTGTTGTACACCTGGTGTTGTATACTTGGTGTTGTACACCTGGTGTTGTATACCTGGTGTTGTATACTTGGTGTTGTACACTTGGTGTTGTATACCTGGTGTTGTATACCTGGTGTTGTATACCTGGTGTTGTATACTTGGTGTTGTATACCTGGTGTTGTATACTTGGTGTTGTATACCTGGTGTTGTATACCTGGTGTTGTACACTTGGTGTTGTATACTTGGTGTTGTATACCTGTTGTTGTATACTTGGTGTTGTACATTTGGTGTTGTATACCTGGTGTTGTATACTTAGTGTTGTACTCTTGGTGTTGTATACTTGGTGTTGTATGCTTGGTGTTGTATACTTGGTGTTGTACACTTGGTGTTGTATACTCGGTGTTGTATACTTGGTGTTGTATACTTGGTGTTGTATACTTGGTGTTGTACACTTGGTGTTGTATACCTGGTGTTGTATACTTGGTGTTGTATACTTGGTGTTGTATACTTGGTGTTGTATACTTGGTGTTGTACACTTGGTGTTGTATACCTGGTGTTGTATACTTGGTGTTGTACACATGGTGTTGTATACTTGGTGTTGTACACATGGTGTTGTATACTTGGTGTTGTATACCTGGTGTTGTATACCTGGTGTTGCATACTTGGTGTTTTATACTTGGTGTTGTATACCTGGTGTTGTATACTTGGTGTTGTATACTTGGTGTTGTACACTTGGTGTTGTACACTTGGTGTTGTATACTTGGTGTTGTATACTTGGTGTTGTATACTTGGTGTTGTATACTTGGTGTTGTACATTTGGTGTTGTACGCTTGGTGTTGTATACTTGGTGTTGTACACTTGGTGTTGTACACTTGGTGTTGTACACTTGGTGTTGTATGCTTGGTGTTGTATACCTGGTGTTGTATACCTGGTGTTGTATACCTGGTGTTGTATACTTGGTGTTGTATGCTTGGTGTTGTACACTTGGTGTTGTATACCTGGTGTTGTATACTTGGTGTTGTACACTTGGTGTTGTACACTTGGTGTTGTATACCTGGTGTTGTATACTTGGTGCTGTACACTTGGTGTTGTATACTTGGTGTTGTATACCTGGTGTTGTATACTTGGTGTTGTATACTTGGTGTTGTATACCTGGTGTTGTATACCTGGTGTTGTATACCTGGTGTTGTACACTTGGTGTTGTATACCTGGTGTTGTATACTTGGTGTTGTATACTTGGTGTTGCATAGTTGGTGTTGTATACTTGGTGTTGTACACTTGGTGTTGTATACCTGGTGTTGTATACTTGGTGCTGTATACTTGGTGTTGTACATTTGGTGTTGTATACCTGTTGTTGTATACTTGGTGTTGTATACTTGGTGTTGTACACCTGGTGTTGTACACCTGGTGTTGTATACTTGGTGTTGTATACCTGGTGTTGTATACCTGGTGTTGTACACTTGGTGTTGTATACCTGGTGTTGTATACTTGGTGTTGTATACTTGGTGTTGTATACTTGGTGTTGTATACTTGGTGTTGTACACTTGGTGTTGTATACCTGGTGTTGTATACTTGGTGTTGTACACTTGGTGTTGTATACCTGGTGTTGTATACTTGGTGTTGTATACTTGATGTTGTACACTTGGTGTTGTATACTTGGTGTTGTATAGCTGGTGTTGTATACCTGGTGTTGTATACCTGGTGTTGTATACTTGGTGTTGTATACTTGGTGTTGTATACTTGATGTTGTACACTTGGTGTTGTATACTTGGTGTTGTATACTTGGTGTTGTATAGCTGGTGTTGTACACCTGGTGTTGTATACTTGGGGTTGTATACTTGGTGTTGTATACTTGGTGTTGTATACTTGGTGTTGTATACTTGGTGTTGTACACTTGGTGTTGTATACTTGTTGTTGTATACTTGGTGTTGTATACCTGGTGTTGTATACTTGGTGTTGTATACTTGGTGTTGTATACTTGGTGTTGTATACCTGGTGTTGTATACTTGGTGTTGTATACTTGGTGTTGTATACTTGGTGTTGTATACTTGGTGTTGTATACCTGCTTTTGTATACTTGGTGTTGTATACTTGGTGTTGTACACTTGGTGTTGTACACCTGGTGTTGTACACCTGGTGTTGTATACTTGGTGTTGTATACCTGGTGTTGTACACTTGGTGTTGTATGCTTGGTGTTGTATACCTGGTGTTGTACATTTGGTGTTGTATACTTGGTGTTGTACACTTGGTGTTGTATACTTGGTGTTGTATGCTTGGTGTTGTACATTTGGTTTTGTACATTTGGTGTTGTATACTTTGTGTTGTATACTTGGTGTTGTATACTTGGTGTTGTATACTTGGTGTTGTACACTTGGTGTTGTATACTTGGTGTTGTATACTTGGTGTTGTATACTTGGTGTTGTATACTTGGTGTTGTACACTTGGTGTTGTATACTTGGTGTTGTATACTTGGTGTTGTATACTTGTTGTTGTATACCTGGTGTTGTACATTTGGTGTTGTATACTTGGTGTTGTACACTTGGTGTTGTATACTTGGTGTTGTATGCTTGGTGTTGTATACTTGGTGTTGTATACTTGGTGTTGTATACCTGGTGTTGTATACCTGGTGTTGTATACCTGGTGTTGTATACCTGGTGTTGTATACTTGGTGTTGTATACTTGGTGTTGTATACTCTGTGTTGTATACTTGGTGTTGTACACTTGGTGTTGTATACTTTGTGTTGTATACTTGGTGTTGTATACTTGGTGTTGTATACTTGGTGTTGTATACTTGGTGTTGTATACTTGGTGTTGTACACTTGGTCTTGTATACCTGGTGTTGTACACATGGTGTTGTATACCTGGTGTTGTATACTTGGTGTTGTATACCTGGTGTTGTATACTTGGTGTTGTACACTTGGTGTTGTATGCTTGGTGTTGTACACTTGGTGTTGTACACTTGATGTTGTATACTTGGTGCACTTGGACGGCTTGACCTTCAGATATGCCTTCTGCAGCCCTTTCAGCACTTTTCCCAGTCTCTGCAGATAGCTGTCGAAGTCGGGAGCAATTACTGTCACATTACCTAGGTAGACGAGCAGTGTCTAGGTAGAGGAGCAGTGTCTAGGTAGAGGAGCAGTGTCTTCCAGTGCAGCCTTTGCATCACTCTCTCTATTAAATGCTTACAGGTGGATGGAGCCGAGGTCAGCCTAAAGGGCAGCGCCTTCCAACCCCAAAGTCGGCCCCTAATGATAAATGCTGACTTTTCTGGCAGCCGCATCTAGGGGAACCTTCCAGTGGCCACTGGTCAGATCAAGAATATTAAAGAACTTACTTCCAGCCAGGATATCCAAAGACTCGTCTATTCTACGTATAGGATAGACATTCTGCCTGGTGATACTGTTCAGTTGTCTATAATCTATGGGGAAACCCCACATCTGATGCTTGTTTTGTACTAACACTACAGGGGTACTCCAGGCTCCATCAGCAGGTTCTATCAAGCCTTTCTCCAGCAGGTCTCGAACCTGCCTCTCAACTTCCAATTCCTTTTCTGGCCTTAACCTGTAAGCTTAACCTGTAACCTTAACCTATAACCTGGAAGGGGGGGGGGGGAGGGCGCTGTATCAGTTTGGTGCTGTTAGCAAAAGGGATCAAGTGCTCCAATGACTCGGGATAGCCAGTATCACTGCAATGTATGCTAAACACACCCTCACACCAGTTACGCAACCTCCTCAGCTGTCTCTTCTGCTGCTAGCCTGTTCAACTTGTGTATGCTTGCTTATACAGTTCTACCAGATGCTCTGGCACTGTAGAGTCCTGTAGCCCCACCCTCGACTGGGCTCCGAGTGGTATCGTTTGCTGAACCTCATCAGCTGTTACCCTAATAAACTAGCCGGTCCCTTTGCCTGCAGGCAAGTAAACCACATCCTGGGTAGGAATAAGGCAGCAAACAAGCACCTACCCTTGCCTGTCTGGTGCTAGTAGCTGGTAGCTAGGGGCAGACTACCAGGTATGCTCTTGATGACCCCTTTGGAACAGTAGCTTTTGGCATCCAGATGGCTCGGAATGGTGGCTTCTGTTTGTAGGGGTATCTGAGTCTGCTTCAATACTTGTGTAATTGACCTGTTCTTGAGGCAGCAGCAAATCATTCTTAAGTCATCATTTCAGCGGCTTTTAGTTCTAATGCAGTGAGACAGGACCGATTTGTATTTATAAAGAATCAGGTATTTGTGAATTAACTTACATGTAGCGTTAACAATTGTCTGTTTGGTTCTGGTTAGACTGTTAAAAAAATCAAACTCCGGTTGCTAAAACTATCGAAAAAAAGAAAATCCCTTAAATTTTCTAATACAATTCAAAATACAAAAGATAAAATGTACAAACCCTGGGTAACATGCCGGGTTGATTAAAACCCTCAACACAGTAAATATGAAAACTAAAAATAAAAACTCATCATATCATAACATTGCACTTGACCACACTGAGTCACAATTGCTAACTTACTAGCTAACTAACTAGCTTCAACTCAAACCTTAAGATTGTGTTGACAAGGTTGCTTCTGTCCATATATATATATAGCAAGACAGAGATCGGAGTTGAGTCAATAAAGAAGCTTTATAAGCAGAGAAGATATGCTAAAAATGGGACATGAGAAATGTTTCAAAAGCCATAAAAGTTGCATTTATATGGCACACAATCATATGAGGACCTTGAGGAATAAGACGGCATCTCATCCGCAGTCGTGAGTACAAATACAGACAACTATGATATCTTGCCGTAAAAATATTACAAAGCTTGTGTCAATTACATATATAAAAATTCCATTTATCAGTTTTATAGCGTCCAATTTCATGAAAAAATAGTAAATGTACAGGCGGGCTACCAGAGCAGCTTTAAACGGCTAAGGAGTGCCTGATACAGACATGTCTTGATAAATGTGCTGAGAATTGGGATGGCATTTATAGGTGGTTGTTCTGTCATCCTAGTGTCAGGAGTTGTCTTCTTCCTAGTTCTTTGAATTATACGGGTAATAACGAACTTCAAGTAGAAAATGTCGGCAGAGTATGACTGGTCATCACACTTGGACTTTGGAGACCGGCGCCCTCCCATAACGGTTGGTACACACCAGCTCCTTGCCCTGCATGGCAGAGCTGGCTGGTCAAAGCCGATGTGGGACTTCTGATTAATTAGGAAGGGCATCCTAAGGATGACATCTTCGCTGATCTGGGTTAATAAAAATGTCTTGGCATACGCTACTGAGTGGACAAGGCCGGTCAACCTCAGCAGACTGTAAATGGGGGCCGTATACCACTAGACCGTGAGAGCCGTGTTCCTGCAACTCTTCTTTCCAACCGCCAAAGACACTCTTTGTAGCAAGTCAGGTAGGCCACTGGCTTGCCCTCTACCACCCCTGGCGAGTAATAACTAGACTTGTAGGCTTGCTTCATCTGGTTGCCTCAGGAAGCTAAGAGTAGAGTAACCATACTACCATATATGGACTTCAGACTTCGCTTTCATGTGATCGGTCTGTGCCAACATAGAGAAGCTACACCATGTGCTGGTTGTTCATTGGATGTATTTTTTTGTTATGTATTATAGTATTCGTAGATTGTTGTAATTTGATATGTGATTGGCCCATCGCTTTTGAGAGGATGGGTATTCCTGTTGGCCTCCTATGAAAGAGGCAGTTGTTTTTGTTTAGAGGAAAATTTAATGTGTTCTTGGATTGTATTTTTACTGATTGTTCTACTGATAAGTAAAGTATGAATAATAAAGTTATATTATTAAGTATTTTGCCCGAGTTGTGAGCTATCATTCGCTGTTAGTTTTGGAGTAGATGCTGTGGGGGAGTAATACCGACACTTTATTAGCCTGTAGGATTCCTTTCCTGGAATCTAGACTTTGTGAAATATTGTGAGGTGGCCAAACACAAGTGGTGTTTATCTTTACATTTAAAGTTGTGTATGACTGTAATCGGTGTATAAAACTACCACAATATTATAAGTTTTAAACATCTGGACAATATTTCATGAAGAGAAGCAGACAATACAATGCTAGCCAAGTGCATGGTCAGATAGTGGAGAGACTGTAATAAATAAGAATTACATTGTGATTATGTTTTGTATTTTATATACAAGAGAAGTGCATACAGAACTAGGCTTTTAATATGCACATGAAACATAACCAATACTTTTATAAGTAGATAAATGTTATATGTCCCGACACCCTTCAACTACCAGAGGCAACAGTGATGAGTAGCAACAATGAAACTGATAAATAATAACGAAAACAATGAGATAGCCATCGGCCTCGACCAGTAACCAAAAATCAAAATGTAAAGATTTGTTCACGGACACAAATAAAAAGTAACAATATATCGTAAATTGGGCCAGCCATGGGAAAGTAACGTCATACATATAAAACTATGTATATTAATAAACTACGCTATGCTCATATCGACAGTGCATTGGCAGTACTGTGTGGGAGCAGACAACTCCAATAATAGACAGCAGCTTCTCGCTGCCACTTAGCTCTGCTGCTCAGCTTGCAGTGTCTTGATTCTACTGACTCTGAGGCGAGAGAGAATCACGTCCCAATCTAGATACCACCCTTCAAGCTTTCTTGCAAACCTCTTGTCATACGCCAACCTCCCGTGAAGTATCCTTCGGTTGTCAAATACCAAGATGTCTCCTGCAGTTTACAGACAATTAATGGTGAGAATTAGTCAAGGTTTTTACAGGACAAACAACTATTTAAGGCAATGGATACTCCATATTTTGTCATAAATAAATCTCTGTGATCTGTTACTGAGATTGGTGATGTTTGTAAACTGCTGTTACTTGTTGAGAAGAAATACAACAAACTTATAATTATGTAACTGTATAACTATATATAAACTGCATATAGCTGTAGTACAACCACATATATCTACTGTATATAACTGTAGTACAACCACATATATCTACTGTATATAACTGTAGTACAACCACATATATCTACTGCATATAACTGTAGTACAACCACATATATCTACTGTATATAACTGTAGTACAACCCCATATATCTACTGTATATAACTGTAGTACAACCACATATATCTACTGCATATAACTGTAGTACAACCACATATATCTACTGTATATAACTGTAGTACAACCACATATATCTACTATATATAACTGTAGTACAACCACATATGTCTACTATATATAACTGTAGTACAACCACATATATCTACTGTATATAACTGTAGTACAACCACATATATCTACTGTATATAACTGTAGTACAACCACATATATCTACTGTATATAACTGTAGTACAACCACATATGTCTACTGTATATAACTGTAGTACAACCCCATATATCTACTGTATATAACTGTAGTACTGTAAAGGATTTTGCCGCACCTTTACCGAACAGCTACTAGAGAAGTGTACTGGTTTAGCAATGTAACAGCAATTGCTAATGAGAGCTACTTGTTTACTAGTAGTGGCTCTATTTGTAGATGAGCTATGAGTCAATAAGCTCCGTGTTGTGCCGTGTGCAAGTATCCTAATACTTTTTGGCCAACTGCCAAGTGAACACACCGGGTTACAATAGCTAACACTTTATTGCTTCAAGAGACAAAAGCTTACTCAGAGTACCTCTCTTTGTAAGCGCACAATCTAATCTGCCCACTGGGCCACATGTTGATAAAGTTATGCAGTTGATATGCTAATGAATCGGTTGAAAAATAACATAAGATGATTGGTCAACAACATTAATATAGGTCAAACAAAATAGCACAAACAAGCAGGCGCAATGAAAACATATATACAGTCAATAAACATAACAATAATGCGCCAGCCAACTTCTTTAGTAAGGCGGGAATCCCCTGCTTGAATTCTTGACTCATCCATCCTTGCGGCAGGCACGCATCCACTTCTATAATGAGGGCAGTCAGGCGGAGCTGAGTCTGTAAACACTCATTAGCCATACTGGAGTGCATACTGGCTAGCCTAGCACCAATGAGAGAGGCCACCTATGCTAAATTCCATTACATAGGCCGCTTCAACTATTAGTATCGCCGTACTCATAGTTAACCAGTCATGAGGTGGCCGCTCCAAGAGAGGAGAGAGATCTACGCTTACAGCGCAACCCTTTGCACAAGTCCATGTGCGTCTACAGTAGGGGGAATCACGCCCTGCATAGTTGACAGAGGGAGTGAAGGGGGCCCACAACCAGTGGGCTAATAAAAGGGGGTGAGAAGGATAACACATCACCCGGTGGTTAATACGGTAGAAGGTACACACAACCAGTGTGACCGACTGAGAGAGGTGCACACAACCAGTGTGACTAACGGAGGGAGGGTTGCACACAACCCGTGTGACTACCGAAGGGAGCGGAGGAATACCTTTCCTAGAACAGCTGGCCTCGCACTGTCTGTGCGGCTTGCTTTAGTTCAGCTATCTCTCCCTTCAGAAGCTCTGCTTGCGCCTTTAGCCCGGCGACTTCCATCTCTGAGAGGGTGCCCGTGACTACCTTCATCCGAAGGCCCTGCAACTGAGAGTCCAGTTCAGCGGCACCCTGCTCTATCGCAGCAGCCCATCGCGCCCTGTTTTGCATAAACCGTACTGGCAGATCTACCTCAAAGACTGGAGGTTCTGCTGGTGGGAGCACGGAGGGAACACTGGGTGCTGAGGTCCGGCATACTGCAAGGGGAGCAGGGGGTGGAGAAGGAGGGGGCCCAGGGGAGACAATCATGGCCTCAGGACTTGGTACAACCACCGTGTGCGGCTTCTTTGGTATCTTATACCCGGTTAGGGGTATAGCCATCAGCGGCACAACGCCAGGTGGTGTAGGGGAGGGTCCTGGGAGGGGAGCCATAACTGCATCACACCTTGAAGGTGCTGGGGGAGGAGACTGAATCTTTCCAGTCTGGGTAGGTTGGCAGGTACCGAACGGCGCTGGATTAGTCCATTTCTGGTACCTGCAGAAAGCCGAGTAACTCTCTCGGTCTACAGCATAAATATAGCCAAGGCGTTGGTGGTGATCAGTATCTTCTGAACCTCCACGCGCCCTCTGGTGGCTGTATATGCTGTCTCTGCTGCTACTCGAGTATCTACAGCGGCAAAAGTAGCGTACGTGGTGCTGGTGGACATGCACCGACAGTTGCCTCATGTTCTTTGCTACGAACTTACAACTTGGGCAGGTACTGCGCCGTGCCCTCTTCAAATCTCTCTGGATGGCTTTCTCCGTCTTGGGGGCAACCCACTGCAAGAGTCGCCGGGCAATAGGAGGTTTCTGGCCTACCAGGTGAGGAGCTACCACCTCTTCCTCCACGGTTGGTGAGGAAGGGCGGGAGGCAGCAATGTCAACTAACTTGACTACAGGCGTAGACACCGAAAGAGGCGGTTCATCTACTGGCAAAGGGGAGGTGGGTACAGGTGCTGGGGGCACAGCAGGAGTCCTCGCCTTCCTCCGTGTGGGGATCAGGTCGAGGAGCGGGATCTGTCCACTGGACGCCGTGCAGCCAGGCAAGGTGGCAATGGCTCGCACGGTCAGTGGAGGAGAACCTAGTGTAGAGGAGGGGGTGGCTGTAAGGGGGGGGTTACCCCGCTTAGAAGGTCCAGCCAAGAGCTCCGCTCCTCTCCTCTTACTAGGGACGATCTTCCCCAGCGCCTGCATACGCTCCCTGGTGACCGCGTGAGGCAGTCTAGTACCTATAGGTGGCTTTTTCTGTACCACTACTGTACTTAGACTCAACCCCGGGTCATCCCGGGTCGGGGGAGGGGGGGCCCGGGTCGGGGGTGAAGTGTCCAACACCCGGGAGGGGGTGGGGGGCCCACGGGAGGGGGAAGAGCTGGCAGGAAGTTTCGCAACACTCTGGCTACAGGGGAGAGTGTCCGATGCCGGCACCGTGGGTACACTGGAGGGTGTGGGGGCAGCTGGGAGTGGTGGAGACTCCGTGGACTGCCACTGAAGAGGAGGTGTCTGCTTGAGTGCCAAGGGGTCACGGGAGGAGCTATGGCGGCGAACCCAATTGTCCATCAGCTCACTCTGACTAGTGACTCCTAAGAGCTCGTTCTCTCTCTCTATCTCTTTCTTCCTTCCCTCTGCGCAGGGTACCCGGTGGGTAGCAGCAATCTTCTGTGCAGAAGGGGTGGACTGAGAAGTGGGACAGTCCTGTGAAGAAGGGGAGGGAGGCAGCTGTACGGCAGCAGAGGTAATCTCGTCCTCGAACTCTTCTTCGACTTGCAGTTGAAGGCATTCATCTCCTTCTTGAGGCAAAACACTGGTAGAGAAATCCATGTAGTGGTTGGCACGTCCAGTCACTTTGGGTACTTGTTTAGAAATGCCTGTTCCCGCGCGCGGCAGGTTTGTTTGATCTTGACTAGAAGCAGTGCAAACAACAGGCAGTGGTGGATCCGCAACGACTGACTGGTGGTTCAACTCAGATTTTGACCGGCCGTAGTTCTCTGATGGAGAGGAATATTCTCCTGGATTTTTTCTGGCACCTTTGCTAGAGTATCCTCTTTCCAACGACACCCAGTATGGGGGTGTGGCTACATTCCGTCCGGAGCTATTCTTCTTTCCGGGCGGCACTAACCGTTTTTGGAAATCATTACCCCTAGGTGGAAAACGGGTCGACTTTGGGGCCTCAGCGCTTGATGGTTTCTGCTGCCAGCACTCTAAATCTTGGCAGGCAACAGCGCTAGAACCTGGTCTCCCTGCAGATACCCAGTTTGTGGGGGTTTCCGTGAGAACTCCACCCAGGAGATCCGTTTGAATCTCAGGCATTTTGGCATTTTCGGACATTCTATCCACTTCTTTTGCAGCTGCAATCAGATGGCATAGTGGCTGTCCATGGTGCCTGGGTGGGCCGACGTTCCTTCGTGGCCGTTGTGATGACACAAGTGGTGGTTGGCTCTCAGTCTCTACAGGGAGTGGGGGCGTCTCAGCCATTGGGGGAGACAACTCCTGCACGTTTTGACCGTTTCTGGCTGAACCACTTGTTCGATCTTCACCAGATTTGCTGTCAACAACCGGGGGAGCGGCAGGCCTTCTTGCAACGGGCCGCTCCAAATTTGACACTCCCCTTTCTGGTGGGAGAGGCAATTTAGTCTCTAATGGTGGTGGTTCTAACAGAGGGGACGCAGGTAGGGGAGACAGGGGTGGAGAAGATTGAGCAGGAGGGGTGGAGGCAGGCATGGCAACCGCCTCGGTCGGCTCAACCTCTCCGGGGCCCGCTCCTCTGTAGTGGTCTCTCGTGCTTCCCGCCTTCAGTTCTACTGGCTGAGCAGTCGGGTTCACACACCTCACTACTTCATGTCCTTTGCTATCTGGTTTGTTCAGACTAGCAGTAATTGGAAGGCATCCGTGTCGGGGCTCTACTAACCCAAGGGGTAGGCAACTCTGCGTGGTGTCCTTACACAGGATGGTAGACCCCTCGTCTGGAGGTAGCTGCGTGGTACGTAGGACCTGAACATTGTTCATTAGCAGTGTACCGTCCTTGTCAGTACAGCGCATCTCTTTTCCTGCTACGACAATGGCACACTCGTTGAACCTCATTCGGCAATCATGGTCGGTGAGGAAGGGCATCCCCAAAATAGCGTCTTCGTTTATGCGACTGACAACAAATGTGGCTTCAGTTTTCACACCACGGAGACGAAGGGTAGCTCTCACCGTGCCATAGAAGGGGATCTGAGTACCGTCGGCTAGGATACCATGTGGCTCACTCTCCTGTACTGACTGTCTTACTGACTCAGGTAACTGGTTAAAGACGTGCTTGGATAGGAGATTTGTGGTGCAGCCGGTATCGACTAGAAGGGTGACTGACTTGCCTTCAAGCTTCCCTGGGAGGAAGTAACTTGGCCGGTATGGCCGTTCTATCTCAGTGTTAGACAGGCAGTTGGGTTGAACCTTTGCAGCTCGGGAGGGGGGAGGCGACGCTCTATTTCTAGGGCGCGAAAGGCACTCCACTGACGGGCTGACTGGTGCAACTACTGGTTCGTGTCTCTGAGTTGAGGCCAGTTGGTCATTTCTCGACATAGGTTTTGCTCTGGGTACGGCGGTTGTCTTAGGTTTAGACGGACAGCCTCTACTGTAGTGGCCTGTCTGTCCACAGCCCCAACACTGAGGGGGAACCAACTGAGCAGTAGCAGGCTCTGACACCGTATGTGGAGAGATCTGTTCCATGACAGGGATGACGGGTACAGCTGGTGAAAGGTTTTGCATCACTGCAGGAGCAGGGTACACACCAACAGGGGGTGCATGCACCGGTTGTGGCCACTGCTTCATTTGTTGCAACTCTATAGCCATGTTCTGCACTGCCTGGAGTAAATGAGTCATCACGCCTTCCGACACGGGTGCTCGCTGCTGGGGTGGAGAGGAGTAGCTCACTGTGGGGTAGTTGTTAGTAACTGGACACGGGTGAGCCATCTCTCCTGGAGCCTGCGACACCATGGCAGAAGTCTGACAATGATGGAATGGTTTCATGGAAGGCTTACAGGGTTCTTCTTCTTCTTCATCACTTTCTACAGTTCGTACCTTGAATGGTTTCGAGTCAGGAACTGCCTTGATGTGGAGGAACTCGCTTCCGGCACGAACTGCGTCTTCCAGGCTCTGTGGGTCCACTGCTAACAAATGGCGTTGCAGAAATGGGTTACCCAGGGTGGAGGAGAACGTCTCTAGTATCATGCGTTCCACGTGTCTATCTGGCAAATCTTCATAGGCTATTCGAACTAGTCTTTCCACCTCGCTGGCATGTTCTTGGAGGGAAGTCTTCGATGCCTTCTTCAAGTGTGCTACACTCGGTAGCGCCTCACGGCGTGTAAGGCCAAAGCGAGCACGGAGTGCTGTGAACACTGCTTGCAGGGTGTTGGGTCTACCACAATCCAGTGCTTCATCACGAAGTGCCTCTCTAACATGGAGCAGGGTTTGGCGAGCATTCCACTCATTTGCTTCAGCGACTTCTAGAAACCGTGTGATGAAGTACTCTACATCACCCTGTCCATTGAACTTAGGAGGTTTGAAGTCCCGTGTAGGAGCAACGGGTGGTGCAGGGTGCTGCAACACTCCTCGCAGGGTCTGTGTGAGTCTGTCTAACGCCTCAGCTTCTGCCGTGCCCACTGGCAACCGCCCAGTGCTCCTGGCTCTCTGTGTGGTCATCAACGTGGAGTATAGTCTTCACAATCAGCAGGATCTGTCAGCACGGGAGGAGACAACTCCGTGTACCAGATGAACAGTGGAAGACTGACAGCACACTGCGTCAATGCCGTGTCAACACTAGGTGAGAAACTCTGGCCGTATATAGGCAGGACAGTTTCTAAATCACTCGGTACAGCGTATGCAGGGTACACTGCAGAGCTGAGAGGGGTACCCAGCAGAGCTGAGAGGGGTACCCAGCAGAGCTGAGAGGGGTACCCAGCAGAGCTGAGAGGGGTACCCAGCAGAGCTGAGAGGGGTGCCCAGGGTTCGAAAGAGATGCCTGTACGATCTCGCGTGAGCAGTACAGCGACTACCGAGTTCACCGAGCAGGGTGACTGTAGTTCTCTTATCAAACACAGCAAGGAGAGGGGGGTGTTCTGCCGGGTGGGGGGTACCACCGGGTCAGAGCAAGGGGTGTAACAGTGTCCCTGGGTGGTAGTTTGGCTGCTACCAGGCAACTATTACAGTATAGCAAACACCAATACTCGGGGAATGAGTAGGGGTGGTGTTTGGCTGTGTACAGCTTCTCTAGTAGTGTCTAACGTTCACTAGAATCCCACCGCTGCCACCAATGTAAAGGATTTTGCCGCACCTTTACCGAACAGCTACTAGAGAAGTGTACTGGTTTAGCAATGTAACAGCAATTGCTAATGAGAGCTACTTGTTTACTAGTAGTGGCTCTATTTGTAGATGAGCTATGAGTCAATAAGCTCCGTGTTGTGCCGTGTGCAAGTATCCTAATACTTTTTGGCCAACTGCCAAGTGAACACACCGGGTTACAATAGCTAACACTTTATTGCTTCAAGAGACAAAAGCTTACTCAGAGTACCTCTCTTTGTAAGCGCACAATCTAATCTGCCCACTGGGCCACATGTTGATAAAGTTATGCAGTTGATATGCTAATGAATCGGTTGAAAAATAACATAAGATGATTGGTCAACAACATTAATATAGGTCAAACAAAATAGCACAAACAAGCAGGCGCAATGAAAACATATATACAGTCAATAAACATAACAATAATGCGCCAGCCAACTTCTTTAGTAAGGCGGGAATCCCCTGCTTGAATTCTTGACTCATCCATCCTTGCGGCAGGCACGCATCCACTTCTATAATGAGGGCAGTCAGGCGGAGCTGAGTCTGTAAACACTCATTAGCCATACTGGAGTGCATACTGGCTAGCCTAGCACCAATGAGAGAGGCCACCTATGCTAAATTCCATTACAGTACAACCACATATATCTACTGTATATAACTGTAGTACAACCACATATATCTACTGTATATAACTGTAGTACAACCACATATGTCTACTGCATATAACTGTAGTACAACCACATATATCTACTGTATATAACTGTAGTACAACCACATATATCTACTGTATATAACTGTAGTACAACCACATATATCTACTGTATATAACTGTAGTACAACCACATATATCTACTGTATATAACTGTAGTACAACCACATATATCTACTGCATATAACTGTAGTACAACCACATATATCTACTGTATATAACTGTAGTACAACCACATATATCTACTGTATATAACTGTAGTACAACCCCATATATCTACTGCATATAACTGTAGTACAACCACATATATCTACTGTATGCAACTGTAGTACAATCCCATATATCTACTATATATAACTGTAGCGAATATTTGAGGTTTACCTGGATCGCTTTTGATGGTGATGGACACTTCGTACAGGATGTCAAAGAATGCTTTAGTCGCTCTGTGATGCTCTTCGTATTCGTCAGCAGTGCCAGGAAAGAATGAACTGCTGGCAGCGTGGTTCAGATGTATGGCTATCGGCACCTTATTTTCATCCAAGCTGCATCACAAAAATATAAATTCTACATATCACAAAACTTTTAAACTTGACAAAAGAATTGAACTTGCACTGAGGTTTTAATTGTAAACCAAAGTGGAAAAATTGATTTATTTCAAAACTTTATTTGATTTGTAAATCTAGGCACATCTGCACTAACATTATAGAAGGTGCTTTGTGAGCCATGTAAAACTGCTGATGGTTTGAGTGAGCGAGAAGGTCTTCGGTTGGGATCTCCAAGGTTGTGAGTAGCTTATAATACTCAGGATATCGTTTCTGTAACATCATGGCAGCTACCACTCCATCACTCATCACATTCTCTCCACCAATAGGGGACTGTTGCATGCAATGCAGCACCTGGATCTATAGACAAAACCATCGATTTATACTACATGAACTCCAGTAGCTTGTAGAGAAGATAACTCCAGCAATGTATAACTATATGGGTACTCACTGGAGGTGTGTGTGCCAGGAACAACTGATCAACATGTAAGTCGAGGTGTATGGGGGTGTAGGCATGGTTGAGGGGGGCGGGTAGGTTCTCCACTATAAAATTGAACCTATAAACACAGGCAAACATTTAAATAATTACATAAGCCCAGTGCAAGTATTCACCATTTCAAACATTACCTATCCAAAGCCAAAAAATTTTTAAAGAGACTGAAATGGAGATAAGTGATAAAAATTTCCACGAAGAATCTCAAAAATAAAATAATACTAAACACATGAATAGAGTTCCAACTCACCCATACTGGTTGTTTAACGGATACAGCCCGGTTTTTTCTCCCATCTCATGGTTGAGGTATCTCTCTGTAGGAGCGTCGGTTATGACAAAGATTCCATCTCGTACCAAATCGGTCCCAAACTTGAAGAAACCAGGCTCCGTCTCAGTAACCTGCAAACACGACTGTGTAGATGACCCAATTCTGGTTGCACGATAACATAGACCAATCACCAGCTCGGTTAGACATTTACCTCTGTCCAGGTGGCTCTCTGCACCTTCATCTTGTCCGGATTGCCCCATGGGACCGGTTTGTGTAAGAATACGGCATTAGACCTCTCCTGCCAGCCCTCCTTTGTCATACGCCTGCAATACAGCCACTCGGTGGTGAAGGAGCCAGTGTGGTTGTCTGTAGACTCATAGGTGATTCCAGTCTGTAACAGAGATTCTAGCTGGTAGTTTGCGTCACACCAATAATTTCATACAAACATCTATTGCAGTCATAAAACAGTCAGAATATTTGGAGACTCACATCTGTCATGGTTACAGACTTGAGGCGAGGATCGTCCTTGAAGATATTCATAATAGAGTTGGTTTGACTCAAGCAGAAAGGGTTGAAGCACTTGCCACATTGACAACTGCGCAGGATAAACTCTCTCGGGTACTCTAGCGTCTACAAACACAAAGCATAACCTCAGGGTAGCACAATTTATTAAAAAGGGGAGTAAGCTCTCACCACTCTATGTAAACTCCACAAAAATGGCAGATCACAAGATACAATAAAAAATAATGTTCAGGCTACATACTGCGCTGTATTAAAGAATGAATAACAGGGAAAGGTAACTCCCACATGATGAACCTACTGCCGCTGGTTTCTGTCCATAGTTAATGGCGAGTAGATTTATCAATATATTGGATTTAAAATCATTCACCAGGAGCAAAATGATTGGATTAAGCATTTACTATGTGGTACGCACACGACAGACAGCACGGTATCCATGCGGCAGCAGGGATATCCATGCGGCAGCAGGGATACCATGCGGCAGCAGGGATATCCATGCGGCAGCAGGGATATCCATGCGGCAGCAGGGATATCCATGCGGCAGCAGGGATACCATGCGGCAGCAGGGATATCAGGAAACGCCATAATGGAAAACCACACAGGAATATAACAAAAGAGCTAAATATGCTAATAATATCAGCCAATCACAGAGCTGTTTTATAATTGTAGACGGCGGGAGGTCGTCTAGAACTTGTGTGTATCAAGTGTCATACTTGAATGAAATTTGATTACAATTAAATTTTTTATCTGTCAATAGTTTTTGTTATTTTAGGATGCGGAAATCTAAGAAATGATACGCTGGAAGAAAACTTTTGACATCCAATTTCACTTTACTCACTTTGTTAGCATAATACATTCTGTAATAGTTGAAATACGCAGTTGATTTTAATGCAAGCTTGCAAAATTATGTAATTTGTCTAAATGCTAAATACTTTGAAAAGTTTTCAGTTGTCAGTTACAGATAAAAAAAAATTTAAGGTTCAACCCAATGTGGGAAAATAAATATAAAATGTTAGAACACAAAATGTAGAGCTTTCAGAGATTTATTGGAAGCAAATTAACAAAAAACTATTTTTGTTCTATAAAAAATCTTTTTATCAGAAATTATTATTTTAATTCGGAATCAAGTTAGTTTTATTTATTGATAGCTCAGAGCCATAGATTTACCTCCCCATTGATTACAATCTCCAGGCGACCTTTGCTGTTTATGACGGCTGATTCCAGTTTTAACTCTCTCTTCGGCAGGAGGTCATCGTTCCTGAACTGAACCTCAAGATTTTGGCCGCTCAACCCGTTCATTCTTCAGAGCTGAAAGTTTTGGCTGTTGAAGAATGAAACATATTCAGTTGGTGGGGTTTATCATTGTTTAATATTTAATAATATAGCAATATATTATTATTATTTAAAGCTGTTTTGGACGATTAAAGTTGCCCAAAATGAAAAATAAAGTAACATTTTTTGTCCACTAGCCAATATGGCTATTTGTATCACCTAAGGCTGTACATATTTGCTTATGCACAATGGTGACATGTTCCTTTTTTCATTGAAATTACGTGTTATTAAATTCTTTCTGCGTTAAACAATGATTTAACTCTGGCCATCATATAAATGACTCAGGGCAGCAACAAGATGAAACTTCTAATTGACAGCTAAGGGTTTACACTCACCAAAAGCTTACTTGCAAAGAAACAAAGTGGACTTAGTGCACAGTGTCTGTCTTTGGCTCCCTGCTGAACTGTTTGATTTCTACTAGTCTGCTCGCTTTAAATACTGTCCAAGTGTGGTCATGTGACCATGTAAGTATTTGAGCCAAAGTATCCGGTTCAAACTGGATTATAGAAAATTGGCTCAAACTTCTCTGTACATACAATAGCAGAACTTTGAACTGTTTACATTTTCTCTTATTTTTCATCATTGAAAACTAGTTGAAACTGGTTTTCGCTGGGTTCATATCTTACCAGATGGAGGAGGCGAGATAAAGCTGCGCCAAATAAACTTAATATATACAGGCCTACAAAGTGGTACATGAATGTTGTGAAATATAAGTAGAAAAATTTAATATTATTATTAAGGTCAGGCAATACTACCAATTGAAACAATCGACAGACATGAGAAGGTCAGGATATATGAGTAGAGATCTTACTGCAGGTCACGTAATGTGATATCATTGCTAATACAACTTGCATATCAACTTTCTATTCGGTGATCAATGCAAGGAACTCTCTGGATAATTCTTCCAGCAGCATCGCTGTCGTAGCCAAAGCATGCATTTCATTCCAATGCTTTTGGTATTACAATAGTACCGCGTGTCTCATAAAACATATAACACAGTAGGTAAAACATATAACATAATAGATAAAACATATAACATAATAGATAAAACATATAACATAATAGATAAAATATATAACATAATAGATAAAACATATAACATAATAGATAAAACATATAACATAATAGATAAAACATATAACATAATAGACAAAACATATAACATAATAGATAAAACATATAACATAATAGGTAAAACATGTAACATAATAGGTAAAACATATAACATAATAGACAAAACATATAACATAATAGATAAAACATATAACATAATAGGTAAAACATGTAACATAATAGGTAAAACATATAACATAATAGGTAAAACATGTAACACATAACATGTTAACATGTAATGTTTATTTGGAACAAAAAGTCTTTGTTCATGGTGAGATTTCAAACTGCCTGCTTACATGTACTTTATTTAATTTCTACCCTAACCAACTTTGCTAATGTGAAACGTGCAAAATTTTTGTTCCAAGTAACTTAAAACTTGTAAAATAATTGAAATAAAAATTACTATTTTATATTTAAAAGTGCCCCAAGAGTTGACACTTGGTCTCTACCTGTTTTCTCTCACTTTAATGTGCTGTTCATTTGACAAAAAATTTTTTCTTTGCAAACCGAAGTTTTTCAAAATATTTGATAAACTCGTTGGTTTATTTCATGACAAATATGATGTTAAGGTTGTGTTCCAGGCAATCCATGCCAATCTCTACTATATATCTACACTTTTGTTACTGAGATGTTGCTTTATCATAGACGAGTTATAAAACAGGGCAATTCATCCTAACCAATACTTCTAAAAACTATTGCTGGGACGACTCAAAGAAAGATAACAATTTTTAGTCGTTTGTCCAGTTTTAGGATGTCAGCGTATGAGATCAGGTAACGCCCTCTAGATCATTCAGTTCATACTAACTACCGTATATTGTTAGGTCAAACTTGCTGTTTCATTTAGGCTCAAAATCCTGTATTTTATAGCAATAAATCGCTGACAAAGAAACAAAACATTTGTTATTTACAGAGGAGGTAGCAAACACGCGAGTTTGTACAAATTTTGCACAAAAAACATTGAAAAAAATCTTCACCAAGCATGGGTATGATATAACGCCCCGCGTTGACTTTTACAATATAAAACAGCAAGAACAAAAGCTATACAGTGTATACAAACATCATCCAAAGCAGCCTGGACATCTTTAGCAAAAACAAGTTTTGAGGAATTTTACAACAAAGCTTGACGATATACTGGAATATTGCCAATACAATAAAGCAGGGTAGGGGTCAAACATCTACCAAAACACTGTAGTCAACGTGTCACGTAGATAAAGTCACATGATGCAAACATCTAGGGCAAGCAGATAATATACAGCCATGTAGAGATAGCATTCTTTTTGTGTTCAGTGGTCGATGGGAGAACTGACATCTGTCGAAGACTTCCTCTACTTTCTTAGAAATATATATGTAGATATACTGTATATCTCCTACGATATGCCACTCCATTAACTTCACAAAGTTCTAATGCTCCCAGCAGTTATCAGGGGTTTATAGCAGTGCCAGCACTTGGTAGACACACAAGTGAAAGTATATCTGATGCTCAGCACAGATAAACGGTATATTGTGGAAGATATGTGGTAACTATACACGTAGTCATTTTAATGAGCTCAAATTTGTTGCTAGAACATTTCTAGATTGTTCTATTGTCTAGCAAGATGCAGGTAACGGTTGTTATATTCGCGGGTAAGTAAAGCAAATGTTTAGAAACCTTGTAATTTGTAAATTTTGTTATGTTCTCAAGTTATAAACTAAAATCAATTACACTTCCATCGTATAAGTACGTCACTATTGAAGGATGTCAAAGGTCAGTGACAGGTCAATTCAGCAGCACATTGTGTGAATGCCTGATACTCTCATGGCATTTTGTCAACCTTGTAAACAATCTAAGTCCATATATACCTTCCTATCCTGCATTTTCTGTAAGCATCAACACAAACCTTTTGTGTTGACTTGCCGCAAGCAAGCCGTCTCCACACTTGGTTATAAATACCAAGTCTTTAATTGTTTATCAAGGCACCAGTATTGGCTGATCAGTAACCTTGACATCAAATATCCGACATACATATAACCTTGTAATTACACAGACATCTACCTGCACTAATGTTTGATCTCATATTACCATCTACAACTTTCAACTTCCTGTTTTGGAACAAACAAAGCAAACTGTAATAAAAAATATTATATTAAAATTTAAAGTTAAAGTTTCAAATTGTCATCATATCAATTCTTCAGCAGAAAATACAAATGGTAAATATTACAATTTATTTTACTGTAATGTAGTTGTCCCTCCTGAATATAGATATAAAGTACAACTTTCTATAACTTATACTGTAACCACTAGTTTTAGCGAGCCTGGCGCAGGCAGCTGATTGGAGGACAGTATCCTGTCAGCAAATGATAAGTATTGGAATAGGAACATACGGTGACATTTGTGACTTGGAAGATGCTAGCGTACTATGTGCAGTACAAAGTAGCGGCCGTGCCAAGACCTTTGGTATGTTATCTACTGTCATGCTTCTGCTGAATACCTTACTTAGCTGGACTTTAAGAGCGCATGAACTTGCTGCGTGTGCGCTGAAAATAATGCAAAAGCTTTAATTTGATTCTATTAAAAAAAATGTAGATTTCAACTTCGGAAGATGGAAGTATTTGAGGTTAGAGAGAGATTATTTGTGGAATGAACACAAATAAAAACAATTTTAAGTTTTAACTTTGCTAAGAATATCCTGATTTGTTGATAGACTTTAACAGAGAAAGCAAATAAAATTAAAGTTTGTTATCATAAATTTGTGAATTAAAAAATAAACAGACTATAATATATAAATCATAAAACAAACAAAAACTGGTTATATATTATAATTCGACAGACAATGAGTGCCATTTGAAGATAGCCAACTGTAAAGCAGAGTCTCTCAGGAAACAAAACAACTATCCATCAGGTAAAGTACCTGCGTTTGCCCAGATCTACAGTAAAACCTCAACTACCAGCAAATGCTCGGACTATGACACAGCTTACTGCGATGCCACGCAGAAATGTGATGCTCAGACGGCATCAGCTGTTTGTGGCAACAATGGAAAAACCTACGGTGAGTGCACCATTTCCTCTCCGTAGCAATGCCATCAGCTTTCACATCAGGAAAATCAGAAATACTTGCGTGACTTTCAGTTATTATCTAGACTATCTAAATGCACTCTTTCAGGTCTTTACAGTATTTTAGTGTAGAGTAGGGACTACATACCAAACATCTAGGACAATGTCAACAAACATTACACCATAGGGGGTTGTCTTATAATTGTAGCCAAAACTGTCAATCAATGGGTTAATGTAGGGTGCATGTACTTACTGACATGCTGCTGTCAACCTGCCAATGTATTATATAACACGAGACACCATGACATCATGACCTGGTAGCATGATGTAAGCACACATTGACTGGGAGTACAATTGATATTAGATAGTGCAAGCTCTATCAGCATATTGCAGTAATTTTTCTGAAACGTCAACTGTTATGTTACAGCTAAGATACTGTTATGTTACAGCTAAGATACTGTTATGTTACAGCTAAGATACTGTTATGTTACAGCTAAGATATTGTTATGTTACAGCTAAGATATTGTTATGTTATAGCTAAGATATTGTTATGTTACAGCTAAGTTATTGTTATATTATAGCTAAGTTATTGTTATGTTATAGCGAAGATACTGTTATGTTACAGCTAAGATATTGTTATGATACAGCTAAGATATTGTTATGTTACAGCTAAGTTATTGTTATGTTACAGCTAAGATACTGTTATGTTATAGCTAAGATACTGTTATGTTACAGCTAAGATACTGTTATGTTACAGCTAAGATATTGTTATGTTACAGCTAAGATACTGTTATGTTATAGCTAAGATATTGTTATGTTACAGCTAAGATACTGTTATGATACAGCTAAGATACTGTTATGTTACAGCTAAGATACTGTTATGTTACAGCTAAGATATTGTTATGTTACAGCTAAGATACTGTTATGTTACAGCTAAGATACTGTTATGTTACAGCTAAGATATTGTTATGTTACAGCTAAGATATTGTTATGTTATAGCTAAGATATTGTTATGTTATAGCTAAGATACTGTTATGTTATAGCTAAGATACTGTTATGTTATAGCTAAGATATTGTTATGTTATAGCTAAGATATTGTTATGTTACAGCTAAGATACTGTTATGTTACAGCTAAGATATTGTTATGTTATAGCTAAGATATTGTTATGTTATAGCTAAGATACTGTTATGATATAGCTAAGATATTGTTATGTTACAGCTAAGATACTGTTATGTTACAGCTAAGATATGGTTATGTTACAGCTAAGATACTGTTATGTTACAGCTAAGATACTGTTATGTTACAGCTAAGATATTGTTATGTTACAGCTAAGATACTGTTATGTTACAGCTAAGATATTGTTATGTTACAGCTAAGATATTGTTATGTTATAGCTAAGATATTGTTATGTTACAGCTAAGATATTGTTATGTTATAGCTAAGATATTGTTATGTTATAGCTAAGATACTGCTATGTTACAGCTAAGATATTGTTATGTTATAGCTAAGATATTGTTATGTTACAGCTAAGATACTGTTATGTTATAGCTAAGATACTGTTATGTTACAGCTAAGATACTGTTATGTTGCAGCTAAGATACTGTTATGTTGCAGCCAAGATATTGTTATGTTACAGCTAAGATATTGTTATGTTACAGCTAAGATACTGTTATGTTATAGCTAAGATATTGTTATGTTACAGCTAAGATACTGTTATGTTACAGCTAAGATACTGTTATGTTACAGCTAAGATACTGTTATGTTACAGCTAAGATACTGTTATGTTACAGCTAAGATACTGTTATGTTACAGCTAAGATAATGTATGTTATAGATAAGATACTGTTATATTACAGCTAAGATACTGTTATGTTACAGCTAAGTTATGTGAGTTGAACAGAGCTTCTTGTCTTGCCAGAAGAAGAAAGGAAAAACAGATTTTCAAAGTGAGAAATGGTGCTTGCAGCAGCGTGGTCGGCTAATGCCGCGGACAGGAAATGGCCCACAATGCCCCAGATGATATGAAACAAAAAAAGATAGAACATAACTTTCTAAACTAATGAAATAATTTAATGAAATAAAACCGGCTTCTTACTTTAACAACATGAGTAGTTGTCAAATATGTTTGTTGGTTTGTTTAATTCAAACCAGAAGTAATATGGCTCTCAAGTAATTTACAAGTCCCAGAGAACATGGCGTTCTTGAGTATCTCATAATTACCCACCGTTATTTTAGGTCAAGCATAAAATTTTTCAACTCGTATTTTCAAAGAGCTCAATGTTTCTATACATAATGTAATTGATATAGCTCTCCTCCAAGGATACGAAATGAAATAGCAAACAAAACATTTCGTTTCCTGATTTGCTGCACATCTGTCAATGCTCAGCATCAACACTCCATAGAGGTAACTGATCACCAATCCATAGAGGTAACCTGTTACCAAGCCAAGAGGTAATTTCTATAGTGGTAAAACAATGAGGTTAATTGCAACTCTTTTTCTACATTCCCTGTACCCACCCCTGGCCGGTAACACTTTATGAGGTCCACTAAACCCCTAACTAATCCTCCCTCACACCCCTACCAGACTTCCAATTCTCACCAAATCCCCTGTGAGATAGTAACATTTCCTACAGAAGAGTTGTCTGCTCCAAATTACAACCAGACTTGGAATTGCCCCCCTCCGTTAGTTATGACTCCACTGCTGCACACATCATACATCTCTGGCTCTTTATTATAAGTCCTTTATAGCATTTCCCAACCTTAAATCTTACCAAGCACTCAGAACTAAGGCTATAATCCAAGAAACAAAAGGCGTCTCTTGCGTACTAGGGGTCTTCATCCATCAGCACCCTTAGACATGCCATCAACCCCTACTGGTAGGTGAACCTTCCTTCTGTCATCTTCTGGACACTCCAACCTCTGCAGTGCGGGTCAGACAAGCTTAATAAAACTGGTCATCCATTTTGTCCTAGACTAAGAATGGAGAGTGATCTCTTTTTGGCTGAGCAAGGATGCTCAACCTGGAGTCGGCTGCTCAATGTGTAACAGATAACATAATACCAGCTATCTTTTGAAATAGACAAAACCTGTTGGTACCTTGAAACAACAGATGGCTGTATTCCAAGATGACTGCTTATACTGTTGTGTTGAGCGGCATTCTAAGTTGATTATTTCAACTAATTCATTTACATACTTTTTGTATATATATCGCTGCATGAGTAATATTGTACATTCTCTGTACTTTGCTTTATGCCTAGATTTAGGACTAGAGACTATATACACTAAATAACTTACATCTGGGACAGTTACAGGATATGGGAGGACGTTGCAGGATGGATATGGGTATATGTTACAAGATATGAGAGGACATTGCAGGGTGGATATGGGGGAGTGGTTACAGGATATGGGAGAACATTGCAGGGTGGATATAAGGGAGTGGTTACAGGATATGGGAGGACATTGCAGGGTGGATATAAGGGAGTGGTTACAGGATATGGGAGGACGTTGCAGGATGGATATGGGGATGTGTTACAAGATATGAGAGGACATTACAGGATAGGGGAGAGGTTTTACACTGGTTTTAGGAGTTTCATAACTGCCCGAGTGTGTGTAATAGTTGAGTATTGCACTAGTTATTGCCTCGAACGGAGACAAGACTGAAAACGTTTACAGTACACAGCAGACCATATACAACACCAAACCATAGGGATATTCACCCACAATGTGTTCAAGTAGATTGATTTGTCTGAATGTTTCTAAACTAAAAGAGCCAAGTTGGAAATAATTTGCCTTCATTTCACAATATTACCAAGAGCCATTCCAAGCTAAAAACAACTTTTAATGTCAGCACTGAAGCGTATAGATAATTGCGTCTTTCCATCCTCAATTGTTGCCCAAACGACAAACTTATCTATGTCACTGTGTCACTGTGTTCAATACTTTTTCATGTATCCAACAAAACGGAGCTGGGAAACAAAGGACCTAGATTGAGAGATAATAAAGCTGTGTACTGCATGCAACCAGAAAAGATTGATAAACAAACGCCTAGTATTCACTGATGAGAAAGCAGTAGTGAGTAATTATTATCCATATAAACTGTTTCCAAAGAATACAAGATTTCCAAATTACTAAATATACTTTCAAACTTCACAAAATGGTATCCAATTAGTGAAAATACTAAGTGACTTCGCATTATGGTAATTTAATTGCACACTCATTTCTGTTCCAAGTCTAATAAATAAAAAAAGCAGCTTAGAAAAATCACCAGGTGTAAAATTAATATGATAAAATTGTTATAATGTTAAACAAAAACTTGACTTGAAAAAAATTAGCTCTTTTTGCAAAAAAAATAACATTGCAAAATAACAGCAAAAGAAACTGTATTATTAAAATAAACTTTTAATCAACTATTTAAATGGAGTTGTAAATAATTGCATGAGATTTCTAAGCCAATGGCTGGACCGACAGTGCTGAGCCACTGAAGTAGATACAATTGATTACTGCAGGACTGAGGGGTGGTGCTAGCCATCAGGGAGCCAGTCTTACACGGGTGAAGCATATAAACTGGTGATTGAGTTATTGGATGTTCTACCTGAGTGACAGTGGACCACAGCTGGCTCTTCATACAATCCTTGTGGTATTCACTGAATATCTCAGTAACTTCATTTTGATCTAATGCTCGGCCATCTTGATGGTGGGCTTTGAAATAAAGTACAGGCACATTGTAACTAGCGCTGTAGATGATGTGATATTCAACTGTTTTCAAGCTTCCAGGTTGATACAAAATTGTATCGGCATCTGCTTCACTCGAGCAGCCATTTAAAGTTGACTCATCAGAGAGAAGGCCATTGAAAGAGGTGGTATCATACTTGGTACTATCCGTGTTGTAGCACCGCTTGCTTAAATAACTAATCATCTTCTGACAAGAGTTCAACTGCTCCACCAGCTCCCAATCATCTCCGATTATTAGGGAACTTTTATGAAATATTCTGGCCTGATCAACAAATTCCTTATAAGTAAGGCAGCCGGCCATATTGGAAATTTTTTTCTGTGACAGTCTGAAAAAAAACAGATTATTTTACATCCAAAGACAAACTTTTAGCTAAAAAATGTAGTGTGCAACACATTCAAAAAAAGACTACATTGACAAAACCTCTTGATGGAAAATTTGCTGTTCGCGCAGCTATAGCTTTATATAGCAATTGACTGTATGCGATAATTTATTGTCTAAGTGACAGCTTAGCAAATCAATATTACATACTTTTAATAAGGCTGGACAGTAAGAACTTGCATCTTTTTGTGATCATCATTCTTTGTTTCAGATGTCTCATCATCAAAATTCCACGATTTTACAAGAAAAGGCAAACAAGGATTGTAAAGATACCAAAAAATAACAACAAACTTTAAATGATGATATGAAAGCCTAAATTTAAATAAATTTTGATTTTAAAATGAAGCTACAATCCACATAGAACTTAGAAGTGCAATTCATCAGCACAAGGTGGTAATTGTATATCCAATACCTTAATAATAATGAATGCAACATTGAACATTCCTATGACAAACTTAACAAAATAGTAGTGTAGAATATACAACAACATAATGTAAAATAAACATCTACATGAAGTGAAATAAATAAACAACAACATAATAATATTTTATTATAAACAACAACAAAAAACTGTGTAAAATAAATACTCACAACAATGAAACTAACATTTCTTCAAAAATCTTTGAATTTGTGTTCTCCTTTTCAACTACTTGAAAATAGATAAAGGCATTTTAAGGAAAACTTGACATTCATATGACATAATCATCTAACCACAGGGAGCCATGTATAATTGGTAACAAACTGGAGTTGTAATAATAATAAAAATTAAGTTTAATAAATGATAATAATATAATAATAATAATAATAAATAATAAGTAAAAGAATTTTTTTTACAACGGCGATAAATTAATAAATTAAATATTATATTATAATACTCAGTATTATAGGCACAGGTTGACAGTATCATATATATTATTGTTATTATTGTAAGAAAAACTATTTTAGTTATTTTTATTACAACTTCAGTTTGTTACCAATCATACGTGGCTCACTGTGCATGGTGATGTTATAATACTGATACTCACTGGCCACTTCTTCTATCGCACCTGACTGAGGGAGCCATAGACTTCGCCTATGAGATATTACGGCTTCAGGATATTTCGTCTACTAGATACTAAGACTAAAAGACGTTTTGCCTACAAGATAACAGGTCTACAAGAGGTTACGTCTAAAATCCAGGATGCTACGTCTAAAATCTGGGATGTTATGTCTAAACGTATGCGCTACATTATAGAGACTGTGGAAGGACAACTCTTGTATTCATGGATAATTTAATATCAGCAGTGAATAATAGTTTTAACTTCTACTAAAGAACCTGGATTCCTGGATTAGATTTAATCAAACTCTCTGCTTCTATAAATGGACACATAATTGCTTATACCCCCATAAACATGCATAAGTAGGTAATTTCACAAATGTAATACAAATGCGATGAAGTTTTTCATCAGCAAGACTCCATCACTGTTTAATAATATCAAGATTCTCGATTCCAACTTTGAATTTAAATTGCAGTACAATTTTTGTCATGCAATTTTAGGTTCCAGATTTTTTCTATAACGCAATACTGCCAATTCTCTCCTGAACTTGGCCGCCATTCTACCGTAATCAAAAATAATATTTCAGTCACCTTTATTCTTGGATGCCATAACCAGCCTATGAGTCAACAGACTTGTAACTCTAATATCAACTGCTCTACACATCTGAACATATACATTTATAAGTCTTCAACAACAATTTCCTGTTTAAAACTATATTTACTCTACACGCAAATTTCTTTGATTAACAACTTAGAGATAAAGTCAAATAGAATAAAACGTAAATTGACCGAATTATCATATAAATAAAAGCACAAACTTTCCTTTAGAACTTCACAAAACTCTCTCACTTCTGTGTGACTTTATTGGTATGTGCAGTAGCTGATGGGGTTTCAAACTAAATTCTGCATATATCAGTTCTACGGAAAACATGTGAAGAGTGAACAACAGAAAATAAAGTATACTTCGATTTGCGAAAAAGTCATTCTAGCTGACACATAAATGAACAATCAAAATACAAAACGGACAACTTTAAAAACAGCAAGTTGATGAAGCAAAAAAAATTAGATATCTCAGCCTAATCAGACAATTCCTTCTCCTGATTCATCAGACAAGAAACGCGTCAGAAAAAATCAATCCTTGAGACAAATTTTCTTCACAGCTCTGTCTGCAAGCAAAAAAATGGCAATGACATGTATAACTAGTTAAAATAGGTACGTCGATGGAAATAGATGGCAGTTGCTTAGCAAAGGTTGGTCATGTTATAGCATTAAATAGCATTGCCATAACATAAAGCTACCAGGTGTATAATAATTCATACGTGGCCAGCATTTTTCATAAAATCACTCTGTCATCTTTTGATAAAAAAATTATAAATGAAATTGGGAAATATGATTAGTTAAACAGGAAACGCAAAACTGCTTAGCGATCTTTCAATTTCACTGAAAAGTGACAATAGCTTTCTGTTAACTATTGCTCGGGCAGTATTATTAATTGCTAAGCTAAATTAATGGGCAATGAAGACTTAGTAGAAGTTATCTCCCTCAACTGATGTGACATCATTACTCATTCATTCAATTTATCATTAGAAATAACGACTGACTGAAACATTAGCTTACTTTGACATATTACCAACAGCTTATGTGACAGAAATCATGTTGATGCAAAGGCTCGAGAGAACCCTATAACTTTTGAAAGTTTTTAATAAAAGAATTTTAACAAAAAATATTATACCCACAAATACTGTGAGGAGAAGCTACAATTTTGCATAACAAGCTTGTTCAATTGAAGGCACAAATAAATGATGATGCACGCAGCGAAGTCCTGCTTCCATAACCAAAATTTATCGTATAGTGGAAGTAATTTAGATGAAGGGCGCATTGTCATCCGTTGGTAACATTGATCATAATGCTCAAAATCATTTCATGCATGTTTAGGGATTTAATAAAGTCAAGTTTTGCAACCGCAAAAGAACTAAGCAATTGTTGTATGAATAGTAATCAAAATGTGTTTGCTTGTGTAAACTTTTGCAAATTTCAGACGGACAGACTATTATTATTATTGCTATTACTTTCATGTTTATTATGAACAAGCTACAAAAACAGAATTTGTTCAACTGTTGATTTTACTATTATTATATATCATATATTAATTTGTGAAAGAAACAATAATTACAAGTAGTACTGAATTTACCCTCGACAATAATAATAAAATGAATGGTGGATGTAATGAATATTTTTATAACCAGTTGCACTAGAAACTGGGAGATAGCTCCCGCCATGTCATTATTGATATTATATTTACATGACATTACTTTTGCTTCTGAAGCTTAGAATGCATGGTTTAGACTAAATTAGTCACCAAAGTGCAGATAAAGCATAAAAAAACTGGAAAAACTTACCACTACTACTACTGGATCAATCTCCTATTATTGCCTGTCGTTACACTGACTTGTCAGTGTGGTGAGTACTGCCATTACTTCATTACATGAGCCTGAAACAAGGTACAGGTAGAATGTTATAGTACACCTACTACATCTGTAGATAAGTTGATGTGATACAAAACATAGGTAGACATCGCTTACAACAAAACATAAAAATGTGGAAATTCCCTTAGTACTAAAGTCAAAAACTTCAAATTTACCGTTAAAAGTAATATTTGGATTTGGTGCACTGTCAGCTATGAAAGTATAATGGCTTTCTTTGGCATCAGATTAAACTTTAAAAAAAGCTTTCCATTTTTCTTATAAAACCAATCCTAAAACAAAAGATTATAGAATATATGAATTGCCATGCCCACAAACAGGTACACAACAAGCATATTCCTTAAAGGGCCTAGGACGCCTAATTTAAAAAGGATTTGATTCAATTTAAACTTTTTGAGGTTGAAATGTGTTCAAAAATTATCTGGAGTTGCCCTCTCACCAGAAAGACAATTCCTATAGACAGTCAGCACTCACTAAGACGCAATTTTTCCCTAGAAGACGCAACAAGTTATATAGAGCTATAAAGTGAGTTTTCAAAATTTTGGCTGTTTGTATAGAAGTAGGGCACCTTGTTGGTGCTGTTTTTCTCTAGTCAGTAATTTTTTTCCATCTTTGGTAAGCTCACTATTATGTATCTACCGGCGTTCGTGTGAGTGTTTGTGATCAAAATCAAAAGAATTAATGAAACATTTCTAGTAAAATAATAATTTTCAAATGAAAAACTAATCAAACAATAAAATTGGTATAAGTTTATAATATTAATCGATGAAAGAAAAAAAATTTAGCCAAAATTATATTTCCGACCTTGTTTTTTTTTTCTCACAACAAAGATAAGAATTAAATCTGAAACAACGGCTATCTTCCAAGAATAATAATAATAATTAAGATTTTTAGAAGGTGGTTTTAAACTGAAAACATAATTAAAATGGTACAAACTACTTGTTGGAATATACCGTATAATATCATAATGAAGCTGCAGCTCGCAGATAGACCCTTATGTCGACAGTGTTGTCATAGACCTCCATAGACCTCTACAAACCCATTGCACTTTTGTTGCCGCAAGTGAGTTTTCTCGATAGTTTTACAATGCTTGATGAGAGAACAACTCTACACAAAACGTGCATCTTACAAAGCCCGTCCTAAGCCATTCATTAAATAATGAGCTTTTCAGTGTTTGTTGGATAAAACAAGCAGAGTAATAGTCTCATTTTCATTTCGCATTTTAGCCACAGGAAATCAAGATTTAGTGAACTTGCACACCTACTACATGTACACAGCTAGGTATATCAACAGATTTTTTCCTTCATCGTCAGACTAATCACAGAAAATCAGTTATAACCATGCCTGTACAATGTCCACTTTTTTCTTGTCCAAGCCTATCTTCAACCTTGAGCACCCATTGCAGGATGATAATCCTGCAAAAATTAACAGCAGATCATTCATTTTCAATGTATGAATAAAACATTTATGCTAGTACAGGAAGATTAGAACCTTTCGCACAACTTTTTATGCAGATTCTGGTTAAAGATTATGATGATGACAAAAACATTTTTCAGTAAGTGTGGGAGTTGTCTACTTGAAAATGAACAACTCCAGTAATTGAAAAATGATAGAGATGAAAATTAGTTTTCACCACATCATCAACAAGTTGTGACATCCAGAGAACAAAACTCAAACATACACAGTGAATGAAGAATAGCTGAGCATGGTCAACGGTTAACACATACTGCATCATGTTTTTGCTTGGAAGAAATTCAGCTTCAAATTGACCTATTAAGCAAACTGCTCAAATTATATATGTTTAACACAAGCATAATAATAAAGTGATAATAATAATTAACAAAATTATTATAATTAGTAATAATTATAATAATAATAGTAGTATTGGATTATAACAATAAAATAAGGATTGTTACTACTTTCAAGTACTTCTGCAAAAAACTTATTCAGTTTTTTCTTTGGGTCAATAATAATCAGTTCAATAACACAGTGGTCTTTCAAACTGCTGATACAAAGTTTTGGGGTTTCAATATCACTTACCACTAGTAGTTCAGGTTTTCCAGCAACTGCACCATGGTCCATAACCACGGTGTTTTTTTGTACAGTTGACACCAAAATGATGAGACATGATGATATAGACGTAATAGCCTAGTTTTTAGACGTAACATCCCAGATTTTAGACGTAATATCTTATAAGCGAAGTCTCTAGTAGACCAAACCTCCAGAAGACGTAATCTCTAATAGACGAAATCTCCTGAAGCCGTAGTATCTTGTAGGCGTAATATCACCCACCCGCACCTGACAGAAGACTTAAAAATGAGCAAATACAGAAATGGACTCACTTTCTGTTAAACGTTATACTATTGGGTTAATTTATTCAGGAGCCCAATATTTAACCAATGAAACAAGTATTGACAAATTGTCACATTAAATAAATGTCGGTGCAGCGACTCGCTGTGCAGAATTCTCCTGCGAGTGTTTTACAAAAATACCGGTCTCACGTTGGTTATTTTGGTTTCATCAAAGACAAAGTGCAACGCAACCATCAGCTGGCCAGTGACCTTCATGGGAATGTTTTTTTTTTCATAAATCACTCTTTGGCTCAAAATCAAAAGGTTATTATAATTCCCGCTGCGCCAGCTCATTATGATTAGTTGTTGAAAATTACACATTTTTTTATAATTAATAAATAATAAATAAATGATAATAATAATCATCATAATATAATGATAATAATAATAATTATTAATTAAGATTTAATTATATATATTATTATTAATTATATTATAAAAATACTAATTATTATAATGATTATTATTATAATAAATGATAGGTTATTATGTAATGTTGTAATATTAAATATTACTTTGATAATATTACAACATCATTATCTAATAATTATTATAATAAGATAATGATAATAATAATAATTAAATTAATAGTCTTCTTATTATTGTTGTTGTTGTTATTAGTAAGTGAAGTATTTATTATTATAATATTACTTCGTACTTCTAGGATGATCGCCAACTTCAATGCTGACGGTCCCGGCAATGTGGCAAGCCGTCTGTCGGTAATCGGTCCAGTGTAGTCAACGGGAAATCAGGGGATTGCCAGTCTTGGGACCTAGCCAGCCACCGGGGGACCATGTACTGTAGCAGTGAGCTACTGGGGGGGGGGCAAGGAATTCCAGACTTTGGCTGTAGCAACGAAGAAGCTCTTTTGGTGTGATTTCGAGTTGCAGTGGAGTGGGGGATGGTGTACTGCTGGTCATGGCGTCTTGAGTAGCCCAAAGTTGGGATGTGCCTGTCGAGGAAGTCCTCAACACTGGTCGCGACCTCCCCAAAGTGCATTGACCGGAAGAAACCCAGTCTATATATAGCTAGCATCACAAGTGTAATTCGTAAATAGAATTTTTTTTTCTCAAATTGAGCATAAGCTATGTAGTGTGCTGATGTGAGACAAATAGCAACTTTGCGTCAATTGAAGGGTAATGACATTGACAATGATGTTACACACTGTTATATATTCCTGAAACCTGATTGGCCAGAAAGATGGTAGTGTGTACTTTTGAATTGACAAAAAGATAGTCTGGGCAGTGAGCTAGCAGAGTTTGTGCTATTGAGTTTTGCTTAGTTATGTGAAGTGGTGGAAGGGTTTCTGACAATCAGATAAACTGATATTAACCACAAACAATTTACTGCAAATTATCTTCAGCTATTAAACCAATTAGTTGTCCATCCCTTGGTGCAAAAATTATTTGTGTCACATCAGTGGGTGCCTCATAAGAATGATTGAGAAAAAGTACCTTTGCTTAAACACAAAACATGATTTGAGGTCTCACTGTGAAACATTGCTGACAACGGTGTTGTTACAGTGAGGCAAAATCAATGAGGCGTGGCGATGCGTATGCAATAATGAGGCGGAAGCTAGCTAATGGCAAAACATAGCGCATGAAGTTTTCTTTTCATTTGGAAATGGCTCCCCAATAAAGTTACTTTTTTGTCTAATGTTATTGCTCTTTGATAAATAGCGTAGCATTGGTCGGTGAGATAATAGAGAAATTGAATAATATATACTGGAACCTAGGGACCTGGAACCACGGCGCACAAGGAAATTGACGGTTTACAATACATTGTCAAACCAAATTTTTTTGGACCCCACAGCTATGTAGGCAGTGCAATGATTAGACAAACTTGAGCGGAATATTGTTTCCTCTTTATGTCATTTTAAATTTTGCTTCTAGCAGCTTCTGGCCCCAAGTTATTGAAGAATCAGTCACACAGGAATATTTGAAAAATCAAAAAAATTGTGCGGGTTGCAATTACAGTACATATAGATATTTTGTCTTAATAAATGCTATGCTCACATGGGTTCTGTACACGCTATATATAATCGATTGTCGTCATCATCCTCCATCCATGATCGTCAGCAATGACGAATGGAATTTGTTTGGCCAATATATGTAGTTTAGCGTGTATTATGTCTTCATTTATTATCTATCCACAATTATATTTATTAAGAGATTAATTTACTAGATAATAAGTGATATAAATTACATCCCCAACAGTGAAAAAGAGAAGTTTTCATATTTTTTTTATCATCTGCGTTCTTGATTCTATTAACCAGCACGCAATACTACTTAAATATCGGGTGCGTCGAAACTAGGTACCCCATACGCCCTACCTCTATCCCATACCAAATAACCTTAATGTTCAATTTGGGTACATATTTGACTATAATTTAATTGTTCATCAATTTTATGACAGAGAATGTAACAAAAACATAAAGTTATTTGTTTTATTTTTATATACTCAGGCATTTTTGTATATACCCCATGCATCGTTGTTTTTATTTTAATATCGTGTGGTGGCACTTGGGGGTGAAGCTTATTCTTGGCTGCATGAAAGCAACCACCCAATGGGGAGAGCTATCGTCTTTTTCAAGCGATTCAATAATCGAAAACAGTTTATAGCCAAGTTGAATTATATACAAGAGTGTGTTTCAGATTTTGTATTTAATTTGCTATTTGCTATTTTTTATCTGTTTTAAAATGCATTCAAAAAAAGAACACATTAATTTTGGAATGAAAATTAAAAAAACCTACCAAAATATTTAGATTAGTATTTTGTACTGATTCAAATTTGGCAAAAACCTTTGTGTTTTTAAAAAATGAAAACTTATTTTCTAAGAAACCATGACCATAGATTTTAAAAATATTTTGAAATTTCACGACTGTAACATCGATGCCAAAGACGATACAAACTACCCTCTTTGTCATCTTTGAAATAAACGTCACTAATGAGTTCAAAGATGATAACCATTGCACTCAATTTAGTGTTATTGTTTAGGGTGTCGTACTTTAAAATGAATGAAAGTTTTCAGTCCATTTATATCTTTAGCCAATAGAATCAATTACTTGGAAGTCATGCGGCTCCTGGCGTATGTTCTCATTCATGCTATCCCCATTCATGTAGAGTTTGCATTGTAATAAAATACAAAGATACAGCAACAATAAAGCACCGAAGTAAAACCACATTTAGTTTTCTTTCTTACCGAAATACTGCAAGCTCACATTACGCACACTGATTGACTAAAAGCACACAATAGTTTGACTGGTGAGTCATCTGCGAGGTCTGACTGGTGAGTCAACAGCAAGTTTTGACAGCTGGACTTGTTTGACTGCCTCGCTGGTCTGAGCAAGTCAGTCAACAAGTCATGACTGCTAAGAGTCTGACATTTGTCAGAATAGACTTCAGTAGCTAACTTCCTGGTGCACAGAGAGGTGTGCAGGTGGTCAAGCTACTGCATTAAAGTTGGCAAAGAGGCTCACAGCAAAATTCTGCACAATATTATTACTGGTGATTTAATTTATCAGAGAATAATAGAAAGTAATATGAATAAGTTACGATGGATCATGATACTGTAGACCCTCGTGTTTTCAAAAACAGTTGAACCATTTTGACATAGTCAAGATGCTCTGCAGCGCCTCTTTTTACATGGAAAATAATAAGACAGTTGCAGCAAGTACTCTTATGAATTATATCTTGAAGCGAGTGTCGTTCTTTTAATAAATAAATATTGGCCTAGGTAGTTAGTTGTGGAGTTTAATACAGTAAAACTGTGTTTCCTGTCTAATAACCACAAAAATTTTCAAATCGCACAGCTGTTTTGTGAAAAATGCAGACCATTTTAAAATAATTCAGACCATGTGGAGAAGTACAGATCGCATGCATGCCTTAGAAACAGTGTGAACTTTTTTCAATCTGTATGAACTATTTTGAAATGGTTTGAACTTAACTGAAATTATCTGAACTATTTTGGAAATGTTTGAAAGGCATGTAAAGAGTATAATTTTCAAACCAAAATCAGGACTTCTCATTTTCTTTATAGCCTTGATGTAAAATACTAACCTGGAGCAATGGACATGAAAAATCATTAAACTGTATGAGTATTTTTATTGCTAGGTCAATTAGGTGTAAGAGTTTTCTGCTACTACTGAATAACTCAACATGCCTGACTGGGGTTTGAACTCGAGACCCTACGGCAATACTGCCTTGCACAGTGGCTAGACACTTTAACAATTGCACCAACTAGGATTAAGGTGGGTATGATAGTATGTATATTTTAAATAAAGTGAATGATAGACCAAATCATGTGAATTATTTATGATGGAAAAAAGAGAGCAGCCATGGCTTAGTAGCAAGAGCGCATGGATTATGATGAGCAGTTCATGGGTCCAGGTCCCAATTGAGTACACATAAGCTGTTAATGGTTTCTGATACCATAATTTGCCAATAGTGGTATCGAGAAATGCATTTCATCGTAAAATGCTTCTGTGCCCCAGAGCCAGAGGCTCCTTTGCTTGCTTTGCAATGCATTCCACGACACTGCAAGTGCAAAATTGTTAATAAGATCAAGGTTTTGCCTGGTAAAATGTGCCATGGAGCAAAACAAAGCACCCATGATGAAGCAAAATTTGGAATGAATGTTGACAAAAACAAATGTAAAACAAATCGAAATGATAGTTTACACATCCTAGAATGAGATTCCACAGGCTTCCATTGAATGAAATGATAGTTTACACATCCTAGAATGAGATTCCACAGGCTTCCATTGAATGAAATGATAGTTTACACATCCTAGAATGAGATTCCACAGGCTTCCATTGAATGAAATGATTGAAAGAATATTTGGGCCATCACTTTAATAAGTGCTCACATTCGTTTTCAGCAGCTTATATATAAAGTTTTTTTTGTTCTATTGGGACGTTAGGGCAATCCTGAAAGCAGGCCTCATAAAGATTAAGCTATTGCAAGCAGCATCCTAAACATATGACTGCTGTTAAACAGGCCAATTTTTCAAAATGGCAAAAGCAGAGCTGTGACAAATCACGATTTTCATGACTCAAATCAAACCATTTAAATTTTCCTTCAAATCAAATCAAATTTTTACAAATGAGTAAAAATTTCAAATCAAGTCAAATCATGCGTTTTCCCAAATCAAATCAAATATTTGGAGCGTCATTTTCAGCAAATTTTTCAAATCATCACTGAAACTATTAGAAATGTAATAAAAAACCTTCAGCTTTTAATAGGCTGCCTAAACAAATTGACCCAAATTTAGATCACAATGTGTGGTTAGCTGGCCTCTAGAAAACAATATTCTAACTTGATTACTTTCGCAATCTTGCATTTTCCTTTGAACACTTTCGAGTGGAACTTATTTATTGGTATGCCGACCAATATATATTATCATTTAAATTCCAAAGTAATGCTTGGACTAGCCAAATGAACTAGCCAGTTCCATGCAATAGATAAAATGCACACCCAGTAAACAAAACAATCAACCACTATAGTTTATACTTTTCTGAAGTTCTTTCATTGTCAAAAGACTGTCGTTGTGGTAGCCTATATTGCTAATAGTACCAGCGATACTAGATAATTGATAAATAATAGCAAACACTGAGCATTAGTTTACATATGTATCAAAGCAGTTATCATTATAGTACGTCATCAACTAATGCATTACTCAATACAAATAAGTAAATAACCTGGTCGCCATTCATAAACACTCACCACTTACTTTCAAGTCAGAAAAGAAAGCAGTCAACTAATAATTCAACTTTTGCTGATGAAAACTAATACATAAAAGAAAAGGCAGCATAGTTTTCCATGATCCTTGATTACTATAGGCTAATAATTAGGTAGTTTCTTTTCACCGCTTTTATTTATTTGCTACAATTGAATACTACAATCTCAGGTCAATTACAAGCATTAAGAAAAGCTGCACACATCATCACTGGTTTTTTTGATGATTTGCTGTATTTTTGCAAATATTTGGTCAAATCGTGGGAAAAGAGGCAAATCAAATCAAATAATGATGAAGAGTAACCAAATCAAATCACCAGTTGTATCGAATATTTGAAACAAATCATTTTTCAAATATTTGAGTCACCAAATATTTGAATCTCGGTGATTTGGTCACAGCTCTGGGCAAAAGGGTATCTATTTGACTCTACAATTGATACGCAAAGCGCAATCAAATTTAGAATCACTTTGTTTTCACACCACATCTGACCAAGCAGGGAATACAATGAGAAGTCAAATATTTTGCTGAAGAGTGATTGTGAGGGAATTGAACACAGACTAGTATCAGCAATGTCGGTATTCTCTTCTTATCAACGTAGGCAACTTCTAGAACAAAGTTCACAATTATATTTTATATATTACTAGTAATGAATATTGAAAATCTTCACCCATGATATCCAGTCATTCTATTTTAAACCTTAGCCAAAATTTATTTCAAGTGTGTCGACATTGATTTTAGGAGTGTCTACATTTATTTCTGGTTTTTCTGCTTCTATTCCTGTTGAGGTTTGTTTATCCTTAAGTCTTCTCTAATCGCTGATGGGCCTCTAGAATTGTTCCAAGGGGCCAATGTATACACACCTTTATTTTACTCCTACGCTTATTATGATACTGATAATTGTTCTGTCACACATATTACTGTACATATATATTGCTGAGTTGGCGAGATCTATAATTGTTATAATTAATTATTATTAATGCTATTGTTCCAGTTGTTATTATTGCTACTCCTGCAATTACTAATATCACTATTATTATTATTATTTACTGATTATTATTATGACAGTTATATTAGTGTGATTTACTAGTTACTAATTCACTATTTAACATCCTTAGTAATCACTGGTTATCACAAATTAAGCTAACTCCTTGTTATCAAAACAAACTGACAGCCACCATTTTGCCTGATCGACCTAATATATGTATCGGAATTGTCGGTCACATTGTTCATGGCCATATTTCTGATAAATCTTCAAATATGGGGATTTTAATCTAAAATTTTAAGACATTTTCATTGATTTTCTTCATCCTGGTCTTTGTCACAGGCCAGGAGATATCATGCCTGGTTTTCATCATTAATATTTTTTAGGGATCTTCAATGGGATGTTTGTGCCTCCCTACCATTCCTATTGCGAGCGTTATCTAGAAACAATGCCAGTCTCAAATTTTGAGGCTTTTGAAAGTCTCTGCACAATTAATAATTTTGCAAACAAGCCAATTTTTTTAAAGTCTGTTTTATGGCCTGATATAAGTTGCGCATCAAGGAAAGAATTACTATAGAAGGACGTAACGAGAGAACAACTTCTCAACAGTGTCTTTATTATAGGATTACCTGAAACGCATAAATTGATTTAAATATTCAGTCAAAAATCCATAGCGAAGCGCCTTCAATTTATAGATTCACTGGTTAAACCAAATCATGTTATCAAAGTTTTTGAAAACTTTTTTCCACCATTTTTATTCTCACCATCAGGCAGACAAAAGGCAAATAGGGGATTTTCTCCTGCAATCTGTTTTGACCAGTTAACCACCAAGCCATCTTAAATAATAGTGAAAATCTCTATTTCAAATAAATAATTATACATCCGTACAAGTCAATTTCCTGCAGATGAGGCAGTATTGGAGTTGTTTGGTCTGCAGATAAATATGGTTTACCTTCCTCAAGCTGTCAGCAGTCTCAATACTACCGTGTGTAGCAAATGTAGCTACAGGCGATTGTCAACATCTTGGCCACTGTACAAGGTAACTGATCATTCTACATAAAGCCTTTCTTATAGTCTCACCTCTAAAGGTGATAACTCTATGAGCTATGCCTACTACCGTTAATAGAAGACAACTACAAACTTTGACTGGCAACTGGTGTGACAACTGATAGATATTGGTACCAGTCAAATCTAACGACCTGGCCACAACTTTTTGACCGATTAACTACTAATGCAAAATGTATTGTATTTCAGTTTTATTTTAGCTGAAGTCAATGGAGTGACACACGGAGTAATATATAAATCCATTTCTGTAGAAAAAGTCAAGCATTCAAAAGCAGCCGAGAGCTAGTTATGATGTGGTTACAATTCCAGGAGAAAAGAAAGGCAAGTTTTTACATGGATTACCGCTGTTTCATGCTGTTGGCAAACAATATTTGCTGTAATGTTTTTTAATAAGCAAGTTTACCATTTACTGTTTGTGCATTAACTTTTGTCTACTATTGTCTGGTAACACTAACAGTCTACTATTGTCTGGTAGTGCCATTGTAAGGTAACTCTCGAAATCTATTATTGTATGGTAACATTAGCAGTTTACTATTGTTTGGTAACCCGAGCAGCCTACTATTGTTTGGTAACACTAGCATTCTACTATTATCTGGTAGTACTTTTGTCTGGTAACTCTCGCAGTCTACCATTATCTGGTAGTACTATTGTCTGGTAACTCTTGCATTCTACTATTATCTGGTAGTACTATTGTCTGGTAACTCTTGCAGTCTACTATTGTCTGGTAACTCTCGCAGTCTACTATTGTATGGTAACACTAGCAATCTAATATTGTATGGCAACCCTAGCAATTTACTATTGTATGGTAACACTAGCAATCTACTATTGTAGGGTAACACTAGCAGTGTACTATTGTATGGTAACACTAGCAATCTACTGTTGTATGGTAACACTAGCAATCTACTATTGTATGGTAACACTAGCAGTCTACTATTGTATGGTAACACTAGCAATCTACTATTGTATGGTAACACTAGCAGTCTACTATTGTATAGTAACACTAGCAGTCTACTATTGTATGGTAACACTCGCAGTGTACTATTGTATGGTAACACTAGCAATCTACTATTGTATGGTAACACTAGCAGTCTACTATTGTATGGTAACACTAGCAGTCTACTATTGTATGGTAACACTAGCAATCTACTATTGTATGGTAACACTAGCAGTCTACTATTGTATAGTAACACTAGCCGTCCAAAAAGGCTAAATCTACCCCAACACAAAACTCTTCTCAGTTTTCCATTTGCTGTTATAGGCTTCCATGTTCCTTTTGTTGTACACATCAGTTTTCTCCTGTTGCAGACATCAGTTTGGCTCTTCCCAAGCAATACAGCTCACAGTTTACCGAGGCTGCCTGGTATGACTGGTGGGTGAAGCAGGGCTACTTTCAACCTTCTCCTGCCAAAGAAAAGTTTGTGATGATTTTGCCTCCCCCCAATGTGACTGGTAGATTACACATCGGTCATGCATTCACTGGTGCTGTGCAGGATGCACTGGTCAGATGGTATGTATTTGTTTACCTGTGTATTCTTTAGCTGTAGCTGGTAGCTTTCAAACACAATTTCTTGTGGTAGGTAGCAATATAGTTCCATTAATGTACCCAAACAACATTTAAGGACTCTACGTTTATAATAGTAAAAATAAAATTCGGCTGGTTTAATGAGTGCTGCTACTAAAAAGGAGATAGCAGTTAAAATATGTGGTACAGCAATGGCAGCAAAGAAAAATAATTGTAGTGTGAGAAATTTCACATGGGGCGGAGTCGAAAAAATATTTTGCTCAATACTTGTTAGAAAATGTGAGTTGAGTTTGTACTACTAGTATCTAGTGTGTACTACTAGTTTGTACTACTAGTTTGTACTACTAGTTTGTACTACTAGTTTGTACTACTAGTTTGTACTACTAGTTTGTACTACTAGTTTGTACTACTAGTTTGTACTACTAGTTTGTACTACTAGTTTGTACTACTAGTTTGTACTACTAGTTTGTACTACTAGTTTGTACTACTAGTTTGTACTACTAGTATCTGGTTTGGGTGCAGGATTAAACGGGAGATACAATTTTTAATTTTACTGAAACCAGTAATCTGCAACGAAGCTTGGAGCGATAGGTCTGGTAGGCTGTGCGAGCTGTGCAGTTTGTGTTGGTTTGTGTACATGAATGGACATGTAACAGAGCATGCATAGATGTAAAGAGCTGGTATCTTGTCCACTGTACGTAGAAACAAGTAGGCTGTTGTTAATATGTCACCGCTGCTTTTAAAAAGCACATATCCTGCTTTTTAAAACAAGCTATATCAGTGCTTTCTAAATAGTACCACTCCCTACTGCTTTTTTTAAAATGCCATCACTGCTAGCTTTTTAAATAGCGCCGATCACTGCTTTAAAAAGCTATACCAGTTGCACTGCTGAGCAGTTCAATTTGTTCTCATCTCATATAAGCTGTCAGCGATATGATTCTTTCACATTTGCTTGACAACAGCCACACTGTTTGGAGGCCATCATCATTGCCATCACGTGGTTTTGGTGGCGCGGTAATGCTAGGAATGGGGCCATTCTAATGCTTCGAGATTGGATCCGTCAATCTGATTGACTTTGACTCTGCTGTGGCTGTACCGTAATCTTCTTACTGCTACTATACAATTGAAACACTTGGAAATATCTAGTAAATGTTACTAAAGCTTTTATGTGGTCTGCTAGGAATCGGATGCGAGGATTGAGCACCTTGTGGCTACCTGGCTTAGATCACGCAGGTATAGCCACCCAGGTAGTTGTGGAGAAACAGCTGTGGAGAGAGGAAAGATTAACCAGGCATGATGTGGGAAAGGAAGCATTTCTGAAGCTTGTTTGGGATTGGAAAGAAAAGTGAGTGATGCGATGGTACTCTGTCCTACTACTTTTTAAAAATAGATGACACATTTTATCGTTATTTTAATGCCTGTAGACGAGCTGAAGAGATCAATTCACAGTTGAAGCGAATGGGGCTCAGTCTAGACTGGAGTCGTGCCACCTTCACTATGGATGACAATATAAAGAAGGCAGTTACACACGCATTTTGTGAGCTCTACAATCAAGGTCTGATCTCTAGGAGCACACGAATAGTTAACTGGTCCTGTCAGCTCAAGTCCGCCATTGCAGACATTGAGGTGAATGCAAGCAAGTTGGAGTTGTCTTCTCTTCAACCGTCATAGAGCGCTGTGTAGTCATTACCAAATTACTGAAAATATTTGTGAATTAACCATTACATTTGTCGAATCTGTAAATTAATCATTTTTATTTTAAGCTGCTACATTTTTTTTCGAATAATTCCTTCAGATTTAATAGTTATTGTCGTTTGTGATGACTTTTTCGTCGCAGATAAATTCTAAAATCTGTCAATCTCAATCTTTTGATAATTTAAAACCTGAAAATAATTTTATTGATTATAAATTCCTCGTAGTGTTTGAGATGCTAGCCGAGCAGCATATCACATGGGTGCTAGTGTGTACATGATACCAGATATACCAACAGCAAATGAAAATTCTGACCCAGCCAAAACATCTCCAAAAAATCTAAGATCAATTTTAATCTGTATTTTTAATGCTTTGGCAAATCTTTACACAACGATTCTTCTTGGGAATCCTTTTGTATAAGCTAATAAGCCAAATTGTTTCTACTTTGCTTCACAGCTCTATTTAAATTGCGTATCAAAAAAATAAATACTTGCATCTGAACTCATGCTACAGATGGAGGTATAGAGAGCACAACTCTTTCTATAACACTTTCTATGTATGAAATTGCCTGAAATAGATAAATTGAGTTGAATGTAGCCCAGTACCTTCAATGCATCTCAAGTGAAGACCTGTTGACTATAGCTTTGTGTGACTGTGTTGTCTGTGTGACTGTGTTGTCTATGCGACTGTGTTGTCTACGCGACTGTGTTGTCTACGCGATTGTGTTGTCTGCGCGACTGTGTTGTCTACGCGACTGTGTTGTCTGTGTGACTGTGTTGTCTACGTGACTGTGTTGTCTACGCGACTGTGTTGTCTACGTGACTCTGTTGTCTACGCGACTGTGTTGTCTACGCGACTGTGTTGTCTACGCGACTGTGTTGTCTATGTGACTCTGTTGTCTACGTGACTGTGTTGTCTACGCGACTGTGTTGTCTACGCGACTGTGTTGTCTACGTGACTCTGTTGTCTATGTGATCTGCTGTTGTGCCATTTCATTCATCCGTTAAACGAGTCTGCTGCCTCTCAAATATGTTTGAGCAGTAAACGGCAGCACTCCAGGTAACGGCAGCACTCCAGGTAACGGCAGCACTCCAGGTGCAAACCTTCTTGGCCTTAATGATATCTTTTGCAGGTTGATATTACACATATTGATGGGCCAACAAATATTTGTGTGCCGGGCTATAACCGTGAGATTACTCTGGGCTATCTCACTTCATTTGCCTACCCAATCCACAACTCAAGTTAGTAGATATTCCTTCATATTGCTTCTTACCACTAAATTAGATTTTATGAAACTATTTTCGTTGCTCTCAGCTAGGAAGCATGCGACATGGTTATTTATATGCCACTTTATCGTAAGCTGTTCTGCGAACTCGTTATAACAAATAACTTTCATTGGTAGAGACACCCTGGCTGATACTGTTCTTGCTTAAGTTGGAGTCATCTCCTTTTTGCATAGCATGGACAACTCCAGTGCGACTTGCATGAAGTGCATAGTCTTTCATTTTTTTAATAGGATTTTTTATTTCTTGTAATGGCCAAAAATGTATCAGGTTACTTCTAACTGGAAATATACAGGTTTTTGAATATTTAAACTTGTATTTCATAATTCATAAAAGCATATAGCCGGGTTTTGGTGGTGAAGGTCACATGACTGAAACCAACTAGGCTCTGTTGTAACCCTCTGTTTATACATTGATGTTTGTTTGAGATATTCTACTCTAATCTACTGGTAGACAGGAGCGAGGAGATTGTAGTGGCTACCACGCGACTAGAAACCCTACTGGGTGACACGGCTATAGCTGTACATCCCGAGGATGAGAGGTACAAGCACCTAGTAGGTAGTTCAGCTGTCCACCCTTTCTCTGACAGACTCATTCCTATTATTGCTGACGATTTCGTTCAACAGGATATTGGAACAGGTGAATTGTCCCTGTACGCACTGTCTCAGTGCATGTATAGTGCCTGTATAGTGCGTGTACAGTGCGTGTACAGTGCGTGTACAGTGCGTGTATAGTGCGTGTACAGTACGTGTACAGTACGTGCACAACTGTGTCTATTGCAGGGGCAGTGAAGATAACTCCCTCACACAGTGCAGTAGACCACGAGGTGGCTGAGAGACACTCACTAGACCACATCAATATACTCAATGACGATGGAACTCTGTGTAACTGTGGGGAGCTGTTTGATGTGAGTACAGTGTGCGCGTGGTCTATTGCTTGTATAGTTTGTATGTTAATTGTACATGTAGTATATACAATGTGGTATTACGTGTACCTGTAGTGTATACAATGTAGTATTACGTGTACATGTAGTATATACAATGTAGTATTACGTGTACCTGTAGTGTATACAATGTAGTATTACATGTACATGTAGTATATACAATGTAGTATTACATGTACATGCAGTATATACAATGCAGTATTACGTGTACATGTAGTATATACAATGTAGTATTACGTGTACATGTAGTATATACAATGTAGTATAACGTGTACCTGTAGTGTATACAATGTAGTATTACATGTACATGTAGTATATACAATGCAGTATTACGTGTACATGTAGTATATACAATGCCGTAAAAGTTATTGGTTATTTTTGCAGGGGATGAAAAGGTTTGATGCTAGAGAAAAAGTAGCACGACTCCTACAGAAGAAAGAATTGTGGAGGGGCCAAGAAGCCCACCCCATGGCTGTACCTATATGTAGTCGTAGTTCTGATGTTGTTGAGCCTAGAAAGAAGGAGCAGTGGTTTTTGGATTGTTCACAAATGGCTAGTGATGCAATCAAGGTGAGGATTGCTTGCAGACAGGTGTAGGTGGTGTGTTTGTTACTGCTGCATGAATAATACTTGGTGCTGAAACTAGTGGTTGGTTTAATCATTGTTACAAGTCAAACCGCTCATGTATTATTGTTATATTCTGTTACATTAGAGCCATCGCAATGATTCAATGTCCGTCTCCTCGCTACTGATTAGCCTTTCATCCGGCTCAGTCTGAGCGATTTAAATGTGACATACGAAACTGATTGGACGTGTGCTCTAGTTCTCTTACAAAGTACTACTGTACTTACTAGTGTAACGTGGTAGTAGTTATGTCTTTGTGTCCAATGACAATCCAACCCTTCCAACAACTCATGTTTTCAAGAAAAGGGAGCTAGTGTACATCATACTAAGATCTGTAAGCACGGTAATAAGCCATGCTCTAGCATTTCCGCGATGCTTATAAGACATGAGGTAGGGAAATATACTAAAGGCTGGCTGTACAAGCTATGTATGATGATTTTGTATGAAACACGGGAGGCAAGCTGGCACCAAGGGCTCTATTCTTAGAGCAAACGAAACTACAGTAGTTCTCACTTGATATTTTATATGCTTGTGGTAGGACAACTCCAGGAAACCACTTTTTATCTTATAAATTAAGCGTAATCCTAAAAAGTCCGCTTGGAATGTTTAACTGTTACCATTTCGAACCCTCTACCTTTGCCTCATGATACAGGAGGGTTCAGCTTACAAGTGTCTTTTAGGTTTAGTTCTACTGAAGTGATTTTTTGAGCTACACCCACACTTCATGCCAAATTTGCCAAAATATATTTACTGTAAGCGACTTTAACCATTACAATTTCAAACATTTTGTTTCTGCCTTTTCCTAAAAAGAACTAGCAACGTTGTATTTTTTATCTTAATTGTTCATCTTAATATTCCTCATTGATTCGTAATAAAAGAGCACAGTCTTGTGAAACAATCATTACTGTCTCCACTAACACTGTGGTGACCGCGATAAATCTTTTTTCTTTTTATTGCCCAATAAAAAACATGCTGACGAATTGCATTCCAAGTGTGTTGACTTGCTTATTTTCCAAATTTCTTTTACGTTTTTTTCATTGGCATCACATATCGAGAGGGTGCTGGTCAGTGAAACCATGCAAGGTACGCACATGCAATACGCTACCTCTTTTGTTACTTGACTATAATTTTGATGATTAATTTGTGGTGTCAAAATGATATTTTGGCAAAGCTGTTGTTTTTACTTTTCACATGTCATGCCTTCGATGATTGATTCACTTGTTATGGTAAACATGCACATGCTGGCCAACCACTAATTCCAGAAGTCTCTTACAGGAGGCCCGACATTTTTCCATCTGGCATTCATTTTTGCACCAAAATATATGCTATAAATATCAGCGTTTTTGACATTAAACCATTAATATGTCAAATATTATCTGCGAAAGGTTCATTTTATTGGTAATTGATGAAAAATGTCCTGCCAAGTGTGGTGGTTTGGGTAAGTGAAATTCATAAAAGTAAAATTCATAAAAATGCCCTTCACCAATGTGATCAATGCTCTATAATTTTATTTGTTTTTTTGTAAACGATTACCTGATTGGTTGGCTGGGTATACCATGCTATCATCACTCCAGGCACTTGCAGCAAGTTACTGTATACTTCTACTAAACACCATATTGGTGAGCCAACAGATTTTGGTGTGACTTGATGCACTCAGACAAGTGGAATATTACTGCTGGAATTGCTTCAGTTTAGTGACTTGTATTGCTATGAAATTTCTTAGTCATATGATACGATTTTATCAGCTTTGGCCCAAACACAAATCTTAAGCTGCTACGTATTTGCTCAGTTCTTGGTTAGAGAATTAAAAATTTAAAAAGTATATTTTACCATAGATAAGTAATTTTTTCCTTTATTAGGCAGAGATAATGCAATAACTTCTCGTATTAGGCAGAGATAATGCAACGACTTCTCATATTAGGCAGAGATAATGCAATGACTTCTCGTATTAGGCAAAGATAATGCAATGACTTCTCGTATTAGGCAGAGATAATGCAATGACTTCTCGTATTAGGCAGAGATAATGCAATGACTTCTCGTATTAGGCAGAGATAATGCAATGACTTCTCGTATTAGGCAGAGATAATGCAACGACTTCTCGTATCGCAAACATTTTATTGAAAATCAGATACTTCGTGATATTGGATGTGCATCAGGAGATCTGAAATGTTGTATGTTGTTTTGGCTTCTCTAAACCTTACACGCTGTTGACTGGCGTGAGCATGTATTGAAGTGGCACTGACCTGTCATGTAAAACTTCAAATTTTTGCTTTGTTGTAAGTAAGTCATGAATGAAAGATTAATTTGCGCTTTATATATTGTGACTTGGTTATTGTATATCAACTTGTATATGACTGGTTATTGTATATCAACTTATATATAACTGGTTATTGTATACCAACTTATATATAACTGGTTATTGTATATCAACTTATATATAACTTGGTTATTGTATACCAACTTATATATAACTGGTTATTGTATACCAACTTATATATAACTGGTTATTGTATACCAACTTATATATAACTGGTTATTGTATATCAACTTATATATAACTGGTTATTGTATACCAACTTATATATAACTGGTTATTGTATATCAACTTATATATAACTTGGTTATTGTATACCAACTTATATATAACTTGGTTATTGTATACCAACTTATATATAACTGGTTATTGTATACCAACTTGTATATAACTGGTTATTGTATATCAACTTATATATAACTTGGTTATTGTATACCAACTTATATATAACTGGTTATTGTATATCAACTTATATATAACTGGTTATTGTATACCAACTTATATATAACTGGTTATTGTATATCAACTTATATATAACTTGGTTATTGTATACCAACTTATATATAACTGGTTATTGTATACCAACTTATATATAACTGGGTTATTGTGTACCAACTTGTATATAACTTGGTTATTGTGTACCAACTTGTATATAACTTGGTTATTGTATACCAACTTATATATAACTGGTTATTGTATATCAACTTGTATATAACTTGGTTATTGTATACCAACTTATATATAACTGGTTATTGTATACCAACTTATATATAACTGGTTATTGTATATCAACTTGTATATAACTGGTTATTGTATACCAACTTGTATATAACTGGTTATTGTATACCAACTTATATATAACTGGTTATTGTATATCAACTTGTATATAACTGGTTATTGTATACCAACTTATATATAACTGGTTATTGTATACCAACTTGTATATAACTGGTTATTGTATACCAACTTATATATAACTGGTTATTGTATACCAACTTGTATATAACTTGGTTATTGTATACCAACTTATATATAACTTGGTTATTGTATACCAACTTGTATATAACTTGGTTATTGTATACCAACTTATATATAACTTGGTTATTGTATACCAACTTATATATAACTTGGTTATTGTATATCAACTTATATATAACTTGGTTATTGTATATCAACTTGTATATAACTGGTTATTGTATATCAACTTATATATAACTTGGTTATTGTATACCAACTTATATATAACTTGGTTATTGTATACCAACTTATATATAACTGGTTATTGTATTCAAACAGCTAGACATATCTGATTCAAGTTTTGTTGACAATTTTTCTCCAGCTCGAACCGTAAATTGCTTGTAATATCCCATAAATTTAAAGCCATTACTATTTTTTACAAAGTTTAAAATTGCGCCACACTCTCTCATTGTTTGTTTATATCATTAATTTAGACGTCAGGCTTCAGTGACTCCGATTATTTAAGAAACCAGTAAAGAGCAGGTGTCAACTCTGTCTGTGGTGAAATATAGTTGGCATTTCTAGAAATAGAAGATTAGGCATTAGCCAACAGAAATAGAACTGTGGTGGTTAAATATCACTTACGTTGCAGCGCCTTACATAACCGCATCTATCATTGCTCCAGGTGGTTTTATTCCATTTTAGTTCTCACTGGCTGTCATCAGTTCCAAACGACCTTGGCATGTGGCCCACATTTTCAGCTGCCTACACCTCATTGTCGCACAGGATGCTACATTCAAGTGGAACGAGGATTTATTTTTTATTTTTTCTCCGTTTGCTCGTCGCGTAGAAATAGGCATATGTATGGACGCGCCAAGGTAGCGATAATAACTTGTAGCATTTCTGCAACATGTTTTATTGTGAAAAAGTAAAACCGTCTTTTAATTTGAAAATTTTAGCCATTTCTATTAACAACTTTTATAGCAAGGAGTTTGAAATAATGTGCGGCACCCTTAGAACAGGTTTTATGATATTGTCGAGCAGCAAAGCAAGGGCAAGGTGTAGCAGTAGCAATACAACAACATTGCATTCACAACCATTGCCAGTCCCTTTTATTTTGTGATAAAAATATTGATTATTTGTTTTAATTAACTAATAAAGAATTATACTGTTTTTTACTTATTTAGTTGTGATGGTTTGCTGGTAAAAGATTACTTTGGTGATTAGTTAGAAAACTGCCAATAAAAGTTGACAATTAATCAGCAACTATCCACACTTATCACTATTTGTTATTTCTGACACTTTGTAATTTTTGTGTTTAAAAATACTTCTACATGTCAGTGTTGGCAGTGTTTGCAGCAGACAAGACATACGAATTGTTTTATATATAATATGTCACTGTATATTGTGATGTATCACCTGCCTGTACCTGACATCGGCATTGTGTCTGTCTGCGACAGCAATGCAGCCTTGTGTACATGCAGTTGCACCCCTCACTGCAATGAGCATTTAGAGTCAGTTCACAGCGAGTGCTGAAGGTTTCTGGTAGCAATGTTGATGAATGTGGATTTATCTACTGCCATGTATAGCTAGCGGAGGCTGGTCTACAGCCATTGTAAAGCTTTGCTATCGAAAGACTAATCAGCATTTGATAATTGATATAAAATTATCATGAATTGGCTTCAAATTAGAAAGTTGTGGTACCACAGGCAAATATTTGGCACTGACGAAAGTGCTTCCGTGTTGTGCAAGAAATCATCAACACCTGACAGATTTTTCTGCCTATCTAATACATTTCTAAATCACCAAAGACCTGCATCTTTATTGCTTTTGTTTGGAAAACAGACAAAAACGACTGTTGATCGGTTGCGTACGTCCAATTTGTTTTGTTAGGTTTCAGATGAAGGCAATCTGCAGTTCACTCCGTCGTACTACAGCAAGCTGTGGGCTCATACTTTGAATCAGACTCAAGAAATACCTTGGTGTGTATCTAGACAACTGTGGTGGGGCCATGCAATACCAGCTTACCAGCTCATAGATGTTGATAGCAATCAGGTATATTGTATATGGTAAATTGTCTGTGGTAAATTGTCTGTGGTATATTGTCTGTGGTATATTGTCTATAGTATAGTAGGCATTTTCGGATCAAGAACATCCATGCCTTGAAAAAATTGGTACGGAAAAGTGCTTCTGAATGCAATTTTGACGTTCGTTCCTAGCATAATTTTTGTGAGTTCAAAAACACAAATTTTTATATCAGGAGCTGTGTTCTTTTGTTGTCAACTAGTCGCAAAAATCCGAAAACAAATGAAAAGATGGCTGCCCCCAGAGGACGTCAAGTTTTAATTATTTAAAAATCATCATCGTTTTCTATCTATTTACTAACTAACAACAGAAGATAACAGTGATAAATAATTATTATAATAATAAACAATAACAATAATAATACTTCAATAAATAAAAAATAATTTTTATTAACGTCCATAATAATAAAAATAATAATTAATAATTATAATTGATCTATATGTATATATGTTGCATCTAAGCAAAAATGGTAGCTACCGTAAAAGGGCTCGTATTATGCAAAAATATTTATTATAGCAGAACTGTACGTATTCGGAGCAAGAACGTCGTACAGTGAACAACCCCCTGAACGATAAAACCACCGTTCAGCATAGAGTTCCAAAAATCAGGTTTTGTACTCGCCGAAAAACGAAAAATTTGTCCGTTTTGGCATGAACGTTCTCGATCCGAAAGTGCCTAGTGTCTCTGCGGTATATGGTCTGTAGTATATGGTCTGTAGTATATGGTCTGTAGTATATTGTCTGTAGTATATTGTCTCTGTGGTATATTGTCTATAATATATGGTTTATTGTATGTTGTCTATAGTATATTGTCTATTATAGACATTATTGTCTATCATACATAGTATGTTGTCTGCTGAATATTGTCTACGATATATTGTGTATTGCCTATTGTCTATTGTACGTTGCTAGTTATGTTCAGTTACCTATACTTATTTACAGATATATATATATTATTCTATAGACGACCCTGTAACCGCCTGGCTTGCAGTGTATATTGTTTATACTACAATGCTATTATATTCTATACTGTTTACGGCCTTCTTGTGTAAAGTGGTGCGTGCTGGTAAGGGTTACAAGAAATTCACAGCCTTGGTCGTAAAGAAAAGAATTACCAGTGAGATACACATAAAGAGTGCCCAGGCTGTACCTCACCAGCCAGTGCTTGCAGCTAGTTTATATCAGAGTATTTCCTTGTTTAGTTTGTCAAATGGATTGTGGCTCCCTCCCTGACAGCAGCCACCAAGGAAGCAACAGCGCTGATCGGACACAATCGGTTTAAGCTGGTGCAAGATGGCGATGTATTGGATACATGGTTTTCATCGGCTCTGCTCCCATTTGCCTCTCTGGGCTGGCCAACCCAGGTACTAAATATGATAAATTTATTATTATGGTTTGTCAATATTATTGTCAGATGTGATGGGAGCAAATACATTGATACGTAGTTAATTATACTTGGTGGTCTTGATATTGGTTTGAGCAGAGCTTGTCCACTGCATGTTGGTCGGGTGTTGGTAGTATTTTGTATACTCTCTCAGCTGCAGATATCCATGTCTCATCTATCATGATTTAACTTCATTCATTAGGATGTGTGTTGGTTGTGGTTGGCCATGGGAACACACACAGCGTTTGCACTCAGTACCAATATGTCTACCAACTACTACAATTGCATTAATCTTATATAATGTCGGTTAGTTAGTAATTGTTGTGTTTGTTTGTTTTTTAGTCTTTCTATTTATGAAAATAAAAACGTAACACAGTTTGGTTGAGTGAACAAATTAGTTTATTATACTGTTTTCTTCCCATAACCTGTACATATCAGTTCCTTGATGTTTATCCATGCATTTTCTTTTGAAGTTCTTTTTATGCGCCTTGCCGCACAAAAGATTGCGCTATTTTGGTGTAGACGGAATGCTGTCACAGGCTGAGACAGGCCAACCAAGCGGTGTGGGGTTTGAGCGTCAAGTTGCAGGGATATTATAACCATGCGATACAGTTAAACCAATCGTGTTGTTTGTTATAGCGCGTCCAATATTTTGTTTATTTAAGCTTGCGTATATTGTTGTTAGGTCCTAAAATAATAAATAATACACAATTAATTATATCCGTCATTGTTAGTAGGTCTGTATTGTATTTATAAATTGAATTAAATTTCATATATTTGATAATTATTAACAACAGGCAGTTGTAGTTATTTTTTTGATGCTGACATGAAGGAAAAAACTTTTTGAATATGAGTCAGAATTTTGTTTTTAATTAATTTTTTAATTGTTTTTCAATATCAAATTTTCTTGTAAATTTCGCACAATAGGTAAATAAAAGAGATCTCTGAATGCAGAGAGACGAACTTTGTAAGAGAAATAAATAAAATCGTAGATCACAACTAATCAACACACATGTATGAGCAGGAACGCACTGTGATTTTATCGGTTATGATGATTGGTCAACCCCAAGGTCAGCAAATTCAAAAGTGTGGTTTCGGTTGTGTGGAAGGCAACATGCAACTTCATCTGATGCCACCTATAAGATTCAGATGCGGTTGCTCTCACGTAAATTTGATTTTATAATCTAATAATTAGTTATATTTATTACAAAAGTCAATCAGTTACAAACTGTAAAGCCATTCCTCCTGGTATGTTCATAGATCAGCAACAAAAAGCTGGAATATATTTTCACCAAGTGGTACTTGGTGAGTGAATGTCATACTAGACCCTATCACTGTCTGTGTGCCTTTGATAGCCGGTTGTTTTGCTCAATGAGCATTGCACAAAGGTGACAATAGCCGGATCTGCTAATGCATCGGAGACAGGAGCACTGAGGTCCTCCTACCTCGAGCTAGGAAATATTTTATAATTTAAATACCAGAGTGCAATGCAACCACAAGGTTCCATTGCTTTAGATTATTGTATGAATCTCAATTAGCTCTGCAAACTGTCTTGCTTGACATCGTCCTCTTTTGAATAGCCATTATTCATATAATCATTCTATTCTCTAGATAAATAAGGTTTGACAGTTCTGAGAATAATTTGGTTTATACTCCTCCGTCAAAAATACCGCAAACAATATTGGCATTGTGCTCTTGTCTGTAATTAAGGCGTATGTAGTCAGTTAATGATGATGTGAATATCCCCTGATGGATGTGTGATTCATTGAATGGAATTACAGTTTGTCCGCTCACTCATGTTATGTTCTTTTATTGCCAATTATTAGTAAACAATTTATTAGTCATCATTCTTTAGAACGCAAGCTTGTCGACGTTTTATCCTGGCTCCATGATAGAATCTGGTAGCGACATATTGTTTTTCTGGATTGCAAGGATGGTGATGTTGGGCCAAAAATTAACGAATACTTTGCCGTTTAAAGAGGTGAGCTAGCTAGCTGATAATCCAATAGTTTCAGACAATTAATTTTAAATTTAGTAATATTCTAAGATTTAACATTTATTATCTGCAGGTTTTGATTCACTCGTTGTTACTATCGCAAGGCAAGAAGATGAGCAAGTCCAAGGGGAATGTTATTGACCCACTGTCTATCATTGAGGGCAGCACACTGACGGTTAGTATGCCTAAAATGTGCTCTACCTTGACTACCTTGGAACAAAAAGGTGCCATATTTGTGCGCTTCTCAGCCACTTTGTTATCGGGGCAATAGAAAAGTTGAAATAGACTTTAGCATTACGTATGTCTATGGTTAATTGACTTTAGCAGTACGTATGTCTATGGCTAATTGACTTAAGCATTACGTATGTCTATGGCTAGCAAAATATTGCACAGTTACATGGACCAATTTAGTCATAATAATGTGGTTTAAGGAGCTGGAGAAAGCCCTGCAGTCTGGCAACATGGACAGAAAGGACATGGTGGAGGCCCTGGCCGAACAGAAGATGCAGTTTGCTGAAGGCATACCTGAGTGCGGTGCTGATGCTCTAAGAATGGCGCTCTGTTCCTATAACATTAAAGGCACGTCCAATGCGTGTTCACTCACATTTCTGTCACATTAATCTATCAGACCAGTTGTAATTGTATACTTTAACAAACATGGAAGACGTAGGTAAAACTTATGAATTTTTCAGCTCATTAAGCTGATGTCGGCATATGTAGAAGGTCAGGTTTTACGCCGTTTTTTGTCTATTTCCTTTCCGTTTAAATTTATTACTTTTTAATTATTAATATTTGCATGACGATTAGAGGTAAATGTCTATTTAAAATTAACATCTACCTACACAACGCTCCTACAAAGTTATACGAGAGGTAAACATTTAATGGTCTGCCCACATGAGGTACATCCTAGCACTGTCCGTCTACCTGCCTACACTCGCTATCGCCTGTCACCATGACACATTTGGTGCGGCTGTCACCATGTCACTTTATTTTGCAGGTCAGGCTGTGAATATTCAAGTATCGACGTTTATTGAATGCCGAAGCCTCTGCAACAAAATATGGCAAATATTCATATTTTATCAACGGCAGTTTGCAGAGACTTTTGTGGCGTCTGATGTTTCCCAGGTACCTGTGTCACCGTTGTCCTTTTATGATCAATGGTCATCTGGGGCCATGAGTTGGCAACGTTTGTCCATCAATCTATCCTTGCTATTGGTATTGTGCCGTGGCAGGTTGGCCAACTTTCAATGGCCTCGGACCCAGGTTCTTGTTGTTTATATTTACTGCCCCCTTATTGCGGGTCAACATGGTCTCCCACTGAGATTTTTACTCAGTTTTGTGGCTATGTGTAAACAAACACCAGCCAGTTAAACGATGGCAATCTTCTCAAACAGCCTGCGTTACAACTACAGTTCTGTCCTTGAATGCAAAACCAAACCGGATGTTGTAATATTAATTAAAAAAATTGAAATTTAAAAACGATTTGGTATTTTTGGATGTGAGACTTGAGGTAATGGAAGTCCTTAACATCTTATATACAGTCTGCTGATAGGTGACTCTATTTATGACTACAATAGATTTTGTTTCATTTTATAGAAGTCTAGTGTAAGTATTTAATCTGAATATTTGCTGCAGCGAATGAAGGCGTCGTGTAATAAGGTGTGTAGTTCAACAACTGTATAATATATAAATATACAATGTATTGGGGATGGTTTTTGTTAGTTGTCAAGTCTGTCCTATGCCGATCAGTGGATCCTCAGCAGATGCGCATCTCTGGTGGAAGACTGCACGGCCAATTTTTCTTCAGCAGATTTAGATGTCATTGTATCCAAACTTAGATGGTTTTGGTCCAATGATCTCTCAAGATTGTACTTGGTGAGTACTTCTTAGCTGCACTAGTATTCGCTTTTGGACTCAAAAATTTTGATAGGATGTTGTTGTATGATGCTAGAGTTTGTATGTGGATGTTAGAGAGACTCTATTACATGCAATCCCCCGCTCTCCCCCTCCACCTTTCTCTCCATCTCCCTTTTGATTTGTTACTATCTGCATTGTCAATTCACTTTTACTTAAAATTATGCTGCTTGCTCATTTACATTCAATAGATTATGTACTATTTACTGTTTTCCTCAACTAGCGAATTTGGTAAATGATGTGTTTGTATAAAAAGTGACCTACTTGCAGGAATGGTCGAAGCCCCTTGTCTTAGCCGGTACTGAGAACACCCGCCAGCAATCGTTGTCTGTGGCAGCAGCTGTCATGGAAGCAGCGTTGCTCTGTCTCTCTCCATTCATGCCTTTCTTGTCAGAAGAGCTCTATCAGAGGCTTCCGGTTGCTAACAAATCAGCATCAGTATGCATTGCCCCTTTCCCGGACCCTCATCAGGTAATCTCAAACAGGTATCAACATTAAAGGACTACAATGTGGTTTTGACCGCTCTTTGGTAGTCACTTTTTGCGTTAATCACTCTGCAGGGCTATCGCTATCTTGTCCACAATCCCAACTCGGAGGTGCGTACGAAGGATAAGTAGTAAACTGTGGTCATCTCCATCCAGGATGCACAGGTTTTGCTTTCAGTAAATTGTTGAATTTGCGATTTGCATTGCGGGTGTTATGTTTGTGTGGCAAACACAGTTTGGTGCATATTTGGTACATATTTGGTACATATGGCCCCCAAATATTGTCTCAACTCTCTTGGATCTTGGGTGGAATGTATGAAGTTTACAAATAGAGTTGATAAATTGAGTTCTCTGAATTATTTTATACGTTAATAAATAGAGGTGTCTGAGCGGTCTCATAGAGTTAATAAATAGAGGTGTCTGAGCGGTCTCACAGAGTTAATAAATAGAGGTGTCTGAGCGGTCTCATAGAGTTAATAAATAGAGGTGTCTGAGCGGTCTCATAGAGTTAATAAATAGAGGTGTCTGAGCGGTCTCATAGAGTTAATAAATAGAGGTGTCTGAGCGGTCTCATAGAGTTAATAAATAGAGGTGTCTGAGCGGTCTCACAGAGTTAATAAATAGAGGTGTCTGAGCGGTCTCATAGAGTTAATAAATAGAGGTGTCTGAGCGGTCTCATAGAGTTAATAAATAGAGGTGTCTGAGCGGTCTCATAGAGTTAATAAATAGAGGTGTCTGAGCGGTCTCATAGAGTTAATAAATATGATTGTCAGCGGTCTCATAGAGTTAATAAATATGATTGTCAGCGGTCTCATAGAGTTAATAAATAGAGGTGTCTGAGCGGTCTCATAGAGTTAAAAAATAAAGGTATCTGAGCTGTCTCATAAAGTTAATAAATAGAGGTATCTGAGCGGTCTCACAGGGTTAATAAATAGTGGTATTTTTTAGTGGTACCGTATGGTGGAAAAGGAGAGTTCCTTATAAGACTAATTAAGATTAACATATATCTATTTTTGGCTGGTCTCGTGTTACAAGGTTAATGTTTTTGACATTTTCCCATAGTTTTATAAACAGTTCAAAATATAGAGGTAGTAGTTTCATGTTATGTACCAGCGAGTAACAAGATGTCTATAGGTGCATCACTCCTGCCTCATACACAACCGCCACGTTTACACAAGTTGTAGGAACACCTGTGACTCAACTAATGGTGCTTCATGGAGTCGTTAGTTTACTACCAGGAACTATATGTCAGTTAAGACCAGCATGAAGGTTACGATATTCCTTTGTTCCGTGAAGCTGTTACCTTACGCTGTCTATGTGACATGTTGGATTTGAATTTAATTGCCAAGCATGTTGCACGGTGTTCTTGTTACGTGTGCAGGGGGCCTCACATCCTGTAATTAACACGGAGGTGTTCAGGATGTAAAAACGCTGAATGTTATCTTTAGCTGCCATTTCGTCATAATTTACTTCCTACAATTTCCAGCTATAACCTGTTGTGATATTTGTACTGTGAGCATTGACAGCTAAACTTATGCGTGATGTATTTATTGGTAAGAAGGGTGATCGCTGGTTGATTTGGTACGCACCAACACTCGTGACTTGCTGTGCATGTACACGAGTGATGAGTATATTGTACTGGTAGCTTACCAACAACGTTAGTGGGTCTCAAAAGTACTCCCCTAGGTGAACGGTTTAATTCTATTTTAGTGGGCCCGCTACAGAAATCAAGAGTTGGAGGGAGAGTTTGGTGAAATGCTGGCAATATCCAGTCAAATAAACAACTTCAAACAACTTTTTGGTGTTCTTCATCAAAGCAAGACTGTGGGCACAGGTAGTGCATTTATTGCAATCTGTTAGTAGCTATTGTTGAGTCAACTAAATAGTCTGTGAATAATAATAATAATAAATAATGGTATTGTAAAACTTGGCAAAACCAATAAATTGATTTTCCTAAACAAAATAAACTGCAGATGGGCATTTGTACCAGTTTTAGTATTTGTATGTCAATGCTAACTGTATGATCCATTAAATATACCAACCTACCAATGGGCCTACACAGTTAAACTGCACAATTCTTTTCTCCCGGCACACAAAGCTGTCATTGCGTTTTTTCCATTTTGTCAAACTTTTCGCGATATAATTTATTTTGATAAAATATATTTATTTCTGCTATCAAAATGTGAGAGATCTGCTAATGCTAATGCTTACTTGTAGCAAGGCTTGTATATTCTAAAATATAGAGTAAACAAATGAAACCAAGTTAGTCAGTGGTGGAAAGCAATCAAATGTTATCAACAATCTTTCGAGCAAGTAGCATTTTCTGTAGCTTACCACATTATCAAACGTTGATAATTAGTACTGAGTTCTTATAAAAATATTAAATACTTTTGATATAAAAATGAAATGTCAACTTTCAGGGAGAAATTTATATTTGTACTGACAAGATTTAGTCCCACTTTCCATCTGTTAGGCTTTCGATGTGTGATTTGGTGGAATAGGAATGTTAATGTCTAGTATCAAGTAAAAATCAGACTTTATTTCAGAGCTACTGCAGTTGATTTAACTCTGTCAGCCATAACTACAGTTTTAATTTCTAGCTGGCCGGTACATTTTGGTTTCTATGCAAAGGGTAAATTAATCAACATCACCTGATGTATGCAGAATTATTTAATTGAATTATGACAGTCTCAAAAATATTGTTTTCTCTTGTTAATGTATGTGTATTCACTGCTGTTTTAGTCTGCATCTGCTAGTTTATTATTAAATGCATGACAAGAGTATGTGACACTGAGGTACAGGTGTCTAGTGTTGGTGCCATAGAATGCTGGCTATTGCAGTGAATAAATTAACTTGCCCTTTATTGTCATTCAGCACTTTTGGGTGTGAGCTGCTAACTTCAAACTTGGTGTTTGTGTACATGTTGGTATGCCTGTATATTATATATCTATATATATACATACATTGTAGTGAATTACATCTATATATGCTATATACTATATCACTCTCGGTTAACTGATGTCTGCCTACTGGATATTTATTTACCTTTTCAATTCTTGAACAGATCTACTTGAGTTCAGCAATATTTTTTAATGTTTTTTCACTTGCTCCTAGTTTTCTCAGTGTTTTAGTGGTTAACAAAATTGATTATTATGATAGAATTTCAGTTCAATATATTGAAAATTGCCACCTAGTTATAAAAGTTACATTAAAAAGAAGTTGTAAAATTGTTTAAATTTTACTGGACATCAATGTGCACTTTATTGCGTTAAAACTGAATCAAACCAAATAAACTCGTGGGCAATGAAGGGATAGTGTAATATGGAGCTTTTGTTCTATATAGAACTTGATTTTTTACATCGATATTTATTGTTAGAGTTTGAGTTATATTTTTCTGATGCTACCGGGTCCCTTTTCCTTTTATCGGCACTGTTCATTAGCACTGGTCAGTCCCAAACTATGATATCATTAAATTTTTGTTTTACAAATGGTTTGAAGAGTTTTTATTACAAAATGGTGGCTGTATCACACTTGAAGATTAATAAAAAGCTATAGTATTTCTAAATGAATTCTTTTTAGTAACTAAAACCTCCCAATGTTGCTGCAATACTGCAAGTTCTAACAACAGGTCGCCAGTTTGACACATTCTGAGAAATGTTGATCAAGTACAATTCAACCTTACATTACATATCGTAACTAAGTACTTGAGTGCATGATGCTTATTCATTTATTCTACATTTTCCATTCGTGTTACCCGTGACTGGAATCAGTATGTCTTATTCTCTGTGGGAAGGAGACAGATATATGTATGTATTGTAGTGCATGTGATGAACGACGTTAAGTTACCTATATCTGAAGGTGTGCTCCACTACATACAGAGATACTGTCGACTGGATTGCCTTCATGTTGACACTGAACCAGCTGACATGAGTCAAGTCTGCCAACTCAACCTAGCTGAAACAACGTGCAAAATTTTTGTGGACATCAGTGTAAGTTTGTACCGCGGTGTTTGTTTATCATTTGAGTGGGAAAGATGAGACTGATTTCATTTCTGTCAGTGTCTCTATGACTCGCATGTCATCAGCATAACATTTAGGTCTCGTCCAGCAAATATTGGCATGTTCCCACATTTCATGTGTCGTACCACTTCCGATAATGGGAATATCTCAGCATTACTTCTGTGATATGTTACTTCTATGTTGTGATACTTCTATGTTGGGTTACTTCTATGTTGGGTTACTTCTATGTTGGGATACTTCTATGTTGTGATACTTCTATGTTGGGTTACTTCTATGTTGGGATACTTCTATGTTGGGATACTTCTATGTTGGGTTACTTCTATGTTGGGTTACTTCTATGTTGTGATACTTCTATGTTGGGTTACTTCTATGTTGGGTTACTTCTATGTTGTGATACTTCTATGTTGTGATACTTCTATGTTGTGTTACTTCTATGTTGCGATACTTCTATGTTGGGATACTTCTATGTTGGGATACTTCTATGTTGGGATACTTCTATGTTGGGTTACTTCTATGTTGTGATACTTCTATGTTGTGTTACTTCTATGTTGCGATACTTCTATGTTGGGATACTTCTATGTTGCTGCTATTCATGTATCTACACTCTTGAGGTGTATGGAGATGTCTGACTACGGGCATTATGATAGTTGCAGAGGATTGTGGAAACGTTAGACACAGTATAATAGTCAGAGCAAATAAGAATAAAAAAATGTTTTGATACTTATGCTACATGTACATATAGCGACTGCGCTATCATCATGTACATACAGCGAGTACCCTAGCGTTTTTTCTTTGCGATAGCGGAAAATCCTCACAAAAGTTGCATAATCGTTTTACTAAAACCATCTTTTAGTGGTTCCGGTCAAACGCCATGTTACGCACCATAGCCTGCAAGTTATGTTATGATCGTGGATAGATCGGGGCGGATAGATCGGGGCGATAAATCGGGGCGATAGATCAGGGCGGATAGATCGGGGCGGATAGATCGGGGCGATCTAGATCGGGGCGATCTAGATCGGGGCGATAGATCGGGGCGGATAGATCGGGGCGGATAGATCAGGGCGAATAAATCGGGGCGATAGATCGGGGCGGATAGATCAGGGTGGTGCACGTTACATGATACTATTAGAAATGACAATGTAAAATTTGTACTTTGTGATTGGTTGATCAAAAAATCAACTAGCAATGTTTTGACCTCGTGAAAAACCTGGCAATAACCTGAAATAAAAATTAGTGATTACCTTAATTAGGGATTTTTTTCAAAAATCGAAGGGGAGAAATCCTCGATCGGTAAGCTCAATCGCCAAACCAGCGCTATATGTACCTGCGGTTTCAATTCATATACCTGCGCGGATTTCTTAAAAACCAAAACAGTTTTGTCTTTTACTCAAAACAAATCACTTGAAAAAAATTTGAGACATGTTATTTTGTTCAGTCAAGAATGGGTTGTGCTGCACTCAAATGGTGTTGCAGGCATTTGATGTTGTGTCACATGCCAGGCTAGCGTTGACAATCAGCTGCAGGCAAAATTACTTTACGACAAACTCTATATTTTTTGCAGTTCTGCATTGAGTAACTAACCTGTTTGATTATTTTAAACAGGCGGAGTTGCAAAGCAAGGCTGTTGAAGAGCTGGAAAGAATGGGGATGCAGCTGCACAAGTTGTTGACATCAGAGAGAAAAATTTTAGATAAAATTGTGCATTTAGACATGAATGAGTTGTGTGAAGAAGAGCTGCGTGAACACCAGGCCAAGGTGGGCTGTATTATGTCACTTGTCGTATATTTAGTGTTATATTTTATCGCCTGTCGTATATTTAGTGTTATATTTTATCGCCTGTCGTATATTTAGTGTTTGATATTGGTGTTCAAGTGTAGTTAATACGACATGGAATGCAGAGAGCTGTGGAATAGTTGCTAAGTCTAACTTTCCACCTCTTCCTACACTCAGCAACTTTTCTCACAATGTCTGCATTGAGGCATTTTTATGAATATATACATACAGTGGAACTCTCATACAACAAACCTGAGTGGACCAAATGCTTTAGTTCTTAATATACAAAGTTCACTATAAATGAACTATAGAATTATGCAATCTACTGCTTTTGGACTTTAAAGGTTAACTTGTTATATGCAATAATTTGTTAAAAGTGAGACCGTTGTCAGAAATTTCCACTGAAGTATTTTTGATTTGTGTGCTTTAATACAAAGGAAATGAGCGCACGTATATTGAATCAAGAAATCAACGTACACATATTTTCTAGTAGAAAATGATATTATAATTGTTACTCTTTCGCTGTGTCATCCTTGGCCTGATTAAGTCCTACTTGAGTTGACATTCTTAGTATGAGTCTGTATAGTATGTTATTTATAGAACATTATTTATAGAATGTTATATATTGTATCTTATATATTACATATTGTATCATATATCTATTATATTACATCTATCATCTTATATGTATTATTGCTTGAATAGACCATCCGATCGATTAAACCATCACAGAAAGTAAACTTGAAGTTTTTTGTGTTGCTGCTAAGAAGTTTTCCTATTTAGACAGATAAAATCGAAAAATTAGTTGCGCTAAGAAAAAACACCCCAAAAGTTGTGCTCAGACAGTGTGATTTTGTTTGGTATAAAAAAATTCTTTGTGACAAGTGTAGACAGGTCACTGTTTGTGAGCGAGTGCCTCAGAATTTTTTCTGTAATAAAATTTGATAAGCGACCAAGTGTACTCTTAGAGCAGCTTTCTGTCACTCAAACTTCAACTCTTCGCTTGCAAAAACAAGGGCTCTGCGTTCATGTGGTCACCGCATTAATTATCTGGCTCATATCTGAGATCTACTTAAGCGTTTCGTAAATATTGTGATTGATATTAATGTACACTCCTATACACTCCTGTACACCCCTGGCATCCATAAACTACACCTGGCTCTTTAAATAACACCCATCTACATAAGATGAACTGACCAAACTAGCTAGAGGTTCTACTTTTGTGTACATCAACTGCCTAACGGCTACTGCATCCTGATTCCGAGCTCTAAAAGGTGAAGTTGACTTTCTTGTCGTACAGCATCTACCCCCCCCCCCCCCCCCATCCTCCCCACCCCCCCCCCCCCCCGCAGCCTTTACACCCCTCAAATAACACTTCCCTCACCCTCTTTAGTCTCCCTATACCTCCCTAGTCTCACTACACCTCCCTAGCCTCACTACACCTCCCTAGTCTCCTTACACCTCCCTAGTCCCACTACACCTCCCTAGCTCCAGTAGAAGTTGTGTAAGAGATAGATACCAGTACTCTGGAGAGTTGTTCCCTCTTTGCCAACACCGCACTTGCCGCAGAAGTTACCACCAGCCTAGGAAAGAAATGGCTGGCCTGAAGCTTGACCTTGCAAAGGTCAATGACGAAAATGGTCGAAACTTTAATTCAAACTTTGTCAGCTCTATCAACATTCATTCATTCGGAAAGTTTTTGTATCACAATTTTGTTAGAGTTTGTAATCACTTAGATATTGGTGTTTGTATGACAGTAGTATGAGATCATTCAATTCAGTTGAGTGCTGTTTTCAGCTACTGCATATTGCTTTCAGTTGGTGCCATTGTAATATAGCAAATGAACCTGAATAAACCATATAAACTAAAAAAATTGGTACTAATGGTCTTCAATTATAAGAAGGGCAGGTTTTGGTGATAGCTGTGACACATGCTTTTCGCTGTCCACAGCCCTCGGCTATGTTGCCAACATAGCCTGTTGCTGTTTTTATTACGGGCCACATTTGTCGTTTGTTGAAGCTAAGGCTAGTGTGTAATAGATAGCTACTTCTCTCAACGTGAATGACAGAAACTCTCTTGGTGTCAGAGAATGTTGCAATTGTTGATTGTGTTGGCAGGTGGAGAGTTTGAAGAAGGAAGTAGCGCGAGCGGAAATGTGTGTCGACTACCTCATAAGAGCTGGCAGTGCGCCATCTAGTGGAGATGATTCAGATGACTAGCTAACTATAGCGTGTGATAATGTTTTACCATGCACTTCTGCACTTCATGCAGATGTGTTGTATATAGACAAATTTAAATTTGCTTGATTCATTTTATGTAATTATTGCCAATACATGTACCAGAATATCCAAGCATTATTTGTTTGATTTGCACGCTTGTAGATTGTAGCAATGACCACAAGTTCAACTGATGCTTGCACTTGTGTCTAGCCAGTTTCGTATCATCTGGGTTATTGCTCTAGTTTTTTATTACTGCGTGGCTTGATAACTGCTTATCTATCTATATATATATATATATATGTATAAATAAATGAGTATAATAAGTATCGATGTCATAAGGACTGAAACAGTATTGTCCACACTCTGCAATTTTAGTATACATATATGTTGTGCATATATACAACATGAAGAGCTCTCTGAATATATATCAACAGTGCTTCATGCATAACCATTATACATTATTTACATATATTATAGCACCCTTAAAATATGACTGCAAAACTGTACAAAATCAATTTTTCAATATACTTCAGAACATTATACTATGGCGTATTAAGCCAAAAATAAGCGCTCTACAATTTTGTGGTAATAATTAAAATTATTTTGCTACTTTTCAAATCACTAATTGAGCATCTCATTTCAGTATTTATCATATTAACAGAACTAATTTTTTAGCCTAACTAAATTTATTTTGTGTATCAGACTTGCATGTGACACATTTCTTGTATCGACATTTAATGATAAAAACTGGCGACTGTAGTGCTTTTTCTGAGAAACACTGAAAGTGCTGAGTACTGGAGAGTATCCGCCAATGGCGCAATACATGATATGGTCTTACGTTTCACATAAATTAGCGATAAGTGAACTTATCATTTTTCGCTGATGAAATTCTTAAAAACATCCCAAAGTCATATATAGTGACACAGAAAGGCCATCTATTAGCCATTCATCAAAGAACCCCACGTAACCAATCAGTGGCAATGGCGCACCTCCAACCCAAACCACTTGTACCACCATTCAGTAATGTTTTATACTCTTTACAAATTAGAATGCAACTCACTAAAATCATTGACATCTATCTAAGTGTTATCCTACCAGCAATGAGCAGCTCTGACCATTCCATATGTCAAGTGATTCTATTCAAACCTGGGTCAGGTGAAAAGCGCCAAAGCTCAATATATGCATTTATTTGTGGATCTTTTCCTACTATACCTTATTATTATTAGAATAATCACTCCATGATTTTTTTTTATTGAGCACTCTTCACTCACCTCAGTCTTGATTGCTTTCACCATCTTTTGGGTATAATAATTATTTATTTAATTATTTTTATTTTCTATGCACCCCGTATATTTTTTAATACCCTATCTAGTCATATTCTGATCTTTGTGGATATATACATATATCATTGGTTGATAAAATAAACAAGTAAGTCTGGCTTTTAGAGTGAATAGTTTCCATGAACGGTAAGCATTGATTGGACCATGAGTTGAGATTGTCTGTATATCATTTAACATTCCCGTCAATGATATTTGAAATCACAAATCTCAACTATGAAGAAAACAAACTTTCATGGGAACCTATAATTTAGCTTCATTTTTTGTGGACGCACACTTGTGTATAATATTGAAATGAATGTGGCTTCCTATACATATGAAGGCTGGTGTTGTATAATCGTGATACAACACTTTAGCCAAAAATAATGTTGATGTATTCCACTAACCAGAACGCAATATATGGTGACCCGTCGTACTTGCCGTATTGGAAGCCAAACCGTGCCGTGTGAATGGGCTCCATTTTATGCACAAAATTTTTAGTTACCCTTTCCAAGTTGAACAACCAACTAAATTTTTCTCTTGATCATTGCTTTAATCGTTATTTTCAACACAATTCCAGCATTATTTGTCCTCATTTGTTACTTCTTCAAAGGTTAAAAACAATGCGAGCATTGCTTACTAGTTGATTGGTTGTCGTGGCGACTAATTATGGATTATATAATCGACAAACAGACCACCCATGTAACAATAATATAACACAACAATATATTTGCTCATCCTATCCTATCATTATATGCCCAGAACTCCTGACAGCATTCATATATTGTCTTCAAAATCTCTGTTTAGGTTTTGATGGTTTTAAAACATGAGAAGTAACACCAACACAATTCTGTCAAACGAGCATATTTCTGGCTGCACCAATCACCGAAACCAAATACACATTGCAGACAATCCTGGACAAACCCACAAAAATGGCTTTAAATAGAACTCACCTACCTCGACCACTGGCGGCTGCAGGCCATGTTCATATTCAGTTAATTGAAACTGATATTTTGGCCGAATGAAAACAAGGACTACTCAGAACCAAAGTTGATAAAACCTGGAGCTTCCTATGAATGAGGTAGCATACCACAATTTTAAAACAAGTACTAGAGAAACTGTGTAGAGTTTGAAGGCAAATTCGAGTGTTTAGAGATGCGCAGAGCAAACGAGAGATGAGTGTCTTGCTTTGAATTGCCCATAACTACAATGTTTAGAAGTAACAGGTTACTTTCCTGGACAAAGATATCCGACAGTGTCTTTGAAATGCAGCGTTTTATTAAGGACAACAAACTTTAAAATGAAAAACTGGAGCTTTTTTAACAATCACTTGGTTTTGCATCAAAATTATCATTTTTTCCAATTAACCGCCAGCTTCACAGTTTTCAACTAAACGCTGCAAATAGACAAAAACCAGCGCTAAACCAAAATGTCTACCAAAAGAGGAGCTATTCTTTATGTTGTGATTGCTAAATGATTTACTAGTTCTATTCTTAGTAGTCCAATAAATAAATACCTGGTAACACAGCATTTACACTCACCATGACATTTGCTCGGTGGATGTTTTTCCTGGATCGTGGTCATTCGCATCTTTAATATTAATTACAATATCATCCAAACATATGCATCCGGGTGAGATATTTCATGTTCATTTACAAACTATACGTATTTAACAACTTTTGGTGACACTTTGAGATTTCCGGTTTCTATTTTAGTGTTGCCTGTTTTAGCCGTGGCCTATTGGTTGAGATTCTGAGCTTATCAATCAAATAGCTTGAGCTAAGATTAACCATTGGGATTAAAATTAATTACGGCCTAATTCTTATCTCATGGCTTATCCCTCATTTGAGCGGAAAATAAAAATCTTGTTAGTTTTTGTTTTATTTTTTTAAAATAGTTGTTGTCTATTATATAACTCGAACTATCTGACAACTGACAACTGGCAACTGACAACTGATAAAAAAGACAAAGATTCTTGTATTTTGTGTATCCAAATGTCAGGTTTTTGTAGTAATATAAATAGGACAAATGGCAAATTTCTTAAAAAGGAGATAGAGTTTGGTAGCCGGCAATAAAAGATGATATCTTGCAAAACAAAACACATGGACCTAACATGCAAGTAAAGGGGAAACGTGTTAACACCTTTAGGCCGTTTTATGCCAAAAAAGAATGTATTTGAAATACTAACAAATTTTTCTTGTGGCAATTTATAACACATTACAAACAATATATATAATAAATAATATACAATAAATGTTATATAACTCAAAAAGCGAATGCACTAATTACTTTATGCATTTTTTTGCAGAAGTAAAATCAGAAGCTATATTTCTTGGCACTTATACCGAATTGAACTGATTTCATTCATAAAAGCATGCAAAACAGATTATACAACTGAGTGTACTTGTAACCATTTTCAAGTGATATTCGTTGTGGTATCGTGCAAAGGATTTTGTCGTGTGCCTCAAGAATGCGTTTAAACTTCGAATGTTATGAAACCGCATGATTTTTCATAATGAATATTAATGCTTTTGCAAAGTTCAGAGAGAGAATTAAAATAATGGGGCTAGCAACGCCCTAAAGTGCACAAATTAAGTAATCATTTCACTTTTTGGCATATCCTGTTGGGAGAATGTCGATTAATGGTTATTCAGAGACGGATTATATTGCCACTTTATGATATAAAACTTACTCTGCCACAATCAATCATCATACCAAAATATTTACTGCATAAAATCTCATAAAAATTATGTCTATTGGTGTTACTACCGACAGAGATGGTGTTTCTGGTATAATTATAGAGTGTCATGACTATACTTTCGCCTGCTCATCTTTTACTGCATGGCGCATGAGACGAGTAGGAGTGTGAGAGGTGGGCTGAGGCTATATAAGAGTAGAACGTGCGTGGATGTGGTCAGATAAAGAAACTGAGCGAAGCTGGTTAAATCAAAGTTTTTCTTCTGAAAATTTAAACTACACTCAGCAGCAATGGGTAAAATTGGTAGCGATAAAATATACGACGATTGCTTCAACAACATCTCAGAGGAAGGTGAGGAGAGCCACGACCTTCTATTTGATGTTCAGGGAAAAGAAAACGTGTTGAGACATCATCACTTCGATACAGAAATGCAACATCACTATTTGAATCTGATTGAGATGGAGGTTAGTGCAGTAAATGTACAGATTTCCAGCTTTCATTTTATAAACTTTTTCCTAGAACATTCTAAAGATGTTTATCGTTCTGAAGTTGTGCCAAGGAGTAACAGAAACCAGAGAATGTCCATCCATTTCAAAGTGGACATGTTAATGACATTAACACTTTACAAAACTGTCTTGTCTTTACGGTTTACATTTTTTCCACAAACTTTTGTTGACCAAACTTACGTGAGACAACTCACGATAATTACTGCCCCAATTATCGTTGAGTGATATCTATAAAGAGTAAATGCTAAGGTAATCCACAATTTCACTCGTATTTGCCAGCAGCTCACATCTGAAAGATTTTAGGTATTTTAGAAAAATTTAATTATTCCTACAATTATGCTTTTGATGTCAGTAAAACTTCCAATGTTTTCAATAAAATACTTTAAAAAGTGGGTAATTTCTACTGTTTAAATCCAGTATTAGTAATTAATAAACTTACACGCAGCATAACTTCTCAGTGATTTTGTTTCTTTCCATCAGTGACTTTACACTCCAATGTAAACCTTTGTCGGCACCTGATATTCTCAACCACAAATACTGTAGAATATTAACTTTTTCGTTTCATCATGAAAATTGTGCTGATGTTTCGTTGTTATGATGGACTCCATCTTCTAATCTAGTTTTTTGCAATCAAAGTTTTAAGCTAGCAAAAGTTTTAAAACTTTAGTTCAAAAGCACCTTTAATCAACATCCGCCAAAGTAAAATAATACAAACTTGACTCAGTAAATTTCAATGTAAAACATTTGTGAGTGAAGTTTTTAAGAAACACAACAGACCAAATTTTTCTTGCGTTCTAGAAGTCAGTTTTTGTTAAAATTATCCCAGACATATCGTTTGTTGGAGTTTCTGTTGAATATTGGGAAGTAAGCTATTCTACATAATCAGGTGGCCTATTGGTGGCCATCAGAACCGCTGAATTGTGAATTTCAAATTTTGATTTTAAAAACTACCATGTCATTCCACATTTCTTACTAACAAATGATTATTTTCTGAGTAGCCAGTAACTGTTTTAATGTACATTATGATCAGCGAATTATTCCCATTACACATATCTATGTACTAACGGCCTAGACTGTAATATTTTCATTGAAACTATGAATGTGCGAAATCTACCAAAAATAGATTCAACTGTTTTAACTGACAGCATTTCAAAGCAAATATTTATTAGGGTGAAAACGAAATGCATATTACCTATACGCTGGTAACAGAGAAAGTAATACGACACATTTTTCTTTAATAAATCTGTATATATACAAAAATAAAGTAAAAATCTGATGTAATAATTACGCAAAATTATTTTGTTGACTTAAAATTTATCACTTGATTAAATATGCTAAATATCTCCTGGGAAATGTTTGCTTTCAAAATAATAAATTGGCACATTTTGTTCTCGCTCTTTGTGGTTGCTAAGCCGAGATTGTCATCATAAAATTATTATTGAGTGGTCGACATTTACCAAAAATTTGCATAACGATTAGTTTAAACGAGAAAATCATAAGTATAAAATATGCCTATATAAACAGGTGGCGTGCCAAATTGTACAAGGTAGTTCGGCCAAGCATAACACAAGAAATGGGAAGCACCAGCGAGCTGATATAAAAATGACGGTCTAATGTGTGATCATATTATTTGTAAAAGAGTGCTTCGACGTTTCCGTGTGATCATATAAAATTTTTTATTCCTTACAGTCAACTATTGATGAGAGAGAGCTGACGGGAGTCACAGAGCAGATATACTATTGGATATCGTAATCTCCATCACTTCTGGATGATTCGCAGCAAACCAAGCCGACTACCAAGCAACACTATTATCAAAGCAGAGCCAACTATTTCTTTACACGCTTGCAGCAAGTCCACTATCAATATTTCTGGTGAAAGATATTTATGTTTAAACCTTATAACTATTATTTGTTAACATTATTCTTTTGTATATAGCAATGTGCTAAGGCAATTCAACTTGGAAAAAAACTGTATGCTGATACTGCTAGCAATATTATTTTATGTCACATTACTAATAAATTATTTAGCAACTGTTGAATGGGTTGATAACTACTGATAATTTATCATAATATACTTTGCAAAAACCTTTCTGGAATTATTTGTAATCTAGAATCGGTGCAAACTTGAAATGAGATCCTGTTGGGGACAGCTCAGCTAATTGAATACATTTTAGTGATGAGGAATTATTGTTCATTAGATATTACATATCAGAGCATCCTGTCTGTCATCGGTTAAACCAATCCATCACAAAATGTCGTATTAGTTTACGGTAAGATTATATTAGGATTATAAACGTTTCTAACCAAATTCAACATGCAAAAATAATAAGGCTTGCACGGCGATACCAAAATCAAAAATTGTACATATTTTCAATTCATTTGAACAGCATAGAAATATCAAGTGAAATATCAATAGATGAATTGCTAGACCAGGTGACTGTTCACCTCCAAGACAGTTCACAGCAGAGGGCAAGGTGGTCAGAAGGGAAGTGCTGGCTCGGAATACCTTCTGATTGAGCTGCCATAAAAGAATGCGCTGGCAGCGTGGCAACAGACTCAACAAATAAACTGTCCTTCTCATAAAAAATGTAGTCGATGCACTCCTGAAAGCCAGGTACATAGTTGGTGTAGACTGGGTAGCCGCAGGCCGACTCCACATTGAACTGGTGGTTCAAATCTATTCCTTGCATTGCGTAACGTGAGCCTACAGCAATGACACGCATAATGTAATATAGATACATGTAATATAGATACATGTAATATAGATGCATGTAATACATAAAAAATATTGCCGATTCAAATAACAGAAATCGCTGGGAGAGCAGCAGACTAGCATACAAACAATACAAACCCCATAAACTACAATAATACCGCAAGTAGAATATGTATGTAATATAAAGCAACAAAACTTCTCTGGGAAAATGTGGAAAAATAAATGCTTCAAAACCATGCTCAGTATTGCTAGGACTTACAAAATATCAGTGGTATCGCTAGGGTACAGACCTAAACAAACCATGCTATTGCAGGGGTACAGACATATCCACCCATAGTATGGTTGGGGTACCAATATAAAACATGGTGATTATTTTTTAGAAGAGGGCTTTGAATTTTTGTGTTAACCTGAATCTTTGTGTTGACCTGAACCTTCGTGATTCTTTTACAAAAAAAATGCTCAAACAATATAATGCATTTAACAAAGAAATGATAAATGTAAATCATGCAGCTAAGAATAGATTTATGGACCACAAAAAAACCAAATAAAAGGCTGCTTTATAAAAAAAAATCAACTTCCGAAGTCACCATTTCTGAGCTATCGCCCTTGGAACTCATCGAATTGCTATGGCTTCAAACCAGTTATAGAATTGGAGCTAAGACGTTGTACAGTTTCACTTTTTGTCGGGACTTTTCAACCACTTGTGCTACAGCAGTGACAGCTTTTTAGGAGTTGAAAACAGCCAGTATTTCAAGTATTGTTGTGCCTATAAACATACTGTTGTGTCTTTTACAACAAAACAGTAAGTTGCCTTTGAGAACAACGTGTAAATACGTCTCTTGAGAAAACATCAATCAAGACATATATTATATATTATAAAAAATACCATTGCTATAAGAAGAATGTGTTTATTTCATTAGCGATGATTTTGCATAAACGGTATATTTTGGGGGTGAGACTTGCTCACCAAATATCCACCAAAAATCAATGTTGACAGATGATAGTGCAATTTTTTATAATATTCATGTACAAAATGTCAACTCATAGAAATAGGGAGATGAAATATTTGCATTCTGCTATTTATAATTGCTGAAAGTCCGAATGAAATTTGGGATTCATCGGATGATTGTAGAATGTTGACATAGCATACAATTGGTACAAGAAAACCAGAGATATCGTGGTAGATGTCCAAGTAATGCAGTTGATATGATAAACATACGCAGTAGTGTAGAATAGATATAACACACTAAGTGTAGAATAGATATAACACACTAAGTGTAGAATAGATATAACACACTAAGTGTAGAATGGATATAACACAGTAAGTGTAGAATAGATATAACACACTAAGTGTAGAATAGATTTAACCCAGTAAGTGTAGAATAGATATAACACAGTAAGTGTAGAATAAATATAACACACTAAGTGTAGAATAGATTTAACCCAGTAAGTGTAGAATAGATATAACACACTAAGTGTAGAATAGATATAACGCAGTAAGTGTAGAATAGATATAACGCAGTAAGTGTAGAATAGATATAACGCAGTAAGTGTAGAATAGATATAACACACTAAGTGTAGAATAAATATAACACACTAAGTGTAGAATAGATTTAACCCAGTAAGTGTAGAATAGATATAACACAGTAAGTGTAGAATAGATATAACACAGTAAGTGTAGAATAGATATAACACAGTAAGTGTAGAATAGATATAACGCAGTAAGTGTAGAATAGATATAACACAGTACGTGTAGAATAGATATAACACAGTAAGTGTAGAATAGATATAACACACTAAGTGTAGAATAGATATAACACACTAAGTGTAGAATAGATATAACCCAGTAAGAGTAGAATAGATATAACACAGTAAGTGTAGAATAGATATAACACAGTAAGTGTAGAATAGATATAACACAGTAAGTGTAGAATAGATATAACACACTAAGTGTAGAGTAGATATAACACACTAAGTGTAGAATAGATATAACGCACTAAGTGTAGAATAGATATAACCCATTAAGTGTAGAATAGATATAACGCAGTAAGTGTAGAATATTGTAAACTTGAACCTATAAGTAAACAGATGAGATCTTAGAAGATCACACATTCTGTAGACTTGTGTATAAATATAACTCCACAGAACAAAAGTCACAATTACATGCAGTTGCGTTTGACCAAAGTGAGCCATGTGAATATTTACTATCAGATATAAGCCACTGTTGGGATTGTAGAGTATTTGTCTGAAGCTTGTGGGCAGTTGAACAAATATCACTTGCCTTGATGCTGTTGATTTTGTATTATCAAATGACTGACAGATTTGGAAAGTTTTCCAACGTTGCCACATTTTTAAGGACATGTGACCAGAGGCACCAGAGGCTGTGAGTCTGTTTAATGGTAAACAAAGAAATTGTGGAGCATTCAGTTAGAATGACAAGAAATAGGAGATAAGTCTGGTACACACTGATCAGATATGTAACAAAACAGCTAGAAATAGAAAAAAACAAACTTGGTACATCAATAAATCAACTCAACGATTACAGACTGTCATCCATAATCAAACTGGGGTTTGAGAAACTATCAATAATATATGGAAGGCTCAAGGATTTATAGATGTTGCAATGAACATAATACTATATAGAGACTCACGTACAGCCAACATTTTACTGTGATTGATAAGTATTTAGTGCTAATACAGCTCAAGTATCAAATGATAGACATTTATTGGTGATTTAGGAGTGACATATGGCCAGCACTCAGTGTTCTACTACACGATACCAAACTATACAATATAATATATATGTTCTACTACACAGTACCAAACTATACAATATAATATATATATTCTACTACACTGTACCAAACTATACAATATAATATATATATTCTACTACACTATACCAAACTATACAATATAATATATATATGTTCTACTACACAGTACCAAACTATACAATATAATATATATATTCTACTACACTGTACCAAACTATACAATATAATATATATATTCTACTACACTGTACCAAACTATACAATATAATATATATATTCTACTACACTATACCAAACTATACAATATAATATATATATGTTCTACTACACAGTACCAAACTATACAATATAATATATATATTCTACTACACTGTACCAAACTATACAATATAATATATATATTCTACTACACTATACCAAACTATACAATATAATATATATATGTTCTACTACACTATACCAAACTAAACAATATAATATATATGTTCTACTACACAGTACCAAACTATACAATATAATATATATATGTTCTACTACACTATACCAAACTATACAATATAATATATATATTCTACTACACTATACCAAACTATACAATATAATATATATATGTTCTACTACACTATACCAAACTAAACAATATAATATATATGTTCTACTACACAGTACCAAACTATACAATATAATATATATATGTTCTACTACACTATACCAAACTATACAATATAATATATATATTCTACTACACTATACCAAACTATACAATACAATATATATATTCTACTACACTGTACCAAACTATACAATATAATATATATATTCTTCTACACTATACCAAACTATACAATATAATATATATATTCTACTACACAGTACCAAACTATACAATATAATACATATATATTCTTCTACACTGTACCAAACTATACAATATGCCAACAAATTATTTTGAACTGCGCCGACCTGTACAGAGGTCATTCCCAGCTTAATTATGTAATATTTTTATCGATTGAAGTTCATAAAATAAAAACGTTGTACTATCTCTTAAATGTTTTGTTACAGCTGTAAATGAACCAACAGAAATGGTTTTCTGACCAGAACTCCAGGAGGAACTAGCAGACACAACAACACAGAGCACTTTCGCTTTTATTCTAATAATAAACCTACGAACTAAAACACAATTATTAATAATTCAATTACTTTTGCAAACAACTCGCTGGACCAAATAATGAATGATTTGAGCGGCTGACGCGATGGGAAGGAAACAAATGGAAGTCAATAGCCTTGCCACATCTATTTGTGCACAATCATCGTTAACTCGCGATATGTAAATGAAGTAGTAGGAATTACTGGTGGCAGAAGCAACAGATACGATATTTTGATGAGGTAACAAAGCCGCTTAGGCTTGTGGGCTAGTACAGTGACTAAATGCGCAGACACAACTTCCTAATGAAACCACACTTTATTTGTTTAATGAGAGTTTTATGTAAACAAAAATATTTATTGGTCAACTTTACAGAGCCATTAGCCAATAGATTCCTGGTAATAATAAATAAAACAAAAATAGATAGTTTAATCCTCCTCCTCAACCCTTCCTACACACATTGTATTGTCCATGAGTGAGCATTGCACCACGTGTCAATGACTTCTTTAGACAGGGTATGCAGCTGCCTTGAACATTTCTCCTTACCACTTTAATTACATGTATACCCCACATTATCCCCTCATCAGCTTTATCTGCTAGACAACAATCACTCTATTGTATCTATGTCTATTGTATCTATGTCTATAACAGCTGTTACGTGCTGAGTCATACATGTGCTAAGAATGTGTCATAGCAGAACTCATGCCGATGGTCAATTATAGAATACTTGGTGACAGCAGACAGCAGAGATATAAGATGATTTGGAGAATGCCGTTGAAAAATTTTAACTTTTCTGCCATCTTTATGAGATGCATTTGACGAGATCTAAATTCTTAGTAAGATATTATAGCGCCAATGATAGCTCTACCTTGGTTTGTATGATACCTTCTATCTTGGTTTGTATGATGCCTTCTATCTTGGTTTGTATGATACCTTCTACCTTGGTTTGTATGATACCTTCTATCTTGGTTTGTATGATACCTTCTATCTTGGTTTGTATGATACCTTCTATCTTGGTTTGTATGATACCTTCTATCTTGGTTTGTATGTTACCTTCTATCTTGGTTTGTATGTTACCTTCTACCTTGGTTTGTATGATACCTTCTATCTTGGTTTGTATGATACCTTCTATCTTGGTTTGTATGATACCTTCTATCTTGGTTTGTATGATACCTTCTACCTTGGTTTGTATGATACCTTCTATCTTGGTTTGTATGATACCTTCTATCTTGGTTTGTATGATACCTTCTATCTTGGTTTGTATGATACCTTCTATCTTGGTTTGTATGATACCTTCTATCTTGGTTTGTATGATACCTTCTACCTTGATTTGTATGATACCTTCTATCTTGGTTTGTATGATACCTTCTACCTTGGTTTGTATGATACCTTCTATCTTGGTTTGTATGATACCTTCTATCTTGGTTTGTATGATACCTTCTATCTTGGTTTGTATGATACCTTCTACCTTGGTTTGTATGATACCTTCTATCTTGGTTTGTATGATAAAAATGTATGCGACATTTTGTTACTTTTAGCAATTATGTGAATTATTTTATGAAACAAAGTTGAGTAATCAGAGCTAGCGATTACAAGCTGCTTACAGCAGTATAATATACAAAGTATTCTAATCTAGAATGGACGACTCTAAACCCGTTGGAGCCCACAGTTGGTTCTACAAAATGATGCTTTTACAACAACTACAACTTTAACAGCACAAAACTCTACTGACTTCTTTTGGATCATATATAGAGCAAAGGTGTGACTGTGATTAATGGTATAGCAATTGGAGTTGTCTATTCGCATATGCATATACTGATGGGGAGCACAACTGCTAAATAATGCGGTAAGACTAATTTGAATTGAAATGTAGCGCAAAGAGACAAACTTATGCTGGCGTAACCTCAATGGGTAATTGAGTTACAATGTTGAAGGTGACATTGCTTGAAAGTACTGTTTATTGAGACTGCGCGAGTTGTCAAAGTATCGCAGGTAAAACGGATGAACTGTGAATATAGTATATGAGCTGTGAATACATATGAGATGTGAATACATATGAGCAGTGAATATATACGAGCTGTGAATAGATATGAGATGTGAATACATATGAGCTGTGAATAGATATGAGATGTGAATACATATGAGATGTGAATACATATGAGATGTGAATACATATGAGATATGAATATATATGAGATGTGAATATATACGAACTGCAAGGTAGTAGTAATACTTACTCTCACTCCACACTTTGTCTGTCTTACTCAGCCGACGCCCTCTAACCAGCTGAACCACATGAGAGCTGGGGGTGCTGTTGAAGTCTCCACAGAACAACACAGACACATGACAACCCTGCAAGCATAGAATGAGACAGACACATGACAACTCTGCAAGCATAGAATGAGAGAGACATATGACAACCCTGCAAGCATAGAATGAGACAGACACATGACAACTCTGCAAGCATAGAATGAGAGAGACACATGACAACCCTGCAAGCATAGAATGAGACAGACATATGACAACCCTGCAAGCATAGAATGAGACAGACATATGACAACCCTGCAAGCATAGAATGAGACAGACATATGACAACCCTGCAAGCATAGAATGAGACAGACATATGACAACCCTGCAAGCATAGAATGAGACAGACATATGACAACCCTGCAAGCATAGAATGAGACAGACATATGACAACCCTGCAAGCATAGAATGAGACAGACATATGACAACCCTGCAAGCATAGAATGAGACAGACATATGACAACCCTGCAAGCATAGAATGAGACAGACATATGACAACCCTGCAAGCATAGAATGAGACAGACATATGACAACCCTGCAAGCATAGAATGGGACAGGAAGCACACATACGCCAGTTGCAGATCACATGGTGAAGTAGCTCTATTGGTTTGTTGTGGCACTTTAACAAGCCCTCTCTCTATTCATTGCCATTTTCTGAAGTAGAAGAAATTCTGGCTAACTGGTACCAACAAATGAAGCTTGAGCCGTGGCGCACAACACGCATACAGTACAACTTACTTCACTTTCATAAGTAGACTTGACCTGCTGCAGATGACGCAGGGCTATAGTTGTTTGTATAAGTCTAACAACAGTGCCTTGTGGGTGGAAGTAGAGGTGAGTGGTGGCTACACACAGACGTTTGCTTGGGTCATCTATTGACTCTAGCACCAGCACCTGCCGTATATAATATACATACAACATTCATACAGTATGTAGTATACGCACAAAATATAGTATACGTACAGTATATAATACACATACAGTATATAATATACATACAGTATATAGTATACATACATTATAGAAGTTAGATATATACTGTAAGAATATTATGTATACATAACTACATACAATCCCCTACAGACAGAAATCAAAATGCTCTACACACAAAAACAAAAAACCCTACACACAAAAATATTCACTGGGAATAACTTTTGTGATTATCTTGAGCAGACAGCGTGTGATTATCTTGAGCAGACAGCGTGTGATTATCTTGAGCAGACAGCGTGTGATTATCTTGAGCAGACATCGTGTGAAATATGAGCTCTAACAAAAGCGCTGCATCCAGAGTTTTAGTATTTATGTATTTTAGCTTTTTCAGGTGAGTTTGATAGAACGAAACTGTTGTGGAGTTGTGCTCTCATTAGCGCCACCTACGTATAATATAGACACAATTATTGCGCACATATCAGATCATAACCCAATTTTTTATTTTCGATACACAACAAGGTGTCTATGGCCATGGAAGGGAAGCCTAATAAGAATAGACATGAGCACACTTTTGAATAGGCTGAATATTTGGCTATTTTGAGAGTTTTGAGATGTTGCATTTGAAGCAGTGATAAGTTTGCTATCAAGTACTCACTGCTAGTCAGCCATATCTCAAAAACTAAGTGAAATTTTAGTTAAAACAATTATTTGTATGTTAGAGATTTCTAGAAGATTGAGATGAGCATTTTAGAACTCTCTCTGTGAAAAAATTGTGATTATCAGATTTGAGTTTCAATTGTTATTGGTTACTATGGTTACTGCTGCTTTCAACAACCGCTATGGTTACTGCTGCTTTCAACAACCGCTATGGTTACTGCTGCTTTCAACAATCGTTATGGTTACTGCTGCTTTCAACAATCGCTATGGTTACTGCTGCTTTCAACAACCGCTATGGTTACTGCTGCTTTCAACAATCGCTATGGTTACTGCTGCTCTTAACAATCGCTATGGTTACTGCTGCTCTCAACAATCGCTATGGTTACTGCTGCTCTCAACAATCGCTATGGTTACTGCTGCTCTCAACAATCGCTATGGTTACTGCTGCTCTCAACAATCGCTATGGTTACTGCTGCTCTCAACAATCGCTATGGTTACTGCTGCTTTCAACAATCGCTATGGTTACTGCTGCTTTCAACAACTGCTTTGTTTGTTGAATCTAAATTATAAGCTACTTGAGAAATGAAAATAAATAATCTTCTTTAGAATCAATAAAAAAAATCAATATGAGTTAATTGATGACTATTTTAGCACATAATTTGGTATGTATGGGATATGAAAAGACAACTCCATAAAGAAAAATATCCAATGACTCAAAGACTAGTCATCTTTGAAATTCACAATAAAAAAGAAAATACATCAAAAGAATGTTATATCGATGTTGTTATCAGTCAAAATGCATGATCACTCAGTGAGATCTACAATAATAAATGAGTAGGAGACAAATATAACTTTCTATCAATCACAGCAGGAAAACATGTGGATATAGATTTCTCTCTAAAGGTTAATTTATTTCATTACATATTAATATTCAAACACTGGCAATAGATGAACACAAAAATATTTGCCGCGGAAATGATTATAAATACATTTACTGACTTTTAATAAAATGAGACTAACCTTCAATATTATTATTTGTTTTAAATATTAGCTGATAGCTTCTATGGTCCTTACCAGTAAATATGGAGAAACAGAAGAAAATAATAACACCAAGTATTTTGAAAAATGGCAGCAAAAACTCCAAAAACATGTTTTCATTGATGTCTAACTGATAAAACTTTTTATTCATTTTGTTTTCCACCACTCTTTAAAAAAGTTATATAAAATAATACTTTCATGTAAGGAACAAACTTTGAAAGAGCTTGCTCCATGCAGCAACTCCCTTAAATTTGAATCATTGCAATGAGCAAAGAGAGGACAACTCTCACACATTTCATTACACTGCTGTCACGGATTTTGGGCTGAATGAATTAAACCTAATTTATCTATTTCTATTTTTGCCAGAAAAACTTTTTCCGGAGTTGCACTCTCGTTAATTTTATCCATAATATAAGCGTGATAAATGCCGACTTGTACGCAATTTTTTTTGTTCAATATGCACCAACTTAGATAAGACCAAAAAGACTGTAGCAAAAATTTGGCTTGATTGCATAGATGGAGGACATCCCAGTAATAGCCATTGTATAGAAACTTTCAAGAGCGTAAAATATTGGTTTGCATTCATTTGCAGAATTTTTGGAGGTGTTTTAGTTGAGTTGGCATTTTAGGTTATTATTGATAGGTTTACTATTACGTACATACTGGAAGTGATAGGTTTACTATTACGTACACACTGACATTGATAGGTTTACTATTACGTACACACTGACATTGATAGGTTTACTATTACGTACATACTGGAATTGATAGGTTTACTATTACGTACACACTGACATTGATAGGTTTACTATTACGTACACACTGGCATTGATAGGTTTACTATTACGTACACACTGACATTGATAGGTTTGCTATTACGTACACATTGACATTAATAGGTTTACTATTACGTACACACTGACATTGATAGGTTTACTATTACGTACACACTGACATTGATAGGTTTACTATTATGTACATACTGGCATTGATAGGTTTACTATTACGTACACACTGGCATTGATAGGTTTACTATTATGTACATACTGGCATTGATAGGTTTACTATTACGTACACACTGGCATTGATAGGTTTACTATTACGTACACACTGACATTGATAGGTTTGCTATTACGTACACACTGACATTGATATGTTTACTATTACGTACACGCTGACATTGATAGGTTTACTATTACGTACACACTGACAGGTTTGCTATCAAGTACAAACTGGCATTCACATTGATAAATTGCATGGCCAATATCTCAAAATCTAAAGCAACAATACAGTTAAAAAAATTCTTTTTAAATCAAATACCATCAAAAAATTTAAATTATCATTTTTAGAATTTATTTGTAGAAAAATAAACGACCAGATCGGTGTTTTGGAATAATAATTATCAAATCTGAATTATACGTTATTCGACTGAAAAAAATAGGACAATATAGATTGTAAATAAATAATGATTTCAATATTAAAAAAAATAAGTAAAAACTAGTTTATGACTATTTTCAGTATTTTGTATATGACTATTTAGCACCCGTTGACACTACAAAAAAGGCAACTCCGAGTAGAGAATTATGTATAGAATCAGTTACAGTTACCCTTTAAACAAGAAGGATATTTATATCATCTAAAATAAACTACATGCAATGCATTTTATGTCATGAGTAATTGTGCTCTCATGTTATTGGTTAAACAACTACTAATTTTATTCACAAGTCTTATAGCAGCATGCTAGACCTAATGAGAGAACCATACCTGCACAGAGCAGCCAGACCTATACAGTAACTTTTCTAGGACTAATTTACAATTGCACGCAGCTTCCTTCAGATCAGAGTATTTGGAGTCATTCTCCAAGACATCAGGAATGTTAATACTGCAGTCAGCAATCAGTCTACAGCGGATTATATCTAGAGTCAGCGGGCGGCTAGAGAATGCACATGGCGACCAGACACCCGGCTATTCAACCTACTCAGCCTGTAACTCACCGAAACTTTGAGCGCTTGAAAGCGAGGGCGGATCCTTCACAGGAAATGACCACATTATCAGAGGAATTCCCATACAAGGTAGGTTTACTATCCTCCATCTCCTCCTCAAACTCACCATCTAGAGCTATCGCAATCAATGACAGATATATGTTACTACTAGTACAGTATATGTTACCACTAGTACAGTATATGTTACTACTAGTACAGTATATGTTACCACTAGTACAGCATATGTTACTACTAGTACAACATATGTTACCACTAGTACAGTATATGTTACTACTAGTACAACATATGTTACCACTAGTACAACATATGTTACTACTAGTACAACATATGTTACCACTAGTACAGTATATGTTACTACTAGTACAACATATGTTACCACTAGTACAGTATATGTTACTACTAGTACAACATATGTTACTACTAGTACAACATATGTTACTACTAGTACAACATATGTTACCACTAGTACAACATATGTTACCACTAGTACAACATATGTTACTACTAGTACAGTATATGTTACTACTAGTACAGTATATGTTACCACTAGTACAACATATGTTACCACTAGTACAGTATATGTTACTACTAGTACAACATATGTTACTACTAGTACAACATATGTTACCACTAGTACAGTATATGTTACTACTAGTACAACATATGTTACTACTAGTACAACATATGTTACCACTAGTACAACATATGTTACCACTAGTACAGTATATGTTACTACTAGTACAACATATGTTACCACTAGTACAGTATATGTTACTACTAGTACAACATATGTTACTACTAGTACAACATATGTTACCACTAGTACAGTATATGTTACTACTAGTACAACATATGTTACTACTAGTACAGTATATGTTACTACTAGTACAACATATGTTACCACTAGTACAGTATATGTTACTACTAGTACAGTATATGTTACTACTAGTACAGTATATGTTACTACTAGTACAACATATGTTACCACTAGTACAGTATATGTTACCACTAGTACAACATATGTTACCACTAGTACAGTATATGTTACTACTAGTACAACATATGTTACTACTAGTACAGTATATGTTACTACTAGTACAACATATGTTACCACTAGTACAGTATATGTTACTACTAGTACAACATATGTTACCACTAGTACAACATATGTTACCACTAGTACAGTATATGTTACCACTAGTACAGTATATGTTACTACTAGTACAGCATATGTTACTACTAGTACAGTATATGTTACCACTAGTACAACATATGTTACCACTAGTACAGTATATGTTACCACTAGTACAGTATATGTTACTACTAGTACAACATATGTTACCACTAGTACAGTATATGTTACCACTAGTACAACATATGTTACCACTAGTGCAGTATATGTTACTACTAGTACAACATATGTTACTACTAGTACAGTATATGTTACTACTAGTACAACATATGTTACCACTAGTACAGTATATGTTACTACTAGTACAACATATGTTACCACTAGTACAACATATGTTACCACTAGTACAGTATATGTTACCACTAGTACAGTATATGTTACTACTAGTACAGCATATGTTACTACTAGTACAGTATATGTTACCACTAGTACAACATATGTTACCACTAGTACAGTATATGTTACCACTAGTACAACATATGTTACCACTAGTACAGTATATGTTACTACTAGTACAACATATGTTACTACTAGTACAGTATATGTTACCACTAGTACAACATATGTTACCACTAGTACAGTATATGTTACCACTAGTACAACATATGTTACCACTAGTACAGTATATGTTACTACTAGTACAACATATGTTACCACTAGTACAGTATATGTTACTACTAGTATAGTATATGTTACTACTAGTACAGCATATGTTACCACTAGTACAGCATATGTTACTACTAGTACAGTATATGTTACTACTAGTACAGCATATGTTACTACTAGTACAACATATGTTACTACTAGTACAGCATATGTTACCACTAGTACAGTATATATTACTACTAGTACAACATATGTTACTACTAGTACAGCATATGTTACCACTAGTACAACATATGTTACCACTAGTACAGTATATGTTACCACTAGTACAACATATGTAACCACTAGTACAACATATGTTACCACTAGTACAGTATATGTTACCACTAGTACAACATATGTTACCACTAGTACAACATATGTTACTACTAGTACAACATATGTTACCACTAGTACAACATATGTTACCACTAGTACAGTATATGTTACCACTAGTACAACATATGTAACCACTAGTACAACATATGTTACTACTAGTACAGTATATGTTACTACTAGTACAACATATGTTACCACTAGTACAGTATATGTTACTACTAGTACAGTATATGTTACTACTAGTACAGCATATGTTACTACTAGTACAACATATGTTACTACTAGTACAGCATATGTTACCACTAGTACAGTATATATTACTACTAGTACAACATATGTTACTACTAGTACAGCATATGTTACCACTAGTACAACATATGTTACCACTAGTACAACATATGTTACTACTAGTACAACATATGTTACCACTAGTACAGTATATGTTACTACTAGTATAGTATATGTTACTACTAGTACAGTATATGTTACTACTAGTACAGTATATGTTACTACTAGTACAACATATGTTACTACTAGTACAGCATATGTTACTACTAGTACAACATATGTTACTACTAGTACAACATATGTTACTACTAGTACAGCATATGTTACTACTAGTACAGTATATGTTACTACTAGTACAGCATATGTTACTACTAGTACAGTATATATTACTACTAGTACAGTATATGTTACCACTAGTGCAACATATGTTACTACTAGTACAGTATATGTTACTACTAGTACAGTATATGTTACCACTAGTGCAACATATGTTACTACTAGTACAGCATATGTTACTACTAGTACAGTATATGTTACCACTAGTGCAACATATGTTACTACTAGTACAGTATATGTTACTACTAGTACAGTATATGTTACCACTAGTGCAACATATGTTACCACTAGTACAGTATATGTTACTACTAGTACAACATATGTTACCACTAGTACAACATATGTTACCACTAGTACAGTATATGTTACTACTAGTACAACATATGTTACCACTAGTACAACATATGTTACCACTAGTACAACATATGTTACCACTAGTACAGTATATGTTACCACTAGTACAGCATATGTTACTACTAGTACAACATATGTTACCACTAGTACAGTATATGTTACCACTAGTACAGTATATGTTACTACTAGTACAGTATATGTTACTACTAGTATAGTATATGTTACTACTAGTACAGTATATGTTACCACTAGTACAGTATATGTTACTACTAGTACAGTATATGTTACCACTAGTACAGTATATGTTACTACTAGTACAGTATATGTTACCACTAGTACAGTATATGTTACTACTAGTACAGTATATGTTACCACTAGTACAACATATGTTACCACTAGTACAGTATATGTTACTACTAGTACAACATATGTTACCACTAGTACAACATATGTTACTACTAGTACAGTATATGTTACTACTAGTACAGTATATGTTACCACTAGTACAACATATGTTACTACTAGTACAGTATATGTTACTACTAGTATAGTATATGTTACTACTAGTACAGTATATGTTACCACTAGTACAGTATATGTTACTACTAGTACAGTATATGTTACCACTAGTACAGTATATGTTACTACTAGTACAGTATATGTTACTACTAGTACAGTATATGTTACCACTAGTACAACATATGTTACCACTAGTACAGTATATGTTACTACTAGTACAACATATGTTACCACTAGTACAACATATGTTACTACTAGTACAGTATATGTTACTACTAGTACAACATATGTTACCACTAGTACAACATATGTTACCACTAGTACAGTATATGTTACTACTAGTACAGTATATGTTACTACTAGTATAGTATATGTTACTACTAGTACAGTATATGTTACCACTAGTACAGTATATGTTACCACTAGTACAGTATATGTTACCACTAGTACAGTATATGTTACTACTAGTACAGTATATGTTACCACTAGTACAGTATATGTTACCACTAGTACAACATATGTTACTACTAGTACAGTATATGTTACTACTAGTACAACATATGTTACCACTAGTACAACATATGTTACTACTAGTACAACATATGTTACCACTAGTACAGTATATGTTACTACTAGTACAGTATATGTTACCACTAGTACAGTATATGTTACTACTAGTACAGTATATGTTACCACTAGTACAGTATATGTTACCACTAGTACAACATATGTTACTACTAGTACAGTATATGTTACTACTAGTACAACATATGTTACCACTAGTACAACATATGTTACTACTAGTATAGTATATGTTACTACTAGTACAGTATATGTTACCACTAGTACAGTATATGTTACTACTAGTACAGTATATGTTACCACTAGTACAGTATATGTTACTACTAGTACAGTATATGTTACCACTAGTACAACATATGTTACCACTAGTACAGTATATGTTACTACTAGTACAACATATGTTACCACTAGTACAACATATGTTACTACTAGTACAGTATATGTTACTACTAGTACAACATATGTTACCACTAGTACAACATATGTTACCACTAGTACAGTATATGTTACCACTAGTACAACATATGTTACTACTAGTACAGTATATGTTACCACTAGTACAACATATGTTACTACTAGTACAGTATATGTTACCACTAGTACAGTATATGTTACCACTAGTACAACATATGTTACTACTAGTACAGTATATGTTACTACTAGTACAACATATGTTACCACTAGTACAGTATATGTTACTACTAGTACAGTATATGTTACCACTAGTACAACATATGTTACCACTAGTACAACATATGTTACCACTAGTACAGTATATGTTACCACTAGTACAACATATGTTACCACTAGTACAGTATATGTTACTACTAGTACAACATATGTTACCACTAGTACAGCATATGTTACCACTAGTACAACATATGTTACCACTAGTACAGTATATGTTACCACTAGTACAGTATATGTTACCACTAGTACAACATATGTTACCACTAGTACAGTATATGTTACTACTAGTACAGTATATGTTACTACTAGTACAACATATGTTACCACTAGTACAGCATATGTTACCACTAGTACAGTATATGTTACCACTAGTACAGTATATGTTACCACTAGTACAGTATATGTTACCACTAGTACAACATATGTTACCACTAGTACAGTATATGTTACTACTAGTACAACATATGTTACCACTAGTACAGTATATGTTACTACTAGTACAGTATATGTTACTACTAGTACAACATATGTTACCACTAGTACAGTATATGTTACCACTAGTACAACATATGTTACCACTAGTACAGTATATGTTACTACTAGTACAGTATATGTTACTACTAGTACAGTATATGTTACTACTAGTACAACATATGTTACCACTAGTACAGCATATGTTACTACTAGTACAACATATGTTACTACTAGTACAACATATGTTACCACTAGTACAGTATATGTTACTACTAGTACAACATATGTTACCACTAGTACAGTATATGTTACCACTAGTACAGTATATGTTACCACTAGTACAACATATGTTACTACTAGTACAGTATATGTTACCACTAGTACAACATATGTTACTACTAGTACAACATATGTTACCACTAGTACAGTATATGTTACTACTAGTACAACATATGTTACCACTAGTACAGTATATGTTACTACTAGTACAACATATGTTACTACTAGTACAACATATGTTACTACTAGTACACAACACAGCTAGCATACATTCAGCTGTTATTATTTAACATGTAATTATTGTTGCTTATAAATTATATATCATTTATTATTAAACTGCGATAGTTTCTCCATTCTTAAAAATATCAATAGAAACAAAGTGCTGATGTCGTAAGTATAGATTAATTGAATGACACTATAAACCAAATAAGATAAATAACATTTAATATTTAAATTAATGGATATATATCAATTATAATGGCGATTACCAAATTAATCCTATTTGTATAATCAACTGACCAACAATCTAGTAACGTTCTATTACAATATCTATACAGCTAGTAAGATATGTTCTTTTCACTTCGAGCGCTAAAATATTTTCAGGAATTATCAGAAACCACACGGATCCATGAATGATCCAGATAATGGTGTTTTACCAGATAAGCTGCTGTGGTGGGTTAACACAAGATAACAGAGTTAAAGTTGGTGTTGGGTAATAAACACTAAAACCATCAACTAAACTGTTTTCAGTTGCATCAGCTTTAGCAATACCTAAAGGGGAGGGAGACAACTTTGTTGAGAAAACTTCTCAGTATACTGTATGATACTTAACTTTTACCACCTGAACATTTGGTTATCTCAAAATTGATACCAACAGACTGTGAAGTGTTTTCATCATTAATTAGACTATTGTTACTGCTGCAATCCCTATTGTGTGTTGTTATTGTTGTTATGAACGACCTCTAGTGGTACCAGACATACGCAGAGCTCTAGTATCTAGTGACCCCGGAGCCACAAGACAGAACTAACGTGACCAATCACAGAACAGTGTGTGGCTGTAATGATAGACTGTTCGGTGCGCTTGACTCGCTGCAAAGTTCAGACTGAGTTCAACTTAATTAATTTATTTGGGTTATTTTTTGCCAAAGACTTGTTGCGGAGTTGTGCTCTCATTAATTCCATCTATAGTATAAGCGCAATAGATGCTGACTTGTACGCATTTTTTTTTCGATACGCCATACTTTATATAAGGCCATAAAATGAAGTTGCAAAAACATGGCTTGTTGGCATAGAAGGAGGGCATCCCAGTAATAGAAATTGTGCACAGACTTTCAAGAGCATAGAAAATTAGGTTTGCAATTATTTTCAGATTTTTTGGAGGTGTTTTAGTTGAGCCAGCATTTTTTTTTTATCGTTGGTGAATCTGCTGTCATGTAAATTTTGGTGTCTATATGAATGTTACGTGGCCAATATCTCAGAAACTTAAGCAAGGTTACAGCTGAGAAAAATTATTTTTGAACCAAGCATAATCAGAAGAACTGAACCACTATAAGCTGCAATTTACTCGCGAAGAAAAAAATGTCGAATTATTATTTCCGGCGTAACTGTTTGCAATAAAAAAACAAAAATAACTCACTAATCTGAATTACAAATTATTTCACTAAAAAAACAGACAATATAAAAATGTATACAAACAACAATTTTCAAACCCAATAAAAAATAAATATGAGCTAGCTTACAATTAGTTTCACTTATTTGGTTGTGTCTATTTGGCACTCTTTGACACTAAGGAAAAGACAACTCCAAAGAGCGAGTTGCATAGAAAATGTGTTATGGTGCTCTATAATAACCTTGAGTTTAGACTTGTGCTACGTGAGAGAGATACTCACTAGAGAGTTGCTAACAAACAAACTATACTTGATTGGTTCAATTAGTGCATTGCAGACAGAAAACAAATCGTTGAATTTCTATTCGTTGGTATTCACAGGAATCGTTTCACTAAATAACTAACAAGGAGCGCACAACTCCAAATACAACGCTTCAACCTAGTGTAATTGTAGCAGCTAAAAAATTAGACTTATTCCGACACTAAACATTTGTTACCTACGTGATAAGTCGGACATAGGTTAATCTATAGAATGTGGACCTTGTTACAACCCAAGGCAGTGTTCTTACCCGATGTCGGGCTTGTACCAGGGCTTGCAAAAGAACTTGTAATAGGGCTATTCCAATCCTCTGGTAGTTGATAATGTCTCTTAGGGTACATGAATGAGTGGTAACCATGGCAATCCAACAGCGGCTGGTAGAAGCTTTTAAAGTGCTTCTCATCCATTTCTTGTAGACACATTATATCTGTATTGTATTCTACAACAGTAACAACAACACAACTGTATTGTATTCTACAACAGTAACAACAACACAACTGTATTGTATTCTACAACAGTAACAACAACACAACTGTATTGTATTCTACAACAGTTACACAATATACGAAGTGTTCGCCAATATCCAAAGTAGTACCAGTAAACTGCAGAGTGTGGATGCACCCACCAAGTAGTTCTTTAGCGATCAGTGACTTCCTGTAGTCATAGTGTAAGTAGTCAGCGTGGCAGTGGGCAAAGAGCTGTGTTCTAGAGAATTCTGAGTCCGCATACAGGTCTGCTAGTAAATTGTAGCTCACCACTCTAAAACTGAGATCAGCACTTGGTGAATAAAGCGACAGGAGATATGAAACAGTAAAATAACGACAAAAGGTGTCATTCCCCAGAAACAATACTTTTGCGTGTCAATAAATGTATCACTGAAGTATGAAAGGTCAATGCATCAGCATGATTTTTTACCCCAAGCCCTTTCCGTGAAATTCTCAACTGTAATAGGTTAAGCTTAAACAGGAGTTGACTTATAATCTGGTTGCATTGTTAGGTTACCGCAATACTGTTTGTTTTTCGCTCAAATTTATTTAAAAAAAAAATGATAATAAAAGTATATAATTGATAATATTCATAATTGATTTATAAAAATAACTTGAAATAATAATTTTAAACAATTACTAATCATCGCTGTAAAAAGTGCTTGCTGTAAACTGTAAATATGATATAGATAATAGTGATTTGATAAGACGATAAACGATCAGTCGCAATCAGTGAATAAGGCAGAGACGCTCGATAGTGACCCACTTCTTCCAAGGAAACGGAAAATGGATTAAAAAATGGTACCGATGCAAAATCGAGAAAATTTTAAAAACATTTCACCTTTGATATGATGGACTAACACGAGGCAGTTAAAATTTACTAAAAAAGTATACAAAATGGCACATTTATAAATTAGGATACAAGAACTTACCTGTTTGGTGACGTATCTTGCACAGGACAAATATCTCTAGATAGAACCGGCATAAGCTCAGGACCTTGCACAACAGGTAAACTTGACTGGACAACCTTGGGCTCGCCCCGCCAACTACCTCTTTTGGGAACTACTGTCAACTTCAAACAATGGCCGATATCTTCTACGGACGGGGTGTATAACATTGCATTGCTTACTGTTACTTCAGTGTTCCCTACTCTTACCCACTGGAAGTCACACTCTCCAATCTCGGCAAACTCTAGAGTTAAGTGAGGTAGGAGTGGAGAGCCGGAGAGAAGGACACACGGAAATACAATACTAAGTACAGTTGGTGTGTTTATCTGTATAACATATCTAATATCTCCTATTTGAAGGGTTCCTCCATCCATCCATGCGTGTGAATTGGGTACGGCACCATCTATTTCAGCCCCAGTCTTATCAAACAAGTGAACAGCAATAAAACTAGTTGGTTCAACCACTTCTTCTACCACTGATTTTTTCTTTCTGCCTTTCGTCTTCGCTTTGATTGTATGTTTATGAATGTTATACTGGAGACGCATTAGTGCTTCACTGTTAGCCTCTGATATGAGACGATTGAAGTTAAACTGTCGAGAACGCGGAGTAGAGGCATCAACAAGAGGAAACTGGTAGTTAAACTTCCCATCCATTTTCCGTTTATTCTCATGACGCCGGATCCACAGAATCTTCTGCACCTCATTTTGCTTTGAAGCCATATCAGGCAATTTTCTACCAAGCAGACTTTTTATTGTGTTAGTAAAACTGCTAAGCATGGCCAAGCAATGCAGCAAGCTAAAGCTATAAATTGATGTGGAAGCTTCTAGACAAACATCGCATGTGTCTTTTTAAGCCAACACCTAAAACAATTACATGAGAGAACTAGCAAAAGGTGGATCAGTAGAAGAGGTGGGAGTTTACTAAAAGTGAAAGTTTAAAAATTTAATTACTACTAGTCATTATTATATTTATCATCAGTGGAGACAAGCATCAGTTAAAGGATTTACATAACGAACAAAGGCAAGATGATGAGATGTACTTGACAGAAACCAAACAAACGTACTGTCAGCAAACTATCTTTTACCATCAATCAATCATAAATAATTATTTTGGATAAACGAAGTGGAAGAAAAATTACAGTAACAGCAAGCCGGTTCTGCCCGACAGATCTCCAGGGTTACTGGAGTGCAAAACCTGCCATCAGATTAAATGAGAATGTGCAACATTATCTAGTCACAGGTAATCGTTTAATAAAGAAACTTCTAAATTGCCTTTTTCCTAGTTCAAGAAAGAGGCTGATAAACTCAAAAGATATTTTTTCCTTATCAAACAGGACGATTAACTTTTGCTTAGCTGCATCTTTAAGATTTTCATCGAGCAGATTTATGTGATCGCTAAAAGTCGACTTTGCAACAATTTCTCGAAATTGTTTCTGGCAAGTCCGAATTTTTTGCGATCACTGGCCATTTTGACACACAGATGTTAAAATTGAAAATAATGTAAACTATGGCAAATTTTGAGCTAGAAATTATGACTTGTCAACAAAAATCATTTTTGGAGATTTTTCCTTATTTGAAAAAAAATGAATAAATGATATTTTGTTACAAAACCGTTGACAGATATCATTGTACAAGGAAGGAGCAGTTCCACACCCAGGTCCCATAGAATGACTTTTTATAATTTTTTCTAGACAGATATATTAAAAATTTAGTGCGTTTGATAGAGTCATTTCGTCATTCTCCTATGGTGGCTCAGAATGCTTTGTGTTTTGCGTTTTAAAACGTCTGAACGTTTTCCAAACCGTTTGAACGAATTTGAAATAGTCTGAACTTTTGCAAAACTTCTGAACGCTTTGTGAAATCGTTCATGGGCTTTGAAAATCCAAGCCGATTTGCTGGTTGGCTCTATTTAAAATTGATAGTGTTTTTCCTAAACACCGAACAGTTGAATTTTCTTTAATAAATAAATAATTTTTTTTTATTTAGTAAATGTTGTTTGTTATAAATAATAAATACAACCTAATCATAAATGTAAAAAATAATTTTAAAGATTATATTCAACAAGAGTTTTATACAGTTAATTAATTTACTCCATGTCTTTTGATCTACGTCTATGTTGATAAAGTTGTATAGAGGCTATAAATAAAATGATGACGATCGCTTTTGGTTCAAAAAGCCATGTGCTTAGCAAACTTTGCCAACTATTTCAAAATAGTTTAGACTATTTTAAAACAGTTCAGACTATTTCAAAATCGTTCATACGGTTTGTAAATAGTTCATACTCTTTCTGAAGCGTCCATACGAATTGTAATTTTCTAAATCATTTGAATCATTTCTAAGCTGTCTGAATTATTTGCTAAACAACTATACGGTTTGCAAAATTTACGATTGTTAGACAGGAAATACAGTTTGATAGCATGAATACCGCAACTGCTGAGGCCGACGATTAATTTATTATAACCAACAAACCCGTTTTTAATCATAGTTCCTTGGGCTATTTTACTACATTTACCCAATTATTTTTAATGTGAAAGACGCTTTACAAACTGTCTGGACTATTTTAAATCCGTTCATACGCTTCGAAAACAAAACCGTCTAACGTTATGAGCCACCATATTCTCCCTTAGGAACTTCATTTAACTAAATAATTAAATCTCAACTCCCCAGCAATCAATCGTGCAGTTGGTACAAGTAGTAGAAGGAAAGTGTCATTTTACTGATACTCAAAGTGGTTTCGTAATTATTATTTAAAGTGTACAAAAAAGAACATTAAAAAAATTATTTATTTTTTTTTAAATAAATTTTTTTTAGAAGAAAAAATAGCAATAATGTAGAGGAAATGCGCCAGCGCCCCCACAGCAGGTCGACCACACTGACATTATTAACCTGCCGAACTGCATACACTTACATTCATACCATAGTAACCTGCCGAACTGTGCCTTATTCATACTTATCTATTTGCACTTATTTTATACAGTTTATTACTTGCACCATTTCTTATTTTTACACACATGTGCTTGTGCAACCAGCCGTGCTACTAAGCACCACCCAGTTCTATGCTAGCGAGTTTTATTGGTACATGCTCAGCCAATCTAGTGTACAGGCGGAGTTTGCTTTTGTATTTGGATCTGTCAATATTATTATGTAATCTTTTCTAGTATAAATACCCATGTCATAGCGTAATAAAATCAGAGTTAAGCCTACACTCTCACTTGCTTGTTGATTCACATGCATAAGCGCACTTATGCTAAAGCACAGGTAGCTTAAGTAGAAAAGATACAAGTAAGCTCTTGCACTGATTGCGCTGGCAGAGGAACTTACTAAGTTCAGCACTTGCACAATAACTGGGACAGAGAAATTGCACTGGAATAAGTCGACTAGCAACTAGGATAATAGTCAGTAGAAAGTGGTCAGTCAATTCGACTCACACTGCACTTGACCTACGGACAAGCGATACTGGAACGATTATCCAAACGGCTAGTTCGGCCTCACACACCTATTCCTTTGGATTAGGCTGCGGGCGAGTTGGAAGGCGTACACTGCACTGTTGTACTCACTTACTACTGTGGGCCGCTGTACAGGTGACAGCTACCACTTCACCCTAAATTCCTGTACAATAATAAGAAACAACAAATAAATATTAATAACTCCTAAGGCTAGGAATGCTAGTAGTAATAATTATAAATAATGTGGAGTAATGTGCAGGATTTCACTGTGGGGGTGTGAGTTGGTAGCTCGGCCTACCTGCACAACCTCCCGAACTGTGATGGCAAAACTGTGTCTAATGCGCTAGCAATACAATCCTCCCACAGGTCGACTTAATAGTCTGGAGAATGGTGATTGACCATCCCAGTTACTAGCGAGCTGCCGATTGCGTTAGCTGTTATCAGTGTGTAAGCAAGGGCCGAACTTTGAAGGGCGAACTAGTCAAGCTAGGTTCGGCCAGCAGAGGTTCGGCTAATCTATTTCAGTGCAGTGCAGAGGTCAAACATTGAAGGCGAATTAGGCAAGGCTAAGTTCGGCCAGCAGAGGTTCAGACTGATCTGCTTGTATATTACTACTCGAGTAATGGTGCGCAGTGAAGTTATTTGTTTAGAGAACAAAGAGACTTCTGAGAGTGTGCAAGCTGACTCTGACTTTATTGATTCAAACATCCATATTTATACACACTGTTACATAATAAAAGTGACAGACAAGTGATAGACAAAAGGTGGCCACACCTAGCACAGTAATTGGCTAGAGTGCGCCTATAAGATATAAGAGGTGGTACATCAGTGAATGCATGGTTAAACTCACATGGCAAATATATAAGTTTACATGTAAAATAGGAAATAATAATTAATAGACATAGAACTACTGGCCCTAAAGCGTGGGCATAGAATTGCGACATGTAGACAGTACTAGAATAGATGTGTGTAACATAAGGTAAGTGTAGCATAGAACTGTATACCATAGATCGTTCGAAATGGCGCCGGCCCTTCACAGTAATAATAATTAGTAATAACTAACTACTATGGTTGATGTTGATCAGCTCAATGAGTTTGTTGATTAATTAAAAAACTACTTCTTGTTGATCATCTAACAACAACTTAATTAAATTTAATAACTATTAATTAACTACTATTAGGGTGCCAGATATCTCGCCCCACTGCCAACTTATTAATTAAGTAAGTTAGCTGATCAACAAGAAGTAGTTTTTTGATTAATCAACAAACTCATTGAACTGATCAACATCAACCATAGTTAGTTAGTTATTACTAACTTACTTATTATTCCACATTTTATTATTTATAATTATATAGCCAGTGCAAATGGATTTTTCAAAATTTTTCAAATCAGCCTAGAGACTTTAAAAATCATGTTATGGCATAGAATCATATCTTGCCGTCACAATAGTCACAGTAGTGGTAAACTTTTTTTGTCTCTCAATGATTATTAATTATTACTTACTACTGACTGTTGTTGACGTTGTAAAACCTGATTCTGTTGTATTTGACCAATAATATATAATAATATACATCATCATTATTTATCATAATAAGTAATAAGCGAATAAAGTTTTCATAATTATTATTTTAATTAATTATGATAAATAATCTTTATTATTATTTTTAACTACTACTAATCTATACTACTACTAACTTCTTATTATTGCTATTAAATTTAATTAATAAATTATTATTAATTTTTTCATGACCGACTAAAAGGTTTTTCAATGGTTTAAAACCTTACCCGTTTTAATTATTTGTAAAATTGTGATCACACAATAAATTAATCAATAATTACATCAATAAAGTCTAATTTGATCATCAGATATTTAAAAAAAAAACAAGATTAACACGCATTTGTAACTGTTGCGGAGTGCGCGTATAAACAAATTTTTAGTGTATTGGTTCCCAATAGTACTCTACCTGGTCTTAATTTAACCCGACTTCTTGCACTTTTTTCGCCCCCGAAAACAGCTTGCGCTGTTTATTAGCAAAACCGTTGCCAAGAATGTGAACAACGATTATATAACCTTTCATCCGAATCTAATACATTCTGCAGGTATCATCTGCTGGTGTACACTTAGAGTTGGTTTGCTCGCCATTTTTTTTTTAGAAAAACTACATTCAACTAAATCTTATTGTAGTCAGCTTATTGTTTATATTGATGGAATTGGGGTGGAACTGAAAAGTAGAAAATTGATAAATAACTTGCGTTGCCCAGGGCTGATACTCCTTCAAATATACCCACCTGGCTAGGCCAAAACTTACAAAATGTACCCTATTCACTTGGTTGTCAGTCCAGCTCACACCCCTAAACACTTGGTGACCCACATCCCGCTGTAAGATGTTAGCATGGGTTATGAGCATAATAAATACTCTACATGTACCTGGCTGTGTTTAAATATGCAACTGCATGCCAATTTAGTGCGTATCCAGGAATTGAGAACACTTTACAACAATAGAGTGTAGTATGTAACATGTAACCCTTGGTTCATTGGGCAAAATACCCCCCTAAAGTAGCAAATCCATTATGCGTGTACCTTGCACAAAAACACCCCCTAAAACTGGTTTTTAGGCCGAGCCTTATGGACCAGCCCTGGGTTGCGTTGATCCCTAAATAGTTCCCTCAAAAAGCATTGGAAGTTGGCTGCCCTTGAGATATTATGGCTTGAATAGAAAATAACAAAATTTATAATTTAGGTACACTAGTTATTAAGTAAGATGATTAGCTCGATAAACTTATATGTCTGCCCAGAGGTTTGGAATAATAATCTTGGTTAGCACTGGTAAAAGTTTTTGTGCCTCGACTGACCTTTTCCGTACTGAGGAAATTTGAATCATTTGTCACTAGCTACATCGTGGTATAAAACTTGCTTGCTGACACAATTCAAAGCACTTTAACTCTAGTTTGACTGGGCATTTAACAACATCTTAAACTCGCTTTAATACTCACAGTTACTGTCCTTTTTAATAACCATAATTAATGTTGATACAGTTTAGTTTTTATGGTCAAATAGTTGGTTTAGCCACCGTAGGGTTTACCCACCGTAGGGTTTACCCACCGTAGGGTTTACCTGCTGTAGTCAAATACATCAGGCAGCTCTACTTTCCACCCTGAGGCTGTGTTAATCTCTACTGCTCCTACCTTTCTGTGCCTACAACCACCTCTATATTCTACCTCGACAATTGACCTCTCCTGTTTCTATTGCTACTTTGGACTCTCTATTTGCAATTTTATGATAGTCGTTGTGCTTGGATTTAATGCAAGATTAATCGCAGTGCTCATTAGTCACAAAAAGCCAATCAAAAAGTATTGGCCAGCTCACTGCAAGGAATGTCGGATGTATGTTATTTGTTCAGTTAGTTTTTAATCATAATATAATATATATTTGTTACAAAACACTTTCTCATTGTCAGTTTGAAACTCCATTGATAGAAGTTGTCCACTCTTTATTGGCTACACAACTCCGAAACATCTCCAATACCTAAAATTTGATATTCTTCTAATGCTCATCAAAAGTTTTCAGAAACCTTTTTACCTTTATTGAAAAAAATTTTTATCGTTTTCTTGTAAAATTTAAAGTTCCTAATTTGATAAATCTAATTTATTCGGGCAATATTTTTTCCACACTGCAGGTGACTTTGTTTAATCAGACGGCGCAGAAGGTAAGGAAGGGGTAGTGTATTGGAGGACAAGAGGTGAGGTAGAAAGGTGTAGTGACAGGAGGGAATCTGTATCACTTCTTTCACAACATCGTTTTATTAAAGCTTTTCTCCCAGCAAAATGTATTTTGATATGAAATTATTTTTATGAACGAGTTCGAACATATAATAATAATACAAAATGTATCATATACTTTATAATACTCAACTGGAATGGTTGCAAGGATGCTACAACAAATAAATCAAATTTCAGAATTGACTCTCCTCTCGGTCACAATTGTATTAACAGACAACATGTAACAAGAACAAAAGCAGCTCGTAGGGTAGCAGTTGTCTTTTGTAAGAGGAACAACTCCCATAAATATTGGTCACATTAGGTTAACGAATTGAATGGCACTGACATTGATGCTAGCATAGAATCTCCCATAGAAATACTTACCTTTATAACATGTGTTGCGCACCCATACTTGCGGTGTCTTGTGTTTACACGGGCCGAAGTGTCTATGAAGGTCGAGTTGGCCACGTAAGTTGAATATTGCGTTACGACTCCATTTTATGGGCAGAAAAACCCAAAAGAGAAAGCGTCAAAATTTTAAAATGCACTGGTTAGAGTCGCTAGAAAGCTTAGTGTGTAATTTCTGTCTTTCAAACTTTCGAAAAATCATACTTCAAGTTGTTAAAATTATGGCCTACTTATTCGGTCTACAGTATTGTTATTATCACGTGATTGTCCATAGGCGAGCACCTGCAAGCGCTTACTAGTAATGTGTAGAGACTCAATGTAAGTGCCAGTTGCCACTACAACCCGATCAAAGGAAACAAAACACGTAGTGTCAATGGAAGTGAATAAAATGTGCTGATAGTGAACTGTAAAGGTAAGTGGTAGCCATTTTGGTACAAATTGCGTCTACACTAAAGTACTGTGATACCCGTTTAATCATAAAATTATAATAAGATATAGTATAGGGTGAACTAATAATACTAGTACATATACGCAGACCCAGGGGACCCACCTGATTGCTGAGTACAAATTTCTCTTACTCTTGAACAGTTTTAAGCCCCGAAAACTGCAGGAGTTTGAATATCCTCCCAGAAACCTCCAGCAAACTTCACTTTTACTTTTCTATGAATAAAGACTAGACTTTGAGATGGCTCAAGATTGTTTCCATGCTCTCATTGGATACATAGCTCTAGTTTGTCCTATGTAGTAGTTTTTGTACTGCATCCCATATTTGAGTTGCATCTACCTCAGCAACTGGCTTGCTTAACTATTAGATAAATTGTTAGCTGGCGTAACATCTACATACTCGCCCCATCTTGCAGTTGCAGCTACCAGAACCAACGGGCCCAAAACATCTCCCTTTTTTGCAAGCCAACATGACAGGTATGCTACACACATCCTGTTGTGCTGTGGTATTGGTGGATACTGGTGGGTATTGTTATTTGGTATAATTCAAATCTACACTCGAAGCTGTTTGTGATGTAATGCAGTGTCTCTAGATTGTTACTGCCATTTGAAGCTTAGACAACATGTAAACAGGTGTTGTGGTATTATCTGAATATTTTCTCTGCATTGGATACATTGCTCAATGATGGTCAAGTTAACAGAATATATCCAACTTTCGTGTATGTTGAGCTCCGTTAGCATGCAGTCACGCAGTGTGAAGTGTGGAGCGTGAAATCTTGTTTGATTCAACCTTGCATATCTAATGAATCTTTTGTTTAAATTTGCATCACATTTTGGCTGTGAGGGCAAGTGAGTAACAGCGACAAAAAGGTGGGAAGTTGCTGTAGTCGAAACGGATAGTTTTTGTGAGCATATCTGCTAGCTCTTAGTACAGTTATTGTTGGAGTATTCTTCTGGTGAGCTTGCTCATAGCTGGTATAAATGAGACAATCAACCAACTTTTGTTGGTAATGCTGGAAGGTTGGTGGCAGGTGGTTGCAGGTGCCTTCCCGCTACAGATGTGGAGGTTAGTAAGTCTTGACAGACAGAGGAAGGGTGGTTATTTAATACAACACAAGTTGTGCCGGTTACAAAATATAAAGAAGGAAGGGTGGGTGGGTGGACCCACAAGTCCGCTCTTTCCCCGCCACATTTGCTATTAATCATGAAACCTTAAACAATTTAATTGCAATAAAAAGCTAATGTTTTTTTACTGATTGACAATATAATTATTTGTGGCTCTGCACTTAATACCAAACAAAATGCTTAGGAAGTATAATAATTATAATAGATAACAGTCTCCCCTAGCGCACTAGGTAACACTTTGGTCTAACAGAAAACATTTATGTATATGTCAACATTGTATAATACACAGATCATAATATCATGTTATGCAACTATCGTGTCATTATGTAACGCAGCTATTATCTCATATTTCTAGGTTATTTCATTCTTCAAACCAGTAGAAAGCATGAGTGAAGACATATCTAATGTAACAGGTATGGCCTATAGACAAAACAACCTTTATAGTGACCCTCCACCCTCAAACATGCACATGAGTGCTTCAGCAGCTCCTCGCTATCAAGTCATCAATCCTGAATATCGCCGTCAGCAGCTACCTGATGGTCATGCTTCGGCTGTCTTATCAATTACTTCAAATGGCACTGATAGCCAGTGTCAACAAGCCAATAGGAATGCAGACGGTCGACACCCACATTGTGCTGTCACTGAACAGTCAAGGCAGCAGACAAACATGGAGTCAAGAGAAGTACCACACTCACCTAGTCTCACTAGTTCACAATCGACCCATACTACTAACTATCCAATGCAAGTCAATCATCAAACAGAGATCAATGCCAACTCCATAAGTACACAAAGACCAGCCTACTCACAACATGCAAGTACTTTGCCTGTATCAAACAATATGTCTGACTACACAATTACAGAACTTCCCAGAATTGGTGGCCAGTCGCTCGGACATGAACAATTATTTATGATGGACAACTCGGTGGTGTCGGGGTACAACAACAATGGAAGCAGTTGTGATACACCGCCTAGCCTACCAATGACAACTAGTGCAATTTTAGCTTGTGTACCTACAGACTTCAATCAGCCTCGGCCAAGGAGAGGTAGACGTGATAGACAGAGGCGTCGTCGGCATAGGCGTCGGTCAAGGCATCATGGACATAGACGATCGGGAAACCACGGAGATGATGAGTCCTATAACAAACCAGATTGCTGTAGCGTACTCGGCTGCAAGACTTGTTTAGCTAGCTGTCTAGAGTTCAAAAAGGTTTTGGTATTTTTTGCTTCATTTGGCATCATCTGCGTACTTGTTGGGATAGTGCTCGGAGTGCTAAGATCTCCAGGAAACAACTTCTTTGCTTTATCTCTTAGTTTTGTCGGTAAGTAACTGTGTATGTACAGTTAGCTTGTGTGAAGGACTTGTGCATCCATCCCATAGACATCTATTTTTATATTACGTGTAATACAATTCATAGTAGCTGTTCTACATCTATATGCCAAGGCTAATTATTTTCTTATTATGTGCCTGCTAGAACTTGGGCTAGAATAAACAGTGCGCTAGAATGCGCTAGTTTATGGTATTTATAGAGATAGGAAATTCTTTGGAGGATATAAAATGCAAGTAATGCCTACATCAGCAGTTGTTGCCGCTTGATAAGTAGATAAAATACTCCAGCGGTTGTCCTTGGGTCATATTTTGTGTCTCTACAGACAATGATTTACTACAAAAAATCAATATTTTAATAGAGTCATAATTTAAGCATTGATTAGCCAGGGCTGTGAGACACTTGAATATTTAATGTCCGCAACAGTTAATTGAATGCAGTACAGAACTAGTAGTAGTAACTGTGAACTTGGCTAGTAATAAGTAGTACACTAGAACTAGCTACAGCAGATGTGGTAGCGGGTGAACTAATTAGTTGTGGTAAAACTGGTAGCGTTACTGATGAACTAAACATTTCTAGAAAACGAAATATCAAAGATGAGTTTGACCAAAAGTGCACTTATGTAAAATCGTTTTTTATTTTTAATTAAAAAAAAATTGGTCTGCTTTGTTTATTTTACACATTCACTGTTTTCATGACACAATTATACATAATATATAATATAATATTGATCATGAATTAAAACACATCTTTTATTATCGTGATCGCATAGAAGTAAAGTGTAATTTAGGTTTTGACTTTGTAAAATGTGTTGATCAGTTGAGCTGAATAGTTATTTTTGAAGTATCTGTTATTGACTGCCATTTGGTTGTGTCAGGTACGTCATCAAGTTAGTAAGAGCTATTTAAAGTGTTTTATTATTCACCACTGAACAAACCTCTCGTGGTTATCTCATAACCTCACCATCACAATATTCATTGAGGTGTGGTTCCCACCACAGCAGTAGTTACTATAGACACTCCTTTGTTTTCTACTAATCGACTTTATTATTATAACTTTTTATTATTGAAGTTTAATTATTATTACATTTCCTAATCTTTTCATGGAAGGTTTGCGTTCAGTGACTGGTATTTGTGTGTTGCAGCGATGGGATTGATATTACTGACGATGGTGTTGGTTGGCTGGAAGTGCATACCAGTCGGCCATCAACCCTGTTACAGCATCTTTGGTCTCGGCAATTACTGCTCACGCTCACGGAGGAACCGGAGAAGGAGGCAGAGGCACTCGTGGCTCGGAAGTAAGTTTCCCTTTGGTTGTCTGATGGTGGTATTGCTCCATTCTCTCTGAAATAATCGGTTAGAATTCTCTTATCAGGTGCTTTACTTAGAATCGAAATTTCTGTTGCACAACAGTTTTGTTTTACGTATATCGAAAAACTTGAACCGGCAAGGAATTCAAATATCCGCCAACAAAAGGAACCCGTCAAGCTTATCTGCTGTTTACAAATTTAATGACTTGTGCAACCCTGACCTTCCGAGAACCTTATCAATTTCAACAGACCGTATCAGCTATTTCCAGTAACGACAAATTATCAAATTTTCTCGTTCTCAACAAGACACAACGGCCGGACAAAGAAACGATGTGTGTGGACCAGGTAACAGCGCATGGCCCAGGTAACAGCGCATGGCCCAGGTAACAGCGCATGGCCCAAGTGACGGCGTGTGAAGCAGTAGAAACTTTGAAGTTTCTTTATCATTCTGGTATTTATATGAAAAATAATAAAAGCTATACACCTTATTGGCGGTGAATTAGGTTTTTCATAACGAAAATGTTCTCACGCCATGCCTGGAGAAGGGAGAGGAGGGGGGGTGGGCATGTCCCAATCTCTATGATGAGACACTGCTAGTCTTGCGGCATCACAAATGATGCAATTTTTTAAAAAATTTCAATACGCTGACTTCTATTTGCGTTGATTACTGAACAAGTAGGTCAGGTTGGTGCAAATTACCAAAAGGCTGGCCATCAACAGTTTGATAATCTGGTGGCTGTTAAACTCCTTTGAGGAGTGAATGTCAAAACTGTCCAAATAAAAAATGCGCTGACGTCTATCAATGGATTGATTACACAAAGTCCAATTCTTCAGGTAGAAACTCAAAAGTAAACAAATTTCTAGAATGGCCCTCTGCAAGTGGGCTAAAGCAGCAAGTTGTCTACTAGCTACTAGTTAGGGTGTTCTACTATATTTCTTGCTGAAACGTAAAGGCTGTAAAGCATGTTGTGAAAGCTCATAAGACGTTCTGCCAACACTAGTAGTATTTGGAGTTGCCTACACTTAGTGATTGTGAAAGATTGTTTTAAAGTTGAACACCATGTAGGTGTGACCATAAAGACTTACTAGTTATGGGTACAGTCACAGAATGTAAATTAGTCTACTGTTTTTTTAAAAAATGGTCCAAAAATTGTATTCATATCTGACCTTTTTTACTAAAAGACAACTTGCTCGCGAGTAGTAGCAAATGATGAATGGCAGAAATTACGCCGCGATCTGCATCATTATTTTTTGTATTTATAACTCAATTGCTTTGCCGCATAAAATGAAAGTCATAGAAATTGCTAAATGTCATAAATAAGTTGAACATGGTTTCACTTTCCCACGACATCGTGCAATCAACAGAGTTTCCAAAAAAAACGATTATGTTCATAAACTGTGACCATGGTAAATAACATTCTATGACACCTACAACCCCCCCCCCCCCACATGTATGGAGATCCGTCTTTACTGCCTGCAATGGCAAACAATCTTCTAACAAAGTCGACTAAGACTGCACAATCTTGCCTGTGGGTTGCTATGACGATATTTAATTCATTTTATGATTGACGTCTATTGTCTAGTTTTCATCTACTAGTGAGATGTTCATCATGTTAAATAACTTGATATATTATTCCTGAGCAACAGTTCCACTTATTCACCAAGCTCAACTCTTAGCTGTCACCAGAGACATTGGATGCATATACTAATGGATCTGCCTTCACGTTTCATAACACTTTGCATTTTTTTTACTGATGTTTTTATTGTCTGTGGAACTTCCTGCATCTCTCATTACTTGACAGTCTCCAGTGAAGCTCTGTGAGCGACTATCATCCAGCAAATGGTATATTTTTGTAGTTGAGGGTACTACAGCTGTATACACCAACACATACCTACCGGCAGCATTTTGTGAAAAATAGTTTAGTTTTTTAAAGGAATGAAAGGTTTTTATCGAGAGGTTTAAACATTTGGTTGTTGTTATTCTCTGCTAAGCAAAAGCTTGAGTAGCTGTGCTCAGACCAAACTCACTTTTTTGCCTGAGACAAAGAACTACATTTTTTGCTAACTGCACCTTGAGAGTTGGCACATGGATGTACGCAAACCAACCCTCCTGATTACCTATTCAAGCTGCGCTATAGTAGAAATTAGTAGGTTATTGAATATTGCTGTAGCCAAGCTAGGGCCAAGAATATTGAACCCTTGGGCTATTGGCTTGTTCGCTGCTAATGAAATGAACAGATCGACACGAATCGTTCACTTAAAACTTTCGATAAGGTCATACAAAGTTTAATAACTGTTGCACGTTTTTGGTTACTTTGGACACTCTCCAAACATTGACCGTTGAGTGGATTGCAGACACCTCATTACATCTCCATTCCCATCTTCTGCATACTTTCATGGTCTGCAAGTTCCCACACCCCATTCTCTATCTCCTCCATTTCCTACACCATCTCCCTCAGTTATGACATTCCTTTCTCACCTTCTCCTTTCCTGGCAATATCCGAAAGCTGCTAACGTTTTTTTCTCAAGATTTATAGAAAATAGTAAGTGTAGAGAAGTTGTTTCACAATGCTTTTCTACCTCGTTGTAGGGAGGATGAATCCGGAATTCCGATATCGCCCTCCACCGCCATCCTATGCTTCAGCAATGCAAGAGCATCGCAATGAGCAGAGACACATAGATCTCACTTCCATGCCGTATGTACCTGGCTCGCCTCCACCCAGCTACAAGTCTCACACCACTATAGAAAGACCAGGTATACATATTATATTTCCAAGAGATGACCAATCACCAACTTCTAATCCACCTACATACAGGTTGACCAATCAGAGATGTCGACCTTCTCTGGCCATATTAAATGACTTCAATGTCCCTGCCGATGCTCAGGTGATGCCATCCAGGTTCAGCGTCTCTTCAACGGCAGCCTTGGTCGAGTCTGAAGAGCGTGATGAGTCGATGACCACCAATGGAGTGGTGAACATGTCGTTTAGCAGCGCTAACCACACTGTTCATATGGGAGACAGTGAACCTGACCCGGTCAGACCCGCTGCGGCTAATGGAGCTGCGCAGACGGACAATATGGTCGCCAATTTACCTCGAAGTGTGGCTATAATATTAGAGGATGGCTATTCATCAACATTGTAATAGAGTTGTACATGCATGGAGGTCTTCTACATGGCATATTTATTTGGCAAGGTGGCCTAAGATGCACTGTATATAACTGCTTGTAGACAGGATGTACTGAAGGGCCCAGTTTTATGTAAACAAAACTTTATTTAACGGAGCTGTATTTGTGTACGCCGGCCTACTCTTTGCACTATCGACCGTCTGATATAACCCAACAAAAAACTCTATTTATTTTCTGTTTATGTTGCAATACTTTTTTACCAAACAGTTTAACCTAAATGGGAAAGATCAACTCATAACACTAACTGCACTGATATTTATCTATTTGGAGTTGTTCTCCCTTTTTATCTAAGTCAACTCTACAAGCTTAACCTCTGCGTTAAAGATAAGTTATATTAATTTGTGCATATTTACATTGACTTACAGGTGCTCTACAAATGACATTATTTTTATTCTAGAGTTGTAAATTTTCATGCTTTCGTTTTAGATCATATACATTTTAGTTTTAGCTGTTTGTTCTATGCCAGCTCATCTCTTCTAGTTCATCCGCTGTTAGCAACTTTGTTATATTTTATTAGTTGTACACCCACTCTTTGTACAATATACAAACACCTATGACAAAAAAATATCATTTTTTTAGCTTGTCAATGCACTTTCGGATTAAATATTTTAGAGTTATTTATGTGTCAAGAATAGCCATGGGGGAGTACACACAAGGGTCACACCAGGTCCACACTACTTTTTCACGTATTAATGACTAATTACTGACTAATTGGGTAGCTACGGCAGGCACGCATAGAATCACCTTATGTACAATAATGATATACCATACCAACATGTGATTTATAGTTTATTGCAATAATGTAGAGTGGACACCACAAGAATCCATTGGGCGAGCTTGATAACAACATATTTGTCCCCCCCCCCCCAATTTTAAACTTATCTCCTCATATAAACATTGGTCTGACTCCAGGGCCCAAGCTGTGCTGTCACCACCAATGCAGTTAGCCTTACCTCAGCTTAGTGATGGCATATTATCCACCCTCTCTTCATATAGGGAAAATCCATAACCCAAGATCAACAACCAGGTGGACTATCTTTGGCATTGGTAAAAAGATAAGCACAAATTAAATCTAGTGCGCTGCTTATGACGAACTGGCCAGATTTTGGAAACCGAAGAGCATGGATAACTGAGTGATATGTATAGCTACACCATATAATACAGCCATGCTTACTGGACAAAATATTGTATAGTATGATGGCAATAGCTGATGGTAATGTGGTGTGTGATGGTGTATCATAATATGGTATAATACAGTAGCAAAGTCTTTATTCAGTAGAGCATCATGGGATTGCTTCTTTCAGGAAAGGGTCAATCGATAATAATCTCCAACTTGTCATCTTTTACAACCTTCAATATTTAGCCGAAAAATATACAGACTAAAGTAAAAAATATAGTGTAGAATAGAAAGTATAGACTAGAATAGAAAGTATAGAGTAGAATAGAAAGTATAGACTAGAATAGAAAGTATAGACTAGAATAGAAAGTATAGAGTAGAATAGAAAAAGTAGTCTAGAGTAGAAATTGTAGAATAGGTATAGAATAGAAAGTATAGACTAGAGTATAGAAAGTATAGAGTAGAATAGAAAGTATAGACTAGAATAGAAAGTATAGAATAGAAAGTATAGAGTAGAATAGAAAGTATAGAGTAGAACAGAAAGTATAGAGTAGAATAGAAAGTATAGACTAGAATAGAAAGTATAGAGTAGAATAGAAAGTATAGAGTAGAATAGAAAGTATAGAGTAGAATAGAAAGTATAGAGTAGAAAGTATAGAATAGGTACAGAGCAGAAAGTATAGAGTAGACTGCAAAGTATAGAGTAGAATAGAAAGTATAGAATAGAGTAGAAAGTATAGAGTAGAGTAGAAAGTATAGAATAGGTATAGAGCAGAAAGTATAGAGTAGACTGCAAAGTATAGAGTAGAGTAAAAATTGTAGAATAGGTATAGAGTAGAAAGTATAGAGTAGACTGCAAAGCATAGAATAGAATAGGAAGTATAAAGCAGAATAAACCAAGCTAAACATTACGTTTGGAGTTGCGCTCACCTGTTGTACCCATCTATCCCACGCTGTCCAGCTAATCTTGTACAATTAACAAGTGTTAGTGAGATACACAAGAGATAAGTGATGCATATTACACTGTATTTTATACATAAAATATAAATGTATCAACAATAATAACAGCAACAAAGTGTAGAAAGTAAATAGACATCCATAAACAATACATTGTAGGTCAAAATAGAATCACCAAATATATCGTTGATAATAATATATTCCACCTCGACCTCTGCTTTACAGAACTTAATACATTTACAATAAAATAGCAAATACTCTTCAATGTATAGAATACTCGGTGTGTAACCAAACGGCGCCAACTACACAAATGTTACCTTGACAGGCTCGGAGGTCGTTTGCTGGGAGGTTTGTGCATTTTTATATTGGCGCTCATAGAAATTGTAGCTACTGTCTGTGTTTTCCTCCAACACCAAAGTGTGAGTGGTAGGTGATGGGGTCGATCTATCAACAATATTGCGGGTTGACTGTTCTTCGTCATGGAAGATAATTGGTTGATGATGTGCAAAACTCAACCTGTTTCCAGGGTTGTTACCAGGAATTGTGGTAACAGAGCTGTGTGTATATGATTGGCTGTTTGTATTATTGCTGTTGTTGGCATTGGGTGGTGAGGCGTAGCTAGATCTGTGTAAGGAATCATTGTATGATGGAGGTGGCGCTGACAGGGGCGTACTCGTTGCCACTTCATTACCAAACTGTGGGGGTGGAGGAAGGTCCATTGGGAGGGGTGATAGTGCAGACTTGCTAGTAAGTGTATTGTCCAACGTTCTATCCCCAGGCTCTAACGTTCTGTTCATATCCGCACTTTTATTTCTATTGGTTACCTGTGTGGTACTACTAGCAGCTATGGCAGTGTAATAACTACTATTTAACTTAGAGGGTGGGGTGCTAAAGGTCCCCTCTGCTGTATCATTGTTGTTATGTGAATGCTGAGGTGTTCTCTCATCCAGTGTATGCACTGAAGCTAAGTGTCTACTAGACTGTGGAGATTGGTTCCAGGTATTCTTGTTGTAGGTGAAGGCAAGTTGTGGAGGTATTTGTGAGTTTTGGCTGTTGTCCAATGAGATGGGAGACACTGTTGAGGTTGCATTGAGCTGGTCATTGCACAATGCACTGTAATACACAAAAGTCATGTTCAGCTTGTCAAGATAGACAACTCCATCAAAACAAAAAGGGTTCACCCGCAATGCCATCTTCACTTTTAGCAGGAAATAAGTTCAGATGTGAGTAGAGGGTGCAGTAGGTGAAACAGGCATCACCAGATGTCAATATAAAATAATGATTGATCACAGCAGAGCCGGCGGTAAGAGAGCTTAGCTAACAGAGATAACAAACAGCAGTGTGTGTAGAACATAATGTGAGCAACCTTTACCGATTTATGGGCACTGTCGCTGTAGTGGGGCCTATAATGGGCACAGTTATACGTAAACTTGATACAATCTACTAAAGTCTACTATATAAACTTGATACAACACACTAAAGTCTACTATATAAACTTGATACAATATACTAAAGTCTACTATATAAACTTGATACAACACACTAAAGTCTACTATATAAACTTGATACAATATACTAAAGTCTACTATATAAACTTGATACAACACACTAAAGTCTACTATATAAACTTGATACAATATACTAAAGTCTACTATATAAACTTGATACAACACACTAAAGTCTACTATATAAACTTGATACAACACACTAAAGTCTACTATATAAACTTGATACAATCTACTAAAGTCTACTATATAAACTTGATACAACATACTAAAGTCTCTTATATAAACTTGATACAACATACTAAAGTCTACTATATAAACTTGATACAACATACTAAAGTCTACTATATAAACTTGATACAATCTACTAAAGTCTACTATATAAACTTGATACAACATACTAAAGTCTCTTATATAAACTTGATACAACATACTAAAGTCTACTATATAAACTTGATACAACATACTAAAGTCTACTATATAAACTTGATACAATCTACTAAAGTCTACTATATAAACTTGATACAACATACTAAAGTCTCTTATATAAACTTGATACAACATACTAAAGTCTACTATATAAACTTGATACAACATACTAAAGTCTACTATATAAACTTGATACAACATACTAAAGTCTACTATATAAACTTGATACAATATACTAAAGTCTACTATATAAACTTGATACAACATACTAAAGTCTATTATATAAACTTGATACAATATACTAAAGTCTACTATATAAACTTGATACAATATACTAAAGTCTACTATATAAACTTGATACAATATACTAAAGTCTACTATACAAACTTGATACAACATACTAAGGTCTACTATATAAACTTGATACAACATACTAAAGTCTACTATATAAACTTGATACAACATACTAAAGTCTACTATATAAACTTGATACAACATACTAGAGTCTACTATATAAACTTGATACAATATACTAAAGTCTACTATACAAACTTGATACAACATACTAAAGTCTACTACCCTACAGGAGTTTAGTTTTCGACGGACCAAACTTTTGCGTTTTTCGCGGGTGCTGGAAGTAGCGAAATTTAGTTCCAACGAACTTATTTCCAGCCCCTGTAATAGCGAAATTTGCAAAAAAATAATCCAAGTGATATGATATCAACATGAACACAAAACAAATAATAATATATTTTATTATCATTAATCATATTCACAATAATTAAATATAATATTATTATTATAACCATTGTTGTTGTAATAATGAAAATAATAAAGAACAACAAACTAATAATAAATGATAATAAGCTCCACTCTGATTTTTTTTCATACAGAACAACAACTTGGCTCGCTAGCTGAGCCTAGGTTTCTAGTTGTCATTGAGGGACTAACAATTACGTCTCGCATTCCAGCATTGTTTTGCCCCTAACAGCATGCACTATGTCATGGTCTTCTACTTTTTCACAGATAAAGAGAGGTAAATAATATTGTTCTCTCTCTACCATTTCATTTGTGATTTATTTTTTTGGCACTGTCAGATAAGAACATATTTAGGGGATATTTTATTGTGAGGTTAAAAAGTACAAAAAGATAATACACCCTCATCTAAATATATACATCACATTGTTGTTGATGTTGTTTAGGCAAATAATAATTATTTTATTTATTATTATTATAATAACAATAATATGAAAAACCGGGTGCGAAAATGTGTATCGCGAATATAATTGCCACGGAACTACTAGCGAAATGTTTGCTAGCGAACCAATTGTAATCACGGAGGTAGCGAAATTAAACTCTAGCGAGAGTAAAGTCCTCTAGGGTATATAAACTTGATACAACATACTAAAGTCTATTATATAAACTTGATACAACATACTAAAGTCTATTATATAAACTTGATACAACACACTAAAGTCTCTTATATAAACTTGATACAACATACTAAAGTCTACTATATAAACTTGATACAACATACTAAAGTCTATTATATAAACTTGATACAACATACTAAAGTCTATTATATAAACTTGATACAACACACTAAAGTCTCTTATATAAACTTGATACAACATACTAAAGTCTACTATATAAACTTGATACAATATACTAAAGTCTACTATATAAACTTGATACAACATACTAAAGTCTGCTATATAAACTTGATACAATATACTAAAGTCTACTATATAAACTTGATACAATATACTAAAGTCTACTATATAAACTTGATACAACATACTAAAGTCTACTATACAAACTTGATACAACATACTAAAGTCTACTATATAAACTTGATACAATATACTAAAGTCTACTATACAAACTTGATACAATCTACTAAAGTCTATTATATAAACTTGATACAATATACTAAAGTCTACTATACAAACTTGATACAACATACTAAAGTCTACTATATAAACTTGATACAATATACTAAAGTCTACTATACAAACTTGATACAAGGTAAAAGTAAATGTGTCACAGATGCTGAGGAAAGAAATGCTAGCAACTGTTTACCCACAACAGAAGAAGCCAAAAATGACTATTCCATAATACAGTCTGTTCTAGAATAAATATAAGCGAGCCAGATCTGATATCAAGGTATGTGTGTAAAAATATTGTTTTTACCACCGACTTCCTTGTTCAAATTTTTTTAACGCATGTTTTTGCAGATTTTGCAGCTACTACCAGTATATAACGATGCTCCATGCTGTGACACTGTCTAAACAGGAAGTCAACTGAAAAAATCAGCGGTTCTTCTTTACAGTTATGGATAGAATAGAGTCGACACGCTTTTTGGGAGGTGAAAGTCGCTGAAGAACATCAAATTTCATATAACAATTACATAGCTACCACCCCACTAGGTGCGTTTGCTAGAAAACACTGCCTGTGCTTTGTGATATCAACAATCGTGTCATGAAACCTAAATATGAATAATTGCTATTGCTTACTGCTTGTGTTTGCCTCAACTGTTTACATCAATAGATATCCAGGTTACCTTTTCATAGCAAACGGGTAGCAAACGCTATTTCAAATATACATTGTGTACAAAACGAACTTCTTCTTGTAGTATCAATCAAGTTCAATACTCCCCTTCAACCATTGTCATCCTCACCCCCACCCTCACCCCCATCCTCACCCCCACGCTGATGCAGACAAAACTAGTAGGCTGTTGTGATAATTATTTTTTGAGATGAGTAACTTGATAACAACAAAAAATCAAACATTACAAAACGATAGCTAGTAATATTATCTATATTTAATCGTTTATGGTATTATTTATTTGACTATTGTTTTCGAATTAGCTTTGTGTAATTTTGTGTAATGCACATCTATAATCATATTTTTTTGTAGAAAAAATTCATATTGGTCATTGAAATAATACAAAACTAATGAGCGATGAAAAATGAGATGTTTGTGAGATTTCCACGGCTACAAATACTTGTTGCTCATGAATACAGTTTGCTTTTTCAAACCTCAACACCGGCGACTTACAAAGTCTACTTCCTGTCTCGGCGTGTCATCTGGTGGAAACTTGGTAAGAAAGCTGACATCTGACAAACAAATGAGCCATGATAAAAACCTGTCTATGCACAGGCGCCAATTGAGGTGTTCTCACTTGTATCTCAGCTGAGTAGTTGCTGGTACTGCACAAAATTATTTCATTTTTGTCTCGTTAAAGTTGAAACAAAAGCGCAGTGCTTGCAATATTACAGCTAGAGGATCAAGGTCAAAGGTCAAGAGTACTATCGCTATGGTGACAAACAATAGTACACTAAACAACACACCTGTGCCCTTGTACATGCAGACTGAGAGCTCCTTCCCTATTGACTCTAGATTGGGGCGGGGACATGGATCCCTCATCTGTCTCAGATTGCTGATCGCTGCTAGATTTTAGAAACTCAGGTAAATCGCTGACATCGATACTTAGACCCCTCTGATCATCAATACGGGAGCTCTGGGCTTTGGTTAACATGTCTAGGAAACCGTCTGCAATTACATAACACAAAACACCACATCATAGACCATACCAGCAGGAAGTGTACAACGAGAACTGCTTTATATTGTAACAGATGTGTTAGTACTACTAGTTAATACTTTAGCCTGTTCAACCCAACTGTGAGTGAGAGCAACTACTAGCAACTACATCGTCTCAAACAAGCATCCGTGGCAAAGTTTGTGATGATAAGCCCACATGCCGACATGCCAACACACAGACATGCCCAAATACCATGGTCATACACAGACACGCCCACAAACAGGCATGCTCACATACAGACAGGCTCACATACAGACATGCATTCATAAAGTTACGCCCTTGTAGAGACATACCTACACGCAGAAACGCCTACACATAGACACGCCTACACACAGACACACCCACATACAGACACGCCTACACACTGACACGCCCACAGACAGACACGCCTACACACTGACACACTCACAAACAGACAAGCCTACACACTGACACAACCACACACAGACACACCTACACACTGACACAACCACACACAGACACACCCACAGACAGACACGCCTACACACTGACACACTCACAAACAGACACGCCTACACACTGACACACTCACAAACAGACACGCCTACACACAGACACACCCACAGACAGACACGCCTACACACTGACACAACCACAAACAGACACGCCTACACACTGACACAACCACACACAGACACACCCACAGACAGACACGCGTACACACTGATACACCCACACACAGACACACCCACACACTGACACACCCACACACAGACACGCCCACACACAGACACGTCCACACACAGACACGCATACACACTGACACGCCCACAAACTGACACGCCCACAAACTGACACACACACAGACACGCTCACACACTCACACACAGACACGCCCACACATATATCTGTAGACACACATACCATTGGTTTGTGGGTTGCTCAGGTACTGATCATCCATGCTTTTAGTGGGTCCAAATGTAACATTTTTGCCCTTAGCTTTCCTCTGACCACCTTTGGTGCCGTCATCAAGTGAGTAGTTTTTTAGCATGCCAAAGAATTGCGAGCCCTTAGACTTCTGGAGTGGTAAAACAAAACTGGCATGCTACTAACTGATGCAGCGCCAACTACTGTAGCTCTACATATAGCCTGTGAGCATTTGTCTGTCAATGCGCTTTGTGAATGCCGACTATGTCTTTTGCTCATGTAGAGCCATGTACCGTTTGCACAGTAACTACGGTTACTATGACAACAGTTGAAGCATTGTAATATTAGGAGTTGTATGTTCATTGGAGATACAACTTCAAATATCATTTATTCTGAGCCACCCTTCCATATCATTGAACATATTCTACTTGCAGGAAACTAAATCAAATTTTAACTTTGAATCTTTCTGAGCAAAGAGTGGACAACTCACAAATCTCTTTCTGAGCAACAAGTGGACAACTCGCAAACCTTTTTTTTATGTAATGGGAAAAAAAAATGGTAAGCTTAAAATTTGGATTATATCAATATTTACTGCTATTACGGTATTCAAACCAACAAATGCCCCAGACGTAATGCGATGAGTAATAAGAAATGAAATGAGCCATATTGCAGGGTGAGAGTTGATACATTGCAAATGCAAACTCAAGTATTCAAGCTTGTTTGGCAGCGAGCTGCAGCGCACACAACACTCATCAGTCAGCCAACCTTGAACGTGTCTTGTCCAAGCAGGTCTTGTGTGGACGCATCCTCAAAATCTACCAAATCTTCCCAACCATTGGTCAGCTCCTGAGTGACATTGGCCTTCTTCGAAGTGAACCCCCAGTCTGAGCGATGCAAAATACAAAATCTCCATTTCACTTTTTGTTTACTTACAAATGTCTTTATTTGTTACGAAACAAATACTCCATTCTCAACTTTTCTCAAACGGCCATTCGACACACAATAAATTTCTGACGCCAGCTACAAAACTCAGCTTCGACGAGCTACACTTTTAGAACGATAGAAAACAACTCCTGATGAAGTAAAAAGAAAATTACTGGTGCGTCCGACTATTTGGTCACAATACAACAGATGTCTATGCCTATAGCTGTTAAATATGGAAACAAACAAAAAGGACATGTTATCTGTTATATGCCATAGAAGTGATGGTTTGACAACAAAAGCACAGACATGGAGAATAAATCAAGGAGAGAATGTTGTTGACTATTCACTACAAATCTCTATGTAGATGACAAATACAGAGTTATAAAAAAAGCAAACCTATTTACCTTTTTTCAATATGCCTACAATATTACATGTACATAGACATAGAGAGCTGGTAGTTACACATCTTACACTAGTATTACATAGACATAGAGAGCTAGTAGTTACACATCTTACACTAGTATTACATAGAGAGCTAGTAGTTACATATCTTACACCAGTATTACAAAGACATAGAGAGCTAGTAGTTACACATCTTACACTGGTATTACATAGACATAGAGATCTATTAGTTACACATTTTACACTAATATTACATAGACATAGAGAGCTGGTAGTTACACATCTTACACTAGTATTACATAGACATAGAGAGCTGGTAGTTACACATCTTACACTAGTATTACATAGACATAGAGAGCTGGTAGTTACACATCTGAAACTAGTATTACATAGACATAGAGAGCTGGTAGTTACACATCTTACACTAGTATTACATAGACATAGAGAGCTGGTAGTTACACATCTGAAACTAGTATTACATAGACATAGAGAGCTGGGAGTTACACAACTTACACTAGTATTAAGCTACGTTCACACTATGCAATTCTCGGTCGAGTGGGCGAAGCCAAAAATCGGCTCGCAAGTGTGAACAGTGAAATCTTCAAGATTTCACAATCGGTGGCCGATTTTTTTTGATCGGGCAGTGATGGTTCTCTGTACGATTATCGGCCTGTCTAGCCAATCAACATCCACATCACAGCTTTTCAATTTAATGCTTTTCAAGAAACTTGCAGCTGCTTGATAATTATTATTTAACCAATTTTAGAGTATTTTTTAATATTTCCCTGATCAATTGCAAGTTTTTACTAGTAGAATATTAAGGTGGGTATACTAACTATTATCAATATAAATAGAAAACAACTACCAGCGCCATGACTATAATAAATAATTGCATTGAAAAAAGTTATCATTTATTTATTATTCATTATAATTAATTGAGTATACTTACCATTATTCATTATTATTTGTAATTTATTTCTTATTATTGATGAGTGAAGAAATGGTATAATTTATTGAAATATCTGGTAATATAAGCTATATTATATTACTATTAATAATAATTGGATGTTCTGTAACTGTCAATGAAATGCGGTGTCTTGCAACATGTCAAGGCCATGCAAAATCGGGCACAAAAAAATCGCAAGTGTGAACTCTTGTAAATAATCGGGAGAGCAACTCCCGATTCCTCCCAAGAATCGCATGGCCGAGAATAGTATTTAGTGTGAACGTAGCTTTACATAGAGATCTATTAGTTACACATCTTCCACTAATATTAAATAGACATAGAGATCTATTAGTTACACATCTTCCACTAATATTACATAGACATAGAGATCTATTAGTTACACATCTTACACTGGTATTACATAGACATAGAGATCTATTAGTTACACATCTTACACTAATATTACATAGACATAGAGATCTATTAGTTACACATCTTACACTAATATTACATAGACATAGAGAGCTGGTAGTTACACATCTTACACTAGTATTACATAGACATAGAGAGCTGGTAGTTACACATCTTACACTAATATTACATAGACATAGAGAGCTGGTAGTTACACATCTTACACTAGTATTACATAGACATAGAGATCTGGTAGTTACACATCTAACACTAATATTACATAGACATAGAGATCTGGTAGTTACGCATCTTACACTAATATTACATAGACATAGAGAGCTGGTAGTTACACATCTTACACTAATATTACATAGACATAGAGAGCTGGTAGTTACACATCTTACACTAATATTACATAGACATAGAGAGCTAGTAGTTACACATCTTACACTAGTATTACATAGACATAGAGATCTGGTAGTTACACATCTAATGTTACATGTACATTTACCGATTACATACCGATTTGCCGTTACCGATTGGAGATGACGTCAAGGAGTTTCCCTTATTTTTTTCTCTACTTGCCATTTTCACGCAATATCGGTGAAACTCTCTACATTATTGCCATAGTTAGCCATTAAGTGCTTTCAAACAACAAAGACAGGACGCTCAAAAATGATTTTTCATCTATAAACAATAGCGCTTGAGAAACAGTTTTGTTGAAAACATTGAAACCGCGAACAGTGATATGATTGGTCAAATCACGAATTGTCTACCGAGTTTTTGACCACGAGCAAAACCTACCAATAGCCTCAAATAAAATGCTACCAACTATTTCGTTACGTCACACCGGAAACGGATGCAAGGAAATCCTCAATCGGTAAGGTAAATCTGGAGCTAATTGGTAGATGTACATGAGGTATTATACTAGTATTACATGGAAATAAAGATCTATCACAGACAATCAACAAATAAGAGTTACCATGAATGGAAGTGAAAGTGTACGAATTGGCTGAAAATCAAAGAATTTAAACATTAGAGTGTACGGATAACTCTGTGTTTTCTATTACAGGAAACAATAATCAAACACATTGCTAAAGCATAAAGAAATGAAAAGAAGGTAGCACAGGTTGACAAACTGATGGATGACCGAAACTGTAACACATTATGACAACACACATCACTTGAGTGTGCGTATCAAAGTGTGCGTATCAAAGTGTGCGTATCAAAGTGTACATCTCAGGGTGTACATATCAAAGTGTACATGTCAGGGTGTACATCTCAGGGTGTACGTATCAAAGTGTACGTATAAAACTTGAGGGACACTATAAATCTACAAGCGGATTCACAGACGAAACGAGAGGTAAATAATAATGTGGAACAGAAATGAAAGAGATAAAACAAACAGGGCCAGTATATACTACTGTATGTCTACACTACACATTACATAACACGATAGAACCACTAGCTAACTGACTACTGCAAGATATAATCTGCGTACTTCACCTCTTTTAGACTTAGCACCAGCTGAAAGTAACAACAGTACTCTAATGAATTGTAGCTTCTGCATCAGTTTCCATGTTTGAATCTTAGCCTGAAATCTTAAGTCAAATAAATAAGGTGGAGGTAAAACATAACTAAGGCTAACCTTGGAATTGTTCTTTACGCATGACAGTCAGCCTTCTTTCATCAACAGTAGACACAAGCGTGTCATGACTGATCACATCACCTGCCTGTAAGTGACAGAATAGGGTATATATTTTATATTACTTATTTCTCTATATAATATCTTACTAAAAACTTTGTATGACATACCAAAATCGGGCGACTAGCCAAGACACAGACCACCCAGCTGACTGGCAGCTAGCCAAGACAAAGACCACCCACCTGACTGACAACCATCTCATCGATGTTAAAGCCATACTTGAGTAGAATAGGCCGGAGCACATCGCGCACAGTTCTGTGAGGTTTGGCCTTCACCCCAACGTTTCTTTTGTCAGGAAGAACTATTCGGAAAACTGAACGCCTTTCCACCCTCATTTCTTCACACAATATCTTTGACATGGGTTGTGATATATCTATTGCCTACAAACAGCAATAAGTGTGCAGTGGCAGAGAGTGCCAAGTGTAGGTATCTAACTGAGTGGGCCGAGCCAGTGCAAGGCTTACCCTGTCTGATTGGAGAGGAAAGACCTCAATGGAGGTGATGGATAGATCGGACTTTTTGCTGAGCAGCGTGGCAAGAATACTGCGTAGTGAGTCTGTTGCCTTGACATGTATCACTGAGGTTGAGCCATCCGGCAGCAAGACTCTAATGAATCGGTTGGCGTCCCCTTCATCTTGTGACTGTCAAACATACATGTGGTACTAAGGCTATGCGAGTAGCTGTGAGAGTTGAGTACTCGCTGGCTCATGCACTTGCCACACAACCCTGTGTGTTGTAGCAGTGGCCTTGGTCTGGAAGAAATTGGTGATGGACAGCCTGGCCCACTAGCAGGAATACCAACTGATCCAATGCATGTAGTGTTCGGGGAAGCAAATAAAATCAGCATAAATATTTAGAGCGTTCTACTCGGTTTCATGTTTTTGATTATTTTTTACAATAATTTAAGGTATATTTGCGGGCTGGATCGATCCGTACAATAAATTTAATATATAATATTTTTCGCAATTTATTTAATCCGAATGGGTCGGTAGCAATATTTTTAGTGGATCGCAAAATACCATCTTCAAGGGCAAAAAAAAATGTTAATTTGCGAGGCATACTTATAGGTCGCGAACACTACTGATCCATAACACATGGGTGACGTTTGTTTCAAAGCAGTTCATTCTCGGTATTATCTATTATTATTATTGCTTTATCCTTATTAATCATTATAAATTATATATGTTGTTTATTATTATTAATTATTATGATTTCCATGTACAATATTGATACATTGGAAATAGATTGATCATAATAATGAAAAGCAGAGCTATTTTGTTAAAACAATAAAGATAAATGTTATACTTAATCAAGAATGAATTGCTTTGAAATAAACGTTGTCAACCGGACAAGTGTAAAGCTGTTTATTCTTTGACTCGCTACCACTATCTGCTACTTACCGATGCATCATGCTAATAGTACCAGTAAGGAATCAACGACACGATAACCGTCGCTAATGAATTGCTTACACATGTGAAAATAATTATGCTTGCTACGATGCATGTTGGAATTTCGTATCTTTACATTTGATGTGAATCGATGGATATTATTTCTTATTATTATATGACAAAATTTAAACGCCTGGATTGATGCGTTCGCCGCCCAGTGATGTGGATCCCAAATATGACTAATAGCAGATGTTCATCGATCCAGCTCGCGAATACACCTTTATTCTTATTAAAACTTCTTCATTTATTATTAAATTCATTATTTTTATTAAATAACCAATTTCTTAATATTCATATTTTAAACCATTTTTAATTATTTATTTATAATTTTTCTCATGAAAGACAAGAATTTTTAAGAAATCATCTGCCTCATAGGAACTTTAGATATTTAGATTAGTCGTTGATCATATGCACAATATCATTGACCAAGCCAATTTTGTCAGATGGAATTGATGTGCGTTCAGAATATACCAATTACAGCGCAGTGGACAGAATGAACAACGGATAATGTCCGGTCCGCTTCATCCTGTGCTAGATGTATCATCCTGTGCAATGAACCAACTGATATGAAGGGTATTTAGGCCGTGTGGCGGGCTCGTAACACCAGGCAGTGGAGAGAGAGCCACAAAGATAGAACAAATGTACCAAAGGACATGTCACGTAAACCAATAAGCTATCAAGTAGACCTCGTAGCTCTCGGCAATAACTAACAAAAGCACAAAAGATTTAAACAATATCGTTATAGAGCACACGCACCCCTCCACTATCTAGCCTGTGTTTCATGGCTGTTAAATCAGCAGTGAGGGTGCCTTCCAACTTCTTGTTCTTAGGCCTCTCTAAAGAGCTGTCCTCTGAGCTGCGTGACCATGTCTTCCTAAGTGCACTTCCTGTTTCCGCTGGAACTCGATTGCCTGTTTTTTCAGATGGCCTTGAACTTAATGTTCTTGAGATATCTGCAAAAGGGACATAGAAGAAACTTAGGTATCCATTTATTGCTGTCTATTTCGACATCACAGAGATCATTAAATTCCATAGCGGACTGAATGGATCGTCTATGTCTCAAAAGAAAAGCTAACATGATTAGCTGACTAGACTGCCTCTAATGTCAAGAGGTCGAGAGTAGTTTTCTCATAAAGCTATTTCAATTGACATCTGGGCGGTTTTGGTTAAAATTTTGCATCCTGATAAGCGACGGTATAAGCTGTTCGGAACGCTATGAGATATTCCTAATTTTGTGGACAGCTTTCTGAAATGCGAACATGTGAGAGACAGGCGGATACTGCAGTGGTTGAAGGGAAATATTAAGAGTTATCTGCTCCTCTCCAATAAATCCAAGTTTTCTTTTTTTCTTTAACAGCAGTGTAATGCAATCGGCGGGGTTCATCTATGATTGTGTTTCATTACGGATTTAAAAAGATTTCAATTAAATAGAGACATAAATTTTATATGAAATCTACAGTAAAATTATTTCATTACTTAGCAGTTTTATAATTAATCTTTTATAATGAATTTTGAACTGAAGCTGTGTAACTGTTTTGCTAGCTATAGCAATGAGTAGTTTTATCATAGCTCACCAACAATACGAAGTACTTGTACTCACCTCTCAATCAATAAAAAAATTATTATATTCGATGAATATTTCCACTGCTCCAGCGATAGATAAGTTGAACAAAATGACAAGATATCACAGGAGAACACAACTCCTTACAACATAAAGATAGCGATCACTCAATCACATTGCAGTCGTACATTCCAGAATTAAATCCATCTGAATACAATTTAATCCAACCTTGATGACATCACCCAGCTAGTAAGCGCAAAGACTCTACGTGGACCAACCAAACTAACCTTTCAGAAAGCCAGGTATCATTCGCCTTTTTTGGGTGTCACTGTCAGGGTCGGAAGACAGTGACATCTTTACCTGCAAACATCAGCAGCGGGGTTAGATCGAGTATAAAAAATATAATAAACACTTAGTATAACTAATCATATTATTTAATCAAATTAAAAATTAAATAATCAGAAACGAATAGTTCACCTTTTCCTTGTCCACACTTTTGTCATGTTCAAACTCTCTAACGACATATGACTGGTAGAATGCTGACTTGATAAACCGTGTGTAGCTGTCCCTTTTCATCAGAGTAAACACCTAGACAAAACGTACATGAGTCTAACGTGTATTATATCATGTATGGAGTTAACTGCCCTCATCAGCAGGGTCAGACAACTACAACGAGAAATGAGAGACCAGCTATACCTGGCCTTGTGCTTCATCAAACATGGTGTGTGAAGGCTTGTTCAGCTGTTCCTCAGCCAGCTTGGCAGCATGGCTGTCAATATTAACTGCGTCAGTTGCCATCGGACCCAAGTATGTTTGGAATATCAGAGATGCCATGTGCACTTGCTGAAAGAGAGAGAGAGAGATGTGTGTAGAGCTGGGGTAGAGCAGACACGCAACATTGAAATACAAACCATGTATCTCTACTGATGCCCCAGAGGTGACAACAAATAACTTCTCTGGACCAATTGCTGCCATCGGCAATATCTGCAGTTTTACGACATTTGGTGGGTTGACTGAAGGAGCACAACTGAGATAGAAGATGCAGCGGTAGCAGGTACAACTGAGATAGAACATGCAGTGGTAGCAGGTACAACCGAGATAGAACATGCAGTGGTAGCAGGTACAACAGAGATAGAACATGCAGTGGTAGCAGGTACAACAGAGATAGAACATGCAGTGGTAGCAGGTACAACCGAGATAGAACATGCAGTGGTAGCAGGTACAACTGAGATAGAACATGCAGTGGTAGCAGGTACAACTGAGATAGAACATGCAGTGGTAGCAGGTACAACAGAGATAGAACATGCAGTGGTAGCAGGTACAACCGAGATAGAACATGCAGTGGTAGCAGGGACAACTGAGATAGAACATGCAGTGGTAGCAGATACAACTGAGATAGAACATGCAGTGGTAGCAGGTACAACTGAGATAGAACATGCAGTGGTAGCAGGTACAACAGAGATAGAACATGCAATGGTAGCAGGTACAACTGAGATAGAACATGCAGTGGTAGCAGGTACAACCGAGATAGAACATGCAGTGGTAGCAGGTACAACAGAGATAGAACATGCAGTGGTAGCAGGTACAACCGAGATAGAACATGCAGTGGTAGCAGGTACAACTGAGATAGAACATGCAGTGGTAGCAGGTACAACTGAGATAGAACATGCAGTGGTAGCAGGTACAACAGAGATAGAACATGCAGTGGTAGCAGGTACAACAGAGATAGAACATGCAGTGGTAGCAGGTACAACAGAGATAGTACATGCAGTGGTAGCAGGTACAACAGAGATAGAACATGCAGTGGTAGCAGGTACAACTGAGATAGAACATGCAGTAGTAGCAGGTACAACTGAGATAGTACATGCAGTGGTAGCAGGTACAACTGAGATAGAACATGCAGTGGTAGCAGGTACAACAGAGATAGTACATGCAGTGGTAGCAGGTACAACAGAGATAGTACATGCAGTGGTAGCAGGTACAACAGAGATAGTACATGCAGTGGTAGCAGGTACAACAGAGATAGAACATGCAGTGGTAGCAGGCAAGGCCACACTACAGGATCTCACCTCAGATAAATCTCGCAGTGACTTGAAATCTTTACATGCCAGCCAAAACCTGATGTTTTCTTGACTGTATTCTTTCTTGAGGAACTCCTACAGCACACAAATATATCGCAGCATTTACTCGTCAATACAACATTTAGACATTTTATGCCTTGTCTACTAGCAATGCTTTGGATTTTGGCTTGTGATGAGCAAAAACGGAATATGCAACATACAAAGAAACATTTAGCTAGCTTTAACATACATATATATATATATATAGACAATCGAAATGCCAGCTCGTCAGAGGTGATTAGAATAAATTTGATTAACTTGAGCAGCTGCGCAGGATGGCACCAACAGAAGTTGTCTGCACCTGAACTGCCATCTTAGCAACCCTCAAATGATCAAACCTGAATTGTATTGATTAGTATTGATCAATAGATTTTACGTGATTTACTTTAAAGCACATGATCACAAAAGCAAAGGTAAGGGACTATAGACACCTGCGGCAAAGGTAACATGAGAAAATCTGCTAATTTACAAGCGTCCTCAAAGCTGGGCACTGCTTTTGTTAACGCAAATCTAGCAAAACATATAGCTGTGCAAAAAAATAAATTAATGGGTCTGCCTTCTCTTACAACTAATGCTGTTGAATAGTCACGTTAATTATAAGATTAATGCGAATAATATAATTTGTGAGATTAACGTGAACAATACTCTTAATCATGAATAAGAACATAATCGTTTACACTTTAGGCAATTCTCAACTTTTTACGGTAACGAAGGAGGAAAACCTGCCCCATCCATAGATTTCAGTAATATCGCAGCAGAACAACTTTACAATTCCATGTCATGTTACTGGACAAGTAGTAAGACAGACAACTCCAAAGTTAATGACAAATTTATGTGAGACGGGCTGCATGTTGCAATAAATGTTGCGCGTAGAAGCATAGTTAACATGAGTACAATTAAACAAGATTAAAAGTCAGATTAATTGCAGATTAATCGGAATCTCTATAAAGATTAATCGCGATTAGAGTGGTGAATCTTTCAACAGCCTTACTGACAACAACTGTATGTCATTAAAGCTAATTAAAAATTTTTTTCAATAATGATAAAATCTAATTATTATCATTGCAATAATAAATAATTATTATGACCAAAATAATGCAGAGAGATGACCAATTATTGTTTGCATCGCTAATGTATATACTGATACTAAGGTACACATCACTAATGTATATACTGATACTAAGGCACACATCACTAACGTATATACTGATACTAAGGCACACATCACTAATGTATATACTGATACTAAGGTACACATCACTAATGTATATACTGATACTTAGACACACAGATATTCGACATAATAAATTGTAGTAATTATTAATTTTAACTCCTGCTAATGGCCTAGCATAAAAAAATTATTGCATCTAAAATAAAATTTTGTTAACCATAAAAATGCTTTGTTTTTATTCACAATGCATCAATTCAGATAAGACAACTCCTAATTTTTAAACGCAAACACTTGGACACTAAATCTTTTGCCAAGTCACAGTTTAAGCAAGTTTTACTTTTTCTTGCTGGACACCATTTCAGGTAAACAAATGACACCAAACAAAGGTTGTTGAGCCATGCTGAGACACCAATTGATACTGGGCCTCAGTCGTATCAAAGGGTGGACAAATAGCTACAATATATGCACGACGGACACCGTTCTTTAGAATATATTTTTATATCTACAAAAATGAATACCAAAGCGAATATGAATAGGAAAGAATAGTAGGACCATGGGAGAAGTAACATTGGAATCTTTGCACACTTTGAGAGATGGCACAGTATTTTGTGCAGCAGCAAGGCAGGAGGCGCTTGCAACCAACAAGTAAAGTGATTAGACAAAAGTAGTCGATGGCTAGACAAGCCTCCACTCACTCATTCACTCACTCAGACCAGGTAGTAGTAGACATCCTCAGGTCTACCAGTTATGTAAATTGAATTCACCAGCTAACCAATCACAAGCAGTCACACGCTGTCACATATGCAAGTACACCAACACCTACTCTCTTTTTACCAGCCAATATCGACCCGCTGCCTGAGCACAGAGTATTATACTCAGTGTCATCTCAATGTTATAATCAGCTCGCGGCAGCTCCTATTTAATCATTATGTAATAGTTTCGAAAGCTTACATCAATATTAAATCACTGTGATATACACTATATCCATAAGGCAAAGTACTAGCAAAGTAAACAGAACCTTGCAAGGTAAGCCAGTCACCAACAGCAGATAATTCCAGAAATGCCTGCTGTCTCATTTCTCAGGCTGCACTGTCTTATTCAATGATTGCAACTAATCGGCTATATCCACAAAAAGTACACCAAAATAACACCCACACGTCACAATATACATTGCATTATGTATGGTGAAACCACACTCATTCCTTGCTTACTACAGCAGCCTCAGCTTACGCTAACGGTGTACCACTCTATGTAGATACTTCTATGGATGCTTACACTAACAGTCTACCACTCTATGTAGATACTTCTATTTATGCTTACACTAAGAGTGCACCACTATGTAGGTACTTCTATGGAAGTTGTACTAACAGTGTACCACTCTATGTAGGTACTTCTATGGAAGTTGTACTAACAGTGTACCACTCTATATAGATACTTCTATGAAAGCTTACACTAACAGTCTACCACTCTATGTAGGTACTTCTATGAAAGCTTACACTAACAGTCTACCACTCTATGTAGGTACTTCTATGGAAGCTTACACTAACAGTCTACCACTCTATATAGATACTTCTATGGAAGCTTACACTAACAGTGTACCACTCTATGTAGGTACTTCTATGAAAGTTGCACTAACAGTGTACCACTCTATGTAGGTACTTCTATGGAAGCTTACACTAAATGCCTTGACTCCATCCTCGTCCTGAAGGAGGTTTTCAAAGCTGACAGCCCAGCTGGCTACTCGGCCGACGTTGTTGTTGTTGGAGGGAGACTTGATGACTACTGGGTGATTTCTGTCAGAGTTTCTACTTCCCACTTCCACCAGCGACTGTAAACCAAACAAACACCAGTGATGACATGGTAGGAATTAGTTTTATTGCTGGTAGGAGTTGTGCTCTTTTGTTGCACAAGGCAAATTCTCTCAGTTACAGACACAAGTCAGAAACGGTGAAAAAAAACATTTAGTGAAAATTTTCGACAAAACATGAGTAAAAATGTTGGCGAGTGCAAAAAATGTAATTTAAAAAACAGAACTAAGAGCATTGGAGATAATTTGAAGGTGATTATTGTGACATATTATTGTTGATTGAGCTCTTTTACGTCTTTGCACCAGAACACATTCTTGTAGCAAAACTTTGCTTGTGTACAGCGGGAAGATGTCATAGCAACTAAATTTTATAAAAAGTTAAGCTCTCGTTAGAAAGAGCGTGCAATACATGTTATGAAACCAAAGGGAAATGTAACCTGAAAAAATATTGTATTCTAGTTAAATATCTTACGTGCAGCAAAAATTTCTGACGATTTCCATATTTTATTGTAAAAAAGTTCAGCATACACTTTAGTTGGCAGAGTATTGACATAACACGGACAGTCTACTGTTCAGATAAGTTTAGATCGAGGGAGGACCAGTAGAAATAGTGTAGTGCTATGGGGTAAGGGAATGCACCTACATGCACCTATATGTTATATACAGTCAATATACAGTCAGTCAATATACAGTCAATATACAGTCTATATACAGTCTATATACAGTCTAGATACAGTCTGTATACGGTCTATATACAGTCTATATACAGTCTATATACAGTCTATAAACAGACCCTACATGTATTATCACAGCACCTATTATACCTGATAACTCTTGCACCATATAAACTGGAGCCATAGAACTATCTGCTATAACATAAATAACTAAAACTTCAGAAAATATCGAAAGACCACACGATAAGAGACAACATAGCAATGTCCCCTCTCTCTTACCATGTAAAAACCAACAAACCTCCGTCAGGGGATGCACTTGCTGAAGAGGAAAGGGAAGACAACTTGTATTAGAATGAGTTATATTAAAACGTATATATGAGTATTTATATACTACTAGATATATAGTGTTGTAGTAACACTGCTGATACCAGCTACTACACCCCCACTACAAGCCGTTATATTACACTCCCACTACAAGCTGTTATATTACACTCCCACTACAAGCTGTTATATTACACTCCCACTACAAGCTGTTATATTACACTCCCACTACCAGCTGTTATATTACACTCCCACTACAGATAAAATAGAAAATTATGTTAACTAGTAGGTGTAGAACTGCACCACCACCATCTGGCGCCATTACGTGATATCGTGTCTGACGCGAGTCACAAAATCTCTGGATATTTTTGGCAAAGGCCAAAGTTCGACGAAGAATGGAGAGGTCATTACTTGTTTGTTAATAATAATGTCACTATGGTCAACAGAGAGTATGTTTTGTATTGCTCCCTACATCCTATGTCAGCGTTTGATATTCCTATTACTGCAGTGACAGAACTAAAATAACAAATGGTCACATACGGAAAAGAATTGTACAAATATCACTGGTTGCAGGTTGTAATTGATACAAATAATTTATTTTTGACAAATAACATGGCAACCTTCATTTTTTCTAAAACATTTTAGTTTCTTATATATCTGTTACTGTCATATAACAATATATATGTTACTGTCATATAACAATATATCTGTTACTGTCATGTAACAATATATATGTTACTGTCATATAACAACACATCTGTTACCGTAATATAACAATATATCTGTTACTGTCATATAACAACACATCTGTTACTGTAATATAACAATATATCTGTTACTGTCATATAACAATATATATGTTACTGTCATATAACAATATATCTGTTACTGTCATGTAACAATATATATGTTACTGTCATATAACAATATATCTGTTACTGTCATATAACAATATATATGTTACTGTCATATAACAATATATCTGTTACTGTAATATAACAATATATCTGTTACTGTCATATAACAATATATATGTTACTGTCATATAACAATATATCTGTTACTGTCATGTAACAATATATATGTTGCTGTCATATAACAATATATCTGTTACTGTCATGTAACAATATATATGTTACTGTCATATAACAACACATCTGTTACCGTAATATAACAATATATCTGTTACTGTCATATAACAACACATCTGTTACTGTAATATAACAATATATCTGTTACTGTCATATAACAATATATATGTTACTGTCATATAACAATATATCTGTTACTGTCATGTAACAATATATATGTTACTGTCATATAACAATATATATGTTACTGTCATATAACAATATATATGTTACTGTCATATAACAATATATCTGTTACTGTAATATAACAATATATCTGTTACTGTCATATAACAATATATATGTTACTGTCATATAACAATATATCTGTTACTGTCATGTAACAATATATATGTTACTGTCATATAACAATATATCTGTTACTGTCATATAACATTATATCTGTTACTGTCATATAACAATATATATGTTACTGTCATATAACAATATATCTGTTACTGTCATGTAACAATATATATGTTACTGTCATATAACAATATATCTGTTACTGTCATATAACAATATATCTGTTACTGTCATATAACAATATATCTGTTACTGTCATATAACAATATATCTGTTACTGTGATATAACATTATATATGTTACTGTCATATAACAATATATCTGTTACTGTCATATAACAACATATCAGTTACTGTCATATAACAATATATCTGTTACTGTCATATAACAATATATATGTTACTGTCATATAACAATATATATGTTACTGTCATATAACAACACATCTGTTACTGTAATATAACAATATATCTGTTACTGTCACATAACAATATATCTGTTACTGTCATATAACAACATATCTGTTACTGTCATATAACAATATATCTGTTACTGTCATATAACAATATATATGTTACTGTCATATAACAATATATATGTTACTGTCATATAACAATATATATGTTACTGTCATATAACAACACATCTGTTACTGTAATATAACAACACATCTGTTACTGTAATATAACAATATATCTGTTACTGTCATATAACAACATATCTGTTACTGTCATATAACAATATATCTGCTACTGTCACATAACAATATATCTGTTACTGTCATATAACAATATATATGTTACTGCGATATAACAACACATCTGTTACTGTGATATAACAATATATCTGTTACTGTCATATAACAATATATCTGTTACTGTCATATAACAATATATATGTTACTGTCATATAACAATATATATGTTACTGTCATATAACAATATATCTGTTACTGTCATATAACAATATATCTGTTACTGTCATATAACAATATATCTGTTACTGTCATATAACAATATATATGTTACTGTCATATAACAATATATATGTTACTGTCACAAACAATACATCTGTTACTGTAATATAACAATACATCTGTTACTGTCATATAACAATATATATGTTACTTGTCATATAACAATATATATGTTACTGTCATATAACAATACATCTGTTACTGTCATATAACAATATATATGTTACTGTCATATAACAATATATATGTTACTGTCATATAACAATATATTTTCAAGGAGAGGCAACCTCACCTAGCGCCACTTGTAACAACTTTCTATGATTAGTAGTAAAGAACGATAAAACGTGTACAGTCATTTACATGTATGTATAACATTCTAATTGTCGATATGCGGGTATAAGCGAAAGGAAAGTGAGACAATGCAGAGTTTCCATCCTTACTGTTATCACGCGGTGGAGCACAGATATACTGTACAAACTAAGTCTATGTCAGTGGAGCACAGATATACTGTACAAACTAAGTCTATGTCAGTGGAGCACAGACTACGTTATTGCTCTAAATGAGCTGCTTGGCCAACACTATACCATAATTGAATGTGGAAATCTGACGCAAGCGGCAGCAGCAACATCAGCGCTGCCGCAAAATTGCAATCTCTGCAAACTGACAGCATGTTGAAGTGTAGAGCAGGCAGAGTTAGATAATTGCAGCCTTTAATTGCTTTACAGTGCACAAGATCGGTGAACATTGTACAACAAGTGTATATATACTATATTGTGACATTGTACAACAAGTGTATATATACTATATTGTGACATTGTACAACAAGTGTATATATACAATATTGTGACATTGTACAACAAGTGTATATATACTATATTGTGACATTGTACAACAAGTGTATATATACAATATTGTGACATTGTACAACAAGTGTATATATACAATATTGTGACATTGTACAACAAGTGTATATATACTATATTGTGACATTGTACAACAAGTGTGTATATATACAATATTGTGACATTGTACAACAAGTGTATATATACTATATTGTGACATTGTACAACAAGTGTATATATACTATATTGTGACATTGTACAACAAGTGTATATATACTATATTGTGACATTGTACATCAAGTGTATATATACTATATTGTGACATTGTACAACAAGTGTATATATACTATATTGTGACATTGTACAACAAGTGAGCGACAGATTAGGACACAAAAACAGCAAAAGCCAAAATACATCAGATGAACAAAAGCACTAGTTTGTAGTAACATTATTGATAAAATCTTATACGAGGTCATTGATTTCCATAGTAAATATTTGTGTATTATTGGCAGGCTCTTTCATAATGCCATCACCTGCTCGGCACAGTAAAAAACCTGAAATTGCTGGTTCAATAAAGTTGGTCACAAAAGTCACGAGGTTGAGAGAACTCTATGAACAGTTGACAACTAAACAAATACTAGTTATAGGGCGGAGAAAAAGAAATCTGAATGGAGGGGGTGATCTCACATTTATTGTGGGGTATAAACGCAACCAGTTACAGTGTGAAATAAGTAAATAAACCAATGGCAACTCCCAAACTCTTTACTACAAATATACCCTATGGGTAGACGACTCCACACAAAACCTGAAAATGCTCAATTTTTTAGTTATTGGCAAAAAGAGTTAGTCCAATACAGTGGGGTCTGCCCCGTAAGATGCATACTCCAGGAGTCGCTAGTGTTTCCAGGACCAAATGAGTCAACTTGTGGAGTTGTTTCCTCAAAAGCAGACAACCCAGTTAAAATAATTACTAAAGCCGTAATTAACAAGTGAGTAAGAACTTCTAGGGCTGTACAAGTATAACTTTTTTCCCTGAGAAATTTTTTAGTATCGGAGAGCTGAGATGAATAACTCAACTTCAGTTTAAATAATTTATCAAACTGGTTTATGGGCTATTATATTACTTTTTATTTTCATAAAACAAAAACAACTGTTTATATATATTTAATAGCGCTTCCGCTGCCGTGGTCTGGTCGCTGCTTCCAAGACCAAATGACATGTTAGAAAGACAGCCGCAGTCACCGTTGTCTAGAATCAATTAAGTATTAGTCTTATAACAGTATAAAATGGACCAAATCTGTGATAACTAATGCAAAGCAGACCAAAAGACATTCTCAGGGAGACCACCTGATGGAGCAACATCCACATCATACCAGCAGCTTGCTGCCCATAAACAAACAGCAAACAAACAAGTAAAACTATTGACTGCCATCAACTAACAGCACGATCAGCTCCAACACGATAGCTCAAGTAAGTTGAATGACTCCAGTAACTTTCAACCAGGCAGCCTGTTTAGAGTGATATTAACCCATACTCTCCACACACCAGCTGCAATACAGGTATAGTTGCCTCTTTGATCATGTTATTTATCACGGGATTATAATTTTTTATAAATATTCGTTTTTTGGACATTGGCCAAGATGTCCATTAGATTTGATCAATAAAACATTCCTCATGGAGCCGTAATAGAAAGAGGTAGATATTTGCACATCAGATAGCTGCGCAGCCCGACGTACTATATGTTACATCACTACCGCATACACACAAACTAACCTGAATCCTTTTCAAAGGTTTTTTAAACGATCGTCTACGCGTACTCATTCTTCCAGTATAAGGTGGCGTGTGAATGTAAAGAGAAGGTGAAGGTCTCAGTTTATGCCATGACAGTGCGTAGAGAGTAGATCCACTACAGTAGTCAGCTAGAGTGAGAGCAGCATCGCTGATTGGTGCACGCGGCAGCGATATAGCATCAGCAGCGCTGGCAAATTATGAGCGTTAATAGCATTAGACCTCGGATCAATGCACTTTAATTTTCTTTACTTGATTGACTTGAGTGTAATGGTTTACGAAACCTTCTCTCGGCAGCAGCGGCGCTGATTATACAGTTGCAACAGCTGTCACACGCGTATTATGCACGCCTCACACAATACGCTATGAGTGATTTCCCTCACTTTCCGCTCTGTACGGATCAGCAATTATACTGCTACGATTGAAATCTATCTAACAATGACTTTCATAAATGCAGAGGTCAATGGTTCTTTTTCACCATTGTATTGGATAAGCAATAAGAAGATTGCCAATGCACCAGGTCTACATCCCCAGCAGATATCTACAGGTTCTACTCGACATTATTGAGTGCACACCAACCTTGTATCAATCACCAACAGCAAAAGTCAACTGGAAAAGATGCACAAGAACATACCAGAAACAAGCCACGGTCGATATACTTACTAGTACTTCCTGGTGCGCCAAGAGGCAATCTGTAGAAGTATACGCAATTCTGTCAGGCACCAAAGAGTTTTGCCGTCGACTAGTTAAGTGTAATCCAAGAAAAACTGATGTTCGTCGTTTTTTTTTGCAGTCGCGCTCTCGATGTGCTCATAGCGGGGACAGATGAACTGTCTAAGAGTAAAACTGCTTTGGTAATGTCTTGTTCAAGTAAAGCCTATACTTTTTATACAAAGAGTTAAATGTGCTCTAATGTTCTAGTGTGTACATTGGATTGCTGAAGATGAATAGGCTTATTATTCTATCTGGTGTGTGTTTGTCTAGATGATGAGAGCAATGCGCATTAGGAACCATTCACCTGCATAACTCTTCAATAACTTCTGATTGAAGCTCAAGATAGTTTAATATTGCGAGACCTGCTGTATGCTTACATCACTCCGTGTCATTGTTTGTTCTAGTGCAACCACACTGCTTACAATACACAGCATTGCACCAGTGCTGAGTGGGAGTTGTCTCACCTAAACACTACATCCACTTGGTGTTACATAATAATTGTCTATAAGAAATATCTCTCAATCTTTATATAGTTATTACAAACTACTATATTACTATTTTGTATCAATATTTATTATTAATTATTATTACTTGGCTATAACAAATAAATAATAATTTTTTTATTAACAAAAGTAAAATTAAATAACTATAACATCAGCAATTTATAATATTAATAAAAATATCATTTGAATAACAGCAATACTGCTAATAATAACAATTATCATGCTTTTCCATTTTATTATAATTCAACATGGTAAATGTGTCCAAAAACAATTTCAACACGCTACAAAACTTATTATTTTATTATTATTATTATTTATCATCATTCTTGTCTTGTCATAGTAGTTAACGTAAGAGTTTGGATTTGACAAAATGTTTGATCAGAACTTGAAACTGCATGGATTCGGACGATAAATGTTATTATAGGGTGAATTACCCCCTGTTACGCTAAAACCTCTGTTCAGCATAGTGTTCACAAAAACAGGTTTTGAACTCGCCGAAATCGAGAATTCTGCTGTTTTGGCATAGATGTTCGCGATCAAAAAATGTCTAATATTCCTGCCAGTAAAACAGCTTAGAAAGCTAATCAGATGGTAAAAACTTGACAACATCAAACCCAAAAAGATTAAATTATTTTGATCTGTCAAACAACTGTGAATCTTGTTAGTAAAATTCCGCCACCATTGCTGAGCGACAAACACTTTTCGAATCAGTAGATTTCAATCAATAGATCTCACTCACTACTATTACAAAACCATTGAAGACATGGAGGGAAGGCTATTGCGGGTGCAATGTTTCTAGTGTAGTACATTAGTGTGTTACCAAGCCATTAGGCCTATTCCACAGCTGTACTGTGGCAATAAATGCAGTAATTAATGTGAATGAGAGAACACCTGTAGCCTGGGTTTGCTAGAAACACTTGCACTGCACGACAAAACTAGACTGTTGAATCATCTGCTGCAGAAAAGTGTTCAGAAACCTCAGCTAAATGGCAAATTGAGAGAAAAACTGTAAGGAAAGGAGCTGTCTCTATCAATAAGGGAAGACGACTCCACAACTCCACAAACACAGAGTAATGTTAAGCAAAAAGAAGGTGCCAGATGAAATCCCCAGCACATACCCTACGCCGAAACCCCCTACCTCTAGACGAAACCCCCAGCCTCTTAAGGAGTTGTCTTTTCTTAGATTAAAAGAGTGCTGAATAGTCAAAACCAAACTACTAAAAATAATCTAAAGCTACGTACACACTAGAACGATTTGGTGGCCGAAATCGGCGCAATTCCAAAACGGCCTAGTGTGAATGCAATAATGGCCGATATGATATCTATTTGGCCGGCGTTATTGCCATTTGAGCACTGCTCAAAATCACCGACGATTTTTAGCAGATTATCAAGGAAACTACAACACAAAATCAGTGCAGAAGTAGCTTGTGGTCACAAATAATGATGATAAAGTAATAAGTAATTATCACATCTCCCAGCAATAACCAAATATAAATAATTATTATTATTTATTAAAACTCACCAAGAAAATTTCCTATGCATTACCATTTTTATTTTAACATGGTTAATTACTCATTGATAAGCATAAACTGTAATATTTTACAATTAATTTTAATTAGTTGATATAAATATTACGTAGAGCTGAAAAAAGAAAAAAATATTTTGCTCAGGACAACAGATATTACAAATAATTAATATTGACACAACAACAGCTAGTGCATTTACTAATAACAACCATAGACATGGTGAATAATTGTGAAATAACGGACAGCAATATGATTAGTAGTGCTATGGTTATGCTGAAAACCCAAATTTGTCTATCTCTCTCACCAAAAAACAAATGCTTTTTCGGCCGAAACTCTTTTCTAGTGTGTATGCAAACATCGGCTGAAAAAGGGCACAACTCCAACATGAACGATTATTTGAACAAAAATCGTTCTAGTGTGTACGTAGCTTTAAACCAACTCATAATTATTTTTAGTGTTTTAAAACTATTATTTATTTACATTATACTATGCCCAATAATTTTTTAGTCAATAAATTTATAATTCAGATTTGAAAATTATTGTTGTTGTTAATTTAAAATGATGGCACCGGAAATGCAAGACTGATATTTTTTTGTCACAAATAAATATTAAATTGCGATAATTTAAATCTGTTGATATTATCTAATTTAAAACGGATTTTTTTTTTTTTTGACTCAAATATTGCTTTAGTTTATGAGATGTTTAAAACTTAAAATTGCACTTTCAGTAGGGGGTTTCGTCTAGAGGAGGGGGGGGGGGGGTTTGACTATATGTAGGATGTTTCGACGGTAGGGTATTGCGTAGGGTATGGGTAGGGGGTTTCGTCTGGCCCAAAAGAAAAGATAGCGAGTGATTAGACTCACAACAAATAGAGTTTACCCAGCCCACAATTACCTGCAGCATTAGCTCATGCTCTACATCAGCAGGTAAGATGTTGTGTGTGATCATTTAGGTCTATAAATCTGCTACTTGCTGTATCAGTTATTGCAAAATGCAACTGCTAGACATCAGCGTGATTTATTGGGGGGTGAATAAAACCACTAATGTATATCTGACACCTTCAAGTGTCTGTTTGTTAGTGGTTACGCAGGTACCTGCTGCACTGGGTCACACAACACAGTACACATAGGCACAACTACCTTCTTGCATAAAACATTAATCAAGTGGATTGGGGAGTTGTTCTCACCTCGCTCATTTCACAGAATAAAATGTTAATGAGTTGTCTACTCTTTACTCATGAAAAAATTAGATTTATGCAAGTTGCATCAACAGAGCAAAATTCTATCAAGGTTGTTTGTTTGTTGTAAGTCATTTGGTATGTTTGCTAAAAAAATAAAAAACAACATGAAACAAGATCAACCAATTTCTTTGAATCGAAAAATATTGGAATTACCTGTCTGACTTTACTGCTGCCATTTTTAAAAATAACAATTGTATTATAATTATTTCAAGTTGAATTGCCTCATAAGACGTTATCATAGCTAAGTATTGTTTTTAGCTCTTTCAATGCATAACATTGGCCAATTATAGTAACAACAACCAAAATACAATTTTAAAGGAAGTCATGCTGTTTCCCAAAGTAGATAAATATGGTGTTTTCGTTGATTGATATGAAATAATATAGATATCCAGCTCTTAGTCACCAGAAATCTCTTTTTGTATTGTTTTATCGTCGTTAGATAGGTAAATAGGTATAATGACAAGATACCCAAGATGACATCTCCACCAAGCATGTATGACATTCTCATATCTAGATGTCCCAGATGGGCAGGTCACATCAACAGGATAGATAACAACCAACTACCGAAGCTCATCCTGCACCCTCAACTTTATGAGGGTACACGCGGAGTAGGAGACTCAAAGCTAAGATACAAGGACACGATCAAAAGAAATCTGAAGGACAGGCAGATACCTATTGGATCCTGGCGGAGTCTCTCCCGAAATAGAGATGGTTGGAGACAACTGATAAGAGGACGAAACCCGTCATCATCGGCTATGACGGACAGCTAACTACTAGATAGGTTCACAAAGTACAAAAATAATTATTGTTTTTAAGAACTGTTACATATATAACAACTTATATCTGTCTCATACATAGGCCTATATATAACAACTTATATCTGTCTCATACATAGGTCTATATATAACAACTTATATCTGTCTCATACATAGGTCTATATATAACAACTTATATCTGTCTCATACATAGGCCTATATATAACAACTTATATCTGTCTCATACATAGGTCTATATATAACAACTTATATCTGTCTCATACATAGGTCTATATATAACAACTTATATCTGTCTCATACATAGGTCTATATATAACAACTTATATCTGTCTCATACATAGGTCTATATATAACAACTTATATCTGTCTCATACATAGGTCTATATATAACAACTTATATCTGTCTCATACATAGGCCTATATATAACAACTTATATCTGTCTCATACATAGGCCTATATATAACAACTTATATCTGTCTCATACATAGGCCTATATATAACAACTTATATCTGTCTCATACATAGGCCTATATATAACAACTTATATCTGTCTCATACATAGGTCTATATATAACAACTTATATCTGTCTCATACATAGGCCTATATATAACAACTTATATCTGTCTCATACATAGGTCTATATATAACAACTTATATCTGTCTCATACATAGGCCTATATATAACAACTTATATCTGTCTCATACATAGGTCTATATATAACAACTTATATCTGTCTCATACATAGGCCTATATATAACAACTTATATCTGTCTCATACATAGGCCTATATATAACAACTTATATCTGTCTCATACATAGGTCTATATATAACAACTTATATCTGTCTCATACATAGGTCTATATATAACAACTTATATCTGTCTCATACATAGGTCTATATATAACAACTTATATCTGTCTCATACATAGGTCTATATATAACAACTTATATCTGTCTCATACATAGGTCTATATATAACAACTTATATCTGTCTCATACATAGGTCTATATATAACAACTTATATCTGTCTCATACATAGGCCTATATATAACAACTTATATCTGTCTCATACATAGGCCTATATATAACAACTTATATCTGTCTCATACATAGGCCTATATATAACAACTTATATCTGTCTCATACATAGGTCTATATATAACAACTTATATCTGTCTCATACATAGGTCTATATATAACAACTTATATCTGTCTCATACATAGGCCTATATATAACAACTTATATCTGTCTCATACATAGGCCTATATATAACAACTTATATCTGTCTCATACATAGGTCTATATATAACAACTTATATCTGTCTCATACATAGGTCTATATATAACAACTTATATCTGTCTCATACATAGGTCTATATATAACAACTTATATCTGTCTCATACATAGGCCTATATATAACAACTTATATCTGTCTCATACATAGGCCTATATATAACAACTTATATCTGTCTCATACATAGGCCTATATATAACAACTTATATCTGTCTCATACATAGGCCTATATATAACAACTTATATCTGTCTCATACATAGGTCTTTTTATCATTTTAGATTTCAGGTGCTTTTACTGCTCGTCTTATGATACAATAAAGTTTTTTTTATTTCCGGGGAAGTTTTAAAAAAATTAACGTTTTGTACTTCGCCCTCTGGTGAAAACAAATAAGATAAGCGTTGCAGAGTAGCAGCCATACAATGCATAAGCATTACGTCTTCCTATCTAATCTGCATACCAGTATGCAATCGTATGTTATTTTATGTTGCTCAACACTGCACCACAGTCAATACATGTACAGATTTATCATCACAAATGGTTATATCACCTGACGAACACTGTTATTACAACATTTTATTAACACTAGACAATTTACATTGCAGTGAAGCAGCCATCAGGGAAATTGTCAGGAGTTGCCCTCTCATTACCAGATCTCAAAAACTATTGATAATAGAAATGGGATATTGCTGCAGTGCTTTCATGGAAAAGAATGGCCATATTATTGATGGCAGGCCTTGAAACACGTGTAGTCAGCTGATTTACAAAAAGCCTTCAATCTTGTACCAGCCTCTTTCCATACAAAAGTAGTCTGATTGAAAGAACTAATAAAAAAAACCTCAATGAATAGCAACATGAACATTTGCACTTCTAAATGTAGAAAATTGTCTCTTCTGCAAGTTTAGTAAAATTATCCAATGTTTTGTTTGTGTTAAGGCATTGCACATTTCACATGCGGCCAACACAGAATGGGCTCACTTTTAATGGTGAGCTTGATTTAGTGGAAATGAATATATTATTGACATCAGCCTGTAAGTAATTAGACTCTTCCAGTTGCCCATGTCAGTGGTTGTGGTAGAGATATTCTCACACCATTTTGCTGGGGTTTAATGAACATTTTTCAAAGCTGAATTTATAAATTTTTAGAACTAAACCAAATTTTTTTGCATAATTGATAATTGAACGAAATGCAAAAGATATTTTTCTGTTTATGAAGACACATAATTCAGCAGCGTAACATAACAATTTGCTCTTTTCTTTTTGAGCATATTTTGAAAGTTCTTAAAAGCCATGAAAACCATATAATTCTGTCATCACATGGAATACAACATGAAACAACTGCAGCAGCTAAAAAATTATACCACAACAAAAAATAATAACTAATTACATATAATCGGTTATTATATAATTATAGGGAAGATATTTCTTAAAAAAATACTTCAAACTTTTTGTCATATAAAGCATGGCAGTTGCTTTTGCTATCTATTGTGATCCGTTCAAGTTTAATTTTGGGAAAAAGTTTGTTTCACAACAAAACAAAACCTCCCAACATAGAGAATTTTATCATTATAATTGTAACAACAACAATAATAATAATCATAATAATAAATGATGGTCTATGAATGAGGAGAAACATTACCCACACTGTTAGACAATCACAAAAGTTTGCCATAATTGAGGTCTCTATAGAAAGCATAATATAAATGAGAGGTGTCTTGTATATAGATATCTACAGTAGAGTAATGTAAGGCGAACTTACCTCTGAGGAGACAGCTTTGTCTGTGTCAGAACCCAGAGCCTTGTCATGTCTGTGGTGCTGCCGTTCCTACAACAGCAACGCCGCTATACATCAACAATTATTTCACTCACTTTAGTTGGTGCCTGGCAATCAATAAAGAGCGAACAATTTCTAATAATCCATACGGTGGGTAGCGGTGGGTAGCGCGAGTAATCAAATAAATGGCTCAGCTGTACCCAAGACGGTCAGTGCAAAAAGTGAGCCAATAAACAGATTGAGCCACGTATCAGCACATCTAACCACAGGCTAATCAATACAGCACATCTAACCACAGGCTAATCAATACAGCACATCTAACCACAGGCCAATCAATACAGCACATCTAACCACAGGCCAATCAATACAGCACATCTAACCACAGGCTAATCAATACAGCACATCTAACCACAGGCTAATCAATACAGCACATCTAACCACAGGCTAATCAATACAGCACATCTAACCACAGGCTAATCAATACAGCACATCTAACCACAGGCTAATCAATACAGCACATCTAACCACAGGCTAATCAATACAGCACATCTAACCACAGGCTAATCAATACAGCACATCTAACCACAGGCTAATCAATACAGCACATCTAACCACAGGCTAATCAATACAGCACATCTAACCACAGGCTAATCAATACAGCACATCTAACCACAGGCTAATCAATACAGCACATCTAACCACAGGCTAATCAATACAGCACATCTAACCACAGGCTAATCAATACCGCACATCTAACCACAGGCTAATCAATACAGCACATCTAACCACAGGCTAATCAATACAGCACATCTAACCACAGGCTAATCAATACAGCACATCTAACCACAGGCTAATCAATACAGCACATCTAACCACAGGCTAATCAATACAGCACATCTAACCACAGGCTAATCAATACAGCACATCTAACCACAGGCTAATCAATACAGCACATCTAACCACAGGCTAATCAATACAGCACATCTAACCACAGGCTAATCAATACAGCACATCTAACCACAGGCTAATCAATACAGCACATCTAACCACAGGCTAATCAATACAGCACATCTAACCACAGGCTAATCAATACAGCACATCTAACCACAGGCTAATCAATACAGCACATCTAACCACAGGCTAATCAATACAGCACATCTAACCACAGGCCAATCAATACCTATATCATCCCTACTTCCACTCTTTTTTATATAAATAATGAGATACTAAAGATGGAAAAATAAAAGGGCCGGATCAGGTATTCAACTTCATATTTAGTACTAACCCTTACCAAGTACTAACTTAGGTCTGATATTGAGACAAGTAGCTAAACAGACAATAATTAAGGAGTCACACCGAGTGTGTTCACCTGTTAAGCAATGCCTAAAGAGGCAGTAATGTGATACCTGGAGACTCACAGCGGCTCAACACAAAACTGGCACATCTAGTTATATTGTATGCTAGCTGGAGAAACTCCACTGCTCTTAGCCAACATATATGGAAGTTAAAAGAACTTGGCACACCATATGACATCATATGGAAATTTTAACCCAAACCAAAGCATACAAACCAGCAGCAAAGTATGCAACCTCTGTATTAGCTGAGAAACATGCCATAATCTACAGGGCGGAACTAGGCACTCTCAACAATAGACATGAACTTATAAGTAGCTGTAGACACAGAAAAAAACACCTGCTAAACTCTTCTAATATGTAATTACTGATAGCGCTCCAATTTCCTAGTACGTATTCTGAGGTTCTATCCCAATATTTTATTGCATCTGATGATTGTATGAATTTTACCATCTAGTACATGAAACAGATTTGTAGTACAAAATATAAATCTTAACTCTAAAAATATTTTATCATATATTATAACAAATACCTTGTGTGGTATTATTGTATAACAAACACATTGTGCAATGTGTAGCAGTCTAAGAAGAAAGCTTCCTATAAATCAGTTGTATCTAGGTGTAGAGTCAGTGAGATTGAGTAGAGAATCAGAGATGTTGTGAGGGGATAAAAAGAGAAGGAGTGGATAGTTCAATGTAGAGGACTTCAGTGCATGCAGAGGAAATGTGTGAAGTGATTCTAGGAGGGATAATGACATTCTGAACCATAACATTCCATAACCTAGATACTAAACTGAGAGAATGAACTTGAAAGCTCAACTCTGAACTGAGGGAGGGTCATTATCCAATTTATCCACTCATAACAATGCAAGCTGTAAGGCCAAGTTCAACTCTGGTAAAGATAACTTGTTGCATCATAAGTCAATGGCCACCACAAAATGCCGAATTCCTAATCACGGAATCTAATTAAAAGAAACTACTAAAAGCCTGATAGAAATCACCCAAGCCAGCGATGTAAGTTTCTTGATGGAGAAATGAAACGACAACTTGCAACAGCGGTAATTTCAAAAGTACAAAAATTATATTAATATCAAAACTTTTCAAAGATGAGAATATAAAAAAGTAAATATAGAACATACCATGTTGAAGCGTTATAAAAGCGCAGATGACTCCCTAATTGACCATGTATCCAAGCACATGCTGTCAAGAGAAGCGCTGGCGAAAGCAAAGCTAATACATATCAATCGAGCTATGGCTAATGACAGCATACCACAAGCTGACATGAGAAGAAAAGCGAAACATGTTATATAAAAATGTATTTATGAGCCAAAGAGAAGCAAGTTCAATGCATTTGACTAGCAGACATTGAAAACTTTCACTAACTGTATAATTAAATTGCTCATTAAGTCTGTACCGTTTGAAAGTCAACGATTTAAACCTAAGACTACCATAACACACAGCAGTCCACTTACTGTGTGTATTGATTATGCAGCAAGAATTTTGAAGCCTAATCTTAGCTGCTGGTCGGATCGATGCGAGGGTTGAACAGACTCGAAGAGAAAACAGTTATATGCAACAAACTGAGCTGGCATGTACGGTTGCTCAGCTGGCATGTACGGTTGCTAAGCTGGTATGCACCGGTACTAAGTTAGCCTGAACCGGTACTAAGTTAGCCTGAACCGGTACTAAGTTAGCCTGAACCGGTACTAAGTTAGCCTGAACCAGTACTAAGTTAGAATGTAAAGCCTTCAAAAATTATTATATTCTTAAAAGAGTTATCAATAAAACCCACCAGAGCAGTTGGAAGAGGCAGGTAGCTGGTACTCCGTTGAATAGTCATGGCTTAGAGCACAAGTTGGTTGGTGTTTGACACAAGTCGTACACTGCAAGCAACCTATTAGTCCTAATCTCCATGCCAACCCTGGGGCTATGCACACATAGCACCAGTGAATTATGGGAGACTGGCTTCAGTCTGATCGCACTTAATCATGCTTAATTGACTTTAAGTACACCGCGACTGACAAATAACTATTGAAATGTGTGAGAGAAATAGTTTGACTGGAGACGGGATCACTCGTTTATAACCAATAAAACTAAGTAACTTTATAGAGAGAGATGCATATGGACAGCTTCTGCCTATGATAGGGGTTGGGTACATACACAGCTATATACATAGGTAAAAGGTAGATACACAGGTACATACACACACATAGGTACATACACACACACAGGTACATACACACACATAGGTACATACACAGGTACATACACAGGTACATACACGGGTACATACACGGGTAAATACACGGGTACATACACACACAGGTACACACACAGGGACATATACAGGTACATACACAGGTACATACACAGGTACACACACAGGTATATACACAGGTAGACACACAGGTATATTACACAGGTACATATACAGGTACACACACAGGTACATACACAGGTACACACACAGGTACATACACAGGTACATACACAGGTACATACACAGGCACATACACAGGTACATACACACACAGGTACACACACAGGTACATACACAGGTACATACACAGGTACATATAAGGGTACATATACATGTACATACACACGTACATACACAGGTACATATACAGGTACATACACAGGTACACACACAGGTACATACACAGGTACATATACAGGTACACACACAGGTACACACACAGGTACATACACAGTTACATACACAGGTACAAACACAGGTACACACACAGGTACACACACAGGTACATACACAGTTACATACACAGGTACAAACACAGGTACGCACACAGGTACATACACAGGTACATACACAGGTATAAACTGAGGAATAAACTAAGCTACAGATAAACTTATGCAATAAATAGAATAACATTCCATGTTAGGGAATTGTATGCTCTTTGTTGTGAGGAAACAACTTCTCTCAAATACAGAGACAAAACAAAAATACAGAATACTGTATTAGATAAATTCCTTTTTGTTACATTTTCAGGTCAACTATTGCTAAAATATTCACAGGAGTAGGCAGTAAACAGTTGCCAGCCGAGAGAATATACAGCCGAGAGAATATACAGCCGAGAGAATATACAGCCGAGAGAATATACAGCCGAGAGAATATACAGCCGAGAGAATATACAGCCGAGAGAATATACAGCCGAGAGAATATACAGCCGAGAGAATATACAGCCGAGAGAATATACAGCCGAGAGAATAAACAGCCGAGAGAATATACAGCCGAGAGAATATACAGCCGAGAGAATATACAGCCGAGAGAATATACAGCCGAGAGAATATACAGCCGAGAGAATATACAGCCGAGAGAATTTACAGCCGAGAGAATATACAGCCGAGAGAATATATACAGCTGAGAGAATATACAGCTGAGAGAATATACAGCTGAGAGAATATACAGCTGAGAGAATATACAGCTGAGAGAATATACAGCTGAGAGAATATACAGCTGAGAGAACATACAGCTGAGAGAATATACAGCTGAGAGAATATACAGCTGAGAGAATATACAGCTGAGAGAATATATACAGCTGAGAGAATATATACAGCTGAGAGAATATATACAGCTGAGAGAATATATACAGCTGAGAGAATATACAGCTGAGAGAATATACAGCTGAGAGAATATAAGTAGTAATATATGAGCAGATCTCCCTACCAAGTGTTTTTTGTGGATTAGACCTTGAAGGTTATGCAATGAGTTACGGCGTTGGATGGATTCGCCGAGTTTATATTGTATTTCATTTGAGTGGCATTTGAGTGCCATTTAAGTGGCATTTGAGTTTTGATTATTTTTTTACTTAATTTGAAGCCGAGTTTATATTGTATTTTATTTGAGGGGTACTTGAGTGGCGTTTGAGTGGCATTTGAGTTTTGATTATTTTTTTACTTAATTTGAACTTATATGGTATATAGATTTTGAATGTATGGCATTCAAGTTTTGATAATTTTTTACATAATTATATACATTTATTACATAATAAGCAGGGGTAAATCTTCCCATATAATATAGCTAGAGCCAGTAAAGACTAAGTAATACAAAGCACCAGGTCTTGTAATGATAATCAATGCAAAGTCTTTTCCTTTACGTCGCATCTTAAAAAATCCTCAAATGAGGTGTGGTAGCACGTCTGACATCATACCAAAGAACACTTTTATTTTTCGGTTTTCCCTTTCTACCCAAATATACAACGTTAAACGGAGGGGGGTAATCATCACAGCCGAAGTTTTTAGCTATTTCAACTGGACAAAAAAGTATTTTGGGTTCGAGTTCATTTATATCTGAAGGATCATGGTAGCAAACTTGAGAATATCTACACTTCTCCTTACTTGATGGATGTATCACACCAGTCACTCGTATAATGCTCGGGATAGGAAGATCTTCAAATGTTTTGCAAACCGGAACTTTTGGTGAGTCAATCATTTGAGAACCTTTAGACTTTTCTATGAAACAATATACGATTATATACATTTTATTGTATAATAAGTAGGAGAAATCTCTCCATATAATATAGTTATAGTCATTAAATAGTAAGTAATACAAAACAGTACAACTTGTAATGTCAATCAGGTAAATAGTAAGTAATACAAAATAGTACAACTTGTAGTGTCAATTAATACACAGGTTTTTTTATACATTCATTATCCGCTTGAGACTACCTGTTGTCAGCATTTGATATTGAGTTTACATACCATCAACACCAAGCTGTTCATCAAAATCTTGTAATTCGTTTTCTAGGAATTCCTTAAGAACTTCATCCTCATTATTCGTTTTTGTTAGCACCTCATTGGACTTTGTTTGTGTGCAATATTGCTCCCAATCACTAGCGTTGGTTGAAGAAATGAAGACAACATTGTGGTATGGAATAGGATTTCCATTCTTACTCTGTTTTTTTCCTTTGTAAATCATCACACCAGGTGCACATCTTTTAGCTTCCTCGTTGTATCTGATTGGTAGTAAAAGCGTTCTCGTCTCTCTTTTTCCATTCTTTTCAGCGACGTAGCGAATGCAATTTACAATGGATTCTTCTCCATTGAATCGGAAAGGAATGAATCTTTCTACAACTTCGATGTAAGCAAAAATGGAACAATCTTTGAAATTGCTGAGATACTCGATGTCGTAAGCGAGTTTGAGTTCTTCTTCACTCATTTTTCTCAGTTTTTCAGCTTCAGCAGTAGCTTCTATTGTGGTTAAGCGTTTTGTGCTGATACGTTTAACATTGTAGTAAGTAGTCTCTGGTTTTTTTGAATTTTCCATCTCACCCAAGTACAAAATGTTGAAAGGTAATGGGTAGTTATCAACATTGAAGCTTTCAACTACTCTACTCGGGCAAACAACTTTTTGAAAACTCGCTCCAGTTGAATTATCAAGATAAGTGAGAATGTAGTAATTTCCGTATGCACCAGTATTCTGTTCAATAGAAACGATTTGCAAAACTGATGGAACAGGAAGTGATGCTAGTGTAAGAAACCCTCCAATCTTTTTCAAATCACATGGCTTCCATTTTTGGAGAGATTTGGCCATCTTGAGAGCTCTGTCAGCATCAGTGAGCGATTCTTTTTGTTCCATATTGTTTGATGTTGTGGGTAAAACCAGTTTTGGAAGAGCTCGTCTCTTTATTGTTGCTTCTTTTGTGACAGAGTTAGAGTTTTTTCTTTTGGAGGGTGTTTTGAATGTTTTTTGTTTGTTTTCGACTGGCTTTAAATCCGTGTAAGAAGCAGAAAAATCCTCCATAGTATTCTAAAAAAGAAATAATATATAATTCAGCTTTTAATGTGGAACTAAAAGATTATTTATTTCATACTTTACATTATAGCTAAACTAATTTTGATCTTTGCTAGGTAGGGAATAATAATTTTTTTAAATTTTACCTTTTATAAAGAGATAGCTCCTAGTAGTTGCAATGGAAGGTGTAGTAGATGCTGCTTCTCCGCTCACTGTTGTAGAACTGGATGCTTTCTGTGTGAAAACAGTGGCTCTTAAATAGCTAAAGTTGCACTGGTTGAACTCTATGAATACCGACCTTCTTTATAATATAACTATGAATCAAAATTTTGTCCACGCGAAAACCAATGTTTTCGCGGGAATAAATAACTTATTTTCACGCGAATAGAAACTGTTGCTTTTGCGGGAATACAAATTTTATTTTCACGCGGATACAATCCAATGCTTTCGCGGGAATAAATAATTTATTTTCACGCGAATAGAAACTGTTGCTTTCGCGGGAATACAAATTTTATTTTCACGCGGGTACAATCCAATGCTTTCGCGGGAATAAAAAATCTATTTTCACGCGAATAGAAACTGTTGCTTTCGCGGGAATACAAATTTTATTTTCACGCGGATACAGTCCAATGCTTTCGCGGGAATAAATAATTTATTTTCACACGAATAGAAACTGATGCTTTCGCGGGAATACAAATTGTATTTTCACGCGAATACAAACCAATGTTTTCGCGGGAATAAATAATTTATTTTCACGCGAATAGAAACTGATGTTTTCGCGGGAATACAGATTTTATTTTCACGCGGATACAATCCAATGCTTTCGCGGGAATAAATAATTTATTTTCACGCGAATAGAAACTGTTGCTTTCGCGGGAATACAAATTTTATTTTTACGCGGATACAATCCAATGCTTTCGCGGGAATAAAAAATTTATTTTCACGCGAATAGAAACTGTTGCTTTCGCGGGAATACAAATTTTATTTTCACGCGGATACAAACCAATACTTTCGCGGGAATAAATACTTTATTTTCACGCGAAGGGAAACCGTTGGTTTCGCGGGAATAAATAATTTATTTTCACGCGAATAGAAACTGTTGCTTTCGCGGGAATAAAAATTTTATTTTCACGCGAATACAAACCAATGCCTTCGCGTGGAAATAATTTATTTATTCCCGCGAAAGCATCAGTTTCTATTCGCGTGAAAATAAATTATTTATTCCCGCGAAAGCATTGGTTTGTATCCGCGTGAAAATAAAATTTGTATTCCCGCGAAAGCAACAGTTTCTATTCGCGTGAAAATAAATTTTTTATTCCCGCGAAAGCATTGGATTGTATCCGCGTGAAAATAAAATCTCTATTCCCGCGAAAGCATCAGTTTCTATTCGCGTGAAAATAAATTATTTATTCCCGCGAAAGCATTGGATTGTATCCGCGTGAAAATAAAATCTGTATTCCCGCGAAAGCATCAGTTTCTATTCGCGTGAAAATAAATTATTTATTCCCGCGAAAGCATTGGATTGTACCCGCGTGAAAATAAAGTTTGTATTCCCGCGAAAGCAACAGTTTCTATTCGCGTGAAAATAAATTATTTATTCCCGCGAAAGCATTGGATTGTATCCGCGTGAAAATAAAATCTGTATTCCCGCGAAAGCATCAGTTTCTATTCGCGTGAAAATAAATTATTTATTCCCGCGAAAGCATTGGATTGTATCCGCGTGAAAATAAAATTTGTATTCCCGCGAAAGCAACAGTTTCTATTCGCGTGAAAATAAGTTATTCATTCCCGCGAAAACATTGGTTTTCGCGTGGACAAAATTCTGATTCATAGTTATATTATAAAGAAGGTTGGTATTCATAGAGTTCAACCAGTGCAACTTTACCTATTTAAGAGCCACTGTTTTCACACAGAAAGCATCCAGTTCTACAACAGTGATCGGAGGAGCAACATCTACTACTACATCCACTGACTATTAAAAGTTTTTCTGTGTGAATTTGAAAATTTTCATTGAACTTAAGACTTAATTATCTGACTTAATTATCTCACTTAATTTTTTGTCTACTTAAAAAGTAATACTTTCACACAATAAATCACTCGTTCTAACAACAGTAACTGAAGCCTCAACATCTACTATATAATATACCAACTGACTACTAGGAGTTTTATTCACAAGGTAAAATTTATTAGCTGAGACATTTAACTTACCTTTTTATGTGCTATTGTCACTTCTATTAAAAAGTAATGATTTTATTGTTATTATAGTGCTATGGAAACAGAAGAGGATGATACTGATGTAGACATACATAAGGAATGGGAATGGCTCATGAAAAATCAAAATGATATCAGTTTTTCAAACGCTGATAATGAATACATGAATGATGAATGTAATGCTGAATATGAAAATGAAATGGAGATGGAACTTGAAAATGCTTTTCAAGACAAACCTTCGACTTTTCAAGTTTCAGCAACTACTGAAAATACAATAGTCTTTGATAAGCAGTAAGTTTTTAAAATCATAAATTAATAACGTTAGTAGAGTAATTTTTTTTGCTGTTTTTTTTTATAGTCATCTCATGAATCAGCAAAAATAATACATTATCTCCTTATTGTAGACAGGACTCAGAATATCAGAGAATTAATGTAAAAGAGGGAGTTGGGAATTCATGTCATAGTACACAGTAAGTATTTAAAAAACCTAACTAATAATAATGTTTGAGCCTTTTTTCCTAATTCCATTTTAAAAATTAATTGATAATGGTGTTTAAGTCATTTTTTCTTCTGTTACATTTCATACAAAATGTATGTGAATGTTTTATAGAACAACTATTATGTCTTAACATTTCTATTGTAGACAAAGTTTAAATTATCGGGAGGAGAATGTAGAAGAAAAAAACCCTGAAATTTCCCCTAATTGGAAATGGTTAGAAGAAAATCTCATTTGTTTTCGTTTACCCGATGAAACAATCAATCAAATAGGATTTGGTGCTGAGCCTTCACCACCAAAGACTAGCATAATAGCTCAAGATGTAGAGCCGGTTGTGGAGGAGATAGTTGAAGAAAATGAGAATGATCCAATGATAGAAAATGAAGAAGAAGAAGAAGAAGAAGAAGAAGAAGAAGAAGAAGAAGAAGAGGAAGAAGCACAAGAGGAAGAACAAGAAGAAGAAATGGAAGATTTAAATTTTGAAAGACCTACCCGAGCATCAACCCTAGGTATTGTTGATGATAGCACAGCTCCAACTTTTCAAGATGAAGAATGGGATGATTTGATAGCTAGATATTGGGGAGCTATGAAAACGAAACATAGAGCTGGAAAAGTCATAGAACTTTTAAATGTAAGACTTTGGGATGGGATTCCAAGAGACCAAGCTGATACCTACCAAAATGACTATCATGATTCAAGAGTGTTAGAATTGCTAAAAAAAGTTTGGAGACAATTGAGCTCGAGAGCAAAAGTCAACTGTAGCGTAGGTTGTATACTAGAAAATAAAAATGACGGTGAACTCCGATACTTTCACTCATCATCAAACAATGCTACTGTATATCCCAAAGCTAAACTGATTGAAACTGAAGGAGATCTTGATGACTTCTTTGTCGATGTTATGGAGACTGATCATCGTACAAATAGCTTGAGACGGAGACCAAATACGACTTGGAGATTGATGTTAATCACAAACATTTCGTTTTATTTCTACAAACTACTCGGAATGGGAAAAGTTGGATCACCACCAGAGCATTTACCCTCTCACCTCATTAACAACTGACACATACGAACCATGTTAAAAAACACAAAAGGAAAACGAATTACCGACAATCTGTGTTTTTTTAGATGTCTAGCATTACACAAAGAACTACAAAAAAACGGTGGAATTGCAAAAGATCCGATAATTAAGGAGGTGAAGGAGTACCAACAACAATATCATAGTTTCATCTATGGTGATAGTGGTAAGAGGTGTGATGGGAAAGGAGTGACAGAAGCTGATTTATTGCTTTTGGAGCGAGCATTTCAACTGAAGATAACAGTGTTTTCTTTAAATGATGATATGACTTCAACAGTTATTTGGAATTCAAACTCCAGTTATAAGGAGAATCTATATTTGGATCTTTATATCAATCACTTCAGTCTTATTACAAACTTGGAAGGATATGTCAAAGCATACAGATGTCCAACCTGTTCTACTTGTTATGACAGATTGGGGAATCTGAAAAGACACAGATGTTCAATCTCAGAGGCAACAACTATGCAGTTTTCTGGAGGGCAATACAGTCCTACTGCTACAATATTCGACAAACTGAAGGTTCAATTCGGGATAGATATCGGGTCAGATGATTCCTTGAGATACTATCCGTTTTTTGCAACATTCGACATAGAGTGTTTGTTACCTAATTGCGAAAAAGATCGAGATACAGACACAACCATTTACACGAATGAGCATAAACTTTTAAGTATTTCAATTTGTTCAAACGTACCAGGCTTCAACAACCCGTGTTGTATTGTCAACAAAGGGGATGATGATGAATGCGTTGGAAAGTTCATTGAATACTTGGATGATATTAGTGAAGAATCATATAGCCGATTGGAAAAACAATTTTCGCGAATCATAAAACAGATAGAAGGTGAATTACAACGACTGGAAGAAGCTGAAGAAAAGTTTCGTAGTGATTTTGAAAAAAAACGTTTCAGACGTAGAACAGGAGCTGAAAAAGTTCTGGATGATTTGTACAGCTATATGAAAAAACTCCCTATTCTAGGTTTCAATTCACAGACTTATGATGTCAATGTGATGAAAGGAAAACTGCTTCAAAAATTGAAAGATGTCTCCGACACAGATTTTGATTTTGTTATAAAAAAAGGAACCAAGATGCCTGTTATCGGAATAGGATCTTTTTTGTTTTTAGATTGTACAAACTTCATCGCTCCTGGATATAGCTATGAAATGTATCTCAAAGCATACAAATGTGAAGCCGGAAAAGGATTTTTTCCTTATGAATGGATGAAAGACTTGGAACAACTTAATCAAGAACATCTACCACCAAGAGAAGCTTTTTACAGTTCTTTAAAACAAAAGAATATCAGTGAAGAAGAGTACATAATTTGTCAAGAAGCATGGAAAAATAATGACATGAAGACAATGAGGGATTTTTTAAAATGGTACAACAACTTGGATGTAAAACCATTTGTTCAAGCGTTGGAAAGACAAAGATCGATCTACAGAGAGCATGGGATTGATATGTTAAAAGACGGTATATCTTTACCAGGATTAGCGATTCGATGGATGTTCAACAAAGCTCCTCAACCACCCCCTCCATACCTCTCTACACATTTGGATTTCCATGAACTTGGTAACTCGTTTCGACAGACTCTCCCAATTTGTCTGCTTGACAACTGCAATGCAGAGCTTTATCCTCTAATAAAGAAAAACATAGTTGGTGGGCCAAGTCTAGTGATGCATAGATATCACGAAAAAGGTATAACTAAAATTAGAGAACATTGGTTGGGAAAAGAAGCAAAGGTTTGTGATAGAATCTATGGAGTTGATGCAAATGCGCTCTATTTATGGTGTATGATGCAATCAATGCCTACCGGCTATCCTCGAAGAAGAAAAATCGAAAACTCCTTTGTCGCTGAACCAGTAAAATTTAGCAAGATAGCTCATAGCTGGTTACAGTTCCAAATGTTCTCAAAAAAAATCAATATCAGACATCAGCTCAATGGAGGAGAAGTTACTCTCGGACAGCGAGGATTACCAGTTGATGGATTCTGTGTTGAAAATCGTCATGTCTTTCAATTCCACGGATGTTTTTGGCATGGACACAACTGCTCTTATAACAACACTAAAGAGCAAGAGCTTCAAGCTAGTGGAAGAAAATCAAAAGCAAATCTGTTTAAAACTACGATGGAAAATGAAGAATATCTTCGAGCATTAGGTTACACTGTAATCTCGATTTGGGAGTGTGACTGGATGAAGCGTGTAAAAACTCATACAAATTTACAAAAATTTGTCAATACGTTTTACAATTCTTTCTACCCTAAAATACTTGAAAAAAAGCTGAATCAAGAAGAAGTGTTGGAGAGAGTTCAATCAGAAGAATTCTTCGGATTTGTTGAATGTGACATCGAAGTTCCTGAGGAAGAGGAAGAAAATTTCTCCGAAATGCCTCCAATTTTTAAAAATACGATGTTAACCAGAGAACACTTGAGCGATGAAATGAAAGTCTTTGCTGAAGCCGAAGGGTTTTTAAAGACTCCTCAACGCTCATTAGTTGGAAGTATGTACGGAGATAAGATATTGCTAATGAGTCCTTTGTTGAAATGGTACTTGAAACAAGGATTGAAAGTCACCAAAGTTTATCAGCTAATAGAATATATTCCTAGAAAAGCTTTTGAAGCTTTTGGAACATCGGTTTCAGAGGCTAGGAGAATGGGAGATGTAGACCCTAGTCAAGAATTACTCGCTACTACTAGCAAGTTGGTAGGAAATGCTGCTTATGGAAAAACAATCACTGATAAAGAAAAACATACCACCATCAAGTTCATCGAAGGTGCCAGAAAAGCTTCATTTCGTATCAGAGGAAACAAATTTATCTCCATGGAAGAGATAGCAGATGATTTTTATGAAATCGTAACCTGTAAACAGCTAGTAAGTTTTAAAACAATTATTTTGCAATTCAAAATTTATATTCCACAAGTTTACTTTGCTAATCAGTATCACCATCATTTCAGCTAACTATGAATGTTCCAGTACACTTGGGTTTCTCCGTGCTACAGTATGCTAAACTGAGAATGCTACAGTTTTACTACGACTTTATGGATAAGTAAGTAAAACCTAATTCCCTAATATTATCATGTATAAGTAAGTAAAACTTCCAAATAATTGAAGCAATCTTTTTATTTATAGATATATTGACAGAAGTGATTTTCAATATGTTGAAATGGATACAGATAGCGCATACATGGTGTTGAGCGGAACATTAGAAACACTGGTAAAACCAAGTATGAAAAAAGAGTTTTACAATGAATATGGTGATTGGTTTCCACGACCATACTGTGACAAACATAGAGATGAATTTTTAAGAATCAAAACAATGGGTTTAGAATGGAGCATGCAAGAATGTTGTGAAAAAGTACTAAAACATGGAAAAAGAACACCTGGATTGTTTAAAGAGGAATTTACCGGAGATGGAATTGTTGCTCTTAACTCTAAATCCTATTATTGCTGGGGAGAAAAAGGAAACAAGTTTAGCTCAAAAGGTTTGAACAAACGAATTAATCAATTGAACAAAGACAGTTATCTAAATGTATTGAACACAAAAATGTCATTTATGGGTAAAAATCGAGGATTTGTAGTAAAGGATAAAAAAATGTTGACATACAAGCAAATAAAGCGAGGACTCACATATTTTTATGCTAAAAGACGAGTGTGTTCTGATGGAGTATCTACCGAACCTACTTTGGCTTAAATAAAAACCTTCATAATAGTCTTCTTTTTAGAATAGTTACTATAACTATATATATATATATAATACAAAAAATCATTCATTGTATATATATATATATAGACTTGATCTCAAAATGCTGATGTCATGTAGTCTCAAGTGAATAAATGAAGGTTATAGTACTTTGTACTACAAAAAATCTACAGTAAATTTTAATAGATATAATGTTTTCTATTACAATTATTTCCCAAATACTGTAAATTTTAAGCATATAGAAGCTAATTTGAGGATTTTTTAAGATGCAATATAAAGAAAAAGACTTTGCATTGATTATCATTACAAGACCTGGTGCATTGTATTACTTAGTCTTTACTGACCCTAGCTATATTATACAAGGATATTTTCCTGCTTATTATGTAATAAATGTATTTATTCAAGCTAGATATAACTCCTCTCTCCTCTCTCTCAAAATACTATATGAGTTCGAGTTATGTAAAAAATTATCATAACCTAAATGCCATACATTCAAAATTTAGATGCCATATAAGTTCAAATTAAGTAAAAAAATAATCAAAACTCAAATGCCGCTTAAATGCCACTCAAATGCCACTCAAGTACCCCTCAAATAAAACACAATATAAACTCGGCGAATTCATCCAACGCCGTAACCCATTGCATAACCCCAGATAATGACCCCACAAAAAAACACTTGGTAGGGAGATCTGCTCATATATTACTACTAATATACAGCTGAGAGAATATACAGCTGAGAGAATATACAGCTGAGAGAATATACAGCTGAGAGAATATACAGCTGAGAGAATATACAGCTGAGAGAATATACAGCTGAGAGAATATACAGCTGAGAGAATATACAGCTGAGAGAATATACAGCTGAGAGAATATACAGCTGAGAGAATATACAGCTGAGAGAATATACAGCTGAGAGAATATACAGCTGAGAGAATATACAGCTGAGAGAATATACAGCTGAGAGAATATACAGCTGAGAGAATATACAGCTGAGAGAATATACAGCTGAGAGAATATACAGCTGAGAGAATATACAGCTGAGAGAATATATACAGCTGAGAGAATATACAGCTGAGAGAATATACAGCTGAGAGAATATACAGCTGAGAGAATATACAGCTGAGAGAATATACAGCTGAGAGAATATACAGCTGAGAGAATATACAGCTGAGAGAATATACAGCTGAGAGAATATACAGCTGAGAGAATATACAGCTGAGAGAATATACAGCTGAGAGAATATACAGCTGAGAGAATATACAGCTGAGAGAATATACAGCTGAGAGAATATACAGCTGAGAGAATATACAGCTGAGAGAATATACAGCTGAGAGAATATACAGCTGAGAGAATATACAGCTGAGAGAATATACAGCTGAGAGAATATACAGCTGAGAGAATATACAGCTGAGAGAATATACAGCTGAGAGAATATACAGCTGAGAGAATATACAGCTGAGAGAATATATACAGCTGAGAGAATATACAGCTGAGAGAATATACAGCTGAGAGAATATACAGCTGAGAGAATATACAGCTGAGAGAATATACAGCTGAGAGAATATACAGCTGAGAGAATGTACAGCTGAGAGAATGTACAGCTGAGAGAATGTACAGCTGAGAGAATATACAGCTGAGAGAATATACAGCTGAGAGAATATACAGCCGAGAGAATATACAGCCGAGAGAATATACAGCTGAGAGAATATACAGCTGAGAGAATATACAGCTGAGAGAATGTACAGCTGAGAGAATGTACAGCTGAGAGAATGTACAGCTGAGAGAATATACAGCTGAGAGAATATACAGCTGAGAGAATATACAGCTGAGAGAATGTACAGCTGAGAGAATGTACAGCTGAGAGAATGTACAGCTGAGAGAATATACAGCTGAGAGAATATACAGCTGAGAGAATATACAGCTGAGAGAATATACAGCTGAGAGAATATACAGCTGAGAGAATATACAGCTAAGAGAATGTACAGCTGAGGGAATATACAGCTGTAATAATATTTATCTATTTACCTATTATAGCTACTTTATTTATCATTTGATAATGTTATATTATCCACATTTCACTAACTAACCTTGTAATTAAAATAACCATCCCCATCCCACCCCACCCCATCCCCATCTTACTGGCAATAGTCTGACATCGTAGTGTGAATGTACCTGTACTGACAGATACTTCAACGCAAACAGTTTAATGCCTATTGTAGATAAATTATTTGGAAGACTTAGGGTGCTTTCGGATACCCTACGCGTAGGGCTTAACGATGGGATTAAACGAGACCATTCGGAAACCCCGTCGTTGAGGGCAGAAAAAACATGGCGGCAATGGGCAATTTGGGCTCAACGATGGAAGTGACAAGCGAGGTAGGTTGCGTCGTTGACTGACCTTGACTCCACCTAACCAACAGTTTTAGCAAGTCAACTTTTATCAATCACTGTTCCTCCCCGTTTCACGTCGTGACAATGTATTATAATGTAAATAAAAAATACATCAGACAATAAAATCATCGTAATTAATTTTTGTTTGTAAAGAAACTAAAGTGGGCTCGCTCCAGCTATACAGTTTTCACAGATGTTGATGAAAATAAATATGTCTATGGTTTATGCTCAAACAACTTCCGTTAAACGACAAACATCGTTGAGCCCTCAACGAGTGTTCAACGACTGCCCTATGCATGGCGTATCCGAAAGCACCCTTATTTCTATGAGATGTATGTACTACTTTCAGCAATAGACAACTCCAAAGTGAGGGCACTATTCTCTGTTGAGATCGATAATAGACCAGCTTCCAATACACCTCAGCTGCAATGTTAGGACTGGCCACCAATACAGTATATACAGTAGATTAGGGCTGGCCACCAATACAGTATATACAGTAGATTAGGGCTGGCCACCAATACAGTATATACAGTAGATTAGGGCTGGCCACCAATACAGTATATACAGTAGAAAGGAGGTGAAATAGCGCATGTACTGCACAACCAATGGATGAAGGAGACATACTTCCGCCGCTATCAACCAAGTCACACTTTTATAATAGAACAAATTTGGCATAGATAGACATTTCTTGCTTATATCACTTTCTAAAAGTGACAGAAAAATACTAGTTGGTAACATTGGGACAACAACTTCACACCAAGCATGCCATAACGTGCAAGAGCGCAACTTCACTACAAAGATGACAAGCTTGCGTGAGAACAATTTGTCAATAGTAGTAGAGTATGCAAATATAGTTTAATTAATTAGGGCTGCTTGCACAAACCATCCCACTATTGCCCATACAAATAAAGGCAATGGGGCTAACCAATTTACCAATTACCTATACCATTAGGTGGTTATAGGAGGTACATTCAAACAGTGACAGCCAGTAGCATGTGCATGATGATTAGCAAACGTTTGGGTTGACATTGACAGGTATCTATTCACTCTAATACGGTATTCTGTTGTAATATTTGAATACCACTTCAACAGCTTGGAGGACAAATTACTTGAGATTCATGAAAAAAAAATCATCTTTTGAATACGATAGACGACGATAATGTTATTAGTAAATATAACCAATATTTAAACAAAAGTTGAAGAAATAAAATAATTCGAACTGTAGCTATTCAAAGCATTTCAGATTTGACAAAAAGAAATTTTATAAATGATAAAATTAAACTTATACGCACATAGACAACTACTATTGCTACAAAACTGCCATCACAATCAATAGCCTGGTGTCAAATACAAAGCCATTTACTCAATCGCTGTACCTGGCACACGTATACTCAAACACACTGTCTCTACTACAGCAGTGATTAACCTCAAACACTAAATAAATACTTCTCCTCAGTGATACCGACATCTGTACGTTTGACAGGAAATGGGTAAACATTGCACGGAGGGAAATAGTCGGAGGTAAACATCTAACAGCATCATAAAGCCAAACACCAGCCAATATCGTCAGTAGCTTCATTTAACTAAATGCTGAACATTAATGTACTACAAAAGCTAGCTAACTTTTTTACACTGAATATGAGACAATATATGGGGACTTGTACATGAGCATTGACTCCGTCCCATAGTTTCATTTTTAGTATCAGAAACTGTATTGCCACAACAAACGCTATTCATTAAGACAATAAATCTAAAATCTTTCCTGCGTGTTTAAGATAGTTTTTTCTCAATTCCTTTGATACAAGACTGGATGACAATCATATAACACTCCCAACAGCGCACTCAATGTACATCGGTATTATATTAGTATAAATTAGTAGCGCGTAGAAGTTATCTCCTTCTGTAATATCAGTCTGTAATAGGAACAGCTAACTCACAAAACGGAAGCGAATTACCAATCAGTGGTTTATTTCAATAAAAATCAATTACTTTATTGAAGAGTAAATTAAACTGTACGATTCATGAGAGATGTTCAGTGGATATCCTATAGTTGTATGTAAGATGCGCATCTGTGAACATGGTGAAAAGTGTCACGTTAATCGCTGCCGCTTATAATTACTAACAAATATGTATTGCTCTTTTGGCATGAAAACTTTCTAAGACATATCTATCAGCTCAAACGGGTGCGCAATATGTATTACACACCCAAAGCAGTCCAGGAATTCTAGAGAAAAAACCTTCGTACAAACAAGGCCTAGCGCTGTCCAGAGAAAATTCAACAGTTAAAAGAAAATGGCGACCAATATTAGAAGGTGATTGGATGGAAAATGGAACAAATCAGTACACAATAATATGTGCAGCAGTAGGGTAAGCAGACCAAGATAGCTCACGTCCATAGCCAGGTTTCTATATTCAATAAAAGTTCAAGGACCTGTTCACTTCAAAGCGTTAAACAGTCTTATTCCAGCCCACTGTACATGCTCAAATGAGCTGTAAGAAGATTTTAGAAAGTTGGCATAAGCCACACTGATCCAATAAGCCAGGTGGTTGATCTGATAGAAGCTGTAATGGACAATGATGATATTCAAGAGAGGACAAACCAGAATAGATGAGCCAACCAACCTGTAAGGTGCACTCTATACATTCCACCGCACTATCAGCTTTATCAACTGTTCTCCTTCTTCTACTCACATGGCGTTTTGGTACCGAAGTATCGTAGATTGGGGAGCCCGGAGAAAGTACGATACTAAGAAGACGATTAAAAGCCTCATCAGGCTGTGGGGCACTCGCCGGAGGCCCCACATCCATGTTAACTACATCAGCCGAGACAATTGCTGAGCGCTACAGGTGAAAGTTTGAAGCATGCGATGTTAGCTCAGAGACGATTTGACACAATGTGAATATTCAAGCAGTCAATGCTAGCCAATATATTGACACTATTGTACGTCGCAGCATGCTTTACGCTCAACGAGGCAACTGCCTGCCGTACCACATCTACCAGCACACAGCTCTATGTTTAAAGACCAGACTGCTTACTACTACTGACAGTGAGCAAACACAATGTCTATTGTGACCCTTCCCCACAAACAAAGAGCAACACCCATGAAAAAATATTAAATTAGACTTTTTATGAATGATTCAAATAGTGTCCATTGTGCCGCTGCCAATGTGATTATATATTTTAAACAATTGTCAAAAGAAAGAATGTTGAGCGGGTGAAAGAACAGGCACTTACCACAATCTTATCGCCGTGTGCAACAACATTAGGAGATTGATGGTCTACAGGGAGAGGTGGACGCAGGCTGGACACACACAAATATGCCAGCATTAATGCAAAGCCAAGGCTGAGCTAACGAAAACTAACTTTTCAAACAGATTTTATTTCTACTTAGCCTTCCGTGTTATATTTGATAGCAGATTCAACGTTCTAGAATAATATCAAACGCTAGCTAGAACATGCGCTGTCTCAGAGCTAGCAAACAATGTTACTATACACTGCACAGCTAACAATGTTACTATACACTGCACAGCTAACAATGTTACTATACACTGCACAGCTAACAATGTTACTATATACTGCACAGTAGAAATCATTATAATCATTTTTTCAAGAAACTCTAAACTCATCAACCTTTATTATTATTATTCCAAATGATGCCTTTTGGGCCTAGTTTAACTTAGTCAGTGGTTGTTGCAGGACTATTTTAGAACTCCACAGCTAATCAGCATTAAAACACTGTTGCTGCCTTAATCTATGACCCAGCCAACAGCAACCATCACAAATACCAGTCTCCACATAGTCTACAAGCTTCTGCTAGCTATATAAGTTTAAAATAAAAAAAAGACAAATAGACAGAAATAGAGGAGAAGAGAGCTAACCTGTAGACGAGTAGAGGGGCAAGTAGAAGGACGTAGTTGTAGGCTGGAGCAGACAGTACAGTAGATATCATACATCCTAATACTGCTAGTTGACTATGAGAACTAAATGAGTGAGACAGTACATACAACTAGCTACCAATAGACAACAGGAGGTAGAAGATAATTTTTATCTACTAACAACCTAATATACAAGCATCTAGCACGGGCACAGCGCCAGTAATACTTATCTTCTACGTACAACTTCCTGATAAAGCATTCCCTACCAGCTAACATTGTATGCTCAGATTTACAGCACATATATGCAAAAATATTCCTTAGACATTACGGCTAACAGTTAACAACTGTTTTGCACAAGCAGAGATTGTAGTAATATATGGCAATGCTGCTGGCCAACTATATAAAGGAGCTCCACAAATGAAATGTTGTAAAAAGCATTTTTTTTTTCAAATTCAAATGAGCGAAAAATCTAACGAATTGCTATTAATGGAGTTGTCTGCTTTTTGTTATTCAGATCAAAAGGGTAAACAACTCCTAACTATAGTACACACGAACAACAAAAATGTTACATTGATGTCTGTGAGTCTGGTAGCACATGGGTAATAGAAAGCTTGGCAGGCTATACACAAAATGATATTTATAGTACTGGATATGCAGCAAAACAAATTTCCGAGCAATAATATTTAATGCTGCTATTGAGATAGTGTGCCTCTATCATAAACAGATACCAGATCAAAACGGGCAATCGTAAAGATCACGCTTACTAAACACAGCCTGAGAGAGGAGAGCAAAGTCTAACCGCTGCTGTCAGCACACATAAAATGTTGAAACAATTATTTCTAAAGCATCATAAAGTGCTGAGACAATATCGCTATAATTGCTAGCTTTACTGACAGACACAAAGTCTTGGACATGATACTTAGCAAGCAATGCTAGGTCTCACTAGCTGGGGTAGACACTTACAGGCCTATAACCTAGACTTACATGTCATATAGAGGCATGTCACAGCTTGACAGCAGAGCAATGCCTCTAATTTTACGGGCAAAGACAAAATCGGCTGTTAAATTGTTTGAATTTGTTGAGCCACCAGGATAAGCAAGTAACAACCTACAAGTATCTCGGCAGCCTGCTGTCCCAGAATGCACTGATTAGCATTGATACCTACGACTTGCACCAGTGAAAAGTAAAAACACACCCTTGAGTATTACATATAGACAATACTGTTTATGGTAATGAACATGCTACATCAATCAACGCAAACAACACGAAGAAATAACAGCAGCGGGTTTGGAGAGAAATCGTATGATAGAAGAAGTGTCACAGGTTAGACAAAATAGACAATATTGATATATGAAAGAGAATTGATGCAATAGCAATTAGAGACAGAAGGGCAAGTAATCAAATTAGATGGCCTGTACATGTAAGACAGAAAGCCTCAGTAGACCTGGTGCCTACAGGTTATAGATATACCTGGTACCTACAGGTTATAGATATACCTGGTACCTACAGGTTATAGATATACCTGGTGCCTACAGGTTATAGATATACCTGGTACCTACAGGTTATAGATATACCTGGTACCTACAGGTTATAGATATACCTGGTACCTACAGGTTATAGATATACCTGGTGCCTACAGGTTATAGATATACCTGGTGCCTACAGGTTATAGATATACCTGGTGCCTACAGGTTATAGATATACCTGGTGCCTACAGGTTATAGATATACCTGGTGCCTACAGGTTATAGATATACCTGGTGCCTACAGGTTATAGATATACCTGGTACCTACAGGTTATAAATATACCTGGTGCCTACAGGTTATAGATATACCTGGTGCCTACAGGTTATAGATATACCTGGTACCTACAGGTTATAGATATACCTGGTGCCTACAGGTTATAGATATACCTGGTACCTACAGGTTATAGATATACCTGGTACCTACAGGTTATAGATATACCTGGTACCTACAGGTTATAGATATACCTGGTGCCTACAGGTTATAGATATACCTGGTGCCTACAGGTTATAGATATACCTGGTACCTACAGGTTATAGATATACCTGGTACCTACAGGTTATAGATATACCTGGTGCCTACAGGTTATAGATATACCTGGTGCCTACAGGTTATAGATATACCTGGTGCCTACAGGTTATAGATATACCTGGTGCCTACAGGTTATAGATATACCTGGTGCCTACAGGTTATAGATATACCTGGTGCCTACAGGTTATAGATATACCTGGTGCCTACAGGTTATAGATATACCTGGTACCTACAGGTTATAGATATACCTGGTACCTACAGGTTATAGATATACCTGGTGCCTACAGGTTATAGATATACAATGGAAGACACAAGACTGACTGTGAAATGTAGGTATAGATGGTTTCATGATGTAAATAAATAGAGAAAGGAGATTAAGTGGAAGTGACAATGCAAACCAGCGATTATAAGAAGTCAGAACAGAAAGGTACAAACTGCAGGTGACTGCTGGCTGCTGTCTGCTGGCTGGCAGACATCAGTCTAATTGCAGATTGGTGACAAATGAGAAATCCAGTGACTGTGTGTCGCATTTGTTTAAAATGGTTCTTTGATGTAACGGGTCATTCAACAAGTGGGATAATAAATGGTTAGTTGATCATCTGAAAATTAAGGAGCCTTTTGATTCTTTAAAAATGCACTTTTCCGGCTTTTCTTGAAAGAAAAAAGATAGTAATTTACTCATAACTAAAAAAATATAGCGAAGCATAAGTTTTGATGGCAGCGACAGCATGGGTGACAGTACTTGCAGTGACAGTACCTGCAGTGACAGTACCTGCAGTGCCAGTACTTGCAGTGACAGTACTTGCAGTGACAGTACTTGCAGTGACAGTACTTGCAGTGACAGTACTTGCAGTGCCAGTACTTGCAGTGACAGTACTTGCAGTGCCAGTACTTGCAGTGACAGTACCTGCAGTGGCAGTACCTGCAATGGCAGTACCTGCAGTGACAGTACCTGCAATGACTAAGCTAGGTGACTCACCAGTGAGTTAACAGAGTCTGAACGCACAGACAGCCCATCGTCCACATTCAGCTCTCGTCCACAATTCTGCCAAAACTGTCGATTGTCAGGAGGTACACTACAAGATCGACCTTGGGGAGTCTTCAATCTCTCCGGCAGCAGCTGACGGGAGGGACGAGGTGCAGGAACTGGTCTCCCAGGAGCCACAACGCTGTCATAGGGTATTTGTAAGGTAGAATTAATAAGAGGCAAAGTAGCAATACGCAATGCTTCCCCCAAAAAAAGTCCACGACCGACACCTTCCTCCATTTTGATACAAGTTGAGTAACAACCTTGAGTAATGACTTATTAGTGTGGAATTACGGAGGTTCGAATTGATCGAGAGTTGAGCAGAAATTAAATAAGGCAAACGAGCATTCCTCGGAGAATTGTGTCTCTCCTCTAGATGGACTCACCACACCAATGCTGCTTATACTGAGCTGCCTGCTGCCGATTTACGTTTACGCTATCGATATACACGCCCTTTAATTCCAGTCATAATTAGTTACGCGCATCACCAAAGCTTATTATTGATTGTAGCAGCCGACGACTTATAATTTAGTCGACGAATGAGAAATAAAAAACCAAATTATGAAAATGGATGAGGATGGTGCATTAAGTCTCTAGTATACAGACACGATGGTGAGTGCTAAAAGAGTGCAGTGCACTGACTTGGAGAGTACCATCTGTGTCAATAGTGGACTGAGGTTAGTGGCCCCATTCAAGTCGTTGCTCAAGTCAATATTTCAATGCAGACCAAGCTACTGTGTGCGCATGAAGAAGATGGCATGTAGTAGCATTCATCGATCCTACCATCCACATCTGTACAATACATTTAACAATGTCAGCTTGTACGCATTCACCACCAAATAAGTAATATTACTACATCACTTACCTCTTTTCCCTTCCTCTCTCTTTGGATAATCCTACATTTTCATTGTTACTGTTGTTGTTGTTGTTTCCATTCCTGCCGGCATAGCCTGTAAAGTTTGCATGGTAGAAGTCCATTGCTGAGGGGGTCTCCGACTCAAGACTCACCTTTTGGAAGGCTGACCGACTACCAGCAGCTACCATAGTGGGGCGCGGTGCTGTGGATGGATAGGCTCTGGGGCTAAGCTTAGAGTCCAATGTATCACTTTTTCTGGACATCACCACGGGACCTGGCTTCGTACGACTGAGATGGTCATCAAGAGTCCTCGACTGAAATGGAATAAGGCATAAGTAGATAAATAACAAGATGTAAAACATAAGACTAGCGACATTAAATACATACATGTATACATATACACAAATACATATATATATATACATACACACAAATACATATAAGTATACATATACACATATACATATAACAATACACATACACAAATACATATAAGTATACATATACACAAATACATATATGAAAGAATACATTTACACAAATACATATAAGTATACATATACACATACACAAATACATATATGAATACATATACACAAATACATATAAGTATACATATACACAAATACATATAAGTATACATATACACATATACATATATGAAGGAATACATTTACACAAATACATGTAAGTATACATATACATATAACAATACATATACACAAATACATATAAGTATACATATACACAAATACATATAAGTATACATATACACATACACAAATACATATAAGTATACATATACACATATACATATAACAATACATATACACAAATACATAAAAACAAATATGCTTCAGCTAAGACATCCACCAGTTTGCTCAGTAAAACAAGTTCTCACAATTCTGTGCAATTTTTAACAGTTGCTCTTTGATGCTCAACTCAGGGATCAGCAATCCAACACCAAGACCTTTTTACCAGAAAAAAAAACAAGTTGTTAGCGCATAAAAAACAAGTTGCTAGCGCATAAAAAACAAGTTGCTAGCGCATAAAAAACAAGTTGCTAGCGCATAAAAAACAAGTTGCTAGCGCATAAAAAACAAGTTGCTAGCACATAAAAAACAAGTTGCTAGCACATAAAAATGAAAATAGTGCATTGTACACATCACCGTGTACACAAACAGCAAGCATAGCATATATCTGGTACATGCTACAATAAATAGAGATAGGCACCGAGCAATGATATAATAGACATATGGTATGGCTAGTGAGCGGAGATGGACAAAAAGATGAAAGTATTTACTAAACTGTGTATATCACAACCTAAAGCCTGGGAGAAGATGAGAGAATCATCAGCGGAGTTAAAATGTTTCCTTTTATCAGTCCCTGCTGGATATATGACGCTCAGCAAGCTCTTGGCATTAAAACTTTGTAGCCATATTTTTGAAAAACCTACGTAAACTGATTGTATACAGAAAAGCACATGCGAAAGAAAACAGCTTCACAGCTATAATGTTTCCTTGGCAGTCAAAGTTGGGTAAAATAGCATCAAGTATATCACATATACAGGAAGATGTAAACAATTCACAGATATAAAAATATAACCATCATGGATATAAAAAACCGCCATGACAAGTTACAATAGACTACTATTTATTCTATGCATGCAGTAAAAGCCTACTTGTTTGGTGTTTTATGCTTGGGCTTACCATATAAGGAAGACAACAAAAAGAACTCTTGACTGTTTAGAGTGTCTGCTGACACTGACACAGACGTAGCAATAACAAGTGTGTGCCAGCACTGAATAGTCAGTTAAAGAACAACTCGATGTTAGTTCCTAAACAACCACTTTCCATTCACAGTTGCAGATAACTGGAACTGCTGCACCATATCGACAGTGTTTTCAGCTGGCCATATTAATCAATAGACCTAGACTAGAACTATCTAAGAACTAAAAGGCAATAGAGCAATATGGAAGCTAATACAAAAAAAATTAAAGTAATAACTTGATGACAATTACACAGTTTTGGAGGCCCGCTGCCCATTCCACAATTTACACATCACAAAGTTTTTATTTGATGTTTATCCGTGACTAAATGTATTTCTCAAACAATACAGGTGATGTGATATAATATATATACATAATACAATACAGGTGATGTGATATATATACACAATACAGGTGATGTGATATATATACATAATACAGGTGATGTGATATATATACATAATACAGGTGATGTGATATATATACATAATAATGCACAGGGCAGAAAACTGCATCGTATCGCGCCTAATCAGCTTATGAATGTTGGCCATCCGCTTGTTTTGCATACTGAATGCAGCCATTTCAAATGTTAACCATCAAACGTGCCCCGCCGATGAAAGAGTTTGTACCCTTGCCGCAGTGGATGCAAGACAATGAAGACTGTGACGCTCTTTCTCAAACGTCATTCGATCCTGGAAACAGCTCGCTAAGATCGGTGCGCTATCAAGCGTATACGAAATGCTGATAAGGCTTTAAATAAATAATAAAGAGTTTTATTTGTTGTTGAAAAATACAAAAAAAATTTATTAAAAGGACTAGTGAAGCAACTTGTTTTTGTTGTCAAAAGTGTGACGAATGGATCATCTATGTCACTATTTTATTAGTTGATTATGATAAAGTCTCAAATAAATGGAGTCAACCATTAGCTAAAGTTGATACATGCAGATAATGCCTACCGATATGTGACCAGTTATATACAATATACTAATATATGTATATAATACAGAGCACTACCGATATATGACCAGTTATATACAATATACTAATATATGTATATAATACAGAGCACTACCGATATGTGACCAGTTATATACAATCTACTAATATATGTATATAATACAGAACACTACCGATATATGACCAGTTATATACAATCTACTAATATATGTATATAATACAGAACACTACCGATATATGGCCAGTTATATACAATCTACTAATATATGTATATAATACAGAACACTACCGATATATGGCCAGTTATATACAATCTACTAATATATGTATATAATACAGAGCACTACCGATATATGACCAGTTATATACAGTATACTAATATATGTATATAATACAGAACACTACCGATATATGGCCAGTTATATACAATCTACTAATATATGTATATAATACAGAACACTACCGATATATGGCCAGTTATATACAATCTACTAATATATGTATATAATACAGAGCACTACCGATATATGACCAGTTATATACAATCTACTAACATATGTATATAATACAGAGCACTACCGATATGTGACCAGTTATATACAATCTACTAATATATGTATATAATACAGAGCACTACCGATATATGACCAGCTATATACAGTATACTAATATATGTATATAATACAGAACACTACCGATATATGGCCAGTTATATACAATCTACTAATATATGTATATAATACAGAGCACTACCGATATGTGACCAGTTATATACAGTATACTAATATATGTATATAATACAGAACACTACCGATATATGGCCAGTTATATACAATCTACTAATATATGTATATAATACAGAGCACTACCGATATATGACCAGTTATATACAGTATACTAATATATGTATATAATACAGAACACTACCGATATATGGCCAGTTATATACAATCTACTAATATATGTATATAATACAGAACACTACCGATATATGGCCAGTTATATACAATCTACTAATATATGTATATAATACAGAGCACTACCGATATATGACCAGTTATATACAGTATACTAATATATGTATATAATACAGAACACTACCGATATATGGCCAGTTATATACAATCTACTAATATATGTATATAATACAGAACACTACCGATATATGGCCAGTTATATACAATCTACTAATATATGTATATAATACAGAGCACTACCGATATATGACCAGTTATATACAGTATACTAATATATGTATATAATACAGAACACTACCGATATATGGCCAGTTATATACAATATACTAATATATGTATATAATACAGAGCACTACCGATATATGACCAGTTATATACAATCTACTAATATATGTATATAATACAGAGCACTACCGATATATGACCAGTTATATACAGTATACTAATATATGTATATAATACAGAACACTACCGATATATGGCCAGTTATATACAATATACTAATATATGTATATAATACAGAGCACTACCGATATATGACCAGTTATATACAATCTACTAATATATGTATATAATACAGAGCACTACCGATATATGACCAGTTATATACAATCTACTAATATATGTATATAATACAGAACACTACCGATATATGGCTAGTTATATACAATCTACTAATATATGTATATAATACAGAGCACTACCGATATGTGACCAGTTATATACAATCTACTAATATATGTATATAATACAGAACACTACCGATATATGACCAGTTATATACAATCTACAAATATATGTATATAATACAGAGCACTACCGATATGTGACCAGTTATATACAATCTACTAATATATGTATATAATACAGAGAACTACCGATATGTGACCAGTTATATACAATCTACTAATATATGTATATAATACAGAGCACTACCGATATATGACCAGTTATATACAGTATACTAATATATGTATATAATACAGAGCACTACCGATATGTGACCAGTTATATACAATCTACTAATATATGTATATAATACAGAGCACTACCGATATGTGACCAGTTATATACAATCTACTAATATATGTATATAATACAGAACACTACCGATATATGACCAGTTATATACAATCTACTAATATATGTATATAATACAGAGCACTACCGATATATGGCCAGTTATATACAATATACTAATATATGTATATAATACAGAGCACTACCGATATGTGACCAGTTATATACAATCTACTAATATATGCATATAATACAGAGCACTACCGATATATGACCAGTTATATACAATCTACTAATATATGTATATAATACAGAGCACTACCGATATGTGACCAGTTATATACAATCTACTAATATATGTATATAATACAGAGCACTACCGATATATGACCAGTTATATACAATCTACTAATATATGTATATAATACAGAGCACTACCGATATATGGCCAGTTATATACAGTATACTAATATATGTATATAATACAGAGCACTACCGATATATGGCCAGTTATATACAATATACTAATATATGTATATAATACAGAGCACTACCGATATGTGACCAGTTATATACAATCTACTAATATATGTATATAATACAGAGCACTACCGATATATGGCCAGTTATATACAATCTACTAATATATGTATATAATACAGAGCACTACCGATATATGACCAGTTATATACAGTATACTAATATATGTATATAATACAGAACACTACCGATATATGACCAGTTATATACAATCTACTAATATATGTATATAATACAGAACACTACCGATATGTGACCAGTTATATCCAATCTACTAATATATGTATATAATACAGAGCACTACCGATATATGACCAGTTATATACAGTATACTAATATATGTATATAATACAGAGCACTACCGATATATGACCAGTTATATACAGTATACTAATATATGTATATAATACAGAGCACTACCGATATATGACCAGCTATATACAATATACTAATATATGTATATAATACAGAACACTACCGATATATGACCAGTTATATACAATATACTAATATATGTATATAATACAGAGCACTACCGATATATGACCAGTTATATACAATATACTAATATATGTATATAATACAGAGCACTACCGATATATGACCAGTTATATACAATCTACTAATATATGTATATAATACAGAGCACTACCGATATATGACCAGTTATATACAGTATACTAATATATGTATATAATACAGAGCACTACCGATATATGACCAGCTATATACAATATACTAATATATGTATATAATACAGAGCACTACCGATATATGACCAGTTATATACAATATACTAATATATGTATATAATACAGAACACTACCGATATATGACCAGTTATATACAATATACTAATATATGTATATAATACAGAGCACTACCGATATATGACCAGTTATATACAATATACTAATATATGTATATAATACAGAGCACTACCGATATATGACCAGTTATATACAATATACTAATATATGTATATAATACAGAGCACTACCGATATATGACCAGTTATATACAATCTACTAATATATGTATATAATACAGAACGCTACCGATATATGACCAGTTATATACAATCTACTAATATATGTATATAATACAGAACACTACCGATATATGACCAGTTATATACAATCTACTAATATATGTATATAATACAGAACGCTACCGATATATGACCAGTTATATACAATATACTAATATATGTATATAATACAGAGCACTACCGATATATGACCAGTTATATACAATCTACTAATATATGTATATAATACAGAGCACTACCGATATATGACCAGTTATATACAGTATACTAATATATGTATATAATACAGAGCACTACCGATATATGACCAGCTATATACAATATACTAATATATGTATATAATACAGAGCACTACCGATATATGACCAGTTATATACAATCTACTAATATATGTATATAATACAGAGCACTACCGATATATGACCAGTTATATACAATATACTAATACAAGCAGTATTTATTATTTTTATTCACTTTGTTTTAGAATTTGAGCTTGTGATGATTGTTCTAGCCATAATGCGCCACAGTGTTACTACTTAGTGGCGATACTATGTACTGGTGCACAGTTCTACATAACTTATAACCATTATGTAATATATTTTGTAAATAAATAGTGATATTTATAAAATAAGAAATAGATAGATTCGTAACAAAAATGGCAAAATATGATGAGAGAACGACATGGCCAGGTCGGCGATGGAGATAAATCGCAGACAGGATAAGAGAAATTACCAAGTAAGGCAATTACCCGCATTAGCTCGGTAGCCATAAATTTTCTCAATTGATTATATTTGACTAGAACACTTCTAGCAGCAGCAAGTGATTATATGCATTCAATTCTGTGACACAACTATTACTGTAACGATTGACACAAACAAGCAGCTGACACAGCGGCTCGCTCACCTTCAACCCTTCATGTTCTGATTGCTGCCAGCTACCGCCATGCATCTGCCGAGGTGCGGATGCCTGATGCCAGGCAGGGTCCAGTTGTCTATGGGAAGGCAGGCTAGGCTTGGGAGGCAGAGGAGGAGGTATTTTGGGTTTAGATGAGAGCTCTTTGGGGTCCACGCTGACCTGGCGGTGCTTTCTTAGACGGGCTGGAGGCTGCTGCCGATTGGTCGGTTCGTGCTTGTCACGGAATGAAGAGGAGTCACTGCTACTAGACCTGCTGCCGACAGCAACTGTTAAAAATGGTTAAAAATAAGTATTGCGTGTATGACACATACAAGAGAGATATTACATAATATACCGGTAGATATAATACAACGTACAGGTAGATATAATACAATGTACAGGTAGATATAATACAATGTACAGGTAGATATAATACAATGTACAGGTAGATATAATACAACGTACAGGTAGATATAACACAATGTACAGGTAGATATAATACAATGTACAGGTAGATATAATACAATGTACAGGTAGATATAATACAATGTACAGGTAGATATAATACAATGTACAGGTAGATATAATACAACGTACAGGTAGATATAATACAATGTACAGGTAGATATAATACAACGTACAGGTAGATATAATACAATGTACAGGTAGATATAATACAACGTACAGGTAGATATAATACAATGTACAGGTAGATATAACACAATGTACAGGTAGATGTAATACAACGTACAGGTAGATATAACACAATGTACAGGTAGATATAACACAATGTACAGGTAGATATAATACAATGTACAGGTAGATATATAAAACAAACAAAGGAAGGCGCACCAGGATAGGCATGGGTTGCTATAGCGACTTGAGGGTTGAAAGAAACGCGACTGCCAGAAGAACCGCGACTTCTCACATCACTCATTACACTCTCCGTATCGCTGAGTGACTGTGTGTCCTTGACATTCTCCTTTCTCATAGCCAACAATCTCTGCAATATCAGATCATATAATATATCACTCGTTGGCACCCTAACTATAAATAGATTATGGATAATATATATGTACTACAGACTATCTACAAATAGAGTATAGACAGTATATAATATACTACAGACACCTATCTATAAATAGAGTATAGACAGTATATAATATACTACAGACTGTCTATAAACAGAGTATAGACAGTATATAATGTACTACAGACTGTCTATAAATAGAGTATAGACAGTATATAATATACTACAGACACCTATCTATAAATAGAGTATAGACAGTATATAATATACTACAGACTGTTTATAAATAGAGTATAGACAGTATATAATATACTACAGACACCTATCTATAAATAGAGTATAGACAGTATATAATATACTAAAGACACCTATCTATAAATAGAGTATAGACAGTATATAATATACTAAAGACATCTATCTATAAATAGAGTATAGACAGTATATAATGTACTACAGACTATCTATAAATAGAGTATAGACAGTATATAATATACTACAGACACCTATCTATAAATAGAGTATAGACAGTATATAATATACTAAAGACACCTATCTATAAATAGAGTATAGACAGTATATAAAATACTAAAGACACCTATCTATAAATAGAGTATAGACAGTATATAATGTACTACAGACTATCTATAAATAGAGTATAGACAGTATATAATATACTAAAGACACTTATCTATAGATAGAGTATAGACCAAGTACTGCGGTGGTAGCTACCTGCATGTTAGAGCGCAGCTGCTCCACAGTGCCAGGGTCTAGAGATGTGGTAGTGACTGCTGCAGGACTGATGGCTGTCTTCCCTTTCGCACCAGCAGACACACGAGCAGACACACCGGTGGACACACCAGCAGACACACGAGCAGACACACCAGCAGATAAACCAGCAGACACACCGGTGGACACACCAGCAAATGCCGCATTGCTAAAACTGTCTTTTTGATTCATCTCTCGAGATGGTCGACGCTGTAAGAATACAAACTAGTAAATATAAACTTCAATCTCCATACATTCTATGGCTAATTGTAGGTGTGCTACACTATAATGTACAGTATACTATAATGTACAGTACACTATAGTGTACAGTATACTACAATATGCTATAATGTATAGTATGCTACAATGTATACAACATAGAGTACACTACAACATACAACATACAGTTGTATTGCAAGAAGCACACTTATATAACAGTAAACAGGTATATCCTTGGTCCAAGTTATAAAGAAGACAACTCCAACCAAAACAACTGCAATCTCATTTGATTAATGGCAACGATAGCTGGCACTAGCGAATGTATGTGTAAGCTACATGTACATTCTCACCGGCTGTAATGAAAGGGCCGAGTCGTGGGCCAGCCTCCTGAGTCTGGTACTAGGGGTTTCTAAGGCTACCGCACTTGGCCGTGTAGGAGTACTCTGTACTGCAAAGGCACCAGCTGGTGGGGGAATTGGTTCATCTGGTAGTGGAGGAGACAACTCTGAACTGTCAGGAATATGCACATCCACCACATACACCCGGTCACCTGCTGGAGTACCAGAGTATGAAACAGTCCCACAATGCAATGTCAGAGAATTAAATAGTCCCACAATGCAATATCAGGAGATGAAACAGTCCCACAATGCAATATCAGATGATAAAACAATCCCACAATGCAATACATGCCCAAAAATTGAAAAGTTTATTTAAAAATCATAGCAATAATTAGTAGATGATTTTTGGAATGCAGAAGTTCCCAAGTTAATTAGACCTTACTACTGCAATTGTGAGATATCAAATTATAATGAAGTTCTCTACTTCACAAAAAATTGAAATTTCAATTTAATTCGAGGTTGACATTTAATTCAATTTAATTAGTTGAATTTTAATTCAATTTTAAAGTTACTTTTTTGACATAAGTTTGGAAAATTTATTTCTAAGTAGGTTGTATATAACAGAAGGAAAAAGACTGTCTGGAACAGAGTAGCGTGTCCTCCTATAACATTGTTGTACATTTGTATCAGTCGCAAGACATCAGGCTAAACACTTACTAGGAATGCTTTCATCGTGGCCCTGATGGAAGCCAAGCCCACTATCGCTGTTTGTGTCGCTGTCTGAAGACACCTGTCGCTCCTGTCTCCTTGGCACATCGAATATACCTCCATGTTTGTCTTTGTACAGCTTGGAGGCAGTGCGTAATATGGGAGAGCAAGACTTGGGGAACTCTATGCACCGGTGAGTGCTCGGATCTATGGTGCAATGCACTCCAAAGATCTTAGCCTTAGCAGCATGCACATTGTGGGTGGCAAACACTGGGTCTACCATAAACACGTGACAGGAAGAGCTTACGTCTGCTTCAGCAGTGTCATCGTCTCCACCTTGAATGGTGACGAGACCAAAGAAGCGCTTGTCATCAGGATACATACCACTCATCGCCAACTTACTGACTGGATAGTGCACAATAGTAGCTCCCATAGCATTGCTCAGTCTAATACCGTCTGCCCTTATCTCTAGCAACACCAGCGTGTGAACCTTCTTCTCTACACGCAGGCGTCGCACAGCGGAGCGAATAGACTGCAGACGAGAGCTGGGTAGATTGGAGTCCTGAGGCATCTCTATAGAGCCAATGTAACCAACTATGACTCTCAGGCTAGGCTGGTCGTCTTCTGTGTTGATAGTAGATGAGGAGCTGAGGGACATGGGCTGCATAGCTGGGTATAATATTTTTGACAGACCCGTAGCCTGTGAATCCAATGCTGATACATCAGGCACGCTACTACTACGCACCATTTGACCAGGCGATGTTCTATTGCCCCGCAGCAATTGTCCATTGGGGCGAAAGTGATCAGCCGATGACTGCTCTTGTTGCTGAGACTGACGGAAGACACCAAAGTCAGAAGCCCTGCCGTTGATTGCTTGCATGGGTTGGTATATAGTAGGGAAGGGGTCCTCTCGACGGGGTGCAAGGGACAGCGTAGCACCTCTGCCGAATGCTGCCTGCAGACACATACCAATATATACTCACAGTGTTTGATACAATGTCATTGAATGCAATAAACAACTGTTGATACACCAACCTGAGAGTTGTGTGAATGAGGGGAAGTGTTGGTAGATCGTTTAGACATCTGTACGTCAGCAGACATATGGTGAGTCTTGGGGTTATTCCTTGTCCTGGTCCTGTGGGTGTATCTGCGAACATAGAGCAGGCAATTGCAGTGCAGTAATGCATTGGGACAAACCTCTAACACGCCCCTAACACACCTCTACAGGCTTGGTTACACAGGCCGATGCTTGGCATCAGAACGTCTTGCGATAGGCGTACCCGACATCTCGACACATCATGGGGCCTGTTCGTGAGCATAACCAACGTGTTGGTCTATGCTTGATGCCACAGAGCACATCGGCGTCCTCTGATTGGTTAAAACAAAATATTTTCCTAAGCTCATCAAGTTTAACCATTTCCGCTAGAAATTATTTTATCAACAAGCATCCACGTCAAATTCCGAAGGAATGTTTATGTTATAGAATTTGAACATCCACCTCTTTGCGCCAATTTCGATGTAATGCAGTTGTTGCCAAAAACAAATCAGTCCAGTGAATTTATTTCACATGGCTCATAAAATAGTGATAATTGATAATTTCAACATTATTACTGAGTATAATTATGATGATAATTATTATTAAGTAAAACATTAAAATAAATTATGAATAATTACAAGATCCTGAAGATTTAACAATAAATAAAACCAAAATAATTATTAAAAGCCATGTTTTTTATGGTAAAAAACAAACATACATCACCATGAATGCGTTTTTTCAATTATTGTTATCATTATATAAGGGAAACAAATAATTCGTGGTCAGAAACGAAACAGGCCGTATGATTGGCTAATTCAATAGCAGCTCGCCGATGTGCTCTAGCACATCGGCACGTTACTTTGGCCTGTGTAGCCACCTGCACATCGCCACGATCCATCGGATAGGTACATCGGTGCAGTGCAGCCACGCCTTAACACACCCCTAAAACACCTCTAACACAGCACTGAAAGCCTTGGCTTGTTAGTAAACTTGGCAACCGTAGGAGATCACCCAATCTCAAAGAAAGACAACTCCTGTCATCAAAATTATTACTGAACTGGTTCAAAGAAAGAGAGAACAACTCTTACAAATAGAGAGTGAAAAGATAAATACATAAACAATAAAAGCGAATGACGTTGTTACATTATATTAGCTAAAATCTGCTATATAACACGACAATACAACTAACATCTATTATATAACACCACAACACAACTAACATATACTATATAACACCACAACACAACTAACATCTATTATATAACACCACAACACAACAACTAACATCTATTATATAACACCACAACACAACTAACATCTGCTATATAACACCACAACACAACTAACATCTGCTATATAACACCACAACACAACTAACATCTACTATATAACACCACAACACAACTAACATCTATTATATAACACCACAACACAACTAACATCTGCTATATAACACCACAATACAACTAACATCTACTATATAACACCACAACACAACTAACATCTACTATATAACACGACAATACAACTAACATCTATTATATAACACCACAATACAACTAGCATATACTATATAACACCACAACACAACTAACATCTACTATATAACACCACAACACAACTAACATATCTGCTATATAACACCACAATACAACTAACATCTACTATATAACACCACAACACAACTAACATCTACTATATAACACCACAACACAACTAACATCTACTATATAACACCACAATACAACTAACATCTACTATATAACACCACAACACAACTAACATCTACTATATAACACCACAATACAACTAACATCTACTATATAACACCACAATACAACTAACATCTACTATATAACACCACAACACAACTAACATCTACTATATAACACCACAATACAGCTAACATCTACTATATAACACCACAATACAGCTAACATATACTATATAACACCACAACAGAACTAACATCTACTATATAACACCACAACACAGCTAATCCTAATAGTTAGATATTCTATATATTGTTTTCCATGTACAATTTCATGTTTGATAAGGAATGATCACTAACCCAAAGTACAATGTTACAGCATAGATAGAACATTCACACAGTAGGCATATTCAGATCACAAATGTCTATGTCTTGGCGAAAAATTGATCAGGGAAAGCACTTCCAAACGCAATTTGAACGAGCATTCCTGGCAGAGTTTCCATGTAAGAAAGTTAAAAACATCAGTTTATTTGATATGGAGTTGTGTTCTTTTGTTCATAGCGTTACAAAGAATGACCATAGATAGTTGTGAGACGCATCCTAGTGACAACTTTTTTATTATTCATGAGAACACAATAATATATAATCATTATACAAATTGATAATATTATTTATTATAAATTATTATTCAACTATATTGGGTAAATGACAAAATAATAAAAATAGAAAACAAACAACAACAACTAATAATATAATTTAAAAAAAATAATACCAGCAATAAGAATTGCCATGCTTTTTCATATTATCATAATTCACAATCGGTAAAAGAAACCAAAAATAATCTCAGCATGCTTCAAAAACTTATTATTATTGTTTACAATTATTACAAAATGAAACTTCGTGGCCTCGGAATTCTTGTAATTGTGGTTAAGGTAAAATAGCTTGGTTTCGACCAAATTTATTAATCAAAACTTGAAAATCCCGGCATTTTGATCAAAAACATCGAAGGGTGAACAACCCCTTGATAAGAAACACTTGCGTTCAGCTTTGCCTTAAAAAAACAGGTTTTGAACTCGCCGAAAACAAGAATATTGCCAGTTTTGGCAAGGACTTTTGTGATTCGAAAACGCCTAATGAAACTACAGTGAGAGGTCAGTGAGACTAAAGTAAGAAGTAGTGCCAACAGGAGGGGAAGGGAGTTGCCCTCACCTTGGTTTAACGTATTGTTCATCTGACGAGTCGGAGTCATGATGTAACTGAGCCTTGTTTCCTTCAGCTATCTGTAGCCTCAGAAGTCCGCTAGAGGAGCCAATAGCCTGCACTATCTGGTCATGTGACATCTGGGAGACAGCGTGGCCATTCACAGTGACCAAATGATCGCCATCTTTTAAACCTGTATAAGACACTTGTGGCTTTGCAATATCATTATTATGGACTGAAATTTTATATCTTGCAAAGCTCAAGCTGTAGAAACAAGAAAATACAGTACAACTACGAGAAAATTGGACTGCATAATTTGAGATAGTATACTGCCCCTGCTACGTAAAATCTCACTCTAGGGCCATGCATATAATCATATTAGACATCTATAGACATAGACATCTACAGACATAGATATCTATAGACATATGCATAGACATCTATAAACATAGATATATATATAGACATAGATATCTATATACATAGACATCTATTAATCAGTACACAGACACAGAGTGAATACAATCTGCTACACAATAGCAATCCCTGTATAGAGCAACAGCTTCATGCTTCAATAGTCTTTATGATTGTCAAGAGTATCAAATTATTGCAGGTTTCACTAAGTATATACGAAGTAAGAGAGAGAAAGAGGAGCATACATAGAGACAGCTTGTGATGATAGCAGCTATTACCTCTCAAGTGATGGAGTTTTAGCTATGGATGAGCACATATACGCAGTCAATCTCACTAGATACACACCAAACCCCTCACAAAGCTCGTCTACTAATTATATATATCAACTAACTTATTATTACTAGAACAACCCAAGGTTAAGTAAGTACTACCAGCAAGGCTAAAGTGGAGGGAAGACTGTACATGGACAAATCCAGCATCAAACATAATTTCTATAATACCCATACAACTCATAAGCGCTTAATTACACTGTAATAAGGTTACATATCCATGGCTGAGAAATAGTCAATACAACGTTGACCGAGCAGGAGTTATCTGCTCTTGAGCAAGACGATCTACCATTTGAGCCCTTGTTGCTGTGTTGGTTATACAACAGTCGGTTGCATGTTTGTAATTCACCCTTAAAATAAAACTGCAGCCTTTTTTTACATTCAAATTTACTCCATAATTTAAACCTTTTTTTTTCTAAAGTAATATGTAAAAATCGGGAGGAAAACAAAAATTGGGGTGGCTATGCATTTATCTCATAAAATGCACCGACCTGGCAATAAAACATGTTGAAAGCCTACAAGGGTGATGTATGTATACATGTATGCAAATATAAGACTAGATATAAGATTCACGTAATGAGTGTTCAATACGATAATGTAAATGTATGTATTTGGGTAACAAAAGAGCTGCATGTGTTTTGATGAATTGGTTTGGCTATCTAACATGACATCGGTGCCCTTCTGCCTGTTTGGCTAGTAAAATATCAATGAAGTTGTATCGCTATTCCCAACGTTTGGCTCGACGTTTATTCGAGAACAAGTATTTTTGACAAAGAGTTGCCTGTCTTAGGGGAGATAACTCTGATTTAAATTGGAACTACCACCAAATTGAAGGGACAAAAAGAGGTTGTGACAGAATTATATCATATATCAATCCTTACACATTCAACATCAACTTGTAGAACCCATATAACTACTCGGAATTTACCAAATGGCTTCTTTTGTTAGTAACAATAAATAATTAATTACGCGTTGGACAAACAACATATAACTTCTTGTTGTCAGGTGAATAAATGTAACTCCTTTATTGGCAGTAAAAATACTTGCTGACTATCAGTATTGGCAAATTACTTAAAAACTGAAATAATATAAAAACTGACGTTTAGTATATGCCTGATGACTAATAATTCGTTATACCATAAATACATGCACATAGATGTAGTATATAAATACATGTACATAGATGTAGTATATAAATACATGTACATAGATGTAGTATGTAAATACATGTACATAGATGTAGTATGTAAATACATGTACATAGATGTAGTATATAAATACATGCGCATAGATGTAGTATGTAAATACATGTACATAGATGTAGTATGTAAATACATGTACATAGATGTAGTATGTAAATACATGTACATAGATGTAGTATGTAAATACATGTACATAGATGTAGTATGTAAATACATGTACATAGATGTAGTATGTAAATACATGTACATAGATGTAGTATGTAAATACATGTACATAGATGTAGTATGTAAATACATGTACATAGATGTAGTATATAAATACATGTACATAGATGTAGTATGTAAATACATGTACATAGATGTAGTATGTAAATACATGTACATAGATGTAGTATGTAAATACATGTACATAGATGTAGTATGTAAATACATGTACATAGATGTAGTATGTAAATACATGTACATAGATGTAGTATGTAAATACATGTACATAGATGTAGTATGTAAATACATGTACATAGATGTAGTATATAAATACATGTACATAGATGTAGTATGTAAATACATGTACATAGATGTAGTATGTAAATACATGTACATAGATGTAGTATATAAATACATGTACATAGATTTAGTATGTAAATACATGTACATAGATGTAGTATGTAAATACATGTACATAGATGTAGTATGTAAATACAAAGTAAGACACCCCAGTAAAATCAGCTTTGACTATGATATTTCAGAAATAGCGACTCCTACATCATTGTGGACAACCATTTACTGGGTGCAATAAACATCTAACATTTATTATTATTGTTATTAATTGATGACTAGAAAGGCTTTACCTTGATTGTCAGCTGGACTACCTGCCACAATATTACCCAGAATACATGGCTGTTGGCCTGAGATGGTGAAGCCATAACCCTGTTTGCCTCGATAGATCTCGATGGTCTTTAGCCCATGGGCTTGCCTTTTCTTGCGCCGCTTCTGAGACAGCATAGCTACACAAGTACAACAGAAGACATGGAGTGCAGACATGGAGAGTGGACGTGTAGAGCAGATGAGAAGAGCAGACAAGGAGAGCAGACATGGAGAGAAGACGAGAAGAGTAGAGAAGTGGAGAGTAGAGAAGTGGAGAGTAGACTTGGTGAGCAGAGATGGAGAGCAGAAGTGAAGAGCAGACATGGAGAGTGGACGTGTAGAGCAGATGAGAAGAGCAGACAAGGAGAGCAGACATGGAGAGAAGACAAGGAGAGTAGAGAAGTGGAGAGTAGAGAAGTGGAGAGTAGACTTGGTGAGCAGAGATGGAGAGCAGAAGTGAAGAGCAGATGTGGAGAGCAGATGTGGAGAGCAGGTGTTGAGAGCAGACTTGGAGAGCAGAGGTGGAGAGCAGAGGTGGAGAGCAAATGTAAATGAAGAGAAGGATTACAGAGCAGAAGATGACATGAGTTGGACTAACAATACTTTGGCAGGAAATAAACATGTTTGGCCACAGCCACATTGCGACCTCTGTCATACAAGCCTGCATCAACTAGCATGGCCAATTAACTACAGTTGCACGTCTACTAGTACTAGTAGTGCTGTGTACAACCTGACATTCAAGATAACAATAAACAGTTGTAGAGTGACTGCGGTGAAAAAGGACAAATATATAGCATCCAGCTGACCTCAGATTAGTGTGTGTAGCTCCTACATCAGATAGTAGGTGTAATCCATTGCATGAATCTGTTCGACCACCACTACAACAACACATTGCAATACAACCGAATGCAACCATCATTGAATATAGTGTGGTTCACGGTCAGAGACTACATATTTACAGGAGAAATACTCAAAATATTGGGAAGTATTTGATCCTCGTGTAGTCTTATTGACTTTGGAGTGTTCTAAGTGTGTATTGTAGACAGATAACTTCTACATGCCCTCCTCAAGTAATCTAAGTAGATGAGAAGGGGAGAGAGAGGGTAAGTGTGGGGAGGAGGACAAGTAAGTAGGAGGTAAAGTACATACACATCATACAACTAATAGTAGACCACAGTGTGGATTGCACAGTAACCACAACTGTTAATATACAATGCATATCATATATATATCATATGCCCAACGGTTCGGTATTCTGACAGAGCGGTTCATATATTTCACTGTAACATGATCCATCCAGCGATCAAAACATATCAATATCACTACTGGTGATGTGTGCTAGTATACTGATGGTAGTTAGAGCATTTGTGCCAGCAGTAACTGCTGCTACTTGCCACTGTGTGGGTGACATCATGCCAGGCTCACACACAATCACACACGCACAACAAACTAGCGATAATAAAAAATGATTGAAGTGAAAACATTTAGACAAAAGCTCATTCATACAATGAAGAGATTGCAAGCATTTGGAGTGAGCTGACAGAGAAAATAGTATCGGATAATAGATTTGCTTTTGCTAAACAAATTATAGTATCAGATGACCTTCTACTAGCCATTACTAATGTTGGTATCGCATTAGTTTGTGTTGTGTGTTTAGCATGTAACCTAGCCCTTGCGGGGCGTACATTACTTGCCCGATTTTTCAAGTAAAAAATTAAAATTTTGGCAATATGTTTGTTTGAATTATTCAATGCAGTAATCACAAAACAAACCAACACAGCAAATTAACTTAACGGCTAATACTTATTGTCAGTAATAAAATAATTTTTGGCAAGTTAAAATGCAGAAGCTAATGAGTATGGTAAGCTATTGCTAGTAGATGCCAGCTGACTACTATTGCCATATCTGAGGTTTATTTATATAAGAATGTGGATACATGTAAGGATCTGACATCGCTAGACATACCAAGCCAATTGGCATGTACACTTAGCCCAGGAGTGACTACTAGGTCAACTTTATTCAAAAATGAACAAACGCACTAGCAATAGACAATACATAATGTCAAAATCATTTAAAAATAATTATCGTTAACACAAAAAGAAAAGCAAACATGCTCTGACTAGTTACCAATCATAGACGGCGGGTAATATGATTTAGTATGTGTTGTATGTTAGATAAATGTATGTTACGTATTAGATAAGTGTACCTCTGATTATACTACTAATAGTGGTACAATAACATACTATTATATTAGTGTAAGTGTATAATATACACTAGATAAGTGTATGTTATATACTAGATAAGTGTATGTTATATACTAGATAAGTGTATGTTATATACTAGATAAGTGTATGTTATATACTAGATAAGTGTATGTTATATACTAGATAAGTGTATGTTATATACTAGATAAGTGTATGTTATATACTAGATAAGTGTATGTTATATACTAGATAAGTGTATGTTATATACTAGATAAGTGTATGTTATATACTAGATAAGTGTATGTTATATACTAGTTAAGTGTATGTTATATACTAGATAAGTGTATGTTATATACTAGATAAGTGTATGTTATATACTAGATAAGTGTATGTTATATACTAGATAAGTGTATGTTATATACTAGTTAAGTGTATGTTATATACTAGATAAGTGTATGTTATATACTAGATAAGTGTATGTTATATACTAGATAAGTGTATGTTATATACTAGATAAGTGTATGTTATATACTAGATAAGTGTATGTTATATACTAGATAAGTGTATGTTATATACTAGATAAGTGTATGTTATATACTAGATAAGTGTATGTTATATACTAGATAAGTGTATGTTATATACTAGATAAGTGTATGTTATATACTAGATAAGTGTATGTTATATACTAGTTAAGTGTATGTTATATACTAGATAAGTGTATGTTATATACTAGATAAGTGTATGTTATATACTAGATAAGTGTATGTTATATACTAGATAAGTGTATGTTATATACTAGTTAAGTGTATGTTATATACTAGATAAGTGTATGTTATATACTAGATAAGTGTATGTTATATACTAGATAAGTGTATGTTATATACTAGATAAGTGTATGTTATATACTAGATAAGTGTATGTTATATACTAGATAAGTGTATGTTATATACTAGATAAGTGTATGTTATATACTAGATAAGTGTATGTTATATACTAGATAAGTGTATGTTATATACTAGATAAGTGTGTGTTATATACTAGATAATTGTATGTTATATACTAGATAAGTGTGTGTTATATACTAGATAAGTGTGTGTTATATACTAGATAAGTGTATGTTATATACTAGATAAGTGTATGTTATATACTAGATAAGTGTATGTTATATACTAGATAAGTGTATGTTATATACTAGATAAGTGTATGTTATATACTAGATAAGTGTATGTTATATACTAGATAAGTGTATGTTATATACTAGATAAGTGTATGTTATATACTAGATAAGTGTATGTTATATACTAGATAAGTGTATGTTATATACTAGATAAGTGTATGTTATATACTAGTTAAGTGTATGTTATATACTAGATAAGTGTATGTTATATACTAGATAAGTGTATGTTATATACTAGATAAGTGTATGTTATATACTAGATAAGTGTATGTTATATACTAGTTAAGTGTATGTTATATACTAGATAAGTGTATGTTATATACTAGATAAGTGTATGTTATATACTAGATAAGTGTATGTTATATACTAGATAAGTGTATGTTATATACTAGATAAGTGTATGTTATATACTAGATAAGTGTATGTTATATACTAGATAAGTGTATGTTATATACTAGATAAGTGTATGTTATATACTAGATAAGTGTATGTTATATACTAGATAAGTGTATGTTATATACTAGATAAGTGTGTGTTATATACTAGATAATTGTATGTTATATACTAGATAAGTGTGTGTTATATACTAGATAAGTGTATGTTATATACTAGATAAGTGTATGTTATATACTAGATAAGTGTGTGTTATATACTAGATAAGTGTGTGTTATATACTAGATAAGTGTATGTTATATACTAGATAAGTGTGTGTTATATACTAGATAAGTGTATGTTATATACTAGATAAGTGTATGTTATATACTAGATAAGTGTATGTTATATACTAGATAAGTGTATGTTATATACTAGATAAGTGTATGTTATATACTAGATAAGTGTATGTTATATACTAGATAAGTGTATGTTATATACTAGATAAGTGTATGTTATATACTAGATAAGTGTATGTTATATACTAGATAAGTGTATGTTATATACTAGATAAGTGTATGTTATATACTAGATAAGTGTGTGTTATATACTAGATAAGTGTATGTTATATACTAGATAAGTGTATGTTATATACTAGATAAGTGTATGTTATATACTAGATAAGTGTGTGTTATACTCAAATAAGAACTTGTTATATATTCAATAAGTTGTTTATTATTTCTGAGAATGGGATATTATTTTACTCTAGTTGTAGAACAATAACACAAAGTACGACTGGATGGAGAGGGCATGTGAAGTGTGCTGAGACCTGTTAACTGTAGCATACTACTGGGTGGTAATGGGACACAACAAACAGTCTACTCATTAGCAATTATCATTTGTATCAATCATATATTTATTAAAAACTAATCATGATGTTTGATAGCATTAATAGTAATCAATAGTTATATCTGTAAACTAACGAGACAAAAAGGTAAAGGAGGCAAGATGAGGGTGTGAATACACATCAATGAAGACGCGAACCATATATGGAGATAGGAATATACCACACAGGATTCTATAACGAGCATAGTGACATTGTAAACAGCTCAAATACTCACTTATCACTGTGGAGAAATTGGAACTCTCATGCAACTCACAAATGGATTTCCCATAAACATAATTTTAAGGCTTTGATAATATGAAGAAAAAGTTAATCATTGAAATAATTTTGAATGATAGCAGGGCATTTTCCGCTAATACCAGACTGACAGTAATAATGCAATCAAAAATTTTTGAAACATTTTGTAACTATTTTTATTTCCAAAGGAAAACTTTATCCATGAGGGGTACTTCATTTATGATCAGAACAAAATGGCTGCAATGGCTGCAAGTTACTCCCATGTATTTAAGTGCTCTGTACACTACCCCGCACATACACATGAATAATAATGTAGTATAATTACTGAGCAGAAGCAGCTATAGACAAGGTAAACAAAAAAGTACTAGGGGACTTCAACATACAAAGAGATAGATCTACAAAACCAAAGGAGCCTGATTGCACACAGTGATCGAGGAAACAAATTAACGCAAAATTACAGGCATAGACAGCTGAAGGAAAAGAAGGAGAGAAAAGAGATAACTACAAAAATACATAATACGTGGAACTGAGATAGGTAGCATAGAGGAGGCCAGAAGAAAGGTATACTTGATAGAAAATTGGTGGAAATCACTTCTAGTACACACGCATCACAACTTTGGGAAAGAAATGAAGTTTTTATTCGAAACTGCCCCAAAATCATCTGTCATAAAAACTGCACACCAATTATTTGATGAAAAATTATATCAGATTTTTAGGTCTTTTGTTTAAAATAGCTTTTCATACTATTGTGATTGTTAAAGCGACTACTGTTTTTAAAAAAAAAATTGAAAACAGGATTTCTAAATATCTTGATCAAGATAACAATAAGAAATATTACAATTATAAAATAATATCAATAATATTGTAGGTTTTACTTCTAACCAGTTATATTACTAATGTCATAATCATCGACTTTTATCAACAATCTGCTAGTGCTGGATTACCTGGGGATGGAAGAGGCTTGCCTCATCTGAATTATTTAGAAAAAAATATATTTCACATAGCCAAAAAGGGAACTCATTGTTATAGAGATTCCCAGCATATCTGGTTAGTGTTCATAATGCCAATAGTTTTGAATAGGGAGAAAACAAATATGGTAATGATTGTGGTTAGAGCTGGTTGATCTTCGTACTCTTCGCTTTTAGGCTCCAGCCCAAACAGCGGTAGGCAGCAACTACTGGTTGACTGGGTTGTCATAAACTGAGTTTATTGCTTAAAATTTTTTCTCCTCCGAAAGAATTGTCAACCACAAGCACATATGCTTTTTCTTTATTTAGTTTTGAAATTGCGCCTGGTCTAATTTTGTATAAGTGTTATCTCTGTCATCTATAACTTAAGTTTTCTCTTTTAGCTGCTCGAGTATATTTCTGCGCAGGCTCATTTAAACTGGCAAGCTCCGAATCTGCTATGGAGTTTGCTTGATCATGCCAAGATGTTTTTTTTCACAGATTTTTTGATAGCAACGTATTCATAAAAAATTCAATTTAGAATGTAGTTAGATGTTGGTGTTTCTGGGTTGGGACAAACATTTCACACTTACTGACATTGAAAATGTCACCCAATCAGTGAGACCACTCACTTACTGAAAGTATTTCAACTGAGTCAAACTGAAGTTGTGTTACTAATTTCACAAACGACAGTTAACATTCTATGGCAAAACATAAAGGACAATAAGAGTATTGCGACTCTAAGAACAGCACATGGTCGTACATCTGATGTCACAGCTAACGATTTTGATTTGCAAACAGGTAGAACGACACTCATCCTTTTTCTAATGTGTGTATGCAGCCAAATGGAGCTAGCCCAGCTTATGATTTACCACCCATCTATCTTCCTTTACCAAACAAATTTTCCCCACTCATTTCAATACATTATACAAAAAAGTGTGCTCTCACATCTTACAATAGCAAAAAAATCTTTATGATCGGTGTTCTCTAAATTTTTTAACTTGCTTTTGAAATAAATGCTGAAACTGCATGACACTTCCTCAACAATTTTCCATCCTTCCCACTATCAATAATTGTCCTCTCTATCTTCTAATTGTTTGGGTCTCATCACCTGCGCCCCACCCCAAACTTCTCAAAAAACAACTTTCTCACCAACTTTCATGTAAAAAAACAATTTCTGATACTCTCCAACAATTTCAGATCCATTAATATATTAACAGTAATTCATCATACCTCTTGAATTTTATTTTTGTTTACAGCCAACACTCATCTGTTGGCTCTACACCAATTAAATAAATAAAACTGGTGGCATAGCAAAGTTATGAAATAAAAGACACTCTATGTCCGGAACCTGTGGCATACTTGATTGACATATCACACTGCGATATCTTAGTTTTTTTAATGATATATCCAAACTCATATAAATTGTTGATTTTACTTTTGAGGGATTCGTGGCTGTCAAACGACATTTACATTTAGATCATGGTAGGAAAAATCAAGTCTATGAACATGTCAGCATTGATTGTCAGCAAACCGAACTTTGATCTTGCACTCAAGAGGACCAAACTATTACCACGGCAATTTTCAACTCTTTGAGCATAATAAAAATCGACTGCTATAGCTCTGATACAGCATCCACAGATTGTTTCTCTCATAAATATGAAAGCCTATTCATTAGTATAAGCGAGTTAAACAATTTAAATATAATTACCTCCAATATATCAGTTTAATACCTCCGCTGATATAACTTTAAAAAATGTAGGCTATAAGAAAGCCTCTATTGTAGAAAATAAACAAGGACTAAGATTAGAATTTGTAATAGCAGCACAGCACTTTATGGAGTTTATGGTTAGGATTTATTTAGGACTTGATTTATTGTTCGCTCGTCCTCTGATATCCCAAATCGTTGATCGATATGCTTGGAAAAATAATACGCTCAAGCGCCCCAGGCCTAACATGCATGGAACAGGCGTGCATAGCGACCTTTATTAGTAAACACAGTGAGCCATGTGTGATTGGTAACAAATTAGCGTTGTCATAAAAATTATTTTAAAAAAATTTACAATAATAATACATGTAATACTGAAAGTGTGGACACTTTGTTCCATTGTATTAGGACGCTCTCTCAATAAATGTCAAAATCGCTTGAAAAACATTGCGAATCACTCAACTTGCGCTAATTTTCAAAGAGAGAACACTCTTAGCTCATTTTGGTGCATAAGACTTTGCACTCTGATTGATTTTTGTTTTGCAATTTTTTATAAAGCTAAGAATTTTTTGCCCAATACTCGGCTGCTATTGGGCAAACTGAAGTTTTCTCGACACTCACAGTGATTGGGGAAACGAAGTTACAAGTCGATGTGGAAATCTGGAAAATTATAATGACGGCGGCTTTTCACAAATGCCCATGGTTGGTGTCAATAATTTTTTTTAAGATTCTTGACATTGACTGGGACATTATTTTGCAGCCAGTGGTGAGAAAACTTCAATTTGGCCAATAGCAGTTGAGTATTTGAGGAGCGCATTGTATCCTGACCGAGCCAAATACTGTGAATTAAAAAAATTGGGCATCAAATTCAAAACTTCATAAAAAATCATTAACAGAATCGATCAAAATCTAATGCACCAAAAGTAAGCTAAGGGTGTCTTCTCTCAGAAAATTAGCCCAAGGTGAGTGATTCACAATGTTTTTCAAGACATTTTGATATTTATTGAGAGAGCACTGTAATGAAATACGAACAAAGTTGTCCATACTTTCAGTATTATATTATATGTTATTATTGTAAATTTTTGTTAATTCTTGTTATTACAACGCCAGTTCGTTACCAATCATCATCCATGGCTCACCGTGTTAATAACATAAAATTTATATTGGTCATAATTTATTATTGAATAATAATAATATTATTATCATCGTCTTGTAATGACTGATGATAAATAAAATAGTAGAAGTCTTGTTACTATATATTATTACTAATAATAATTATACAAATAATAAATAAATATAAACATATATTAGTGAAAAAAAAAATAGAAAAAGACTTGGAACACCAGAAATAGTAACAGTTAATCCAAAAAAAGGTAGTAATAATTATTATTATAAATTATCATTATTAATATTCAACAACAATAACCATAAATGATTAATAATAATAAAAAATAATGACGATGCTATGGTATTATAATAATAATAATTAATAATAATTATAATAATAAAGAATAATAATCATAACAGTAATAATAATAACTTTCAAACTAATACTATTATTCATATATATTAATTATTATTAAAAATAATGAGAAAGAGTCAGTGACAGTAGTTAGTTAGTAGTGTCATATAGTAATTATGTAATATTATTATTATTATCATTATAATATTAATTATTATAACAATCACCATAATAATAATTATTATAACAATCATCATAATAATAATTATTTTATTTATAATAGTAGTAGGTGGTAGGGATAGTAATGATCGATGGTAATAAATAATATGTAGTATTATTATGTATTTTATTATTATTATTATCATCATATAATAATAACAATTAATATATATATATATTATAATATTATTATTATAATAATATAATAATAATATTAATTATTATTATTTATTATTATTATTTATTACTAGTTGTTATAATATTGCTTATCATCTTCACTTCATCATCAACTACTACTACTACTAACTAATAATAATAACATCATCATAGATAGGGGCTAAAAACGAGGCTGAAGATGGCGGCAGAATAAAATTTGTCTCTTGTGAAAATTTTACCTAATTTGACCAAATTAGTGGAGTGTAGAGGGAGTTCGCCTCAAAACAGTGTGCTAAAATCTGAAAAAGCAACCAGTGGAGCCGAAATGGCTAGTCAACTGGAAGAAAAGAAAGTACGTTGCAAAATTAACAGTAACCCAAGCATCAACAAAGATAAAATTCAAACTACTGATGATGATGATGTCCCATGTGGTGCCTGTGGTGAAATTGAGTGTAGGGGTGATGTTGGCAATAGAAAGAACATGATAATCAGAACAAAGATGATATCATGTGATAGTTGTACCTGTTGGTATCATGGCTTCTGTGAGGGCCTAGAAAATTCCGACATGAATGCAATCAAAAAGCTGGAACAACGTGGGGTACGATGGTATTGTACCAAATGTGTTGAACAGATGACAGATGGCTCGGCTGCTGTAGGTGCAGGGGATTGTGGTAAGACAATGGCAAAGCTGAGCAACCTTGAACAAATGATGAGTAAGCTGAACAAAACATATGCTGAGGCAACAAAATCAACTTCGGAAAGAATAGAAAAACTGGAGAGATCGTGTGAGTCAGCGTTCTAAGAAACAACATTAAACCTGAAGCAAGCTAGTGTAATCAATAAGTCTTCTGAAGCTATGATGGCTAAGAATAAAGAGATAAGCGAGGTTGAAGCAAGAAAAGGCAATGCCATATGGGATAGAAAAAACCGAAAATGAGACCGCAATGCAGCAGATAAAAAATCTGATGAAAAATGAGTTATACATGCACTGCAACAAACCAGTCCAAGCTTTCAGGCTTGGACAGAAGTCTGAAAACAAAATCAGGCCAATCAAACTCAAGTTTACTGACGAAGCAGAAAAATGGGCATTCATAAAACGAGCCAATAACAAAACAATCCGAAAACCTGGCGTATTCTGCAAAATAGATGCGAGTAAGACAACAAGAGATCAGGAATACAAACTCCGCTCCAAAGTCAAAAGCCTGAAAAAAGAAAACAGTGAAACTCAATACAGAATCAGAAACCTCAGAATTGAGCAAAAAACAGTAGAGGGGGAATGGACCGTAGTGAGCACGGGCAAGGAGACCAGTATATAAAGCTTCTCCTTGCTAACACAAGATCCGCAATAGGAAAATTCACCGAACTTTCATCATTAACTACTGACTACGAGATGATATGCCTCACTGAAACACATCTTGATGAAACAATCCCTGATATGTGTGTGATAGAAACTGATAACAAAGCAATTTTTCGTAGAGACAGAGTTACATGGCGGCGGGGTGCTCATTGCCATCAATCACACATTAAAACCCCATATCGTAAATAAACATCAACGCACTAGGTGAAGAGATGATTATTGTAAGATTTGAACCCAAGATCGTTCTCTGTTGTTACTACAGACCGCATATCCACTTGAAGAATATCGACAAAATCAAAACAATCTTACAGGACGTGAACTGTAGGTTCCCAGATTCCCGTGTCATATTACTAGGTGACTTTAATTTGCCTGGTATTGACTGGAAAACACAGGTAATAAAACGTCATTCCAGTTACAAACCTTTACATCGACAATTCCTGAACACTTTGAATGAAAATATGTTTACACAACTCATCTCATGTGCTACCCATGTTCACAGGAATACTTCAGACTTAATCTGTACCAACTCACCCGAATGCATTACAGAAATAGATGTTACGGCGCCTGGTTTTAGTGATCATTATCTCCTGACTGCAAAACTCCATATAGTAAAACCGAGAACTACGGGCGGTTCTACATTCAGTGTCAAACTGTACAAAAAAGTAGAAATGGAACTCTTCCAAGAGCACATGAAAAACTTAAGTGAACAATTAGCGTCAATGAATGATCCAGACAATATGTGGCATGTTTTCTCCACTAAGCTTAAGGCAAGTATTGATAGATTTGTGCCAACAAAAGACCTTAAGCCAAAAAACAAAAACCTACCAGACTGGTTTGGCAAGAAAGCTAGCAAACTAACCTCTCGACAGCGTAAAACGTATCATAAGTACAAACACACAGGAGATCTGTTCTATCTATCGAAATATAAGATGGAGAGACGGGAAACAAAAACCAAAATTAAAAAATTGAAAAAAGATTACCTTGTTGATAAGATATGCGGTCCCCTAGCTCGTGGCAACTCAAAACCGTTTTATAAACACTTGAAAAGAATGAAGAAGAAAGCCCCACCCCTCATCAGTCTTACTGACAACAAAAACCACACTACTGAAGACTCAAGACAATGTGCTGAGCTGCTCAACGACTTCTTCCAGGAGCAATTTTGTAGAGACCAGCAAATAGATACCATATCACAAATCAATCATACTGCTGAAGAGATAAATATGTCTGACACTGGAATAGTAAAGCTGATAACGTCACTGGGGAACGGAAAGTCTCCTGGTCCCGACGGCATCAGAAAACCGGATCTTATGATAGACTTGCAAAGTACTGCTGCATGCCTAGGTCACGTATTCCGTGCCTCACTTGCTTGCGGACGCCTACCGAAACAATGGAAATCAGCAAATGTAACACCCATCCATAAGGGTGGCGACACAACCTGTGCATCTAACTACAGGCCTATTTCTCTAACCTCCATACCATGCAAAATATTAGAACATATAGTGCTTCACTGCCTCAACGAAAGACTTGATGATATCCTCCACAACCGGCAACATGGGTTTAGGAAAGGCCATCATGCGAAACACAGCTCTGCGCAATGTACCATGACCTTGCTAAGACAGCAGAAACACACAAAACTACTCATGCGCTGATATTAGACTTCAAAAAAGCATCCGACAAAGTACCACATGCTCTCCTATTGGAAAAACTGAGACAGATCCCCGATCTAAACCCCGTTCTGACAAACTGGATTCAAGATTTTCTTACTAAACGAACGCAGCGCGTCGTACTGAAGGGCGAGTGCTCATCTTCATGTGCAGTATCGTCTGGCTCGGTGCTGGGGCCGACCCTCTTTCTTCTGTACATCAATGAATTACCAGCCGCTGTCAATTGTAGAGTCAGCTTATATGCTGATGACACCTTACTATACCAAGAAGTCAATAATGACGATGAAATGGTAGCCTTCCAAGAAAACATTAGTTCCGTAGAAAGGTGGTCACAACGATGGAAAAAGCCTTTTAATTCTACTAAGTGTCATGACATGTGCTTTGGACCAAATCCTAAACCTCAGTTACATTACAAGCTTGGCTCCTCGCAAATTTCATGGGTGGAGAGCACCAAATATTTAGGCGTCATCCTTGAACACAATCTACATTTCGACCAACACATAGCCTTGAAAACTGAGAAAGCTAGTAAAATCTTGGGTGCAATCAAATACACACTCGGTACTGCCCCCAAAAACAGCCGACTGCTTGCATACACCAGTCTATGAAGACCCATTTTAGAATATGCCGATACAGTGTGGGACCCTACCAACAAGGCTATCATAAACTCAATCAAAGGCATTCAGATTAGAGCTGTTAGATTTGTGAGTGGTCTGAAAGGTCGCGACAGTGTCAGTGAAGCCAGAGAACAGTTAGGTCTCCCGACGTTAACGAGGCGCAGGCAAAACCATAGAGTAGCGTTGCTTACCAAAATCTAGCGTCCACAAACTGATCACGAAATATGACGTCACACGTCAAAAGCATCGATAAAAATATTTGTAGCACCTATTTTTTTTCAGTTTCCAAATATTCGGGAATTACTAAATTTTTAATAACTTGGGACCACAGGCTGCTAGAAACAAAATTTTAAAAGGGTTTAATAGGATACACTTTGCCGAACGAGATTAACCAATCACTGCACTTCTTACATATCTGTAGTTTTGGGGAAAATTGTCTGGAAATGACGTTGTAAACGTGACTTTTCCCAGTGCGCCGATGGACCATATGATTTTAGTTTATGTTATATCACTAGCCTGTCTTATTACCGACCTGTTGATATACTATTTGTTATAGATCCTTTACATCTGGAGGTAGGAAAATGATTTAATAATTTCCTTGCCAAATAAAAACGTAATATTTTTTAATATATATTATCATGAAGCAATTAGTAACTAACCGCAAATTAATTACGCTCGCATGGTCTTGCGTCACGGATTTCACTCTAATGTATCAATAATGAGGCGTAAAACTAACCGCAGTGCGAACATGAAACAAAGTAATTTTTTTGCTGAGAGGGTCATTTTTAAAACTCATTTTCTCAGTAACTATCAATGAGACAAAAAAGTTTACTACTATTGTGACTGCAAGATATGATTCTACGCCATGATATGTTTTTTAACGTCCCAAGGCTGATTTGAAAATTGCACTTGTGCTAGCTACAAAATCCTCCAAGGCGAGGAACGACACAGTGTACACTCATCCAGTTATGATAAAATAATCAATAACAGATCTAAAACAACGATAGTCACACGAGCTGCTAGCCGTGGAGAGCTCACTTCCATATATGCAACCTCCAGTCACAGTGAGCCATGTATGATTGGTAATACCTTTGAATACCTTTGACGACATAGAACACTCAGGAACCTAAGAGTTAAAGGAGTGCCTCATTTGATTTAACAGTGTGCTAAAAGTTTACAGGGGTTACAGCAGTTCGCTGTTTAATGTTGGTCAGTAGTTGCTTTACTTTCAGCTTTATGCTGCCTTTGTCTTTAACTCTTGATTCCTCTGGTGTCTCTGATGGTCCTCAGTAGGAAACTGCCATGGTAGACTTGTGATGTTGCATAGACGGAGTTAAGTTCTCCTCTGGTAGCAGATCTAGTTGTCATAGACATATTTTGTTTATCATCTGAGATTTCATCATAAGCCAGAGCTAGGGTCTTGTGTTTGTCTTCATCTCGGAGAATCTTCATCAGAAGGGCTAGTCTGTGGTCTCTTCTCCTCTGTTGCAATGTTTGAAGGCCGAGCTCAGAGCTTGTTTCACTGATACTCTCTCTGCCTTTAAGGTTGCTGATGAATCTCACAGCTCGATGCTGGACCATCTCTATGGACTCTATGTCTTTGACAAGTGTTGGGTCCCAGACAGAATCGGCATATTCTAGTATTGGACGACACAGACTGGTGTATGCCAGCAGGCGGCTTTTCTTTGGCGCAGCATGTAGAATGTGTTTGATGGAGCCGAGAGTTCTCATGGCTTTATCTCTTTTGAGCTTGATGTGCTGATCAAATTTAAGGTCAGACTGCATAATCACTCCCAGATACTTTGTGGAGCTGGCCCATATCATACTTGCGTCGCCCAGCTTGTACTGTGGCTTGAATTCCTGGTTACCAAAGGCTATCATGTGGCATTTGGTTTCATTGAACTGCATTTTCCATTCGACAGACCATCTGTGTACAGCGTCTATATTGCTTTGAAATCTGGCTGCGTCTTCATCAGTGGTAACTTGTTGGTAGAGCACTGTGTCATCAGCGTATAGACCAATACTACAGTTCACCATCGTCGGCAGATCGTTGATATAGATCAAGAACAGTGTGGGGCCAAGGACTGACCCCTGGGGGACTCCTGAGGTTACAGCCAATTCCGATGAGATATGTCCTCTGATGACAACTCTCTGTCTCCTATTGGTGAGGAAGTCTTGTATCCAATTCACCAGCTGGGGATGGATATCCGGAACTTCCTTCAGCTTTTTCATAAGTAAGACATGTGGGACCTTGTCAAAGGCCTTTTTAAAGTCGAGCATAAGAGCATGTGTAGTTTTTGTAGACTCAACCGTTTTGGCAAGATCATGGTAAGTAGCACAGAGCTGGGTTTCGCAAGACATACCTCTCCGGAACCCGTGTTGTCTGTTGTGGAGGAAGCCATTCAGCTTTTGGTTCAGGTAGTGGAGTACGATGTGTTCCATCATTTTGCAGGGGATACTGGTAAGCGATATGGGGCGATAATTGTTCGATGATTCTTTTTCACCGCCTTTGTGAATTGGGGTGACATAAGCCAGCTTCCACTGAGTAGGTAGCTGGCCCGCTGTTATTGATGCTTGGAATATGTGTTTTAGGCAGGCGGCTGACATTTCTGCATCAGCAAGGAGATCAGGCTTTCGTATGGCGTCAGGGCCAGGCGACTTGCCATTCGAAAGATTTCGAATCAGCTTGACAAGACCGTCAGTGGTGATCTCAATGGGATTTTCATCGGATGTAGACATTTTCTCTGGTTGTACCAACTGCTGGTCGGGGCAGAACTGTGCTTGAAAATATTCGTTCAGGATCTCTGCGCATTGTGATTCATCTTCAGTGATGTTGCCTCTTCTGTCAGCTAATCTGATGTGCGGTCCGTCATTTGATCTGGCATGCTTGAGGTGTTTGTAGAAAGGTTTTGAGTTACCTCTCTCCAGTGGCTTGCAGATTCTCTCCACAAGGTAGTCTTCCTTCCTTCGGTTACACTCTTGTTTACTGATTCTCCTTTCAGCTTTGTACTTCTGTAGGTAAAACTTGTCACCAGTTTCTCTATACTTCCTCCAGGTCTTTCTCTGTTTTTCAATCATTTTTTGGGTCGCTTTATCCATCCACTCTGGCCATTTTTTATTCTTTGGCGGGAGAGACTTGGTGGGGATATGCGAGTTTTGGGCCTCGGAGAGCTTCACAACATAGTGACTCCACATCTCATCAGGGTTGCACATCTCGGCTAGCTCATCTGCTACCTTTTGCATGGACTCACGATACTTTTCCGATTCTACTTGCCTGTATAGTTTGACTTCTCTTGGTTTTTGTTCCGCCACATGTGGCTTTTTTTGGTCAAGTGAAGCAGTGATTAGAAAGTGATCGCTCAGTCCTGGTGACACTACATCAATGTTTTTAATCAGGCCCTCCACGTTTGTACATACCAGGTCCAGTACATTGCCATGTATGTGAGTGGGCTGCCGTACAAGCTGTTGTAGATCATTTTCCTGTAGCATGGTCAAGAAGTCTGCATGGATCTGTTTGTGCTTTGCGTTGGGTCTTAACGAATATGATGTCCAGTCTATTTCAGGCAGGTTCATATCTCCTAGCAAGGTAATCCTGTGGTCTGGGTAGCGATGAGTTACCTCCTCGAAGGTAGCTCTAAGCTGGCTTATGTTTTGTAAGAATATGTGTGGCCTGTAATAGCAACATATGATCACTTTGTGGTCAAGCTTGACGGCAATCATTTCTTCTTTGTTTGTAATTTTTATTTCAGACGGGTTGAGATCATTATCGATGGCGATGAGTACTCCACCACCCCTGATATTTCTATCCCTTCTGAAAACGGTTTTATGAGTGTCAGGGATCAGGGATTTGCTAAGTATAGTACAGTCAAGATGAGTCTCAGTGAGACAGATAATGTTGAAGTCAGTTGCTAACGATTGCAGTTCTGCTGTTTTGCCTTTTGCCGATCTTGTGTTTGCTAAGAGCACACTTAGAAGATTGTTTCTTTGGTGCTTACTTCTGGCTTCAGGGTCTTCCATTCCCCCGATGCCTGCTTTTGTTCGATTTGTAGGTTTCGAATTCGATACTCGACTGTGCTTTCAGAGCCCTTAAGTTCTCTAACTTTTTCTCTCAGCACCCATTCTTGGTTTCTCACCTCTTGGCTAGCATCTATTTTGCAAAAGATACCCTCTTGTTTCATCGAACCAGAGTTGACACGCTTCACAAAGTCCCACTTTGAGGACTCATTTTCAAATGCTAGCTTTATGGGCCGGGGTTTTTTGTTTTCATCATCATCTTTGTTTTTGCGGCCAAGTCTAATGGCCATGACTGGGGGATTCGACCTTTGAAAACAGTCACGTTTCATGAACTTGTGGACTTGGTCGAGCACCTGTGATTCGTCTTCTTTGATACCATATAGTATGGCGTTGAGCTTTCTTGACTCTGTCTCACTTATCTGTTGTTGTCGCCTTAACATTTTTTCGGTGTTCCCATTTGATGCTGCTGCCATTTCTATCTGATGCGCTGATTTCACCACGACTTCTGCGTAGTCCTCTTTCAGCTGGGCTATCTGTTCAGTGTTTGTTTGGAGCGCTGCAGAGTAGGACCTTTGCATCTCCTTTATAGCTTTTTGAATTCCATCTAGTTTACTCATGGTTGCCTTATATTGGGGAGAGGCCTTGCTTTCTGTACTTTCCTCACATTTTCCATCAACACAAGTATCGCAATACCATCGTACACCGTGGTTTGCAAGCTTCTTAATGTTGTTAACATCAGCATTCTGTAGGTCTTGGCACATTGCATGATACCAAACAACACATGCATCACACCTAATCCAGTTCGTTCTGTAAACTCTCTTCTTTCCATTACCAATGGTGCCAGTGCATTCTATTTCCTTACACTTACCACAGGGAATTTCATCATCACCGACTGATCCACTATTTTGTTGCTGGTGTCGGTCTCTACTGGTCTCCTGTGAGTCATTGCTTTTTTGTGACTGGTCCGTTTGGGAGACCCTGGGAGTAACCATTTTGGGGATCTTGGTTTTATTTTCAATATTTTAGCACACTGTTTCGAGGCAAACCTAGTCTAAACCTTACTAATTATGTCAAACTAGGTAAAATTTTCCGCACAGATTAAATTTTTGCGTCCGCCATCTTCTTGAGCCTCGTAATCGTAACAAACAGTAATTGTATTAAAAAATGATTAAAAAAAAATTTTAATAATAATATATATAATACTGAAAGTGTGGACACTTCGTTCGCATTTCATTGCGGCGCTCTCTCAATTAATGTCAAAAATGTCTTGAAAAACATTGGGATTCACTTACCTTGTGCAAATTTTCTAAGAGAGGACACTTCCAGCTCACTTTTGGTGCATAATAATTTGCACTATGGTTTATTTTTGTTATTATTTTTTGATCAAGTTTTGAATTTTATGCCCAATTTTTTGCTGGTGGCCGCTGACTTTAACCGGATGCAATGGCCGCCTAAAATACTCAGCTGCTATTGGCCTAACGGGAGTTTTCGCGACACTGGTTGGTTGCAAGTCAATGCCACAAATCTTAAACGATATTGGCAGTGTTCACGGACACTCGCATAAATCCGTTGTAATTATGAGATTTCGGGCACGAACTTTTTGGAGCTGAAAACAGGATAGAATTATCTCCCCTCAGATAGGGAAATAATTGTATGCTCGAGCGTTGTAATAATCCGGCCAATGAAAAGTTAGTGCCCAAACTTTCATAATTACAACGGATTTATGCGCGTGTCCGTGAACACTGCCAATATCGTTTAAGATTTGTGGCATTGACTTGCAACCAACCAGTGTCGCGAAAACTCCCGTCAGGCCAATAGCAGCTGAGTATTTTAGGCGGCCATTGCATCCGGTTAAAGTCAGCGGCCACCAGCAAAAAATTGGGCATAAAATTCAAAACTTGATCAAAAAATAATAACAAAAATAAATCAGAGTGCAAATTATTATGCACCAAAAGTGAGCTGGAAGTGTCCTCTCTTAGAAAATTTGCACAAGGAAAGTGAATCCCAATGTTTTTCAAGACATTTTTGACATTAATTGAGAGAGCGCCGCAATGAAATGCAAACGAAGTGTCCACACTTTCAGTATTATATATATTATTAATAAAAAAATTTTTTTAATTATCTTTTAATACAATTCCTGTTTGCTACCAATCATACATGGCTCACTGTGCCTCCAGTAGTATGCTTCACAACAGCTTTTTACCTAGAACTATACGTGACATGAGAGTGCTACCAGAAACCGTGTAACCGTTAGACAGCTACATGCTGTAACCATGTAATAACACTGTAGCACACTGTTTTCCTCCGGAGGCACTCCCCTTGCACCTAGTGATTTAGAGTGTCCTATCGTCACAGAGGTAATACAGAGGTAATCATCATGATGATAGAATAAATTATTCTACCATCATGATGATGAATAATAATAATAATAAATAATAATAATTATTATAAATAATAAATATAACAATAATAATAATCTAATAATTATAATAATGTAATAATAATAAATAAATGTATTATTATTTATTATTATTATGTATGTATTAATTAATAATAATAATTATTATTTATAATTATTATAATAATAATTATTATAATAATAATTCTGCCACTTTCTAGATGTTGGAATACATACATAGCAAAACTACAGTACTGCTATCACTAACCAACCACTACACAGGTATGTGCTACTGACTGTGTTTTCGTCAGAAAATCAGCAATTTTATTGTTGTTTGTATGTAAACTACCATAGAATCAGATAGATGGATAGTACAAGAATAATGTGCAATCAAAATAGCAGCTCCAAAACAAAATAGAGAACATGTTTTGATTGGTCACAGACGCTATTCCCAGATGATGATTGGACAAGCCCATCTGGATATTCATTTGTTTTCTCGATTAAAATTCCTTCAACTACTTACTATTTTTTTGAGATAAATATTTTTTTTGTGTGCTAAGCTACCAAATTTTTTATGGGTGAAAAATTTAAAAAGCGAATGAGATAAGTAGGTTTGGTCACACGTTTTTTTTAGAGGCTAGATTGTATTATCTCCCCATGAGTTATCACGTGTGATGTGTCCTTTTTCTTTCACGCTTGCAGCCGGGAGCGTAGCGAAAAATTCCCGCTTCTCTATTCTGCTGGGATTTTTGGTGTTTTAGCAATGCCTACCTACTTTCAAAAGCCTGAAAATGCTCTCAAGCGAGCTGGCGGTTAGTATTGTTAACAATTTGTCATCGTTGTGTAACTCCATGTGTATGTGACAACAAATTATTATTATATAATAATAATATATACAACAGACAGTCAGTGTACTCCTGATATATCAAACCCGAGGGGACCATAAAATTTTGTTTGATATATGAGATGTTTGATATATAAAATCATGACCGTCGGACTTTTTCATGTATACATAATAAGTTACTATTACTTACATTTATTAATTCAAGCTAGGATATTAAGCATTTTGGCTTTTGTGATTGCTGTCTTTAGTTAATTAATAATTAATTAAAAGTAATGGTGTGGAAGCTGAAAATTACAACAATTATTCAATAATGATGTAGGTAGTAGTAGTAGCGGCACATGATGTTGCTGTATATTATTGTGTTAGTTAAGTTACTGTTAGACTAAGTTGGTTTTATCACTTCTAACCACCTATAACAACAAACGTAATAGCTACTACCTGTTACTTATTATTTAATTTATTTATGATATTATTTATTGTTATTGATGTTGTCAGTGTTATTATTATTAATAATTATTATTATTAACTCTTAAAAGTTCAATCACGTCCAATGGACGTGATTTGTATCATGTGACCAAAAGTTCTTTCACGTCCAATGGACGTTGTAATATTATTAGTTATAATATTTAGTTACAAAATTTATTATAGAATATTATTAGTTACGAGGTTATCGGAGCTCACGAGGATCTCGTCAGTGGCGAAGAACTACCGCATGGAAGAAGTACTGTGAAAACTCTATATAACGAACTATTGATTTGTATCTAGTTACCCTTAGGTGTCCACCCTGGCCGGCCAGTCCTAACAAACCCCATGTTAACTAATTGTCAGAACTACAATATATTGAAAACTCAAGGTAATTCAACATTGTCTTATTATCAACGTAATTACCATTATTATTATTAATTATACTACTAACTAAGTAAAGAATAATACTACATGGTGGCAGCGGTAAAGTACTGGACTGTGTGAACTCCTGTTTGACATTGTTGTTTCTTCCTCGCGTGTTTCTTCTGGAGTGCTTTGTACTGTGTTATGGAAGGCCTGAAGCCGCCAGGGGAGCTTTCCTTTGAAGGTAATGTGGCCGAGAACTGGAGGAGATGGAGTAGACAGTTCCAGAATTATTTGAAAGCTATTAATCTGGTACTAGAAGTACCGGGGGAGGGTGAAGATCCTCCAGCAGGCAATGCTGCCATTTCTGCCCGACAGGTGGCTATATTGTTACACACTGCTGGTGAGGAGGCGTACGAGATATATTCTCAATTTGAATACGAGGATGGCCATGATGAAAATACACTTGTAGATGTTATAGCACAATTTGAGCAATACTGCAATCCTAGGCAAAATATTTTGTATGAGTGGTATATTTTCTGGGGTTTATCACAGGGTGACGGTGAGCCAGTAGACACCTTTTTGAAGCGTTTGAAAACACAGGCTGCTAAATGTCAGTTTGGGGATTTGCAGGAGAGAATGTTGCTTTGTAGACTAGTTTTTGGTATCTCCTCAGATAAGCTGAAGGAACGAATGCTCAGAGATCCGGATATGACTTTAGCCAGGGCTTTAGGTGATATTAGGGCTGCTGAAGTCACCCGACTTCAGCTTAGTAAGATGGCAGAGGGTGATAAAGCAACTGCTACAGTGGCGAGTGTGGCTACAAAGCCAACCAGAGTTTCAGCTCAGAATGAAATGGTCAAGTATGATTGCAAATATTGTGGCTATCAACATGGTAAGGGCAAATGCCCAGCTTTTGGTCAGCAATGTAATAAATGTAAGGGCAAAAATCATTTTGCTAGGAAATGTAATTCCAGGAATGTCCAGGTAGTCAGTGCAAATAGTCAAGCAGAACCACCTGAAGGAAACATGAACACTTTATTTATTGGTACAATAAATTCGAACTCTAACACTAAATCTTGGAATGTTCCACTGACGCTATGTGCTAATGGTAAAGAAACCACAATAAACTTCAAGATCGATACGGGAGCGGAAGCCAATGTGATAACCAAGACGATAGCAGAACAGCTGCAATGTAAAACAACCACTACCAATACCACTCTGGTAGGCTACGGTAAAACCATTATCCCCAATGTTGGCAAAACTGAAATAACTGTCAGGCATGGAGGCAGAATAGAACGCTCAACTTTTGAAGTTGTTGATGGCAATTTTCATCCCATTCTAGGCTTAGATTCTTGTGTAAAGTTTCAGATAGTTAAGCGTATAGATTGTCTCCCTGATATTTTGGATGAGTTCCCTGAAGTATTCAATGGAATAGGACTCATTGAAGGTGAACATCAGATTCAACTAGACCACTCTGTGGCACCTGTGGTTCATGCAGCAAGAAGAATCCCCCTAAGCATCATGGACAAAGTAAAGAGTGAGTTGGATACCATGGAACGGGCAGGTATCATTGCTAAAGCCGATCATCCAAGTAAATGGGTGAGCAGTATGGTGATTGTCGAGAAAAAAAATGGTGATGTGCGCATATGCCTAGATCCCCGAGATCTTAACAGAGCTATACTTCGAGAACACCACCACATACCTACCCTTGATGACATTGCATTTAAGTTCAATGGTATGAAGCATTTCACTATACTTGATATGAAGCACGGATATTGGCACATACCTCTAACTGAGGACGGTAGTATACTGACGACATTTAACACCCCCTTTGGTCGGTACAGATTCAGGAGGCTACCATTTGGATTGCACTCAGCAGCTGAAGTGTTTGAGAAGCGAGTCGAACAGCTATTTGGAGACCTAAATGTAGCTATCTACTTTGATGACTTGGTAGTTGCAGGACGCACGAAACAGGAACATGACGAAAATTTGAGGAAACTGTTGGAGCGAGCACGAGAGGTAAATGTAAAGTTCAATCGAGATAAAATTCAGCTGAACAAATCGGAAGTAACCTATCTAGGGCACGTGGTATCTAGTGAGGGTTTGCGCCCAGACCCAAGCAAGGTTGTGGCCATTGAGCAAATGCCCTTTCCAACAGACAGAGCAGGTGTACAGCGGCTGTTGGGCACACTGAACTTTCTAGCTCCTTATTTACCAAACATGTCTACGCTCACACAGCCACTAAGGGCTCTACTGAAGAAAGAAGCTGTGTGGTCTTGGGGGGCTGAACAAACAGCAGCCGTAGAGAAAATAAAATCTCTTCTGACCAGCGATCCGGTACTCAAATATTTTGATGTGACCGCTCCAACAGAGTTACAAGTTGATGCATCCCAATCTGGTCTCGGTGCCGTGCTTATGCAGAATGGTCATCCGATAGCCTATGCCTCAAGGTCGTTGACAGTAGCAGAGATCAACTATCCTCAAATAGACAAGGAACTCTTGGCTATTGTGTTTGGCTGTGAGAAATTTAACCATTATGTCTATGGCAGACCCATCACTGTGCAGACTGACCACAGCCCGCTTCTATCTATCATAAAGAAATCAATCCACAAGGCATCCCCTCGTCTTCAAAGACTGCTGATTAGACTACAACGCTACAACTTTGAAGAGATCAAGCACGTACCCGGCAAACATCTCTACTTGGCTGACACACTATCAAGAGCTTATATCAGTGGCGAACCCAGTAATCAAGCTGATCTGGAGGATGAAGAAGTGGCCACGGTTCATGGACTAGAAATTACTGAAGACATGGAGTCCAAACTGTCTGCTGCCTATGATGAAGACCCAGCTATGGACGCTATTCGCACAGCCATACGTGAAGGATGGAATTGGGCTAGCAAACGCCAGGCACCTGTTGTGCTGCATCCCTACTGGACAATACGGGACGAACTACATGAACATGATGGTTTTCTGTATCTGGGTGAGAGATTGCTTGTTCCAGCACCTGCTCGTAAGGACATGCTCAAGAAACTGCATGCTGGACACCTAGGTATTCAGAAGTGTAGGGAGAGAGCGCGTCGTGCTGTCTACTGGCCTGGTCTCAATAATGACATGCAAATGACTGTGTCTAGCTGCTCCACCTGTGCTAAATTTGGACAACAACAGCAAAAAGAGCCCCTTCTTCCTCCTCAAATACCTGATCTACCCTGGAACAAGGTGGCAATGGATATCATGGACTTCAGAATGAAAAGCTACTTAGTGGTTGTTGATTGCTTCTCACATTTCCCAGAACTCAGACAGCTTAATCACAAGGCATCTGGTGACGTGATATTGGCACTAAAGTCCATCTTCTCAGTACATGGCATCCCTCGTTCTATAATGGCGGACAATATGCCATTTAATAGTCAGGCTATGAAGGAGTTTGCTAATGAATGGGGATTCTCCATAACCACGTCAAGCCCCCATTACCCCAGGTCTAACGGCATGGCTGAAAGATATGTGCAAACGATAAAGCAGTTCATGAGGAAGAGTGAAGACACCCAGGAAGATATCTACCCATCACTCTTAGCCTATAGGCAGACTCCAATGACTGGCTGTGTCTACAGCCCGGCTGAGATGCTCTTCAGCCGGTGCATAAGGAGCAACTTACCTGTTACTAGTCAGGCTCTTGTACCTACACCAATACAGCCTTCAGAGTTCTTGAGTCGACATCAGCGCCTGACCAAACAGTATTATGATAAAGCAGCCAAGGACCTTGCGCCACTGGGATCTGGTGACCCGGTATTCATGCGAACTTCTGAAGAAAAACATTGGACGCCGGCTACCATTGTTGACCAGCACTCTGCTCCTCGATCATACATTGTAGATAATGGTCAGAGCCTGGTAAGACGCAACAGGTTACACCTGAAGCCCAACCATACAGAGAAAACTATCCCTGAACCTGCTGAAGACTATGTACACACCTCGACAGACAAAATTGCTGATCAGCATGGTAGCGATACAACAGGAACAACAATCATACCTGAGACACCACCTCGACGGAGTCAGCGAGCAAACAGAGGGACACTCCCTCCTCGCTATCGTGACTTCGACATGCAGTAGGTGACGGATTCACCAAACTGCTGCTTATCATAATTACTCATTATTATACTCCATACTTACGATATACTTTCTACACTCTTTCAACAGACTTGAAGGGAGGATGTAATATTATTAGTTATAATATTTAGTTACAAAATTTATTATAGAATATTATTAGTTACGAGGTTATCGGAGCTCACGAGGATCTCGTCAGTGGCGAAGAACTACCGCATGGAAGAAGTACTGTGAAAACTCTATATAACGAACTATTGATTTGTATCTAGTTACCCTTAGGTGTCCACCCTGGCCGGCCAGTCCTAACAAACCCCATGTTAACTAGTTGTCAGAACTACAATATATTGAAAACTCAAGGTAATTCAACATTGTCTTATTATCAACGTAATTACCATTATTATTATTAATTATACTACTAACTAAGTAAAGAATAATACTACAGACGTGATATATTTTGTCCGGTTTTCGTAACTGATTGCAGAAGTTTGTATAGACTGATAAGAATAATTTTTATACCATCGTGTAGAGGAGACAATTGCCTATTTTCTGGTCTTTATTTGAAGACTGTACGACGTTCTAAACGGAAACAGTTCCAAATATCCTTAACCCATCACTTCCTGTTTTAAATTTCGGACTTTTTTTGATAATTATGGGCAAAATTTTTTTGCAAAGGAGCAAGCACATTGTTTTCTTCTTCTAATTCAGTTAGTTTATTAATATCTTAGCTTGTTTGAGCCCTCTGACACTGGAATTGAAGGTTAGTAAGCTAGTAATTAATTATTTAGATACGGCGTTGATAATAAATAATTAATTTTAATATTTTTTTATTATTTTTGTAAAGTTGTTGACTGATGTTGTTGTTTACATCAAAATGTAGCTCTAAATGTTTCTAGTTCATTGGTGCACCAATGAGGGCTTAATTTTTGCCTGTAATAAAAATAATAATTATTTTCAGAAAAAAAATTTTCCGAAATTTTCGGTCATTTGTGCAACAAGTGTCCAAATGTTGTTGCAGTGTTCTAACACTATTCTTGCATATTTTTGTTTCAAATTTTGCTAGTCTTATCAGAATTTTGTCCTCTTTTCAGCTGTGCTATCAGTTTCTTGTCTAGTGTGTTATTTTTTTTTGTAACTGGTTGATCTATTGAGAGCATTACTAAAAAATGGTCTCCGAACTAAAAAAGTAATAAAAGTAGTTTAGACAGGTGAAATCAATCTGCTATTTATTCTACTAAAAGAAAAGAGAATGCTGATTCTCATGAGCATAAATTTGTTACCATATCATGTATAGATGAATTTTAAAAAAATTTCGAAATCAAACTTTTTTTGCAAAAAAGCGGTCGAATCCTGAGGTAATTTATTGGTCAAAGCGGTTGAAATTCAAAGAGTTTTAACAAATCATCATGTTGTTATAACAATAATAAATAATGCTTCTCTAAAAAATAACAGCATTATTAATAGGATAATAAATAATAAATTTTTAAGAAGTAGTAATAATATAATTATTATAATAATTTTAAATAATAATAATATAATCATAAGCAGTGAGTGTGTGTATTAATTAATTATTAATTGTTTTAAGTAGTAGTCTAGTTGAAATTATTAGCAGTAGTAAGTAAGTGTACTGCTTCTTGAACTTTTCCTGACTCCTTTCTTGATGATTATTGCTCTCAATTCACACAGTGACAATAATATAGGTAGTGCAACAAAAAACCAAAAAAAAATCTTACACTATTGAAAGTAGCATCAAATTAAAGAATATTGTTTGGCCATTTTGTTGATACACAGTTTGTTTCCATAGCTAATATTTTTGAATTTTAAAACATTTTTGAAAAATGTACTCTTAGCTAAAAAAATATTATACATTCCTGTCTCACCGCAAACCGCAAAAAGTGTTTAACCACTCGCCAAAATGTACCAGCCAGTGCAACTCAATTTTTCAATTTGAATTTCAGCAAATAACTTTGGTACTAATTTGTAGAGCTAGACATGATAATTTCTATGATATAAAATTATTAATATAAATTATTTTTTAAATGCCTAAATTTGAATTTTAATAATAAAAAATATTCAACAGAAACAACAATTGCGGTTTGTTTTTTTTATGAATCTACCGCAAATGATAGCCTCAAAAACCTCAATTTTATTAGGCCGAAACATTGGGTAGCATGCGATAACACCCGCAAATACTGAACTATGTTTTTGAGCTACGTTGTTGAGTGTTTATAAACCGCTCACAAATTATTAGTAAGCTTTTTGAAATAAATTGTAATTAATTAGAAATACTGAACTGAATCAGCAACAGAACATGTCAGTGAGTAGCTAAGACATTGGTGTTTTATTTGTAATTGTCAAAAATTATTAATATGTTCGGAGGAATTCCCACAGGTGCGCCAAAGTTTTTTTTTTTGATGACCAGTTATTAGTTGATAGAGCGTATTTCAGAAGTCTATTGACAGAGAATCACATGCGAAATTGTATTGGCTGTTTGAAGAACAAGTTTCTTTTTGATTGGTGGATTAATTGCAAAGTTATTACAAAAACTGTGATTGGACACTTTGAAATCTGCGTGAGAGACAAATTCATATATGAATCCTTTTACCGCATCACGTGATAATTATCGGTTGAGCTGTGGTATCTAAATAATAATACTGTAAATAGATAGAAATGTCTCTCCCCACATTTTGAAATAAGTCAACAACAACATGTGCATACTGAATGAGGATAGCCTGGACATGCTCCCTAGCTACAATAAGGACCAATTATCACAACAATAATAATATGGGGTCGACCTACCGGAACTATACCACCGATACAGAGTGTTTAATTGGAATGATAGACCTTGACATTCATATTCCAAGATGGCAGCCCCCATGGAAACCATTCTAACAGTGTGTAATAATATTGCAATTTATTGTTCGATATGTAAGAAATCATTCGATATAGGAGTAGGTAATTACAATGCATTCAGCTGGGACTGATGCAGTTTGTTTGATATACCCGGATTTTCGATATAACAGGATTCGATATATCAGGAGTACACTGTATAAAAATATTGTTGTTGTATATTTTTAATATGTTAGATAGGTAGCTGCTATAAAAATATAGATATTTTGATATGATTTACCGTAATCAACTGTTGTTATTATAATTATTATTCCTTATCATTTGAGAATAAATAAATTATTGTTTAATAAATTTAACATCAATTCAATTGATATTAAATGAGGGCTTTATCTTTGCTAATAATAACGAAATTATTAACCATTTTCGGTAAAAAAAAATTTCGGTATTCTTTCTGTGCAGTCAGTGTTAGATTGTTGTTTCAGTGTTCAAACTCCTGCTTTGTATATATTTCCCTCAAAATTCTGATGCACAGAATTTTGTTCTCTTTTTTCATCTGTGCTATCAGTGTTGTGTAGCTTGATACTTTTTTTGCTGGTTGATTTGTCAGGGTCACTGCTAAAAAATGGTCTCAAAAATAATAAAATTGGTTTAACCTGGTGGAATCAAACTGTTATTAATTAATTCTCCTTAAAGAAGAGAAAATGCTGATTCATATGAACATAAATTTATTAGCATTAGCATAACATGTATAGTACATAAATTCTTAAAAAGTTTGAAAATTGGACTTCTTAAAAAAAATTGGATGGAAAGTTGAACTCAATAATAATTGATGTATTGCTAACGATTGATTTTGTTATTATGGTGAATGAAGGTGTTATTTCTTCTGTTGTATTGATACAGTTTAAACAATAATTTGACTCCTATTTTTTTGTTTTCACATAGCAGTTTCTTTGTAGAGTTTATTGGAGTTTCCAAGCCAGAACAAGCGCTTGATGTTTTATATGATGTAATAAAAAGTAAGCGGCATCGAACATGGCAAAAGACACACGAGCCAATCATGATGAGGTATTTAGAGTTGTGTGTGGATCTCAAAAAGAGTCATTTAGCCAAAGAGGGTCTGTATCAATACAAGAACATCTGCCAGCTGGTAAGTAATATTTTTGTAAGGTATGCCCAGTGGTCGACTGTTGAATGTGTAACTAACTGTGTTGTTGGAATGGTCGTTATCAACCTGAGCCACTAGAAGTTAGTCAAGCTAAAAAAGTGTTCAACAGACATTCACTTTTTGTAGGTTAATGTGAAATCATTGGACACCGTTATTCGTCACTACTTGAACCTAGCCTCCGAGAAAACCGAAGCTGCTCGGGAAGAATCGCAGCAGACGTGCTTGGATGTTGACGACTTGGATATAATACAGACACCTGAGAGGTAAGCCTTCATGCTTTCAATAGTAAATGGTTGTGACTGGAAGCACTTACGGAGGGGTTGTATGGTCGTAAAGACCTGCGATTACCATTATATATCAGGTGCGAGATTAAAAGTTGCATAGTCAGTTGATTTGCTATTTGATTCAACTTGTAGCAAGCTGTCTGTATAACTACAGTTGTACTGATTATGCATTGAGGCTCTGTCCAGTATTGCGAACTGCTGTTTGCTGTAGCTTGTTGTTGGCTGCAGTGACTGCTGAGGATGCCCAGGACCGGTCAGATCGTGCCATTCTAACTCCGTGGGTCAAGTTTTTATGGGAGTCGTACAGGCAGTGTCTAGACTTGCTCAGGAACAACAATCGTGTAGAACGTCTCTACCATGACATTGCAAAACAGGCCTTCGATTTTTGCTTGACTTACACCAGAAAGACAGAGTTTAGGAAACTGTGTGACAATGTATGTAGTGTATTATCCAGATATAATTGTGTTTTGTGATAAGTACACTGTTCAGTAACTATAATCTCTATTACTTTTAGCTGAGAAATCACTTGAAGCAGATAGTAGAGAAGACCCACACGCAACCCAATGCAGTCTCACTCAACAACCCCGACAGTCTCAGCATGCACTTGGAGACTCGCCTCAGTCAGCTCGACTCCGCTATATCCATGGAACTTTGGCAGGTGAGTTACTCAGTCTCCTGTTGGGGTAAAGTTGTGATTGATTCTTAGTAGTTCCAAGTATTGGCAATGTCACTGTATTTGCAGGAAGCTTTCAAGGCTGTAGAAGATATTCATGATCTGATTGTGCGATCTAAGAAGGCACCGAGGCCATCACTCCTTGCCAGTTATTTTGAGAATGTCAGTCTTGTCTTTCTCAAATCTGGAAATGGACTATTTCATGCAGCTGCGTGTCACCGACTTTTCATCTTGATAGCGGAACAAAAGAAAAATCCCAGTGCAGAGGAGATCACTAGGTGCGTTAAAAATATTTTGACTGTTTGGTTGGGTATGCATGGTGCCGGCAAGTGTAGAGGACATACTTCTGCACTTTCCTTTATTTGTTATATTCATGCTAAATCAAGTTGGAGCCGTTTGAACCGCTGTGTATTTTATGTCACAGAGGTTTAGGAGCTGCCAAACACTAGTTCAGTATGTGGTGAGGGTCGCATACAAACATGCTGTCGCTAATGACCAAGTTCAATTCACTCATTACAACATGTACAGTGATGTTAGCTATATGTTTGTGGTGTTACTTGTAGAATGGCCAACAGAGTGCTTTGTTCCACTCTCTCTATCCCTGTACCTCCCACTCGTTATTCAATAGATCAACTACTAGAATCCAATGACGCTGAGAAAAGGCGTAGGCTGGCTTCACTGCTCAGTCTTTCCACTGTACCCAATCCACCCACTAGGGCCAGTCTGGTAAAAGACCTGGTACGTATGTGCTGTATTGCCTTCTCAACATCGCTGGAGCTCTTCTACGACCTGCATAGACACTTTGTTATGTTGGTAACGTTTGAGCTAACACCAAAGAGTTATCTTGTCTATTTATTGTCTGAATATTTATATTTGGATTGCTCAAGGTTTCATACATTTTTTCATTCACAATCAATTTTTCTGGTGCTAAAATTTAAGCAGGAACGTAGTAGCATGGTGACATTTCTTTGTAGGTGAGGAACAATGTGATGCAGTATGTGTCTCCTGAGATGAAGTCCCTCTACTTAGGTCTGGAGGTTGAGTTTGACCCATTAAATCTCTCCTCGAAACTGTCCAAGTCTCTCGAGTTTGTTGGCCAACAGGACGAGCTTGTGAAGTACGTGGATGCCTTACAGGAAATGTCTGTTGTTCGCCTCATCAAACAGGTCTGTCAGTTAATTGTATCAGGCCTGTTTGTGATGCCTTGCCCGTTTTCGCGGCTAAAGATGCTTCTACAGTTTCTTTATCTGCAGTATAACAGGCCAAATTAACTTGTTTATTTCTGGCATGGCTATGTTCTCGATACCTGTGCTTCGTACTAGACATACATGCTTGTAATTGTGTGTGTGCATTGTGTAATCAGCTAGTGGGATGTTCTGTGGTAAGTATAGTTTCTTTTTTTTCAACTTTTACCAGGTGGCACAGATCTATCAATGTCTGGAGTTTGAGCGACTCAGAAAATTGGTACCTTTTGTATCAGCATTTAAGTTGGAAAAAATTGTGGTTCAGGCTGCAAAGAACATAGATTTGCCGGTAAGTTCATTTGTTTGGTGGTGAATTACTTGTGACTTTACATCGGCTCTGCTGTTGCTAGTTATCATATTGGTACACTGGGTGTCAAACGGAGCCTAAATCAAACTGTTTCTATAACAAAGTGCACTTCATTATTTTGTGATGTGTAAAGAACAGTTCCAGACACTTGCACTGCTAGCATATGATAGCTACTTGTGACAAGCATGCAATAAAACTGCCGATACTGATGTTGCTTTCTATTCATCCAGGTGCGCTTGGACCATCGCAATCAGACAGTAAGTTTTGGTACTGATTTGAATGTGTGTCTGCAAGAAGACGTCGAAGAAGGTCCATTCCTGCAGCACATGCCCGGTGAGCAGCTGAGGAACCAGCTTCAGCACATGGCCAAGGCTCTATGCAAAGCTATCACCAGGCTGAATGCTGATGAGGCGGACAAGGTAACTTTGCCTTTTGTTGTACGCTTTGTTAGCATGCTGAAACTAACTATTTCTCAGTTTTCTGTATTGGATGTGTCATAAATATGTAGAGACAGCTGATTAAGCTTTTCACGCGTCGACTGCATGCACAGATCATCAGATCCAGAGATGGTTGAACCCTCTGATGTGGTGTTATGTGTAACGAAGTCTTGCCCAGCTGGGCTGTCTGATGTCTCAATGTTGTCTATTTTTTGTTTGACTAACAGTTCATTAGTTGTGTTTAATGTTGGTCTTTGTTGGTTGCAGGCAGACAATATTGAAACAAAGCTGAAGATAATGGATGCATACAGAAAGTCTGAGAAAAGAGAAAGACAGAAGATTCTCACCCGTAAATATGTCATTGAGAATCGAAAGGAGAAACTTGAGATAATCAGCAAAGAGAGGGTGAGTGGTTAAAGTGTGTGCTAGTCTCGGCTCTGCTGTTGCTGGTTACCTTATGGGTATTCTGGGTGTCAAACAGAGCCTACATGAAATTGATACTACCACAAAGCAAACTTCAAAATGTTGTGCGCGTGTGATGGGTGGTGTCATACATTTGCTTTTTACATGCGGTCAATTAGCCATATGGTACATGGGTCAAGTTGTTTGACTCCCTAGTGGTTAATGGAACTTGTTTGCTTGTGAGTTAAGGATGAGCTGGAGATTGAAAGAGAGCGGGAGAAGCAAAGACAGTTGAGAGATGCTGAGGACCTAAGGTTGAAACGTGAGATGGCTGAAAGGGAGAGGCAGCGGGCCCAGCAGGAGCATGAGAACATCAGAAAGAAGGAAGCTGAGAAACGCATAGAGCAGCTGAAGACAACTGATATTGGTATTCGAGCTCTTGAAGGACTCACTGAATCGGTGAGTGTGCTATGATGACTTGTCATGGTTTTAGTAATTATTGCTGAAATGGTTGTTGGTAATGCATGGTGCAGTACGTTATTTGTACATGGTAAAGGAAGTGAAGAAAGCTTGAGCTGAGCGGTGGAATGTGTAATTTTTGATACATGTTTATTGTTTGCGCGTGACCTTTGGTTGACTACGTCAATGCGTTTGATGATAGTTTTCAGAGCACGCAATATTATTTTCTGGATCATTAAGCCACGTGTTGCTCTACTTGGCTACGTGGTCAAATAATTCGGGACATTCTCTGTTTTGTAGTCATCTCATAGACTCGCGTGCCGTGCCTGATTGTGTGTGCTTGATTGTGTGTAACTCAATTAGTCAATGCTTGCGTTTGATAGGAGTTGGCTGAGCTAGACACGGATGACATTCTGCAGAAGCAAGTTGAACAGCTAGAGAAAGAAAAGAAAGAACTGCAAGAAAGGCTGAAGAGTCAAGACAAAAAGGTGCTTGTTCTGTCTTGGTTGTGTTTAAAATAGATGTTTTGGCAATCAATGAAACAGTTGATGAAACCTTCACGCGTCGATTGCATGCACAGATCATCAGATCCAGAAATGGCTGAACCCTCTGATGTGGTGTTATGTGTAACGAAGTCTTGCCAGCTGGGCTGTCTGATGTCTCATTTCTTTCCCAAGTGTTTGACTGAATAAGCTCGAAGTGCAATCTTTACACTTGTTGTGTAGTATCAAATGGTTTGCAGGTTGACTATTTCATCAGAGCTAAGAGACTGGAGGAGATACCATTACTAGAGCAGCATGTAAAAGATCAGTCACTGACCAATCGCCAGCAGTGGGAGCTGATGGAGGCCCAGCGTGTATGTACAATTGACATGTTAATAGTTGCTCTTTCCCACCGGCTCCTCTTGCATGATTACAATTTCTGTATTGCTGTTCACATTCATATGGTCGCTGATGACTACCATACAGTATGATTGTTGCCGCTTGCCTTTCCAGTGCTGGTGTGTTGGGCTGTGGCACATTAGTACATCATCCCTTCAATTTACAGATAGAAGGACTCAAGAAGGAGCGTGAGTTGGCTATGATGCACAGAGATCGACTGAGGAGAATGGTCCCTGACAAAGAGGCTTTTATCGCCAAGCTCAATGAGTCCAGGCAGGATGATTACAATGTGAGTGGTGATGTGTTAGTGTATTTAGTGTTTTCTAGCATTGACACGTGCAGCAAGGCTATTGGCGCCTGCTGCGGTGGGCAGTGGGGTTTCTCTTTTGGTGGTTTCACTGCTGCCAGATTCCATGAAGCTTTCCCTCCGCAGTGTCAGAGAGAAATCGTGTCCCCAGAGTAAGATCTGGTGTGGACTGAGTAGAGTATATACCTGACCTTGGTGTAGTCACTATGTGACTGTGAACACTGGGATAAACCATACACTACACAACCTTTGTGTTTGAACATAGACTGTGTGTTTAGGCTAAACTCGACGAGTTCAACCAGTTGTTTGCGGAAAAGAAAGCCGAACGTCTAGCTGAAAGACGAGAGGCAAGGAAGGAAGAGCGACGTGTTAAAGCAATGCGTGCTCGTGAGGAGCGCAAGCAGAGAGAAAGAGACGAGGCTGCTAGAAAAGGTAGTAGTTTCATTGGTTGCTGGGTTTTAGTGCAAAAGATATGGTCATGCTACTGGTGTGTATGTCTTGGGTGACCTTTGCATTGACAGCTGGTTCGGTTTTCTGTCTCCATCGTGTATTACATTCATTCTGCTAAGTGTGGGCTGCTTAGAGATTTGTGTGCCATAAACTGATACGCAAATTGTATATCATGTAGCCTAAAATAATTGAGCGATCCATAAGCATCGACTGTGAACCTATTGCAGTCGGTGAAGAAACTCCGCTTACAGGTGGCTCTTGTATCATGTGTGTTATATTACTGTAAACAAGATAAGTTACTAGGCATTTACGTATGTGTAGAGCGCGAAGAGCGAATTGCCAGAGAGCGTGAGGAAGAGGAGCAGAAAAGAAGAGCAGAGGAGGATCGACTTGCTAAACTGGATGAGATTGCTGCAAAGCAGCGACAGCGTGAGTTGGAGGTTGAGAAAAAGCTGGCTCGTGAGAGAGACAACACAGCACCAGCTGCGGCACCTGGCAGGTCTGGAGGGTGGAGAGAGCGCGAGGCAGCCAAACATGACTCTTGGATGAAGAAGAGGTCTGTTTGTTGGTAGCTCAAATCTTCATCCAGTGATTAGTCCATTGTTATGTTTTTGACACGTGCAGCAAGGCTATTGGCGCCTGCTGTGGTGGGCAGTGGGGTTTCTTTTTTGGTGGTTTCATTGCTGCCAGATTCCATGAAGCTTTCCCTCCGCAGTGTCAGAGATTAATCGTGTCCCCAGAGTAAGATCTGGTGTGGACTGAGTAGAGTATATACCTGACCTTGGTGTAGTTACTATGTGACTGTGAACACTGGGATAAACCATACACTATACAACCAGTATTTCTGTTAAATATGGCTTTCGAAACAAGAATCTTGTCACTCCAAGTTGTAAGATTCAATAATGTCTGTGTTGACTGTTGGTTTCAGGGACGATGTTGATGGACAAGAAGACAGGTGGCAAAGAGGTCGAAGGGAGGAGCCCCGCAGGGACTTCAGGGATAAAGATTATAGAGATGATGAAAGGCGGGGAGGCACCAGGGAAAATCCAAGGCGAGGTAACAGAGACGAGGGAGGCGGTTGGCGCTCTAATCCAGACAGACGTGACTCAGGCTTTGATAGGCGAGATGAAGGTCGGTGGGGTCGTGGAGGTGATGATGATTTCAGGAGGAGTGAACGAGATCATGACTCAGGACGAGAACGAGACTTTGGTCGTCGTGATGATCATAGAGATATGACTCGCCGTTCAGACAGGGGGTCAGTACAGTTTGTGTTTGTACTTGTGGAGATAATTTATTTGAGATTGCATCGTTTTGCATGAAAGTTTGCATTATAACATTGACACATGCAGCAAGGCTATTGGCGCCTGCTGCGGTGGGCAGTGGGGTTTCTCTTCTGGTAGTTTCATTGCTGCCAGATTCCATGAAGCTTTCCCTCCGCAGTGTCAGAGAGAAATCGTGTCCCCAGAGTAAGATCTGGTGTGGACTGAGTAGAGTATATACCTGACCTTGGTGTAGTTACTATGTGACTGTGAACACTGGGATAAACCATACACTATACAACCAGTATTAAATTTTTTTATCACTATGTTTGTGTAAATGTCTCAATGTCAATTCATCTGACTGTTTTTTTAGAGGTGATCCGTGGCGGCGTGAATCTCAGCCACCAAGGAGGGATGGCCCACCGCGAGGAGGTGGTCCTTCTAGGGACAGTGAAGATGTGTGGCGCAGAGGTGCGTTAATGCATTGGTGTCTAGGAATTTTTTTTGAAGAGTTCTTGAATGTCATAGTTGGTTAGTGTGGTCACCAGTAGAACCCAACGTGGCTTGGATGCACCTAACATTGCATGTACGAGTTAATTATTTTGAATGAGATGCTGTTTAAGCATTATGTTCTGTTACACCTCGTACTAGATGATAGGCAGTTTTCGCCCTTGCCATCGCATGCAGTGGTGTCGAGATAAATGTCTGCTACATTGTTTTCACTGAGGCCCACATCACTCGTACAATCTCTTATTTTGTTTACCTGTCCATTTCCAACTTTTCAGGTGGTGATAAGTCTCGAAAACCAGAGGACAAACCAAGTGATTCTGATGGCTGGAATACTGTGAGATACAACAAGTGAGAAAGGTGGGTGTTTATTAGTTTACCTGTGTGATTCCATGAAGCTTTCCCTCCGCAGTGTCAGAAATCGTGTCCCCAGAGTAAGATCTGGTGTGGGCTGAGTAGAGTATATACCTGACCTTGGTGTAGTCACTAGGTGACTGAACACTGGAATAAACCATACACTACAAGTTTTTTCACCTTGTCAGTTTGTTCGTTTTCTCCGAATTTTGGTGCTGATGACACATTTTGTGTTTTAGATCTGCAATCGAGTTTCATGATGACACTACTATAAACCAACGGCTTCCCAATATACCTAAGAGCTTGTTGAGATTACTGTTATTCTTTGTTATTTTGTTGGTATATTGATTTTTTTTTTATTTATTATACAACTTGGAATAAATTATGCATACACAAACAGTCAGGTGCTTTCCATTAAAAGTCTGCTCATTCATGGCTCAGTGTTTGTCTCAAGGGAATAATAATCAAAATCATGCTTGTGGTCATAATAAGCAAAGCAAAAAATATCCACCCTAAAAGGTTGTCCATAACTAGAGCTACTAATATCCACTCATCATTATCTTTTTCATCAAAAGGCATGTTTTTGTATGCTTCAGCTAGACGTTCGTCCTCAGTTTGTGATGGAGCTGGTGTACTAGCTGCCAGTGGACTTGCTGTGGTGTTCATGTTAGTTTCACAACTGTGGTCATCCACCTCGCTTGGAATGTTCTGGATAAATTAGTTAGATGGTTGGAAGTGGTAGGTCACCAAGTCAAATTTATTAATATCATTCTATGCCAATGAGGTCCTAGGGTAATAGGCTTTCATGGTGGTGGCAATAAGCTCTCATGGTGTATGACAACTTAGCCTGTGGCTCATCATAGTGATGCTTCACTTGAGGCACTTACCAGGGTTACTTGTTCTGATGTGGTGGTGTTGTCCAATGCACTTTCCTTGCGCATATTCAACAATCGTCTCATCATCTTCATTCTCTTCTTTTTCTTGGGAGTAATCCCTTGCATTGTAAAGGCTGTAAAAAGTGGCAGCTGCAAAAAATCAATGTAGGGGTTGAACAAACTGTTATTGCTCCCCTCGCTAAATGTCTACTATCTGGCTAAAGGTTGCCATGTTTCACTACCTGAGGTAAAGTGATCCCCAGCCATTTTGGGAGTTTGCCGAGAAACATTTTGCGTATCCAGTGTGGTACAGGTTTCAGCTTTGGTCGTCGATGATGAAGGTTTTCTATGACGATGGCAATAAGTAGGGAGACAGATATCATTCCCATGATGATCACCAGGTATATCCCTGCAGGCAGGTGGAGTAAGGTTCTCACATAGTAAACTACTATACCTACTAGGTCTATGGGTTCTTCCTACAGCTGCTAACAGTCTAATTTTTTGCACACCTCATCCAGAAACACCTCCTGGTACATCCATTTCATATATGTCTTTATGGTGACTAGGGATGACAATCCAATGTAGGACACATTGCATACAGTGTGTGTGCACCATGCGGTCAAATATTGTAAAACGCACACTGTACAATGGGGGTAAGCTATTGTACTGTATAGGGGCTTATGTTCACTGGCACAGACATGCCAACTTACCCATGACAGGGGGCTTATGTTCACTGGCACAGACATGCCAACTTACCCATGACAGGTGTGTAGTCTGAAGTCTTGGGGATGTTTTCATTGACAAGAATGGCAAACACAAACACTGTCAACAGTATTCCTAGACCAAAGCTGACTTTTTCTCCGCTGTCTGCTGGCAGTATAAACAAACCAATGCCAAGGCTGTTTAGAAGGATACAGGGAATAATAATGTTTAACCAGTAGTACAAGGCTTTTCTCTTCAATTTGATGGTGATATCTATGAGTGTGTAGCTCATGTTGAGGTCCGGGTAAAACTGAACCTCCCGAGTAATATTAGTGTGTATAAGTTCCCAGGCACCGCTAACTGTGTATCTGTCAAGGTTGGCATGTGTGTCCATCAGCGTGTAGTTTACCTGCACAAATTATACCTCACATAGTTATTTTGGCTACATTCCATATACATAATTACCTGACTAGCTTTGTGCAATAAATAACATTACATGTGCTTTACACCAGAATATTGTTAGCTGGACTTTGATATCCTCTAAAGAGTTTTATCATGAAAACCCTCAGTATAACCTCAAGACTCAAACATAAAGTAGTGCATTTGTTTTTGTCGCTGAATATAGAGGCACAATATTTTATTATCGACTACTGGTTTATGGAGTTATCTCCTCGAAGATGCCAAGAGGGCAACTTCACAAATAAAAGTTTTATTCACACCCAAACACTAATTATTAAGACTACATCGCTACTGTTTTCGATATGCAAGAAACTATTCCTAAACTTTTGTGCATTTCTGCTCATTTTTTGAAAGATACCAAACCCAGAAGATACTTTTGGATTCCAATTTTTTCTCAAAAATTTGCATTTGCTTTTTTGTTGTTTAAACAAACACTAGACTACTCAGAATGTATATTGTCTGTACATTACCTCTGCACACGTGGCGTTAGTAGGTGATCCATAGCCACTTACTTGACATTTCCCATGCACCTATTTCATCCGTTGAGCTATATGAGCTAACAACCCTATTATTGTCTCACTTGGTGTCCACACACTTTCCCTTTATACCTGCTCATCCATTGTTTACTAGCCCTTTATACCTGCTCATCCATTGCTTACTAGTGAAAGCAAAGTGACTAAAACATCTCTCTTTTTTATATGCCAACTTGTCAGGGATGACCAGGTGATCAAATTACCTGTTTACTGTGATACCCTACTGACCCAATGGTCACATGACTTACCTGATCACTGTGATACCCCCATGGACCAATGGTCACATGACTTACCTGATCACTGTGATACCCCCATGGACCAATAGTCAGTGAGCACGATTGATAGTCAAATGGAAAGTAGGTGACGTCTATGATGCACGGGCTGAGCAAAGTTGCAGACGGCCACCAGTCCATAGCCCCAGTGTACTGCAGAGGTACTCTGTCAAAGGAAGTCACATATCCAGAATCGTCAGAGCTACAAAGGAAACAGCACATGCTAGACGACACAGCGGCCCAATTGCAGCATTTCTTAGTAAACTCAGCTAAAGCGTTTTGAGTTTTCATCTAAAAGTAAATGTAACAACTTATTGTCGGCATTAATCAGCCACTGCTTCAGAAATAATAAAATTTGTATAATCAAACAAGTTGAGCCATACTGACAAACAGGTGTCACCTGATACCTTTGGTAAAGAAATGTGTCGGGGAGCCAAAGCATGCGATTAGGTATGATCAGTGTTTCAATGTCTCCATATTCAGATGGCTCCCATGTGAGGCGTTCATCAGTCCATCTCTTCAATGTTATACCAACATTATATGACAAGTGTGCACTTATTAGTACAGTGCAGGGTACAGGCAGTAGTAAAGGGTTAAAAATGTAGAAGCGTGTGAAGATCAGTAAAACAGAAAAATATGTACTACAGATAGAAACTACTTGTAGCAACTTGATAAAAAAAGTTTACCACGGGTGGGGTTCGAACCCACGCGGACATACGTCCATTGGATCTTAAGTCCAACGCCTTAACCACTCGGCCACCATGGTTCACGTGATCTCAATGGTTAAATTATTTAATTGACTGCGTTGGTTTATGTTGGGCAATAGCTACGAGCATGATTGTGCATGACTTCGCTTACGTACATGTATCAACGATAATAGTCTACCATCTTTGCATGTATGTACCAGAGCAGTATATACGGCCTTGGTATGTAGCAAATAGAGCAGATGTGCCCTTTGCCATTCCTGGTTGATGGTATATCACGGCAACAACGATTGAGCATTTCACCTGATTGGGAGTTATCAGTAGAAGACATGACAGATCCAAGCAATAAAAACATACTCTTGCGCCTGATTTGGCTACTATGGCATTTCAGAGGGTACTTACATGTGGTAGCCACACAAAACTTGTAAGTAACTGATCTACTTCATTCTACAATCGAAAGAAATGGTAACCAGTTGTACTGAGATATGTTATTACGTGTATATACTTTGTGTGGCCATTAAAATACTCGGTAACTGCTGCAGCAGCTGCAATAATTAAACGTGTCCACTCACCAGCTGAATGCTTAGAAGCCTGTAACCAAAACTAACTTCAACGCTTTTAGACATGTTGAGTACAGGCCTGGCCACTAAGTCATATTCACTGCAAGTAACAGAAGCTCTGCATTTGTCGTAGGTATTGTATATGATATGATGTATGTAATGTATGTACTGTGTATGATGTATGTAGTGTATGATGTATGTAGTGTATTACACTGTGTATGATGTATGTAATGTATGTACTGTGTATGATGTATGTAATGTATGTACTGTGTATGATGTATGTAGTGTAATTTACTGTACATATAGTGTATGTAGTATATGTACGTAATGTATATGTAGTATATGTAAAAATATATGGTATATGTTATATATATATTACATGTAATTTATATTGCGGATGTATATATAAATACATACAGTATATAGCCTATGTATGTATATGATATGTATGCTGAATGGAGCACGTATATTAATATATATGGTTGTTGACCTTGCAAGGAATGTTAGTGGAATGCATTATGTACTACTTGCCACAATGTAATGAGAGTTCTTTCATTCACAATTTCTGAAATGACTTTCGCAAAACTTGTCCAAGTAACATAGAAATTGCTGCAAGTTTCCCAATTTTTTCTTTTTCGGCAGATTTATAGCAACCCCATCTTATATTGTTCTACAGGGTCCCAAAAGGCAGCCTTCATAAGATTGTGTAGGCAGCACCCTATACCCACACCTTGTGTCAATCCTCCACTCTCTAAACGAATCGATGTCTCCTTGTGTAACATGGAGCATGAAATCAAGCAGCCATTTTATTTTACACTCATGTAGGACCAGGAGAAAAGTGACCGATAATTGACCCTAAAGAGCCAGAGCCAAGGCTAAGCTAGCATTCAATAACCTAGCCTAAGTTTTAGGCCAACGTGTGAGGCATATGTTTATTTTCATTGAAATATAAATGGATTTTATATTTTAATGTGTATATTACTTGGAATATGCTGTGCGTTTCTTTATTGGTAGTTGCATGCCCCACTATTATCTTGGCAACTTTTAAATGGATTTCATTGGATGATTGGTTTAGTGGGCGGGGTTTTTTGTGCAGGTACAAAAACAGCACAACAAACTCCGCCCACTACACCAATCATCCAATGAAATCCAATTTAAAAGTTGCCAAGATAATAATGGGGCATGCAACTCCCAATAAAGAAACGCACAGCATATTTCAAGTAAAATACACATTAAAATATAAACCCATTTATATTTCAATGAAAATACACATATGCCTCAAATGTTGGCCTAAAACTTAGGCTAACAATAACCATTTTATCTAAGTGAAGAAATCTTTCTTCACTTAGCATTGTATTAGTCTCTCATGTACACTAAATGCATCTCAGAGAATTTGCAGCTCGGCAAGTATAGATCTCCCCCCCCTTCCCCCTCTCTCCCCAATGCTTGTATTATAACTTTTGCATCAAATTCTTCTCTCAGTTAAATAACATATAAACTAACTCAAATAGAACTTTGATGAGGGTAGACTCTGCATTCATTCTATTTTTGCTGTTCGGCACTTCTGGTACAACATTCTCTACCACGGCAGCTGCACTGCTGTCAATACCTTCCATCGGGGTGACATCAAATATGGGCACTACAACAATCACATTACTGACTCGACTCCCCTTTGAGCTTGTTGTCAAATGGATTAGTTTTACTAGGACAAATACGAGATTATGGCAATGAAAAAACAATTTGGGATTAATGGGAATCTGCACTTGTAAGAGTACATACACCAGGAGTCGCTAGAGTTTCCAGAAACAAATGACTAAACTTGTGTAATTATAACATATAATTGTTTTTGGTGGGACTTCTAAAGCTGTAAAAGTAAATCATTTTTTTACCCTGAAACAAAATTTTTTGTGTCGGCATTTGGAGATGAATCAGAAAACTTCAGTTGAAATAGTTTATCAAACTGGTTTGCTAACAAATGTTAATTAATAACGCTGCCGTGGTCTGCTGCCGTGGTCTGATCGCTGTTTGTAAAACCAAATGACATTTGAAAAAGATCATTGCAGTACCCATCGTGAAGACGCAGCTTGATTTGACAAAAAATCAAGCTCCAGTCTGAAAATTTGTTTAACTGCAGGTTACAATCTCTTGACTGCAGGCTACAATCTCTTGACTGCAGGCTACAATCTCTTGACTGCAGGCTACAACCTCTTGACTGCAGGCTACAATCTCTTGACTGCAGGCTACAATCTCTTGACTGCAGGCTACAATCTCTTGACTGCAGGCTACAATCTCTAGACTGCAGGCTACAATCTCTTGACTGCAGGCTACAATCTCATGACTGCAGGCTACAATCTCTTGACTGCACGCTGCAATCTCTAGACTGCAGGCTACAATCTCTTGACTGCACGCTACAATCTCTTGCACTAAATGAAAAACTTATTTTTTTGTCCATAAAAAATTCTTAAAAATTATTTATAATCGAAGCTGCTGCAGTTTTCTATGTCAAGCTGGACATATAAGACAATGCTACGAGTTGAATGAATAAAAAGATATAGCACTCACGTGATGGGGTGGGGAAAGCAAACATTTCTGAGCTAACCGTGGCTGGTAAGAATATAAGAGAAATGTACAATACTCTTACAGCGGATAGATGCCTCCCGCCATCCATGCTTTCATGAAAAAAGCAGCCGTAACTTTAGCGCAGCCTCGTTTTGTTGGCACCCAAAGCTGCTAGTCAAGTCTGTGATTGGAAACTCTACGCAATGGTTGTAATAATGTTGTTTTAAAAATGTTGAATTGAACAATAACCATTCAATAAATTAATTGCCCTTGTATAAAACAATCAACTGTTATTAATAACTGAGATGTAATAGGCGAGTGCCTGCTTCATTGCTTTCAATAGAATAGAGCAATTTTGAAACACCAACCCATGTGTGTGTCTTAGGCAAAGTTGTGTTGGGCATTATTGGTGAATAATTTGTGTTTATTTTATGTGAACTTGAGGGAGAGCAAGTAGGCGTAGCGCAAACTTGCAGCTTCGAGCACCTGTAATATGAGCTAAATCAGACAATAAGTGTCAACTTTGATTTGTTTTCACTGTTACTGTATTTCATAATGATAATAGCAAATGCTGTTTATTGTATTTTATTATTATTACAGGGCACAAAAAGAGGACAACTGCCAAAGCACCAGAAAGTTTTATGTTAAATTTTATGATTAGAGGTTGTTTCATGCTTGCAATAAAAGCAAGAACTCCACATTTTTGAAACCTGTCAACTTTCCCACTTCTTGTCTCTTTCCGTTATCGCTCCCCTACCCCCAACAACGTGGATGTGAGAGGTATTTGCAATGGAAGACATTAGTAAATGATGGTTACAATAGCTAGAGTAAGCAATCAATGCTCCTAAATTAAGGTCGAACAATCTAGCCTACTTTGTGGGACTACTTAGCTGACATGCAGTTGATAGACATTTATCTCTATGTCTATAAACCAGCCAATCAGCAGCCGCTAATAATTTACTGCTTTAGTTTAGTGGGAAGCACTGGCCATAGAATTATCTTCCCTCAATCTATGGCAGTTTGCCAACTCGTACAATGAAGTTCATGAATGTGTAGGTAATTCCATAAAGAACCAGGTTGACAAGCAGTCCTTTATGTACACAGAAGTGTGTGTGAGTGCAAATGTTATATATAAACGTGTTGGACTACACAGCATGGCAAATCAATTGGCTCGTGTACAACCATCCTCAGAAAACTGGTCAAACGGGTGAGAGGTCATCTCAATCTGAGGCTCACTGAAGAGGATGATGGCTTGTAGAAAATTAAATAACATTCAGCTTCTCCAGAGATGGAGAGAATGGTCGTAAAATGAACACGAAGCAATGAAGTCACTTCCTTGCATGTGACACCAGTCTGCTCCGTAGGCTAACGATTCATGCTCCATGTGTGAGGTGACCACACGATGTGTCGCTGCAAAGTATAAACATAGAGATAACATAGATGTATACGTAACCATATGCATGGATACATGCATTTACATTGATACATAGAGATATACATAGATATATACATATATATTGATACATAGAGATATACATAGAGATATACATATATATTGATACATAGAGATATACATATATATTGATACATATAGGTATACATAGATATATACATATATATTGATACATAGAGATATACATAGAGATATACATATATATTGATACATAGAGATATACATAGATATATACATAGATATATACATAGATATATACATATATATTGATACATAGAGATATACATAGAGATATACATATATATTGATACATAGAGATATACATAGATATATACATATATATTGATACATAGAGATATACATAGATATATACATATATATTGATACATAGAGATATACATAGATATATACATAGATATATACATAGATATACACATATATACTGATACATAGAGATATACATAGAGATATACATATATATTGATACATAGAGATATACATAGATATATACATATATATTGATACATAGAGATATACATAGATATATACATATATATTGATACATAGAGATATACATAGAGATATACATATATATTGATACATAGAGATATACATAGATATATACATATATATTGATACATAGATATATACATAGATATAAACATATATATTGATACATAGAGATATACATAGAGATATACATATATATTGATACATAGAGATATACATAGAGATATACATATATATTGATACATAGAGATATACATAGATATATACATATATATTGATACATAGAGGTATACATATATATTGATACATAGAGGTATACATAGATATATACATATATATTGATACATAGAGATATACATAGAGATATACATATATATTGATACATAGAGATATACATAGAGATATACATATATATTGATACATAGATATATACATAGATATATACATATATATTGATACATAGAGATATACGTAGATATATACATATATATTGATACATAGATATATACATATATATTGATACATAGAGATATACATAGATATATACATATATATTGATACATAGAGGTATACATAGATATATACATATATATTGATACATAGAGGTATACATAGATATATACATATATATTGATACATAGAGATATACATAGAGATATACATATATATTGATACATAGAGATATACATAGATATATACATATATATTGATACATAGAGATATACATAGATATACACATATATATTGATACATAGAGATATACATAGATATATACCTATATATTGATACATAGAGATATACATAGATAGATACATTTACATTGATGCATGAGATATACACATGCTGAGAATAACAGAGATGGGGTCTAGCTGTATGTTTTGGTAGCTCTATGGTTTGGTGGCTCTATGTTCAGGTAAAACTCTTTCCATAACAAAGTGTTACTGTGCAGCTTCATTAAAGATGGCCACTAAATTCAATGAGTCATTTTTGCTTATTTATTTGGTAATAAATTACTTCTTTCTTTGTTACTTTAGTCAAGTTTAGTTTATATACTGACAAAACAATAAAAGTTACCTTCAACCCAGGTACTAAATCAATTCTAGAAATAGTATTTACCAGATCATCAAACTAATTTGCAAGAACATAGACCCACCAAAACATTGAGCATTCGCGAAAAAATGTAGGTTTGTGATACAGGTTGTTGAATTTGGTACTATGCGCCCACACTAATCGGTAAAACCGCTAATCACAAGAGTGAATATATAGAGATAACATATAGATGAGACAGTATTAACACAGACGAGATGGAGATGAGAAATATACGAGACAGAGGTGAGAAACAGATGAGATAGTGATGAGATAGAGCTGAGATAGAGGTGAAATAGATAGAGGTGAGACAGAGGTGAGACAAAGGTGAGATAGTGATGACACAGAGGTGAGAAAAAGATAAGATAGGGATGAAATAATGATCCGACGGAGAGGAGACCGAGATGAGATAGAGAGGAGACAGAAGTAAAATGAAGATGAGATAGAGATGAAATAAATATACGACAGAAATAAAATAGAGATGAGATAGAGGTGAAATGGAGGTGAGACAGAGGTGAGACGGAGATGAAACTGAGATGAAACAGAAATGAGATAAAGGTGAGATAGAGATAAGATAGAGATAATACAGAGGTAAGGCAGAGATGAGATAGGGTGAGATAAAGGTGAGATAGAGGTAAGACAGGTGGGATAGAGATGAGAGAGATATAATACAGAGGTGAGGCGGAGATGAGACAGAGTGAGACAGAGGTGAGAAAGAGGTGAGATGGAGATAAGATAGAAGTGAGTTAAAGATGGGACAGAGGTGAGATAGAGTAACACAGAGACGGAATAGAGGTGAGATGGAGCCGAGACAGAGGGGAGAAAGAGGTGAAATAGAAATGAGACAGAAGGAAGATGGAGATAAGCCGAGATGAGAAAAAGGTGAGATAGAGACAAGACAGAGGTGAGACAGAGGCAAGGTAAAGATGGGATAGAGGTGAGATAGAGGTGAGATAGAGCTGAGATAGAGGTGAGACAGAGATAAGAAGAGGTGAGAGAGATGAGAAAGAAATGAGACAGCGGTAAGATAGAGGTGAGACAGAGCTGAGATAGAGGTGAGACAGAGATGAGGCAGAAGTGAGATAGAGATGGGATGGAAGTGAGATAGAGGTGAGGCAGAATTGAGGTAGAGATGACACAGAGAAGAGATAAAGATAGGATAGAGATGAGATAGATACGATGACATATGGATTCAACTAACTGTTATCTTCAGAAGAAAAGTCTATGATGTGAAATCCATTGTGCATCGCTGCCGCTAGTAACTTGTCAGCGTGTGGAGACCATTTGAGTCTCCAAACTCCGCCCCCTACATGGATATCAGCCATTGGTGCCTTCAACTGTCTTGTATCCCAGAGTAGCACATGCTCATCGTAGCTACAGACACATACAACCCGCGCCTTTACAAGCCATGATATATAGCTTCAGATCGAAAGTCTAAGACCTGAGGTCTACGGTTAGATTTGACTCCATCACTCCGAGTGAATGACGCTGGTTGGCCTACTGATGCTACAAATTTAGTCTGTTGAAGCCGTCTCTATTCTGTATACACAAACATACCTGCCACTGGCCATTAGGTTCACTTTGAAGGGATGACAATGTAAACTACACACACCCATAGAATGTTTCCTGCTAGTAAATATCGGCATTGTTGGGCTTCTTATGTCCCAGCCTTTCAACTTGCAGTCGTCTCCACCTGACACCAAACAATATCACACTAGTAACAGACAGGAGATATGCCCAAAAGTTGATTGTGCGCTGAAGGATGTACATCAAGGGACCCACCTGACCAGACTATGTTAGTATCCCAGTAGTTGTAAGCAGTAATCCAAGCTTCAAAGTCATGCGCCTTCCATTGATTCAAACAACTGCCATCTTCAATAATAGATATTTCACCTGTGGAGCCGCTAACAGCCATCTGTGCTTTGCCGCTTGCGCTATAAGTATAGGTAATGCGCAATATTTCTCTAAATGATAATAAAATCATAATAGCTTTTGCTGTCGGCCAAAAAGCTTTAACAAAAGTATATGATTGGTTACATACTTTACTCGAGTTGACCAATCCAATGACAGCGCTAGCCCATCAGAAGTCACCGATATATCTTTAGATCTGACTAGTTCGGTGCAGTCATCAGTCTGTGTTACAGAGAACACACCAACAGACCCTACAAGTACAGCATGAGTGAGTGGCAGTAGATATAAAGTTGTGCAGACGATAATTACATGATGTGTGAATGAAACTGACCAGAGGCAAATGCCACAGCGAGTGTGGGCACTGCTGTAGAATAGCACCATTTCTGATCCAGCACTGCAGGACAATCCAATGAGTGCAAGAGTTTTAACTTCTCCTCTTCTAGTCTGAATAAATAGATCCTACCCAGTCGCTCCGTCTCAGGGGATTCCTACAGAGTATAGTGCTACAGGCGTAGTGCTACAGGCGTAGTGCTACAGGTATAGTGCTACAGGTGTAGTGCTACAGATGTAGTGCTACAGGCGTAGTGCTACAGGCGTAGTGCTACAGGTATAGTGCTACAGGTGTAGTGCTACAGGTGTAGTGCTACAGGTGTAGTGCTACAGGTGTAGTATGAACAGTCAACGCTACAGCAAAATCCACTCACCTGCCTCAACAAGTACAGATGTTCAATCTATGGCAGATAGCTGCTATTATTGTAAATATATTAACAGCTATTGTTATCTGTTAGATATAATTGTTTAAAATCTCCAAAATGCAGATAAAATTGACAATAGTTCCAGCTAATGTTGGTAGTTTTCTCCTCTTACACTAATTCTGTAAAAGCTTCCAGTTATGTCATACTGGTGTTGATTGACATGACAAGGAAGAATGACTACCTGCTGTTCACTGTCAGCCTGTGTATTCTTTAGCTGATAGGTACCACATACAAACAGATCTGTATAGTCAGCAGTAGGACACCATTCAACGGAGTCAGCGCTGTACTCGGTATCAAATCTATCAACCGCAGTGGCAGCAGTGATCTCACAAGCTGCCATTTGATCTCTCACTCAAGGATTATCTATGGACACAGGCAGAATGTCACAGAATACAACTGGTAGTAAATGAATTATGGTAGGCTAGTAATAGTAGGGCCTCACTGCAAATGATGTCAACACAATAGGCGATTGAGTAGAAGGTTGGAGCAATGGAATGTTTAGAGCAAAGAAATTAGTATATTTGATATAAAGGTATAAGGGATACACAATGGTACAAGTACATATGCTACATGCCATGATAAATAACGTGCAATAATATCCTACAAAAGAAATAGCTCGTTACATAATTATAAAAAATGTTCTAAAAAATTCCTTTCTCTCTAATAATGTTACAAATTAAGGCGAGTACAAAAAGCTGTAAGAGTAGCCAATCAAACATTAGCTAATATACGGTCCCTCCCGCTTTAATATTTGAGATTATGTGACAGCCATTACAGTTGGTGTATTGTTCAGTTAACTCCCCGATTAATCCTGTCTAGTTCACTCATGCATTCCCTAGTTAACACTCTGGCATGGATAATTCCCCTCTTGAGTCTCTCTGCAGCCAGCTTATTGCCGGCGTAAGTAGGTCTAACGTCTCTACCCAGTTCCTCAATGACGGTGAGTAGAGCTGCATATTTAGTCTGCTGTTGAATGATGGATGTATCAGCCACTTGTTGAACAGCTTGCTGTGCCATTGCTACGGGAGTGGACGGTTTACTTATAACAGAGGCAGGGGATTTGGTGTTACCCCGTCCCAGGGGTGGTGCGGGGGATGCTCGGCTACCAGCGGGAGAGTTGCTATAATCAATTACTTGTATATCATCAGACATCTTTTTGGCTGCAATTATCTACAAGAAATAGCAGCGATTTAGGCACTGATATTAAAAGCAAACACAAAATAGCAATTCTCCGTGCTGTTAACCAAGCATCTCACAAATTTTCAGTTTTACACTTTTGGACTAAAAGAATATTTTCCTTGTAAACTCCAAAAATGTGCTGTGCTTCAGCACAGTCAATATTATTCCAACAAATACCAAAATGGTCTCTACGCTAAATAACATATTCTTAAATTTCCAGCAAATACAAGCGCATATGATATAAATCAGTTAGATATCTCAACAGTAATGATCCGACAGCAAGCTAAATGTAGCTTTATCTTGTTGTAGCTTGTGCAAAAGTAATGTACTAGTTACAATAATCACTTCCATGTCTATTCTCTAGTTTCACTATGAATGAATGAAGATAGTCATTATTGATAGGACACTTTAATGGTATAGAGCTAGTGATGAAGATTGGGATCCACTGAAATATTTATTTTAAAATTCATTTTGGCACAATCTGACATCAGTAGAATATACTTCACAGGTAACTGGTTTAGATGTACTGTTATTACACTACTACTGTTGCCAACTGTTAATAGTTATAGGACTTTGGGTCTTTGATAGAAGAAAACCTTATGCAACACCCATTTTATGTAGTATTCATATTAATTGCTATTAAATCGATGCTAATAATACTACATTTACCCCGTTACTGCGAAGGATCGTTTCCGGCATCAACTCGCAGCTCCTGATCTTATTTGGGAGATGCAGCTACAATTATTTCGAGTAGCTATCAAAGCAACACCCTATACCCAATAAATATTAATAATAATACTAAATAATAACAATAGTATAAAAAGGACATTTGACACAGAAAAGACTTTCTATTAGCAGTTAATTCACTCTTGTGTATATCTAGAATTCACATCTACCATTCTCTAACTCCAACCAGCACTACCAACTCCTTATCTTCAATACAGAAAGCAGCTATGCGGCTAATATGGCGAACATCTACTTTTCTGGCAATACAAAGATGATATTTTAATATTACCACTGCTATTAAACCAGACATATTATCCTTACCCTTTTTCTCTAAATATTTCACTCACCTAACTGGGTTTTATATCAATAACAACAATTGTCCTTATTATCTAGATATTCTCTCCACTCAAGTTACCACTCATCACAACACGAGAACAACACGACACCATCATACACTACCTGGCTCCGCTCACCACGATTACCTCAGCCACCACATACAGTGCTCTTTCAATTCATTACCTTGCCCGATTTGAATTTTAACACTTCTAAAATTCAAAAGTTCTCAAAGAATGTTCTTATTATGCCGAATTTTTAGACCTTTTGATACACGTAAACTTGAACCGTCTGTCAGTGTCAACTAAAACTTTTGTATGATTGTCAATTTTGATAGTGTGAAAGTGGCACAATACGAAAAAAAATTGTTAGTTTGACCACAATAAATATCGATATTAGAAAAGCAAGATCATAATCATTATTATTATCATAATTATAATAATTATTATGATAATAATAATAATAATTAATAATGTGCAACATTACTAATTTTTTTTATTAATAATCGTAATATGCAATGTAATATACAATATAATATTTAGTATTATTAATACTAATATTTATTATTAATAAGAAAAACCCTAATAAAAATAAGAAACTGATCTACTGCAAAAAAATTGGTGGGTTTTGGACCACTTTTAGAAAATCTATGTGGTGCTTTGTGGTTGGTAGTGTTGTTGTTGATGTTCAAACAACAAAAACAAAACACAACATAAATTTCCTAAAAGTGGCCAAAAACCCACCAAATATTTTGCAGTAGGTCTGTGAAAAATAATGATTAATGAAGATCATTAACAACCAATCAATAAAAATCAGCAACCACTAACACTGGGAGCAGTGATAGATTATAATAATAAAAGAAACAACCACGCCAACAGCAGTAACACAACAACATAAACAACAAACACACACAATGAGAGTCATCAGTCAGTGACAGTCAGTCATCACAGTGGTAGCAATAGTAGTATAACTATTATTAGCAGTAATTATTATTTGCAACAATAATAATAATAATCAACAATACTAGCGGGCCAGTAATAACAATCAATTATTATCAATGAATCTAATCTAATAATAATAATCAATAGGCTAACTACTATTATAATTATTATTATTATCATCATAATAATAATCATCATCATAGAAATAATTAAAAATTAATTATAATTAATACAACAACAAAAACTTCAATTACTTATTTTTTTATTATTATTACTATTACTACCACTACAACAACAACAACAACAACAACAACAACAACAACAACAACAACAACAACAACAACAACAACAACAACAGTAAATTACTGAGTAATCAAGCAAGTAAATAACTTCAAGTTGAATTTGAACATCATGTATGTAATGTATATATGTAATAGTTTATGTATGTAGTAGTACCTGAAGTTGAAATTTTAGTTGGCTGTTTGTTAGACAACAACAATGTGGGCAGCAGTTAATTAATTGTGACAGCTGAATACAACAAAAATCAAAAAAAAATTTTGTTCATCATAAAGGGAGCCAGAGACTTCGCCTATAAGATATTACGGCTTCAGGATACTTCGTCTACTAGATACTAGGACTAAAAGACGTTTCGCCTACAAGATAATAGGTCTACAAGAGGTTACGTCTAAAATCTGGGATGTTACGTCTAAAATCTCGGAATGTTACGTCTAAACGTATGTACTACATTACTGAAACTGTGGAAGGACAACTCCTGTATTCGTGCATAATTTATTATCAGCAGTGAATAATAGTTTCAACTTCTACTAAAGAGCCTGGATTAGATTTAATCAAACTATCTGCTTCTATAAATGGTTGTCACATAACATAATTGCTTATATCCCCATAAACATGCATAAGTAGGTAATTTCACAAATGTAAAACAAATGCGGTTGTCTTTTATCAGCAAGACTTGGTCAACTTTATTCCATCACTGTTTAATAATATCAAGATTCTCGATTCCAACTTTGAATTTAAAATGCAGTAAAATTTTTGTCGTGCATTGTTAGATTCCAGATTTTTTCTATAACACAATACTGCCAATTTTCTCCTGAACTTGGTCGCCATGCAATTCTACCTTAACCGAAGATAATATTTCACAGTCACCTTTATTTTTGGATGCCATAACCAGTGTATGAGTCAACAGACTTAGAACTCTAATATCAACTGCTCTAAACAGATACATTTATAGATCTTCAACAGCAATGTCCTGTTTAAAACTATATTTACTCTTCACGCAAATTCCTTTGATTGACAACTTAGAGATAAAGTCAAATAAAATAAAAAGTAAATTGACAGTATTATCATATAAATAAAAGCACGAACTTTCCTTTAGAACTCCACAAAACTCTCTCACTTCTGTGTGACTTTATTGGTATGTGTAGTAGCTGATGGGGTTTCAAACTAAATTCTGCATATCAGTTCTACAGAAAACATGTAAAGAGCAAGCAACAGAAAAATAAGTATACTTCAATTTTCGAAAAAGTCATTCTAGCTGACACATAAATGAACAATCAAAATACAAAACTGACAACTTTAAAAACAGCAAGTTGATGAAGCAAAAAAAATTAGATATCCCAGCCTAATCAGACAATTCCTTCTCCTGATTCATCACACAAAAGACGCATCAGAAAAAATCAATCCTTGAGACAACTAGTCTTCACAGCTCTGTCTGCAAGCAGAAAAATTTCAATGACATGTATAACTAATTAAAATAAGTACGTCGATGGAAAAAGATGGCAGTTGCTTGGCAAAGGCTGGTCATATTATAGCATTAAATAGCAATGCCATAACATAAAGCTACCAGGTGTATAATAATTCATACGCGGCCAGCATTTTTCATAAAATCACTCCATTATCTTTTGATAAAAAAATTATAAATGAAATGGAGAAATATGATTAGTTAAACAGGAAACGCAAAACTGTTTAGCGATCTTTCACTGAATAGTGGCAATAGCCTCCTGCTAACTCTTGCTCTGGCAGTATTATTAATTGGTAAGCCAAACAACATTACTCATTCATCCAATTTATCATTAGAAATAACGACTGACTAAAACATTAGCTTGCTTCGACATATTACCAACGGCTTATGTGACAGAAATGATGTTGATGCAAAGGCTCAAGAGAACCCTGTAACTTTTAAAAGTTTTTGATAAAACAATTTTAACAAAAAACATTATACCCACAAATACTGTAAGGAGAAGCTACAATTTTGCATAACAAGCTTGTTTAATTGACGGTACAAATAAATGATGACGTGTGCAGCAAAGTCCTGCTTCCATAACCAAAATGTATTGTATAGTGGAAGTAATTTAGATGCAAAGCGCATTGTCATCCATTAGTAACATTGATCATAATGCTCAAAATCATTTTATGCATGTTTAGTGATTCAATAAAATCAAGTTTTGCAATCGCAAAAGAACTAAGCAATTGTTGTATAAATAGTAATCAAAATGTGTTTGCTTGTGTGAACTTTTGCAAATTTCAGACCGATAGATTATTATTATTATTATTATTATTGCTATTACTTTCATTTTTATTATGAACAAGCTACAAAAACACAATGTGTTCAACTGTTGATTTTACTATTATTATATATCATATATTACTTTGTGAAAAAACAATAATTACAAGTAGTATTGAATTTACACTCGACAATAATAATAAAATGAATGGTGGATGTAATGAAATTTTTTATAACCAGTTGCACTAGAAACTGGGAAGTAACTCCCGCCAGGTCATTATTGATATTATATTTACATGATATTACTTTTGCTTCTGAAGCTTAGAATGCATGGTTTAGACCAAATTAGTCACCAAAGTGCAGATGAAGCATAAAAAAACTGGAAAAACTTACCACTACTACTACTGGATAAATATCCTATTATTGCCTGTAGTTACACTGACTTGTCAGTGTGGTGAGTACTGCCATTACTTCATTATATGAGCCTGAAACAAGGTACAGGTAGAATGTTATAGTATACCTACATGTGTAGATAAGTTGATGTGATACAAAACATACGTAGACATCACTTACAACATAACATAAAAATGTGGAAATTCCCTTAGTACTAAAGACAAAAACTTCAAATTTACCGTAAAAAGTAATCTTTGGCTCTGGCACACTGTCAGCTATGAAAGTAAAATGGCTCTCTTCGGCATCAGATTAAACTTTAAACACGCTTTCCATTTTTCTTATAAAAACGATCCTAAAACAAAAGATTATAGAATATATGAATTGCCATGCCCACAAACAGGTACACTACAAGCATATTCCTTAAAGGGCCTAGGACGCCTAATTTGAAGAGGATTTGGTTAAATTTAAACTTTTTGAGACTGAAATGCGTTCAAAACATTATCTGGAGTTGCCCTCTCACCAGTAAGGCAATTCCTATAGAGACAGCACTCACCAAGACGCAATTTTTCCCCAGAAGACGAAACAAGTTACATAAAGCTATAAAGTGAGTTTTCAAAATTTTGGCTCGATTGCGTAGAAGTACGGCACCTTTTTAGTGCTGTTTTTCTCTAGTCAGTAATTTTTCCCATCTTTGGTAAGCTCGCTATTATGTACCCACCGGCGTTCGCGTGATAGTGTTTGTGATCAAAATCAAAAGAATTAATGAAACATTTTTATCAAAATAATAATTTTCAAATAAAAAACTAATCAAACAATAAAATTAGTACAAGATTATAATAATAATAATGAAAGAAAAAAAACTTGGCCAAAATTATATTTCCGACCTTGTTTTTTTCTCACAACAATGATAAGAATTAAATTTGAAACAATGGCTATCTTTCCAAGAATAATAATAATAATAATTAAGATATTTAGAAGGTGGTTTTAAACTGAAAACCTAATTAAAATGGTACAAACTACTTCCTGGAATATACCGTACAATATCATAATGAAACTGCAGCTCGCAGAGAGCCCCTTATGTTGACAGTGTTGTCATAGACCTCCATAGACCTCTACAAACCCATTGCACTTTCGTTGCTGCAAGTGAGTTTTCTCAATAGTTTTACAATGCTTGATGAGAGAACAACTCTACACAAAAAGTGCGTCTTACAAAGCCCGTCCCAAGCCGTTTTATAATGAGCTTTTCAGTATTTGTTGGATAAAACAAGCAGAGTAGTCTCATTTTCATTTTGCGTTTTAGCCACAGGAAATCAAGATTTAACAAATTTGCACACCTACATGTACACAGCCAGGTATATCAACAGAGTTTTTCCTTCATTGTCAGACCAATCACAGAAAATCAGTTATAACCATGCCTGTAGTACAGGCTGTACAACATCCACTTTTTTCTTGTCCAAGCCTATCTTCAACATGGATCACCTATTGCAGGATGATAATCCTGCAAAAAATTAACAACAGATCATTCATTTTCAATGTATGAATAAAGCATTTATGCTAGTAGTACAGTAAGTTTAGAACCTTTCGCACTACTTTTTATGCAGATCCTGGCTAAAGATTATCATGATGACAAAAACATTTTTCAGTAAGTGTGGGAGTTGTCTACTTGAAAATGAACAACTCCAGTAATTGAAAAATGGAGATGAAAATTAGTCTCCACCACAACCACAACATCACCAAGTTGTGACATCCAGAGAACAAAACTCAAACGCAGTGAGTGAATGAATAAAGAGCTGAGCATGGTCAACGGTTAACACATACTGCATCATGTTTCTGCTTGAAAGAAATTCAGCTTCAAATTGGCCTATTAACCAAACTACTCAAATTACATATGTTGAACACAAGCATAATAATAATAAAGTGATAATAATGATAATAATTTAAATAATAATAATATAATAAGGGTTGTTGTTGTTACTTTCAATCAAGTACTTCTGCAAAAAAACTTATTCAGTTTTTTGGGTCAATCAGTTCAATATTCAATAACACAACAGTGGTCTTTCAAACTGCTGATACAACGTTTTGGGGTTTCAATATTACTTACCACTGGTAGTTCAGTTCAGGTTTTCCAGCAGCTGCACTATAACCACGGTGTTCTCCTTGGTACAGTTGAAACCAAAATGATGGAGACATGATATAGACGTAATATCCTAGTTTTTAAACGTAATATCCCAGATTTTAGACGTAATATCTTATAGGCGAAATCTCTAGTAGACCAAACCTCCAGAAGACGTAGTCTCTCATAGACGAAATCTCCTGAAGCCGTAGTATCTTGTAGGCGTAATATCACCCACCCATCATAAAGAGCAAATTTATTAAAAATTGTACTAAACTGAATCGCTGATTGTACAGATTTTCTGTCCTTCAAAGAGTAGTTCTGTGTATGAAGTTGCGAATGATTCCCTTGTGATCTGGGATGTGTAGTCTATCAGCCGTTTCCGTTACGAGAATCAACATCAACTGACAATGAGCAGTATTATTATTATTGGGATTAATTATGATGATGCTTGCTGCTAACAAAGAATACAAAACATTTACAACATAAAAATTAGTTGTTAGGGTGGAATAAAAATACGCTGTATTATTATACAATATCATATATATCCATACAAGTAAGTATATAAATTCATCCAATAAAGTGAACAACAACAACTACTACTACTACTACTGTAAAATGTAACTGTTGTTATTTATTTATTATAATAATAATAATAAATTATATTATTATTATAATAATAATAATAATAATAGTAGTAGACTAGATAGATAGTAGATAGATAAAAATCCCTTGTTGTTGTTTTTTAAGAAGTTGTGTTTGTTGTTCTAATTTATTTATTATTATTGGTAATAAATAATAATAAATCATAATAATGATTATAATGATTATTATTATGTAGATAATTATGTTGTTGATGATTATGTTGTAGTAGTTAGTATTATTATTTATTTATTAATGGTGATAATAATGTGAGGGACACCAGTACTTGTCAAACGTTTATTATTATTATCTACTCATACTTAGTCTAAGCTTTTGACTCAATATCATCTCACCCTTTGTTCTCTTTGTCTACGCAATTGTCTGAGATATTAACTCACTGTCTACGTACGATCTCAATATGTACTCACTTATGTTTGTCCCAGTTCTATTGCTACGGTGTCTATCTAGAACAGTTCTATGATGTGCCCAAATAATAATTATTACTATTTTCTGTTTATACTTTTTCCACGAAATAATTATATAAATGCATTTTGGTGCTAATGTAAGGGCAAGGCGTGGCTTGCCCCAAGATTTTCTCAGGCGTGGTTAAATAACTTGTACCCGCCTTCCCTGTATAAATATCTGTGTTGTTATAATAAAAATCAGAGTTAGCCTGGCTCTCAGAAGATTCTCTCTCTCAAGAAGCAAGCACAGCTAGAAGCAACATAACTACAAGCGCTGACCTGGTCGACTATTGGCAAGCACGAAGCTAGGTGGAAAGTGAGAACGGTTCGCCCTATCACTGCGTGTTCCCTCACCTGAGGTGAGAAATACGACACAACGCTTAGTGCCCTAATAGTTCGACTCATGCTAAATTCGGATTCGGGGAATCCAACACAAGTTAGGAAACAATAATTATAGTGCAATTATTATCGTCGGTCTTGACTGAGTCAGATTTGACTTCCAATAATTCCAGCACAATTATTGTCGGTGGCAACAGTTCGAAACAAACTATAAACTAGACAATCACTCCGCACGAGTATTGTCGGTGGCAACAGTTCGAAACAAACTATAAACTAAACCATAATTACAGCGCAATTATTGTCGGACATGAGCATGTTCGGACGCAGCCAATAATTATCAGAATAATTATTGTAAACTGCCAGCAATCAGATTCGGCCGCACCCAAAACTGCACAAGCCAATGTACGCACTGTAAACAATAATAGCACATTATTGAGCGCTGACTTAGGGTCGAGACAGAGCATATCGGGAGAGTGTACAGGTGGCTACCACCCAGACACGAAATCCTGTACAATAATAGTGGCCCAAAACCCACAAATTTCTGCAGTAGGCCTGTGCCTAGACCCTGCCCTTGGGTATAGGGAAGAAGGAGACGTCACGTTAGTTAGTTGTAAAAGTTAGAAAATGAATTAAACATAAAACTAAAATACTAAAAGCAGGAAGGTTCAATAGCCAGCATCAGCAATCTATTTTTAGGCTGGACTCCTAACTCTCTGGAAGTGCGATAGAAAAAGGCTTGGTGTATGAAACTTGTATTAAAAACTTGCACCAGAGGCACTGACCTAACCGCTGATCTCGTAAGGTGTCTGGATTGGGAGGAAATTAGGTGGATTTCAAAGTCAACCTTTAGAAAAGAATCATATTTGTCACGAACAATTTTACTAAACAGTTTATGATGGGCATCCCTCCGCCTGTCTCCTAATAAGGGCGACCCGAGCGCCTTTCTAGCCTCTGTTACACTGACGATTTCCCTTAGGCCACATATGAATCAGGTCGCCTGCCTCTGCACGTTCCCCAACTGTCCAACATGCTTTACCAAATGGGGACCCCAAGCCTCGGAAGCATAACCCAGGACCGGCAGACAAAACGAGAGGTATGCCACGAGTCTCACCTTCACCGGAGCGCCATCTAGGCTCTCTTGATCATTCCCAATTTCCAGAAGGCTTTACTGCTCACCATATTTATGTGAGAATCCCAATGTAAAGTGTTGCATATATTGACACCCAGATATTTAAACACTATCACTTGGATTAATGGTGTGTTGTTTAATGTGTACATTTGGTTTTTTATTAAAAGCTACAGTTTGGCACTTGGCGACATTGAATTGCATATGAGTTTGCTCAGCCTGTTTTTCTCCAATTGTAAGATCTTGCTGGAAATTATTATGATCTTCAGGAATGTTTGCTGCCATGTAGGCCAGCGCATCATCTGCGAATAGCTTTATAAATGGGAAGTCTAAAGAATTAACTATATCATTAATAAAGACCAGAAAAAGCAGTGGATCAAGGACAGATCCTTGAGACACTCCCGATATAACTGGCTGAGGCCTGGAATGTTGCCCCTTTGTTACAACCCTCTGGGCTCTAGCTGTCAGGAAGCTTTATATCCAACGTACAATCACTGGATGAAAGAACTTGGCTAGCATTTTCCTTGTGAGTAAGTTATGGTCAACTTTATCAAAGGCTTAGAAAAAATCTGAGACAGTTGCATGAACTGTTTGGTTTTTGTTGATATAGCTCATAGTCTCATTGAAAACTGTTACAAGTTGGATTGTACAAGAGAGCCCCCTTCTGAAACCAGGCTGCCTGTTATCAATGAAAGTTTCTAGATAAGTAGTTAGCTGGCCAGCATCTATTCTCTCTATTATTATAGTATAATTATAGTAATATTTGTAAACTATAATAGTATGGTAAGTAATAACATTGATAAATTTATGTTAAATCACTATCATCATCGTTATCACCATAAATTCATAGTTGATAATGCTTATTAATAATAATAATCGATCCAAATAATAATTATAGTAATATTAAATTTACAGTAATCTAAAACTTATTAATTATTACAATATTTACTAAATAATAATAATAATAGGTATTATTAGATTAAATTGTTAATAATTATGATTATTATTATTACAGATTAGTATACACTAGAAGTAATTGGTGGTTGTTACTTCATAATCATCATTGATTGGATCAAATTAATAATCGTTATAATAAATAACTTATGATTTAATTGTTGCTATGTGTAATTACATACTTAGATGTAAAAGTTACTATAGTACGAGTAGTAATTAGTTTTTATTATACCATTATAAAAAAAATTAAAGAAAAACTCATCTAATGTCACCATAAGGTTGTTAACAAGCAGCATAAGAGAGGATGACATTGTTTAAGGAGGCGATGTGCCTGTGGGAGACAGCTAATTATTATTGCATTTAACAATTAAATCTCTCACTGACTCACAACCTAAACTCAGGTGATGAGGTAGTTGCCTCTTTGTTAGATTACAGCAGATCTTTCAATAGTTTTCCACAGAAAGCTTATTCACATGAGAATGTATTGTGGTCATCAATGGACACTGCTCATCATTGTGTGAGGATACGTCAGAAGCAAGGTATGGTAAGGTTCATTCATTGCCCCTGCCTTGTTTCTGATATATAAAATAACCTACCTGTTCAAATTAAATAATGATAGGTGAAAATATTTATCAACGACCCAACCGATTGCAACACAACTTACAGAAGAGCCAAAATTCAAGAAGATCTTGTTTCTCTGGAACGATTAATAAAAGCTAAGTGAAAAACCCTTTACCTGCTTCAGTGCTAGTGTATCTGGAGATGGAATTTGACAGTCAACAATGATTTCACAGTGTTATCAAAGTAATTCCTACTTAGTAAGTTGGAGTGAAGTTGGAATTTGGCTGCAAGTATAGCCTCATTTTATCATATTTAGTGGTGAAGGCTTCCATATGACTCCACATCTCATTACTGAATGACACTCTATCTCAGCTACAAAATAATGCACACAAGTAGTTAATTAGCCCTATATTAGAATGCCAGTGCACTATGGGATTGAATCAGGCCAAAACTAACAGCAGGCATTTCCTAGATATATAGGTAGGCCTGACAGGTGCTTCTTAGCCAAAGTTTGATTCATAATCTGTGTGTAAAACCTCTCATCAACTAGCAGAAAGAATGCACCTGCAAAAGATTTTGTCTTTAAAGAATGAAGCACCTCCATCCTACCTTGATGAGACGAGACCTAACACTGTGCTGCATTCAACTTTGCCAACTCTTCATGTCGGCAGCATTTGAACACTTCTGACTAAAAACTAGATATTAATTTGTGTTTGCGAGCAAAAACAAGAGTATTTTAGAGAATAAAAATTAAAACTTGTACTTGAACACCTGTACTGGTTTTGGTGATTCTTGCACGACACCAACTACACCATCAACCTCTGACTGAAACAGCACATTTTTGACACCCTCATTTTTCGTAAACATTATAGTTAGCAGTAAAGTTGTACTTGCAAAGACTTTTCACGTAAAAAAAGTTTCCACCACTGGGAACCGTACCTGGACCCCTAAAACAGCAGGCAACAACCTTAGCCATCGAGCTATAAAGACATGCTGCTGATACACAATCTAATTTAGTCCATACTGACAACCGTTTTGCAATAGCTTTGCTTTTTGCAAAAAAACAGCTTTTTCAAGTTCCTAGATGCTTTTTTTGTGCTGGGGCCACACAAGCACATGCTTCACAACTGCCAATACAACATGCACTCCTGTTACCACATATACTTCTGCTGACTTGGCTCCTCCCTTCTGACAATATTTATTTTTATGCGAAAAAGAATTCCCCACCTGGAGATCGAACCCAAACCCTGTCTACAGCAGGTCACAGTGTTAACCGTTGGGCCATCTAGCAATGTTGAATGTGGTTCATAAATAGCTTAGGATAAAAAAAGTGGTATGACCTACATACAAAAAATATTTTGGGGTGCGGACATCGCTAAATACTTATCAAATGTTTTCAATTTCTTTTCAGAATTGTTCAATTTGTCACCTGAATACTATTTCTGCTAAAGTTTTGAAAGAGAAAAATTTTTTCCGTGGTGAAAACAGTAAATAACGAACATTTATGTCACAAGATGATTCCAGTGTGGGCTTCGACTCTTTCACCAAAGATCAAAACAGTTACAGAAAGTCGTCTGAAAGATAGTTAAGATGCGATCGCAATGATTAAAAATTTATACAATTCGGAGTAATGGTCCCCGAGTTATAGTCATTTTTCAGTTTTAAAGACCTCTTTTGAAAATGGAATAGCTGTGTTGGCGGTATTGCGAGAAACTTGGGGTCTCAAATTTTTGAAAGTTCAAGCATGTGGCTATGTTGCCTAATATTTTACTTGTCGCTGACTAGTTCCATTCTGGTCTCGGAAAGCATTGAAAAGTGCTGTTTTGTTGAGATTTTCAAATTTGTAAATGAAAAAACTTGAAACAGTTATGTGCGACCGCTCTAAAGTTCAAAATGGTGCATGGATACACTCTTTCACACCTTTGCAGCAGGTTTCAGCTCAATCGACCTGTTGGTTCTCTAATGGGAAGCTGTTTTATGCTGAAAAATGAGACTTTCATCACAATCCAAAATGGCCGCTTCTGAAAAAATTTTTAACGTTTATAATGTCAAATCAGAAGGTGAGCGAAATGCACCAGCTTTCAAAATTTGGATTATTTTCGTCAATCAGGTCTACAATTTTTCCGCCACCTTGATGCTATTAAAAACAATTTTATACTTGTTTTCGCACCTGAATTCTGATGTTCTGGAATGTTCTGTTACTTCGTAAACAAACTTAATTTTTGGCCCGATGCCTGCCAATTGTGTCGCAAAAAACTTTGTAGCTCTATCTATTACGGTTGTTGAGAAAAAGTGGCAACAGTTCGGTAAGCGAAAGAATAAAAAAAAGAAAAAAGGAAGGCACAACAATAGTACTTTAGATTCTCTAAAATACTAATAAATACATTATTGAAACTGGAGAGAAAACAGGATATGTAGTTCAACTAGCTAAAGTGCGAGCATGCCACATTCAGCGATGAATTTAATTTTTTGTTGTAGACATTACAGAATGATGTGAGTGCAGAAAAATGCAGTGCAATATTACTTCTTTTGGGTAACTCAATCTGCCGTTGTTTCGAAAACATCATGTGGCATTATACCCATTTGCAAGTCACTGATAGTTCATTGCAAACCTCTTAAAGTTGCACTGTTTTGTGCTTTTGAGGAAATAGAATCTGTAAAATGCATTTCTATGTCTATTAATTAAACATGGAAATAACAGAGCTGCCAAGCGCAGGGCTTGACAACAGCTGTCACTTCATTGAACAATCTATACACCAGCCAGTCTCTGCAACTTTACTACATTGATAGGCATAATATACTGTTCCCTCTCCCTTTTGAGTGTTTGTTAGAATTTGTTATCTGCCTCTTATCTGTATTACTTGCACCCAACCTGATACTGTTATATGAAAAGCTCTTATACCGCATGTACATATAGCGACCACTAAGCGATTTCCTTAGCGATTGCGTGATTTTGCAACTTCTGTTTCCAGCAAAATCGCTAAGCAATTGCTAGCATTTTATTTGAGGTTATCGCCAGGTTTTGATCCAGATCAAAAAATCGCTTGCCGATTCCTTGATCAGCCAATCACAACCCAAAAAAACTTTACCCCTGTTTCCAGTAGTGTCTCGTTCTCTGCACCGCTCCAATCTCTCAATGATCACATATCAAGTTCCACGCTATGTTTTGTATCAGTGAGTTTGACCGGAATCGCTGAAGAATGGGTAGTAGTGAAAAATTGCGCAATTTTGGGGAGATACCTCCCCTATTGCTAAGGAAAATCGCTAGCACGATTGCTATATGTCCATAAGGCACTATAATTGTGATGTAACTCACAAGCCTATTGGCTGTCGTGATGTAACTCATAAGGCCATTGGCTACTATGATGTTACTCACAAGACTATTTGGCTGCTGTGATGTAATTCACAAGGCTATTGGCTGACGTGATATGACTCACAAGGCTAATTGGTTACTTTGATATTACTCACAATGCTATTGGCTGTTGCGATGTAACCCACAAGGCTATTGGCTGCTGTTTTATCCCTCTCAGAATGATCCACTAACCACTTCAGCAAAACTTTAGTCATCGAGTTGTTACCAAATAGTATGACTTAGCTCTTGGTTTCATTCATTCACGCTTTGATGGTAGTTGTTAATTGGTATATTTTACAGGTTACAAGTAGATGAGACGGTGGAATAGCTCTATTGGCACTTAGTATGTTTAAGAAGACTCTCTTTGGCTCATCTAAACCTAAGAATGCTCTATCTCTGGAGAACTTGAAGTGAGTCTATCACTTGTGTACTTGAGTAGTGTTGTGTCTACTTGTAATTGTATGTACATGTATATATGTGATTATATGTATGTACATGTATATATGTGATTGTAAGTATGTACATGTATATATGTGATTGTATGTATATATGTATATATGTGATTGTATGTATGTACATGTATATATGTGATTGTATGTATGTACATGTATATATGTGATTGTATGCATGTACATGTATATATGTGATTGTATGTATATATGTGATTGTATGTATGTACATGTATATATGTGATTGTATGTATGTACATGTATATATGTGATTGTATGTATGTACATGTATATATGTGATTGTATGTATGTACATGTATATATGTGATTGTATGTATGTACATGTATATATGTGATTGTATGTATGTACATGTATATATGTGATTGTATGTATGTACATGTATATATGTGATTGTATGTATGTACATGTATATATGTGATTGTATGTATGTACATGTATATATGTGATTGTATGTATGTACATGTATATATGTGATTGTATGTATGTACATGTATATATGTGATTGTATGTATGTACATGTATATATGTGATTGTATGTATGTACATGTATATATGTGATTGTATGTATGTACATGTATATATGTGATTGTATGTATGTACATGTATATATGTGATTGTATGTATGTACATGTATATATGTGATTGTATGTATGTACATGTATATATGTGATTGTATGTATGTACATGTATATATGTGATTGTATGTATGTACATGTATATATGTGATTGTATGTATGTACATGTATATATGTGATTGTATGTATGTACATATATATATGTATGTACATGTATATATGTATGTGTTAGGTACCTTTACAACGTGCTGGTAAGGCATCAGACCGTTACAGAGTCCAACAGAGCTCTTCTGGTTGAAACTCTACGATCTATCACAGAGATAGTAATCTGGGGAGACCAGAATGATGGGGCCATATTTGAGTGAGTACACCTGTCACCTTACCTTACCTGCTCAACTATCAATGTCAACTAAACAACTTTCCTTTACACACCAAAGGAGCTGCGTAATTCCTTTCGTCAAATATTTCATAATCTATGATTACTTGGATTATCATTCCGGCTATAACTTTTGATCAACAACGTAAAAACCAAATTTTCAAGATTGTTTAACGATGGATAAACTTATGCAGAGTGGTCCTCTTTTTTATTAGACAATTTCTATAGACGCATTCTAAACAATCATGTGTACTTTATGTAAAGGATAATTTTTATATCTTCCCTATCTACAGGGTTTGGTATCAGTTAGAAATCGGCTTGCCTCTCTTGTCTATCTAAGTGCATTGGTGTATCGAGGTCTAAAATGATTCAGCTATACTACACTGACTTGACTTGCATTATACTGGACTCGTTGTCGTTTGTACTTGTAGCTACTTCCTAGAAAAAAATATGCTTGGATTTTTCACACAGTATTTGAGCCAGAAGTCTGGCCAGTACATCTCAGTACAAGCACTGCAGACTTTGAATATTCTATTTGAGAACATCAGCAACAAAACCTCCATCTGTAAGTGTGTTAGCAGTGTGTCAGCATTGTGTCAGCAGTGTGTGAACTAGGTGTCTCTGTCATACATTGCACACTATGATATACAACTGTATGTTGTATACTCTGATATACAACTGTATATTGTATACTCTGATATATAACTGTATATTGTATACTCTGATATATAACTGTATATTGTATACTCTGATATATAACTGTATATTGTATACTCTGATGTATAACTGTATGTTGTATACACTGATATATAACTGTATATTGTATACACTGATATATAACTGTATATTGTATACACTGATATATAACTGTATATTGTATACTCTGATATATAACTGTATATTGTATACACTGATATATAACTGTATATTGTATACACTGATATATAACTGTATATTGTATACTCTGATATATAACTGTATATTGTATACTCTGATATACAACTGTATATTGTATACACTGATATATAACTGTATATTGTATACACTGATATATAACTGTATATTGTATACACTGATATATAACTGTATATTGTATACACTGATATATAACTGTATATTGTATACACTGATATATAACTGTATATTGTATACACTGATATATAACTGTATATTGTATACACTGATATATAACTGTATATTGTATACACTGATATATAACTGTATATTGTATACACTGATATATAACTGTATATTGTATACACTGATATATAACTGTATATTGTATACACTGATATATAACTGTATATTGTATACTCTGATATATAACTGTATATTGTATACACTGATATATAACTGTATATTGTATACACTGATATATAACTGTATATTGTATACTCTGATATATAACTGTATATTGTATACACTGATATATAACTGTATATTGTATACTCTGATATATAACTGTATATTGTATACACTGACATATAACTGTATATTGTATACTCTGATATATAACTGTATATTGTATACTCTGATATACAACTGTATATTGTATACACTGATATATAACTGTATATTGTATACACTGATATATAACTGTATATTGTATACACTGATATATAACTGTATATTGTATACACTGATATATAACTGTATATTGTATACACTGATATATAACTGTATATTGTATACACTGATATATAACTGTATATTGTATACTCTGATATATAACTGTATATTGTATACTCTGATATATAACTGTATATTGTATACACTGATATATAACTGTATGTTGTATACACTGATATATAACTGTATGTTGTATACACTGATATATAACTGTATATTGTAGACTTTCTCCTATCAAACAATTATGTCAATTCTATCATCACACACAAGTTTGATTTCACAGATGAAGAGGTGGGTACATGACAAGTACATGTGTATACAACACCCGTCAGTGGTGTGTGTGTGTGTGAATGGGTTCTATCATTGGTAGTTTACATGCCAGTTGTATGTATTACTTGCAGGCATTTATAGACGCAATAGATTGACTGACATTTGGTTTAGTGTCATTAGCCCTGGTCAGTGTACATTAAAGCATAGCAGCACAGTACTAGCACCTGCTATCTAGTGTAGCTTACACATGCCAACTCGTGCTATTGTACTTGTCACAGTCAATCATCCAGTGATAGCAGGAAACTGATGTGATGTCATAGACAGCTGAATGATGTGCGATTATATCATCTGTAGACTTTGTATTCTGTACTGCTTGTTGTTACACCATAACCTTTCATATAGCGACCCTGTGTCATTGATAAACACTCGATGTTAGCATTGTCTCTGTCGTGTTGGTTATTGTTTGTTGATACCGTTCTAGGTGATGGCTTATTACATCTCATTCATGAAAACCTTGTCTCTCAAGCTCGACTCTAACACAATACATTTCTTCTTCAATGAGGCAAGTGAAGTTGTGTTCTCTTCACCCAATTGTCGTTGGTCTCTCTCTCTATAACCCATTGTCACCACTTATAACTGGTGCAAGTCTGTAGCTAGATGTACTTTGGGTGGCTGTTGATAACCAGTTATACACTTGTAGCTCTCCCTAGACTTTCCTCTCTACACACACGCTATACGTTTCTTTAACCACTCAGAGAGTATGGTACGCATTGCTGTCAGGACAATAACTCTTAATGTATACAAAGGTAAATGCATTCTAGACATCTATGCTAGGTTTTACGTACTGGGGAGTTATGCAGTTGTGACGTAGCACCAGTTAATGCGGATTGTATAACCTATAATACTCATACAATCGTTGGTGCGTAGCTCTTTCTACAGCAAGCATATGCCAATAGCTCTTGTTTGTTTTGTGCTGTAGTTGATGTACCAAAGATGCAGACGTTTATAAGAGAAAGGACGTGTGTAGCCTACTTCTCTAACCTGGTGTGGTACATGGGCAATCATGTGTTAGAGCTGGATAGCTGTGTCAGGAATGATATAGAGTTAGTATTTTTTTGTTTGTAATGAGCCCACTTTCTCTACTAACTACTATATATAGTGACTACACTCTCTCTACTAACTACTATATATTGTGACTACACTCTCTCTACTAACTACTATATATAGTGACTACACTCTCTCTACTAACTACTATATATAGTGACTACACTCTCTCTACTAACTACTATATATAGTGAGTACACTCTCTCTACTAACTACTATATATAGTGACTACACTCTCTCTACTAACTACTATATATAGTGACTACACTCTCTCTACTAACTACTATATATAGTGACTACACTCTCTCTACTAACTACTATATATAGTGACTACACTCTCTCTACTAACTACTATATATAATGACTATACTCTCTCTACTAACTACTATATATAGTGACTATACTCTTTCTACTAACTACTATATATAGTGACTATACTCTCTACTAACTACTATATACAGTGACTATACTCTCTCTACTAACTACTATATATAATGACTATACTCTCTCTACTAACTACTATATATAGTGACTACACTCTCTCTACTAACTACTATATATAATGACTATACTCTCTCTACTAACTACTATATATAGTGACTATACTCTTTCTACTAACTACTATATATAGTGACTATACTCTCTACTAACTACTATATATAGTGACTATACTCTCTCTACTAACTACTATATATAGTGACTACACTCTCTACTAACTACTATATATAGTGACTCCACGTAAACTCTAGAGATGACATATTGTAGCCACAAGAGCAAAGACAGGCTCACAGATCTTGTAGCTGAACATCTAGATCACCTACACTTCCTCAATGACATACTAGAGTTGAATATTGTGCCTCTAAACAACATACTGACAGATTACCTATTCAACAGGCTCTATGTACCTCTTTATGTAAAGAGTCTCGTACCCCACACTACGCAGGTACTTATATATTCTGTATTACAATATATCATACTTGTTGATATATTTGGTATTACAATATATCATACTTGTTGATATATTTAGTATTACAATATATCATACTTGTTGATATATTTGGTACTTCAGATGTTCTCATTGTTCCTATCGCCATGACTGAACTTCTACCACTGCACAAAACAGCCAGCGCATGGCTCACAGCTCCCCAGCTGTACTAGAGCCATGACTTAGTTAGCCAATTGCGTCACTTAGTGATCACTGCAAACAATCTATTTGTGAGTGGATCACTCCTCTGGGACATTCACTGAGTTACTCTCTACTAGGTCACTAATCTGGGTCATTCGCTGAGTTACTCTCCACTAGGTCACTGCTAGCCTACTACAACTCTCCAGCTAGCCTAAGTCTTAGGTAGTGTCAGCGGAATCAAACACATGCTGTTATAGCTAATTCATTACACAAAACTTACTCTCCACTCTGTGCGAAAATTTTCACTAAATAAAAAGCAAGTAGCAAAGCTTTTGTGTGATCTCTCACAACTGTCGATATAAACAATTCAGAATCTATCAGTTCCTAATAAGGTAATACCAAATCAATAAAGAACACTGAATTACATTTACTGACATTTGTCGGTGTGTAATACACGAATATCAAGTTGTTGGCTCGGCTTCAACTTCATCCCCAAAAGTAGTTTGTGTTACATGACATAGCCTTAGCTCAACACCACACTAGGCTCGATAGTTTATCCTCCAATAGCATGAGCTCTGAGATGAGTACTCAATCTCACATCCTTTACATACTTGTACCCAAATTGTGCTCACTATACAACAGGGAAGTAAAGGAGTGGCTCTCCAGTGGTGTGGGATACCTCAGGGTGTTGGGTCCTTCAATAATTGTTCTCACAACATTCATTGTTACCTGTATTATATGTGAATGTATATAGTGTCTGTTACCTGTATTATATGTGAATGTATATAGTGTCTGTTACCTGTATTATATGTGAATGTATATAGTGTCTGTTACCTGTATTATATGTGAATGTATATAGTGTCTGTTACCTGTATTATATGTGTATGTATATAGTGTTTGTTACCTGTATTATATGTGAATGTATATAGTGTTTGTTACCTGTATTATATGTGTATGTATATAGTGTTTGTTACCTGTATTATATGTGAATGTATATAGTGTCTGTTACCTGTATTATATGTGAATGTATATAGTGTCTGTTACCTGTATTATATGTGAATGTATATAGTGTCTGTTACCTGTATTATATGTGTATGTATATAGTGTTTGTTACCTGTATTATATGTGAATGTATATAGTGTTTGTTACCTGTATTATATGTGTATGTATATAGTGTTTGTTACCTGTATTATATGTGTATGTATATAGTGTTTGTTACCTGTATTATATGTGAATGTATATAGTGTTTGTTACCTGTATTATGTTACCTGTATTATATGTGTATGTATGTAGTGTTTGTTACCTGTATTATATGTGTATGTATATAGTGTTTGTTACCTGTATTATATGTGTATGTATGTAGTGTTTGTTACCTGTATAATGTTACCTGTATTTTATGTGTGTGTATGTAGTGTTTGTTACCTGTATTATATGTGTATGTATATAGTGTTTGTTACCTGTATAATGTTACCTGTATTATATGTGTATGTGTATAGTGTTTGTTACCTGTATTATATGTGTATGTATATAGTGTTTGTTACCTGTATTATATGTGTATGTGTATAGTGTTTGTTACCTGTATAATGTTACCTGTATTATATGTGTATGTATATAGTGTTTGTTACCTGTATTATATGTGTATGTATATAGTGTTTGTTACCTGTATTATATGTGTATGTATATAGTGTTTGTTACCTGTATAATGTTACCTGTATTACATGTGTATGTATATAGTGTTTGTTACCTGTATTATATGTGTATGTATATAGTGTTTGTTACCTGTATTATATGTGTATGTATATAGTGTTTGTTACCTGTATAATGTTACCTGTATTACATGTGTATGTATATAGTGTTTGTTACCTGTATTATATGTGTATGTATATAGTGTTTGTTACCTGTATTATATGTGTATGTATATAGTGTTTGTTACCTGTATTATATGTGTATGTATATAGTGTTTGTTACCTGTATTATATGTGTATGTATATAGTGTTTGTTACCTGTATAATGTTACCTGTATTATATGTGTATGTGTATAGTGTTTGTTACCTGTATTATATGTGTATGTATATAGTGTTTGTTACCTGTATTATATGTGTATGTATATAGTGTTTGTTACCTGTATAATGTTACCTGTATTATATGTGTATGTATGTAGTGTTTGTTACCTGTATTATATGTGTATGTATATAGTGTTTGTTACCTGTATTATATGTGTATGTATATAGTGTTTGTTACCTGTATTATATGTGTATGTATATAGTGTTTGTTACCTGTATAATGTTACCTGTATAATGTTACCTGTATTATATGTGTATGTATATAGTGTTTGTTACCTGTATTATATGTGTATGTATATAGTGTTTGTTACCTGTATTATATGTGTATGTATATAGTGTTTGTTACCTGTATAATGTTACCTGTATTATATGTGTATGTATATAGTGTCTGTTACCTGTATAATGTTACCTGTATTATATGTGTATGTATATAGTGTTTGTTACCTGTATTATATGTGTATGTATATAGTGTTTGTTACCTGTATAATGTTACCTGTATAATGTTACCTGTATTATATGTGTATGTATATAGTGTTTGTTACCTGTATTATATGTGTATGTATGTAGTGTTTGTTACCTGTATTATATGTGTATGTATATAGTGTCTGTTACCTGTATAATGTTACCTGTATTATATGTGTATGTATATAGTGTTTGTTACCTGTATTATATGTGTATGTATATAGTGTCTGTTACCTGTATAATGTTACCTGTATTATATGTGTATGTATATAGTGTTTGTTACCTGTATTATATGTGTATGTATATAGTGTTTGTTACCTGTATAATGTTACCTGTATTATATGTGTATGTATATAGTGTTTGTTACCTGTATAATGTTACCTGTATTATATGTGTATGTATATAGTGTTTGTTACCTGTATTATATGTGTATGTATATAGTGTTTGTTACCTGTATAATGTTACCTGTATTATATGTGTATGTGTATAGTGTTTGTTACCTGTATAATGTTACCTGTATTATATGTGTGTGTATATAGTGTTTGTTACCTGTATTATATGTGTATGTGTATAGTGTTTGTTACCTGTATTATATGTGAATGTATATAGTGTTTGTTACCTGTATTATATGTGTATGTATATAGTGTTTGTTACCTGTATTATATGTGAATGTATGTAGTGTTTGTTACCTGTATAATGTTACCTGTATAATGTTACCTGTATAATGTTACCTGTATAATGTTACCTGTATTATATGTGTATACACCATTTATTCTGCAGCCGTCAGGCCCGAGTGTCAGCCCGGCTGTAGCCCTCTCTTTGCTAGCACAAGTGTTCCTTATCATTCACCACAAGCCTTTGGTCCGTCGTCTCATGTCACTGTTGTTGGGGCCATCTAAAGACCTGAACAGCCCGTCCCTTCCTGACTCTGCACTGCACCCGAGTGTGGCTAGATTTGTAGCCCCTGAAGTGTCGCTGGTGGAGGACTTTATGCACCTTGACTCTCCCCCTTTGTGTACAGGTAAACTAGCATACACTGTACATAGATATATACATACACTAAATATAGATATATACGTACACTATACATAGATATATACATACACTATATATAGATATATACATACACTAAACAGAGATATATACGTACACTATACATAGATATATACATACCCTAAACATAGATATATACATACACTAGACATAGGTATATATGTACACTGGACATAGGTATATACGTACACTAGACAGAGGTATATATGTACACTAGACATAGGCATGTACGTACACTAGACATAGGTATGTACGTACACTAGACATAGGTATATACGTACACTAGGTATAGGTATGTACTTACACTAGACAGGTATATACGTACACTAAACATAGGTATATATGTACACTAGACATAGGTAGATACATTCAATAGACATAGGTATATATGTAAACTAGACATAGGTATATACGTACACTAGATATAGGTATATATGTACACTATACATAGATATATACATACACTAAACAGAGATATATACGTACACTATACATAGATATATACATACCCTAAACATAGATATATACATACACTAGACATAGGTATATATGTACACTAGACATAGGTAGATACATTCACTAGACATAGGTATATATGTACACTGGACATAGGTATATACGTACACTAGACATAGATATAATACATACAATAGACATAGATATAGTACATACACTAGACATAGGTATATATGTACACTAGACATAGGCATGTACGTACACTAGACATAGGTATGTACGTACACTAGACATAGGTATATACGTACACTAGGTATAGGTATGTACTTACACTAGACAGGTATATACGTACACTAAACATAGGTATATATGTACACTAGACATAGGTAGATACATTCAATAGACATAGGTATATATGTAAACTAGACATAGGTATATACGTACACTAGATATAGGTATATATGTACACTATACATAGATATATACATACACTAGACATAGATATAATACATACACTAGACATAGATATAATACATACACTAGACATAGATATAATACATACACTAGACATAGATATAATAACTACACTAGACATAGACATATATACGTATTTTATGTGTAATGCCAGAGTCAGCTGAGACAGTTGTTGTTACTGAGATGGCAGCCAGTCCAGCTAGAGAAGAGCTAGTCACTAACACTACAGATGATGAGAAACTTGTACAGGAGGGTGATAGCTCATCTAGTGGTCTATGGAGCAGCAGGTACAGTTGTGATATTACATGTAATTAGAGTAATATGATGTGTAATATATAGTACTGGGATATGTAATAGATAATACTGTGATATGTAATATATAGTACTGGGATATGTAATATATAGTACTGGGATATGTAATATATAGTACTGGGATATGTAATATATAGTACTGGGATATGTAATATATAGTACTGTGATATGTAATACTGTGATATGTAACACATAGTACTGTGGTATGTAACAGATAATACTATCATATACAATATGCAATGGCTTCCCACAGATCCTACATGGGTGCTATATTCTCTTGTCTGGATGCAGTGGATGGAGATTTCACTACACTGCTAGCTCTTTGTTTGCTTTACGCTATCGGAGAGAACACGGGTTAGTAGATTAGAGAGCTCATTTTATACTTACCATGCCTCACTGTTACAACATACATATTGTACTACAGTGTATATTACATGCCTCACTGTTACAACATACATATTGTACTACAGTGTATATTATATGTAATTGACTGTTACAGCATACATATTGTACTACAGTGTATATTATATGCCTCACTGTTACAACATACATATTGTACTACAGTGTATATTATATGCCTCACTGTTACAACATACATATTGTACTACAGTGTATATTATTGTACTACAGTGTATATTATATGCCTCACTGTTACAACATACATATTGTACTACAGTGTATATTATATGTATTTGTTTTATAGGCATCAACCAGGAACAGTTGGACTCCATCAATCTAAATACCAAACTCTCTGCAAGGAAGGACAACTACAACGAACAGATTGTTGATAAACTTATCAAAATAATTACATTGAGTGGGCAGTTTGGTGAGATGATATATTATATAATGTGCTATCTGTCTATATATTATATAGTGTGTTATCTAGTTATATATTATATAGTGTGCTATCTAGTTATATATTATATAGTGTACTATCTAGTTATATATTATATAGTGTGCTATCTAGTTATATATTATATAGTGTACTATCTAGTTATATATTATATAGTGTACTATCTAGTTATATATTATATAGTGTACTATCTAGTTATATATTATATAGTGTGTTATCTAGTTATATATTATATAGTGTACTATCTAGTTATATAGTGTACTATCTAGTTATATATTATATAGTGTGCTATCTAGTTATATATTATATAGTGTACTATCTAGTTATATATTATATAGTGTGCTATCTAGTTATATATTATATAGTGTACTATCTAGTTATATATTATATAGTGTACTATCTAGCTATATATTATATAGTGTGTTATCTAGTTATATATTATATAGTGTGCTATCTAGTTATATATTATATAGTGTGCTATCTAGTTATATATTATATAGTGTGCTATCTAGTTATATATTATATAGTGTGCTATCTAGTTATATATTATATAGTGTGCTATCTAGTTATATATTATATAGTGTGCTATCTAGTTATATATTATATAGTGTGCTATCTAGTTATATATTATATAGTGTGCTATCTAGTTATATATTATATAGTGTGCCATCTAGTTATATATTATATAGTGTGCTATCTAGTTATATATTATATAGTGTGTTATCTAGTTATATATTATATAGTGTACTATCTAGTTATATATTATATAGTGTGCTATCTAGTTATATATTATATAGTGTGCTATCTAGTTATATAGTGTACTATCTAGTTATATATTATATAGTGTGCTATCTAGTTATATATTATATAGTGTACTATCTAGTTATATATTATATAGTGTACCATCTAGTTATATATTATATAGTGTACTATCTAGTTATATATTATATAGTGTACCATCTAGTTATATATTATATAGTGTGCTATCTAGTTATATATTATATAGTGTACTATCTAGTTATATAGTATATAGTGTACTATCTAGTTATATATTATATAATGTACCATCTAGTTATATATTATATAGTGTACTATCTAGTTATATATTATATAGTGTACTATCTAGTTATATATTATATAATGTACTATCTAGTTATATATTATATAGTGTGTTATCTAGTTATATATTATATAGTGTACTATCTAGTTATATATTATATAGTGTACTATCTAGTTATATATTATATAGTGTACTATCTAGTTATATATTATATAGTGTGTTATCTAGTTATATATTATATAGTGTACTATCTAGTTATATAGTGTACTATCTAGTTATATAGTGTACTATCTGTCTATATATTACAGTTGAAAGACAGAGTAAGGCAATATGCCGGCACATGTTTTATTGAACTCCTTGTTAAAACTTACATCTCAATTGTTTTGTATCAACTTCTACAGCCCTACACAAACCACTGGCCTACATAAATAAAAATTATGAAATAATGGTGGAATCTATGCATGCCGGAATCTATGCATACTGGAAGAAAAAAACTATATGAGCCATAAACCAACATGGAATTTATCTTTTTAACGTTCCAACGATGTGCTATTAGCAGTGTGAATTCTTTTGTGACTCGTCTCCTCTTGCAAGACTGAGAAAGCCTTTATCGCTGACACCTTCAGTTTGAGCGCTGACACCTTCAGTTTGAGACAAAATGGCAAAACCAAATCCTCACCAGACATTTAATTGGTCCAATTGCTGTCGGTGCAGCAGTTTTCAATTCTTCCCGCGTTTCGGATTAGGCAAAGATGCTTTAATAACACAATCTAACATATATGTATATATATATATTACTGTAAATGTAGTGTCATGTCTGGTTATATGCAATATCTGGTTCATTAGGAGACAACTCCCTAGTACACATAGTATCATATCTGGTTATATGCAATATCTAGTTCATTAGGAGACAACTCCCTAGTACACATAGTATCTTATCTTGTTATATACAGTATCTCGTTCATTAGGAGACAACTCCGTAGTACACATAGTATCTTGTTATATACAATATCTAGTTCATTAGGAGACAACTCCCTAATACACATAGTATCTTGTTATATACAGTATCTCGTTCATTAGGAGACAACTCCCTAGTCCTTATAGTATCTTGTTATATACAATATCTAGTTCATTAGGAGACAACTCCCTAATACACATAGTATCTTGTTATATACAGTATCTCGTTCATTAGGAGACAACTCCGTAGTACACATAGTATCTTGTTATATACAATATTTAGTTCATTAGGAGACAACTCCCTAATACACATAGTATCTTGTTATATACAGTATCTCGTTCATTAGGAGACAACTCCCTAGTCCACATAGTATCTTGTTATATACAGTATCTAGTTCATTAGGAGACAACTCCCTAATACACATAGTATCTTGTTATATACAGTATCTCGTTCATTAGGAGACAGCTCCCTAGTCCACATAGTATCTTGTTATATACAATATATAGTTCATTAGGAGACAACTCCCTAGTACACATAGTATCTTGTTATATACAATATCTAGTTCATTAGTAAACAACTCCCTAGTACACATAGTATCTTGTTATATACAATATCTAGTTCATTAGGAGACAACTCCCTAGTACACATAGTATCTTGTTATATACAGTATCTAGTTCATTAGGAGACAACTCCCTAGTACACATAGTATCTTGTTATATACAATATCTAGTTCATTAGGAGACAACTCCCTAGTCCACATAGTATCTTATCTTGTTATACACGATACACAGCAGGTAAAGTGAGACTGGCCACATTAGAGCTAGCTATTCTGGTGCTCAAGTCTTTGGTGGTGATGGAGGACGGATCCAACTGTCTGAGAGACCACCACCTGGCCACCCTCATTGGTACGAAGGAGGAGAGCATGTCCCTTCTCAGGAGTGTGCTCAAGTCTGAGGAAATGTTCTTGGATATGTTTGAGGATGAATACAGGGAGATGACCGTAAGTACACAGGACCAAGCACTTAGTGTACAGTGTGTGTCTTCTTGCCTCATTGCTGCCTCATCGCTGACCCTGCCAATTCGTCTTGTTTTCACTTTAGAAAAGGAAAATTAATGTGGAGTTTCTTACCATGGAAGCATCAATATTGCTGCCGCCGACCAACACCCCTCTCACCGGCATCAAGTTCATTCACAGATTACCTTGCGGTGAAGTAGAACGTATCAGAAAAGTAAGTTGGCTAAAACCTGTTTGATGAGAGCTCTTTGCTCAGCCCTTGCTTTTACAATAATGCGTCTACTTGACTCGCTACTTCAGGCAATCAGAGTATACCTACATATAAGGGAGCTGCTGCAAAGCCTCAATGGTGATGTGGAGACACAACTACCTCTCACCAATTCTAGCGATAGAGTAAAGATAGGAGATGTGTTAGACCTCAGTGAGTTCTTGTCCATCTCTTTCTTGTCTAATTATCTACTCTATTGTCTGTCTCCTGTCTAGTTCTCTACTCTATTGTCTCTCTCTTGTCTAATTCTCTTCTCTATTGTCTCTCTCTTGTCTAATTCTCTACTCTATTGTCTCTCTCTTGTCTAGTTCTCTACTCTATTGTCTCTCTCTTGTCTAGTTCTCTACTCTATTGTCTCTCTCTCCTGTCTAATTATCTACTCTATTGTCTCTCTCTTGTCTAGTTCTCTACTCTATTGTCTCTCTTGTCTAATTCTCTACTCTATTGTCTCTCTCTTGTCTAATTCTCTACTCTATTGTCTCTCTCTTGTCTAATTCTCTACTCTATTGTCTCTCTCTTGTCTAGTTTTCTACTGTATTGTCTCTCTCTTGTCTAATTCTCTACTCTATTGTCTCTCTCTTGTCTAGTTCTCTACTCTATTGTCTCTCTCTTGTCTAATTCTCTACTCTATTGTCTCTCTTGTCTAGTTCTCTACTCTATTGTCTCTCTCTTGTCTAGTTCTCTACTCTATTGTCTCTCTCTTGTCTAATTCTCTATTGTCTCTCTCTTGTCTAGTTCTCTACTCTATTGTCTCTCTTGTCTAGTTCTCTACTCTATTGTCTCTCTCTTGTCTAGTTCTCTACTCTATTGTCTCTCTCTTGTCTAATTCTCTATTGTCTCTCTCTTGTCTAGTTCTCTACTCTATTGTCTCTCTTGTCTAGTTCTCTACTCTATTGTCTCTCTCTTGTCTAGTTCTCTACTCTATTGTCTCTCTCTTGTCTAGTTCTCTACTCTATTGTCTCTCTCTTGTCTAGTTCTCTACTCTATTGTCTCTCTCTTGTCTAGTTCTCTACTCTATTGTCTCTCTCTTGTCTAGTTCTCTACTCTATTGTCTCTCTTGTCTAGTTCTCTACTCTATTGTCTCTCTCTTGTCTAGTTCTCTACTCTATTGTCTCTCTCTTGTCTAGTTCTCTACTCTATTGTCTCTCTCTTGTCTAGTTCTCTACTCTATTGTCTCTCTCTTGTCTAATTCTCTACTCTATTGTCTCTCTCTTGTCTAGTTCTCTACTGTATTGTCTCTCTTGTCTATTTCTCTACTCTATTGTCTCTCTCTTGTCTAGTTCTCTACTCTATTGTCTCTCTCTTGTCTAGTTCTCTACTCTATTGTCTCTCTCTTGTCTAGTTCTCTACTCTATTGTCTCTCTCTTGTCTAGTTCTCTATTGTCTCTCTCTTGTCTAGTTCTCTATTGTCTCTCTCTTGTCTAGTTCTCTACTCTATTGTCTCTCTCTTGTCTAGTTCTCTACTCTATTGTCTCTCTCTTGTCTAGTTCTCTACTCTATTGTCTCTCTTGTCTAGTTCTCTACTCTATTGTCTCTCTCTTGTCTAGTTCTCTACTCTATTGTCTCTCTTGTCTAGTTCTCTACTCTATTGTCTCTCTCTTGTCTAGTTCTCTACTCTATTGTCTCTCTCTTGTCTACTTCTCTACTCTATTGTCTCTCTCTTGTCTAGTTCTCTACTCTATTGTCTCTCTCTTGTCTAATTCTCTACTCTATTGTCTCTCTCTTGTCTAGTTCTCTACTCTATTGTCTCTCACTTGTCTAGTTCTCTATTGTCTCTCTCTTGTCTAGTTCTCTACTCTATTGTCTCTCTTGTCTAGTTCTCTACTCTATTGTCTCTCTCTTGTCTAATTCTCTACTCTATTGTCTCTCTCTTGTCTAGTTCTCTACTCTATTGTCTCTCTTGTCTAGTTCTCTACTCTATTGTCTCTCTCTTGTCTAGTTCTCTACTCTATTGTCTCTCTTGTCTAGTTCTCTACTCTATTGTCTCTCTCTTGTCTAATTCTCTATTGTCTCTCTCTCTTGTCTAATTCTCTACTCTATTGTCTCTCTCTTGTCTAGTTCTCTACTCTATTGTCTCTCTCTTGTCTAGTTCTCTACTCTATTGTCTCTCTCTTGTCTAATTCTCTACTCTATTGTCTCTCTCTTGTCTAGTTCTCTACTCTATTGTCTCTCACTTGTCTAGTTCTCTACTCTATTGTCTCTCTCTTGTCTAATTCTCTACTCTATTGTCTCTCTTGTCTAATTATCTACTCTATTGTCTCTCTTGTCTAATTCTCTACTCTATTGTCTCTCTCTTGTCTAGTTCTCTACTCTATTGTCTCTCTCTTGTCTAGTTCTCTACTCTATTGTCTCTCTCCTGTCTAGTTCTCTACTCTATTGTCTCTCTCTTGTCTAGTTCTCTACTCTATTGTCTCTCTCTTGTCTAATTCTCTACTCTATTGTCTCTCTCTTGTCTAATTCTCTACTCTATTGTCTCTCTCTTGTCTAGTTCTCTACTCTATTGTCTCTCTCTTGTCTAGTTCTCTACTCTATTGTCTCTCTCTTGTCTAATTCTCTACTCTATTGTCTCTCTCTTGTCTAGTTCTCTACTCTATTGTCTCTCTCTTGTCTAACTCTCTACTCTATTGTCTCTCTCTTGTCTAGTTCTCTACTCTATTGTCTCTCTCTTGTCTAATTCTCTACTCTATTGTCTCTCTCTTGTCTAGTTCTCTACTCTATTGTCTCTCTTGTCTAATTATCTACTCTATTGTCTGTCTCCTGTCTAGTTCTCTACTCTATTGTCTCTCTCTTGTCTAATTCTCTACTCTATTGTCTCTCTCTTGTCTAGTTCTCTACTCTATTGTCTCTCTTGTCTAATTCTCTACTCTATTGTCTCTCTCTTGTCTAACTCTCTACTCTATTGTCTCTCTCTTGTCTAGTTCTCTACTCTATTGTCTCTCTCTTGTCTAATTCTCTACTCTATTGTCTCTCTCTTGTCTAGTTCTCTACTCTATTGTCTCTCTTGTCTAATTATCTACTCTATTGTCTGTCTCCTGTCTAGTTCTCTACTCTATTGTCTCTCTCTTGTCTAATTCTCTACTCTATTGTCTCTCTCTTGTCTAGTTCTCTACTCTATTGTCTCTCTTGTCTAATTCTCTACTCTATTGTCTCTCTCTTGTCTAACTCTCTACTCTATTGTCTCTCTCTTGTCTAATTCTCTACTCTATTGTCTCTCTCTTGTCTAATTCTCTACTCTATTGTCTCTCTCTTGTCTAATTCTCTACTCTATTGTCTCTCTCTTGTCTAGTTCTCTACTCTATTGTCTCTCTCTTGTCTAATTCTCTACTCTATTGTCTCTCTCTCTTGTCTAGTTCTCTACTCTATTGTCTCTCTCTTGTCTAATTCTCTACTCTATTGTCTCTCTCTTGTCTAATTCTCTACTCTATTGTCTCTCTCTTGTCTAACTCTCTACTCTATTGTCTCTCTCTTGTCTAATTCTCTACTCTATTGTCTCTCTCTTGTCTAATTATCTACTCTATTGTCTCTCTCTTGTCTACTTCTCTACTCTATTGTCTCTCTTTTGTCTAGTTCTCTATTGTCTCTCTCTTGTCTAGTTCTCTACTCTATTGTCTCTCTCTTGTCTAGTTCTCTACTCTATTGTCTCTCTCTTGTCTAATTCTCTACTCTATTGTCTCTCTCTTGTCTAATTCTCTACTCTATTGTCTCTCTTGTCTAGTTCTCTACTCTATTGTCTCTCTCTTGTCTAACTCTCTACTCTATTGTCTCTCTCTTGTCTAATTCTCTACTCTATTGTCTCTCTCTTGTCTAATTCTCTACTCTATTGTCTCTCTCTTGTCTAATTCTCTACTCTATTGTCTCTCTCTTGTCTAATTCTCTACTCTATTGTCTCTCTCTTGTCTAATTCTCTACTCTATTGTCTCTCTCTTGTCTAATTATCTACTCTATTGTCTCTCTCTTGTCTAACTCTCTACTCTATTGTCTCTCTCTTGTCTAATTCTCTACTCTATTGTCTCTCTCTTGTCTATTTCTCTACTCTATTGTCTCTCTCTTGTCTAATTCTCTACTCTATTGTCTCTCTCTTGTCTATTTCTCTACTCTATTGTCTCTCTCTTGTCTAATTCTCTACTCTATTGTCTCTCTCTTGTCTATTTCTCTACTCTATTGTCTCTCTCTTGTCTAGTTCTCTATTGTCTCTCTCTTGTCTATTTCTCTACTCTATTGTCTCTCTCTTGTCTAGTTCTCTACTCTATTGTCTCTCTCTTATCTAGTTCTCTACTCTATTGTCTCTCTCTTGTCTAATTCTCTACTCTATTGTCTCTCTCTTGTCTATTTCTCTACTCTATTGTCTCTCTCTTGTCTAGTTCTCTATTGTCTCTCTCTCTTGTCTAGTTCTCTACTCTATTGTCTCTCTCTTGTCTATTTCTCTACTCTATTGTCTCTCTCTTGTCTACTTCTCTACTCTATTGTCTCTCTCTTGTCTAATTCTCTACTCTATTGTCTCTCTCTTGTCTAATTCTCTACTCTATTGTCTCTCTCTTGTCTAATTCTCTACTCTATTGTCTCTCTGTCTCGCTCATTTCGTTTTCTTTGTTTATAGATAACAGTGACCTGATTGGCTGCACAGTTATAAAGGAGTAAGTAGCCATTTATGTCTATGTACATTTGTATGTCTTTGTGTATGTCTATGTACATTTGTATGTCTTTGTATATGTCTATGTACATTTATATGTCTTTGTATATGTCTATGAGTTTGTGTAGCTGAAAAATCCCACAACTGTCTCTTTTACAGAAACACCACGAGAAAAGATAGAAGATTTCTTGTTATTGATGTCACCCAGCTTATCATGGTGGAGCCTGATGCCAGCCGACTGGGTTGGGGAGTAGTCAGATTTTCAGGCTATTTGCAGGTAATTTTATTCCCAGTATATCTCTAACATCTATCAGTTTCTTCATCAAAATATATAGTGACATCGAGGTTTGTAACTGGCCTAAAGGCTATCTTTGGCATCCACTCACATGTGGGTATTATATAATACATACATGTATTACATCACATATATAATATTACATAGTATGTGTATATGTTACATAACACATGCATGTATTACATAATACATACTTGTATTACATAACATATATAATATTACCTAGTATGCGTATATATTACATAACACATACATGTATTACATAACGCATACTTGTATTTACATCACATATATAACATTACATAGTATATGTATATATTACATCACACTAGAAGTATTACATAACACATGTATTGTCCAGGACGTCGAAGTAACAGGAGACAGAGACGACAGCCGCTGCCTACACATTTCCATCCACCAGCCAGCCTCCTCACATTTAGCAAAACCCATTCCTCTACTTACTGCCAAGTTCATCTTTGATGATCACATCAGATGTGTGGCTGCCAAGCAAAGGTTAACCAAAGGTCGTTGCAAGGCTAGACAGGTATGTATTTATTTGTTTACCTTTCGCTAGCTGTTGGCTCTACACAATTATTGCTTTCTCTCGGCCCATAATACAAAATGTGCGTGGTGGTTGTCTTCTCTCAGTAGAAAACTCCCAATATCCTGTATTAGATGTCGGAGTACCGCATTAGTTGTACATGATGCATTGCATGCTGTTTGTTGACTCTCACAGGGTGTGCTAGTATCTTTGGTTAATTAATGGAAAATTGTTTCATTTAAGTGATAGCGGTATTATATGTTGTATTCAAATACTCCACCCACTCTGCGCTACCTCCGCCCTTTCCTGTCTTGCTCTAGCTCCACCCCCTCTCCCCACCCCCTCTCCCCACCCCCTCTCCCCACCCCCTCTCCCCACCCCCTCTCCCCACCCCCTCTCCCCACCCCCTCTCTCCCCCCTCACCACCCCCTCTCTCCCCTCTCCCCCTCTCTCCCCTCTCTCCCCCCTCTCCCCCCTCCCCCTCTCCCCCCTCCCCCCCCTCCCCCCCCTCCCCCCCTCTCTCCCCTCTCCCTCTCACCCACCCCCTATTCCCCTACCCCGTACATCATTACAGTATAACTATACATAAGTATTCTACAATGCATATAGATTGTGGTACCAAGTCAATTGTTCAAATTGTAAGGTTTTATTCCTACAAAGTTATAATCTACTCTCTCCTCCCTTGTAAACATTCCCAATCTGTAGACTAGATTTCTGTAATCTGCTTGTCCTGGTAGGAAGTTGCCTGCTCTGTCTACTTCTACAATAGACAGTAATATGTGGTCAGTCAGTAGATATGATGTTATATATAATAGACATTAAAAGGTGGTCAGTAGATATAGTGTTATATATAATAGACATTAAAAGGTGGTCAGTAGATATAGTGTTATATATAATAGACATCAAAAGATGGTCAGTAGATATAAGGTATATTCGCGGGCTGGATCGATCCGTACAATAAATTTAATAAATAATATTTTTCGCAATTTATTCAATGCAAATGGGTTGGTAGCGATATTTTTAGTGGATCGCAAGATATCCTCTCAATGGGCAAAAACATGTTAATTTGGCGAGGCATACTCATAGGTCGCCAACACTACCAATCCATAACATAGAAATAATATATACCTACGTGGGTGACGTTTGTTTCAAAGCTGTTCATTCTCGGTATCATTTATTATTATTTTATCGTTCTTTATTATTAATTAATATAAAATATATACGTTGTTTATTATTATTAATTATTATGATTGTCATGTACAATATTGATATATTGGAAATAGATTGATCATAATAATAAAAAGCAGAGCTATTTTGTTAAAACAATAAAGATAAATGTTATACTTAATCAAGAATGAATTGCTTTGAAATAAACGTTGTCAACCGGACAAGTGTAAAGCTGTTTATTCTTTGACTCGCTACCACTATCTGCTACTTACCGATGCATCATGCTAATAGTACCAGTAGGGAATCAACGACACTATAATCGTCGCTGGTGAATTGCTTACACATGTGAAAATAATTATGTTCACTACAACAATGCACTTTGGAATTTTAAGTTCTCACGTTTGAATAATTTCTTATTACTATGTAATAAAATTTAAACGCCTGGATCGATGCGTTTGCTGCCCAGCGATGTGGGTCCCAAATATGACAAATTGCAGATGTTCATCGATCCAGCCCGCAAATACACCTTACTTTAGTGTTATCTATAATAGACATTAATATATGGTCAGTAGATATAGTACTATCTATAATATTAGACAGTAATAGATATAATGCTATCTAGTATCTATTTGTGTTGCTAATAGACCTTCTTCTGAGATAGAGCTATCATCTGCTGCCGGTAATCTCCTGTCCGCAGTGCTGTGCCGTGGGTTTTTGGCTCCATCAGCAGCTCTAGTATTTCCATTTCTTCCAGCAAAGTCTTGGTTACGATTCTGATCTGCTGTCATTGGAAAACAAACTTTTGTTGGCATGACTAACTTTCCTACTTGGTCAGAGAATGAAGTAACAAAAAGTAATTCACTTTCGTTAACTAGCTGAAACCACCACAAGATTCAAATGCCCACTTAGAACAATGCAACAAACGTAGGGAAAATCACAACGTCAATGTAGGTTTTCCGTATTTTCGTTTGTTGGAGTTAATTGCCCTTGATTGAGCTAATTTACAGAAGTGTATATGCCAACCTAGTTGTCTATATGTCATGGGCATGTCATTGTCCAACAGAATGAGAGAGTGAACCGTTACATGTTGTTAGATAGTTAGCCAGCTGTGTCTACACCTGCAAGCAAAGTAATGTCATTCTGTTTTGTTAAAATAAATAATGGTTAAGAGTTAATAATAAATGCAAAGTGATGAGGAATCACTCAATGCTTTCATTGCGCTTGCTATCGGTAGCTTACCAACTTTGTGGATGAAGTTTCCATAGAGGCATTTTTAAACCAAACTCTGCTTTGCAAATTTCTCTTTATCTTCAATTGCTAGCGGTAGTTTTTGATGAACACCTCCTGGTTGTTTTTGCTTGTATGTTTTTGCACAGAAAAATGAACACATGTAATCGCTGTTTTCGAGTTGAGCGTTAAAACTCAATTCAACCAAGACTTGACATGGGTAGTTAAGTTGCAGCAGTGCACCCTGGGTATAAATGTACCCCTTGGCCTGGGGGTATGTGTACTCTGGGGATGTGTATACCCTAGGGATGTGTGTACCCTGGGGATGTGTGTACACTAGGGATGTATGTACCCTGGGGATGTGTGTACCCTGGGGATGTGTGTACCCTGGGGATGTGTGTACCCTGGGGATGTGTGTACCCTGGGGATGTGTGTACCCTGGGGATGTGTGTACCCTGGGGATGTGTGTACCCTAGGGATGTGTGTACCCTGGGGATGTGTGTACACTGGGGATATGTGTACCCTGGGGATGTGTGTACCCTGGGGATGTGTGTACCCTGGAGATGTGTGTACCCTGGGGATGTGTGGACCCTGGGGATGTGTGTACCTGTTGGAGAACCATGGCTCGGTAGCATCAACTGATGGGTAGACATATATAATATATATATATCTCCTACATTCCTCCTCTTCTATATATTCTCTCCAATATAGACATTAGTTGTTACTGATGTAACATCAACTGCCTGACTTTAGACTTACAAGTAGTGGATCTCCTTCCTCACCAGCAGAAGTACAAATTGTACAAGCAGAATAAGAAATATCTGCGCTGTAGTAATGTTTGCACTAATGTCTACAACCATCAAGTAATTGTAAACAACCTTAAACGGCAAATTGCGAATGGAGCAGCAGACAACATCTCTCTACGACTGGGTACAAATGTGATGGGTTATCAAAACGTGAACTGATCATTCAGTAGTTATAAGATTGATTGTTGAATTGACTAGTATCCATGCTAGTAATAGTAGGAGTGACAGTCACCATTGATGTTAAATGGTTTATTATTATCTAACAACAATGATCTCTATGCATGCGTTGGTCAGCAGAGTGTAAAAGAGTGAAGTTGGTGTTAATGTCTTCTATTACATAATATGTACCTATATATCTAATGGGGTAGTGTTACATAACCTGTACCTATATATCTAATGGGGTAGTGTTACATAACCTGTACCTATATATCTCATGGGGTAGTGTTACATAACCTGTACCTATATACCTAATGGGGTGATATTACATAACCTGTACCTATATATCTAATGGGGTAATATTACATAACCTTTACCTGTATATCTAATGTATTCTATCACATAACCTGTACCTATATATCTCATGGGGTAATATTACATAACCTGTACCTATATATCTCATGGGGTAATATTACATAACCTGCACCTATATATCTAATGGGGTAATATTACATAACCTGTACCTATATATCTAATGGGGTAATATTACATAACCTGCACCTATATATCTAATGGGGTAATATTACATAACCTGCACCTATATATCTAATGGGATGATATTACATAACCTGTACCTGTATATCTAATGGGGTAATTGTAGAGAAAGATGATAGTGATAGCTAACATGCTCGATGTACCCACACCAGAAGCCAATGCCATGTTTCAGCCATCTTCGGTGGCTCATTCAATGTTTAGCAATGCCCACAGACCTGTACCAGGTGTGTGTCTCACTCAATGTACATACCTACTTCTTATATACACTTACTATATACAATATACTTATACATTGTACGTTATGTAATTCTACTACATACAAGAACATGCTTATACTGTAGGGAGAATAACTCAAGTTGCCAGCAGACCGAGAAGCAAAGCATTCAGTGTTTCTCCAGTTGAACAAGGTAACGCTGCTACTCATTTTATATCATTATCTTATTATTGCAAGCAGTTGTCTGCTCTTTGAGTCATGTGTGAATAACTCCATATTTGGTTATCTACAACTCGTTGGGGTGTCATGTGTAAAAGTTTTTATTTGGCTACTCATTGCAATCTTTATTACATGAGAGCAACTGCGTCAAATTGGTGGTCGCAGCTGCAAGGTAGTTTTTACACAGTTGTGACATACAATTTTTGTGATTGGTGACTTTGAAGTTGACCAATCATCACAGCTATGTAATTCAGTGCGTTCCTCATGTTCAGGCAGTCGAGTTATTTGATTGTGATTTATTAATTAATGTTTTTTTACCAGGTAGTAGTTCTCTATATATTTAGTATCTTTCTTTATTTACTTATCTCATTAAACTTTGAGATAAAATAATTATTAATAAAAATTTAAAAATAATTTGAAGAAAATCTGACTCAACATTCAAATATTGCTTTTTCCTGTTGGTGTCCAAATAGTAATAACTCCTATCGATAAATTCAATTTATTTGATTGGAAATAATTCCAATTCACTAACAATAATGCTAATGATTAATTATGCAATATTATTCTTATAATAATCATTGTTTACATTAAGAATATTTGCGACGTGCTCATCAAACATGCTCATTGAACAAAGGAAGAAAGGTAATAGATGATTGTTAGCCAATACACCACATATGTAACAGAACATCAGTCTAGAACACCATAATAATTCAATAAATTCTCATATATTGCCGAATAAATCAAAAAGAAGATAACTCCCAATATGAGAAGTGTTGAAGAAAAAATAAAAATGGCATCGTTATTGTTGTGAGCCAATACAGCTTGTAATGCACCCTTTTAGTATCTTAAGCTTTTTAAAGTGGCTGCTATTTCATGGTTTTTTGAGGATAAAACTGATTTATCAAAACGAATAAATGGACTCGCTTATTATAATTTATTTATTGTCGATTCCATTCGCGACCAACAGACAATAGTAATTATTGCTTGTTGATTATTTCTTTCATTCAGTGAGCTGCATTTTTGACCCTCGAGTTCCAAACAAAATGATTATTTATTGTCAAAATGAAGATTTTTATGGCATGTTGCTTGGCGAATGTATGTCATAATAAGAGTATTCACCGCCTATATCGTTGTATCCGGTCAAAACATTGGACACGCTATATCAAACAACACGATTGGTTTAACTGTACCACATGGTTATAATATCCCTGCCACCTGACCCTCAAACCCGACACTGTTTGGTTGGCGTGTCTCGGCCAGTGACAACATTCCTTCTCTACTAAAATTGAGCCATTGTTCTTGCAGTAAGACACATTGGCAAACTTCAAAGGAAAATTAGATTTAGGCTGTTTCATTGACAGAGGCGAGAATATTTGTGAATTATCACAAGCTGCTTGTCATTGCATCCTTCGATATCATGAAATGCCCTCAAATGCTGCCACCAATTCAGTCAAGTGCAGGTAAAATTATGCATATGCTGACTGCTGCCTGGTTTGGTTGGCAGGGTTGGACGTGAGCAGGTCTGATGTGTATCATGCACTCAACAGTTCTACCTCCAATGAGAGTAGCCATAGGAGCTCCGAGATTAACGTCAGCAGTGGTGTGTAGCTCAAGTCAGCAATAGTTGTCTTCTCCTGTATTAGCATCAGTAATGCATTTACATCTATACATGTATAGACATGCACTACACTCGCTGCATGTGTTGTTGTAGACGGTGAACTGTTGTCTATTCCTATGAAAGATCTCAGCCAGAATTCTACACATGGCGCAGCACATGCTCCTTCATTCACATCTGCTGCTAAAGCGCATCAGCAGACTCCACCTAATACAGCAGCAATGTCAAACGCTTCAGCGACAGCATCAAGTGCAGCTAAAGCGTCAGACGCCCCAACGGCAGCAGTACCAGACAGCTCTCTGATAATACCGTTTGGGGCGGGTTTTGGGGAGTTAAAGGATGTATAGGCAATCCGATGTACAGCAATGCGCTATAGCTGTAGCAGGCCATTCCCTGCTGGCTGACATTAAATTATTACATTTGTGCAAAATATTTATTATGACTTTAATAATGTACATGTAATATATTCTTTTATCCCATATGTGTACTTTCGTATAAAAAATAAATTACAAATATAGTAGGCTAATTTCTCGGTGTGGGTGTGAGCAAAGAACGAGGTGTGTGCAAAAACTGTAAAACTAGGCATAGCTAATGGACGGAGCGACAGAAGAAGTCGTGGAGCTAGCATCATATACATTTCTATGGAGCTGAGGTGACTGAGAAGGGGTCTGCTCATCTATGAGCTTGTAGAGGTCGTTGAGGTTGTTGGTGTAGTCTTCCTTGATGTCTCTGTGTCTGTAGTGCTGCACCAGTACCAGTATAAGCATTGGTAGCAGCAGCACCGATATCAGTATCAGCCAAAGCAGCATTGCTAGTATAAGGTCTCCATTTATTAGTCCTTCAGTAGCTCTACTAGCTGCAGGCGTAGGAGTTGCACTCAGTCCTACAACAAGTGAGTTAGTCAACTCATCATACTTCAACTAACTACTAGCATTTCCACACCACACACCTGTTTAGCTTCTCTTTTGGATCAAATAATCTGAGTGGATATTTTTATCCCAATTTCAGCTTCTGAACAAAAGGTCATCCGGGTCACTGATGTTTTAGTTGGTAAAAAATTAGCAGTTTTAATAATCGAGTTGTAAAGTTATACAAGCAGAATGATTTGGTTAAAGGAGACATTCCACTACATATGAGCAGCAGCCAATGGCCATTGTACCAGAGCGAGTGTCAGCATCTGACAATGTATCTGATTGGTCAAGTTTTAAGGGGAACTGAGAAATGCCTAGTGTTGGTTGTCATTCCAATAAAGCAATTCTAACACTTCAGTAATTTCGTAGATCTAGTGAACTGCATGGATACTAACTGGTAACTGTTGTTTTCATTATCACCTTTGGGTGCATCTGATTGTTAGCTCAATCTTTCAATCTTACTGATCAGGATAGAATAAAGGATAAAAAAAAGATGACAGCAAGGACAGCACCAACTACAATAGCTGCCAAACATTGGTCACACTCGTCCACTCGTCGACTTGCATTGGAGGCTGCGAAATGTGATTGATTTGTCATTAACTCATCTAGATTGTATATAGACTGTGGAGTAAATCAGCTTCTCTTGGGCAATAGATGTACTCAACAGACAGTTGATGGACATACTTGGTAGACAGAGTCAATAGTCACTGCAGTGAAAAGTCAATTCAACCTACTCTAATACACATATTATAACAGTACTTCTTTGTGTTTCTTAGCACAGATTGAGAGCGATATTTTAAAATGAATATAAGAAACAAAATGACTTCTCGACCACCCCAAACTCTCCAAATACCAAACCAACAGAACTATTTAACTACTAAATTAATCTCCAGTTTACATAATGCACTAAAAATTGGGTTGAAATTTAAAATATTGTTTTAATCCCAGGTTCAGCGACTGCGAGCTGCTATTACGTAATTACCAGCTCTCATCGTACACTAGAAGCAGCAGTGTAACAACATGATCAGGTGAAACTCTAGCCTTTCCTTACCTGTGCTGGCTATGGTAGTATTTACACAGTAGTAGCTGCCCAAAGAATTGACACATAGCTGAGTATTCACTTCACAGTCATTATTACCAACATCACATTCGTCTATGTCTATGCACGTCTGAGCATTATTAGCTAACATATATCCAGTTTTTTGACACGAGCAGTAGAAACTGTCGTCTGTGTCATAGCAAGTGTCTGTACAGCCTCCATTGTTTACTGCACATCCAAACGGCTGCATTTGTGGGGTAGTACTGCTTGCTAGAATATAAGATTAACTGTTTATTACATTGTAAGATTAACTGCTTGCTACAATGTAAGGTTAACTGTTTGTTACATTGTAAGATTAACTGCTTGCTACAATGTAAGGTTAACTGCTTGTTAAATTTTAAGATTAACTGCTTACTACAATGCAAGATTAACTGTTTGTTACGTTGTAAGATTAACTACTTGCTACAATGTAAGATTAACTACTTGCTACAAAGTAAGGTTAACTGCTTGCTACAATGTAAGATGAACTGCTTACTACAATGTAAGATTAACTGTTTGTTACATTGGAAGAATAACTGTCTGCTACAAAATAAGATTAACTGCCTACTACAATATAAGATTAACCACTTATTACAATGTAAGATTAACTGCTTCCTACAATATAAGATTAACTGCCTGCTACAATGTAAGATTAACTGCTTGCAAAAATAGAGTGTGGCTCAAGATTAAAGTACACAAGGAACTGGGGCTCACTAATCAGATGAGTAATATGTAGTCTGGGCTAAAATGAATTCTACCTGAACAACCAAATGAGCAATAGAACAATTACCTGCAGTAGGAGGTTCAGTTATGTTCATACAAACAAAACTACCCACAGAGTTGATGCACACTTGACTGTCCATGCACTCTTGACTGTCTGTAGCACACTCGTCCAAGTCTACACAAGTCTTCATATCATTAGAGAGGTGGTAGCCAGGTGCACTGCATGAGCAGTTGAAACCTCCAACCGCATTGGTGCAGACGTCGGTACAACCACCGTTGTTTGCCGTGCATTCGTCTTCGTCTGTAAGTGCAGTGTGGAACGTAAGTTATCAATTATTGCATGTGGGAGAGACAACTCTCAAAGAAACTGCTATCTGTACAACATACTACTACTACTATATACTATATATCTACTACTATATACTATATATCTACTACTGTATACTATATATCTACTACTGTATACTATATATCTACTACTGTATACTATATATCTACTACTGTATACTATATATCTACTACTGTATACTATATATCTACAACTGTATACTATATATCTACTACTGTATACTATATATCTACTACTGTATACTATATATCTACTACTGTATACTATATATCTACTACTGTATACTATATATCTACTACTGTATACTATATATCTACTACTATATACTATATATCTACTACTGTATACTATATATCTACTACTGTATAATATATATCTACTACTGTATACTATACATCTACTACTGTATACTATATATCTACTACTGTATACTATATATCTACTACTGTATACTATATATCTACTACTGTATACTATATATCTACTACTATATACTATACATCTACTACTGTATACTATATATCTACTACTGTATACTATATATCTACTACTGTATACTATATATCTACTACTGTATACTATATATCTACTACTGTATACTATATATCTACTACTGTATACTATATATCTACTACTGTATACTATATATCTACTACTATATACTATATATCTACTACTGTATACTATATATCTACTACTGTATACTATATATCTACTACTATATACTATATATCTACTACTATATACTATATATCTACTACTGTATACTATATATCTACTACTGTATACTATATATCTACTACTGTATACTATATATCTACTACTGTATACTATATATCTACTACTGTATACTATATATCTACTACTGTATACTATATATCTACTACTGTATACTATATATCTACTACTGTATACTATATATCTACTACTGTATACTATATATCTACTACTGTATACTATATATCTACTACTGTATACTATATATCTACTACTATATACTATATATCTACTACTATATACTATATATCTACTACTATATACTATATATCTACTACTGTATACTATATATCTACTACTATATACTATATATCTACTACTGTATACTATATATCTACTACTGTATACTATATATCTACTACTGTACCTTGACACGTTCTCCCATCACTGTTTAACTGATACCCCTGTGCACAAGCGCAGTAGTAACTACCAATAGTATTAATACATCCATCCGAACATTGGTGTGTGCCTTCTGCACACTCATTGACGTCTACAACAAAAGTGAATCATACAATAAAAATACGCCTTTGACCTTTATAAAAAATTTACATTATGAAATATTTAAATGCCTTTGACTTCTACAGCAAAAGCGCATTATACAGTATACAGATGTCATTGATATCTAAGGCAGTGATGTACAAGATCTGTACCTTGATATTCTGCTCCAGCATCACCCTTGAGTCCAGGTGCTCCTTTTTCACCAGTAGCACCAGTTGGACCAGTGAGCCCAACCGACCCACTTGTTCCAGTGGCGCCCACTTCTCCTTTAGCACCAGTTAGCCCACTTGACCCTGTCGCACCAGTGGCACCATCTGCTCCTTTCTCTCCCTTGACAGATAATCCTTGTTCTCCTTTTGGACCTACAGAAAAAGTAGCTCTATGTACTAGTAGGTAGTACTGTAGGTATTGTATGTGCTGTAGGTACTGTAAGTGCTGTATATACTGTATGTACTGTGTGTACTGTATAATACTGTGTGTAATGTAGGTACTGTATGTATTATGAGTACAGTATATACTGCATGTACTGTAGGTACTGTATATGCTGTATGCATTGTATGTACTATGTGTACTGTAGATACTGTAGGTACTGTATATACTGTATGTACTGTAGGTACAGTATGTACTGTAGATACTGGAAGTACTGTCAGTTGGCCGTAGGCCGGTTAAATTGTAGAAATTCTACAAATATATAGTCATAGCAACAGATAGCGTACCAGTAACACCTGTAGATCCAACAAGTCCAGGTGGTCCCATTGCACCGGATGAACCAGTCATGCCTGTATCTCCTTCAAAACCAGTGATACCTGCAGAGCCTTTAACTCCCGTTGCACCAGTTGCTCCAGTTTCACCATCAACACCATCTGATCCTGGTAACCCATTAGTGCCTAAACAAACAAATGAGAATTGAATGCATGCAATGTAATCGGCGATTTCAGCAGGAAGTGTTGACTGCATCTAAACGATTTCAATACGCTCTGATAATAATCTACCCGGCTGCCCTGGAATTCCATTTACTCCTGGTGGGCCTTGTGGCCCAGGCATTCCTTGTATTCCTGGATCACCAACAGGGCCTGGTGGACCAACTACTGTAATGGGGGTCGGTGGTTGACTGGTGGTTGTGGTGGTGGTTGTTGGAGGAAGGAGGCTGGTTTCAGGTTCTGGTGGTGGGAGAACAAGTGCACAGTCTTCATTAAATCTTCCATCATTGTCTTCGTCTGAAACAAAAGTTGCCCGAAATCATTTCAACTTTGGAAACAGGAGTTTAAGGGTGATTCTCAAAATCATAGCAGCTGCTCACCTGTTTGGAGTTGTTCCCCTTCGCAGATCTCCTCATCAATCTTGCCATCACAATCATTGTCAATGCCATCTCCAGGTACTGGATAAGTTGTCTCACATGGCTAGAAACAAAGGCTAAAGATTACATGAGATCACTTACCTAGCAGTAGCAGCTACCCGGTGCTGCTCACATTTTATTGGTTGAGGCCAAAAAACATGGTACCTGATTGGCTACTATCTAAAACATCACACCTGATTGGCTACTACCAATAACATTACACCTGGTTTGTTACGAACAGGAAACACTAACTCACAGCATTGATGGTGGCCAATCTCATGCCAGCAGGGAAACCGTAGCTTTCCTTATCAGCGTTACCATAGACGAGCACGCTCATTGTCACTGTCGGATCTTCGTGCTGTAATGTATGAGCTCCCTCAGATACTGCAAAGGATGTACCGCTGTATGCTGTGCCCTCTATACTATACCATCCAGTGAATAATGCTGGTAAATACTGTAATATATGAATATGGCAGTGATTGACAGTGACAGTAGTTTATCTATATAAATAAATGGGATATATGTTCCTCAGGTTGTCTGCCCTTTTGTATGCCTGTGTGTGTATGTATGTCTGTCATTCTAGATGAATAGACGCCTTAATCGCTGCACTGATAAATGTAAGAACTGCTGTCGAAACATTCCATTGGATGAATGTAGTGCATGGTGTGGATTTAAATTGGCATATGGTTCTCAAACCAAAGATATTTGTAGATTTAATATGTTCAATAATGTAGGTGGAGATGAATCACAAACAGTTACACTATACTAATATGTGCTGGTTGGAGTTTCAATCAAACAATTCTGATATGACTCACATTGCATCCTTCCTGTATGCACAGATTGCAACATGCTTTCATAACACTGTTTTGGCAAGTTAGTTGTGTCAGTAGTGAATGCAGTGTGGCAGCAGACAGCACACCTGTGTCATCTTTGGATTGAGTTGGGAGAATGAGTGAGGAAGGGAGAGATAGAGAGGGAAGAGCGGGGTGGACCAGGGGTGGGTACAGCAAGGTGGAGGGTGGGAAGAAGGGGGGGGGGGGGGGCAAGAACACAGAGGGCTAGCATGATGATATGTGAATACAACAAGTTATACTGATAGTATAATATATACAACATGAAAGGTAAGTTGATGTAACATAAAACAGCAATGGTAAGTTAGCATGGCATATAACTGTAACAGTGATATTAGATACCTGTCCGTCAAATATAATTCCATCAGTTCTATTCGAGGGAGCAACCATAACGACATAGTTGTTGTAGAACTCATTGCTGACCCCACTGTAGGTATTAGTTGTGGTAGAGAATGTGTAGGCATTACCCCACTGCTCGACCGACGGTAAAACTATCATGGTTGGATCTCCAATCTCATTGGCTGTCCTCTGGCTCTGAGACAGCTGCAGAACAATAACATATAATACTACCTGTGTAAGTAATACCACATCACTTACCTGTGTACGTAATACCACATCACTTACCTGTGTAAGTAATACCACAACACTTACCTGTGTAAGTAATACTACATCACTTACCTGTGTAAGTAATACCACATTACTTACCTGTGTAAGTAATACCACATCACTTACCTGTGTAAGTAATACCACAACACTTACCTGTGTAAGTAATACTACATCACTTACCTGTGTAAGTAATACCACATCACTTACCTGTGTAAGTAATACCACATCACTTACCTGTGTACGTAATACCACATCACTTACCTGTGTAAGTAATACCACATCACTTACCTGTGTAAGTAATACCACATCACTTACCTGTGTAAGTAATACCACATCACTTACCTGTGTAAGTAATACCACATCACTTACCTGTGTACGTAATACTACATCACTTACCTGTGTAAGTAATACTACAATACTTACCTGTGTAAGTAATACCACATCACTTACTTGTGTAAGTAATACCACATCACTTACCTGTGTAAGTAATACCACAACACTTACCTGTGTAAGTAATACTACATCACTTACCTGTGCAAGTAATACCACATCACTTACCTGTGTAAGTAATACCACATCACTTACCTGTGTAAGTAATACCACAACACTTACCTGTGTAAGTAATACTACATCACTTACCTGTGTAAGTAATACCACATCACTTACCTGTGTAAGTAATACCACATCACTTACCTGTGTACGTAATACCACAACACTTACCTGTGTAAGTAATACCACAACACTTACCTGTGTAAGTAATACCACATCACTTACCTGTGTAAGTAATACCACATCACTTACCTGTGTAAGTAATACCACATCACTTACCTGTGTAAGTAATACCACATCACTTACCTGTGTAAGTAATACCACATCACTTACCTGTGTAAGTAATACCACAACACTTACCTGTGTAAGTAATACTACATCACTTACCTGTGTAAGTAATACCACATCACTTACCTGTGTACGTAATACCACATCACTTACCTGTGTAAGTAATACCACAACACTTACCTGTGTAAGTAATACTACATCACTTACCTGTGTAAGTAATACCACATCACTTACCTGTGTACGTAATACCACAACACTTACCTGTGTAAGTAATACCACAACACTTACCTGTGTAAGTAATACCACATCACTTACCTGTGTAAGTAATACCACATCACTTACCTGTGTAAGTAATACCACATCACTTACCTGTGTAAGTAATACCACATCACTTACCTGTGTAAGTAATACCACAACACTTACCTGTGTAAGTAATACTACATCACTTACCTGTGTAAGTAATACCACATCACTTACCTGTGTACGTAATACCACATCACTTACCTGTGTAAGTAATACCACAACACTTACCTGTGTAAGTAATACTACATCACTTACCTGTGTAAGTAATACCACATCACTTACCTGTGTAAGTAATACCACATAACCTACCTGTGTAAGTAATACCACATCACTTACCTGTGTAAGTAATATTGGTTTGTCCGACTTGATGGACACGTACTCATCAGAACCAATGGTAATCAGGTACAGCTGACCAGCATGCAGAGTTATGCTCTGCCTATTGTATACCTCTATGGTAGAGTTGTCTTCTGACGCCATCACATAAAAGTAATCACCTGTAGATCGACCTAAAACAAAAGATAAAGTTACATCATGTGAGGCTGGGCACTCACTCCACAGAATGTGAGGCCTTCCGTTTGCTGACTTACCAGGTATTGGTACTGTGCAGTAAGCTCTGCCCCAGGAGTCAACTGGAGGCAACATGGCTGTCAAATGGTCTCTAGATGAGCCTTGACCCACTGAAGTACGAATGTTACCACTAAGTACAGCCACTTTTTGAGTAGACTTGACTAACGTACCACTGAGGTCTCCTGTAATACAGTACAGTTACGTTGATACCAGATGCATATATCACAGTTCAGTAACTCTGACATATATATTTGTTATGTCTTACCTTTAGATTGCAACTGCAGAGTAGAATATCTATTTATAGCCACAGTCATTGTGTCACCATTTGTATAAGTGATACCATCATATTCTACGTCTATGGTGCCCCTGCCAGTGCTGGGAGGAAAGGTTATATCTAGTCTAGTCCCATCGTGTACACCGATAACTCCTAACTGACACTTGGAACTATCCGAGTTGGGCCAGTGAGTAACTGTATAACATGTACTATTGAGTAGCCATCTATTGAACACTCAACAGCATCTCAATCATGCCAGAGGTGTTGCAAATCACCATTTTCGCAAATCAATTCAAGTACAAATCATGAACCTTGAAGATCAAATCAAATCAAGTCCTAACTGGGTCAGTGGCAAATCAAATCCAAGTCAAATTGCGATGCAAACAATTCAAATCACTTCAAGTATTTGAAATGATTTGAAATTGATTTGAAAATCAGGAAAATAAGCGTTACCTAAACAATCTTGGTGGTGCAAACTAATTTGTAGCCTCCGGCATACGTTATCCAAGTACTGTAACACCTCCAGCATTTACTCAAACAGCTCTGGGAGGAGCACTCTACTGGTTGTCACAATACACCTATGTATTTATTGTAGAAGGCTCGGTCATGGCTTACAATCTGATTTCATTTTGAGGAACCAATTTTCCCTGATCAGCAATGGTTTTGTTCTATGATGCATCAAAGTGTCAGCTGATATTATAGTTATTACAGTATTGCTCATTTCATTAGTATTAGATGTGTGCAACATAACAAATATCATGTCGTTAATGCATTATTAGGGTAACATATCAATGGTTTTGGTATTTCTTATTAACATGTCACATGATTATCGTGTGGCATCTCTCTAATCCAGCTGGTGTGGCCGTAATAGAATGGTCTTCTTTGTTACTCTCACACAACTTTTTCACACATTAATTCCGTAAATGTTTACAAAAATTGTTTGCACGCATCACCCACCATCATGGTAAGCTTCTGATTGTTACACACCAGTTTTAGCTTAATGCGATTGTCAAATAAAATTTCTAGTAAAGCCTGAAAATTTGATAAGAAGTTGCCACTCAAAACATACAAATGGAGCAAAAGTAAATTTAGATGGAAACACAAATGTCCATCAGTGATACTGATTAGAATTCTTTCACCATAAGTATTGGGGCTGCTTGCTAAATAAACTATTGTATCGCGATTGATTGGTACATCATTTATTTTAATAACCCATTGCAATTAGGGGTAACAAGTGATAAGCTCTTGGTCTCTGAACAGAAAAATTATATTTATCAAAATATTGAACTGGCTTAATAACATAATTAAAAATATCGTTTACATTATTGCTATTAATAACTTGTAAATAATAGTTGATATGCAAAAAAAAATTACCATATTTGAACCTGATTTAAAAAAGAACAGCAACAATTTTTCATCCAAGGCTTTTTGTTATGAAAAACCTTCTGTTTGAATTTGTTAAAATCAATATAATGATTAATTCTTCATCTTAACAAAGTTGTCAGATATAGAAATGATTCTCAACTGCTAAAAGTTACATTGGTAAAAACAAACAGCAAATGAAAACAGTGTTTGAAGGATGGATAATGGTTATTACTAATCACAATATTAATAAAAACAATAATTAATAATAATAATAATAACTAACAATGATCAATTGATAATAATAATGATAATAATTAACAATAGTTGACTAATAATAATTAATGGTAATTGAATTGACAATAATTAATAATAATTGATAATAATTAAAAATAATAATAAATGATAATAATAAAAAACAATAATAATAACTAATAATAACAATATTTAATGTTCATAAATAACAATAATTAATGATAATAGATAATAATAATAATGATGTATGGTAATCTTAATCTATAATAAAAATAACAGCACAAAAATGTAATAATATAAATAGGCTAACTAATAATATTATCAGTGGTAATAATGATTAAATATTGTTATTATTATTACTATTATTTATTACTTAGTTTGCAATGACAATTTTTTTTATGAAATGAAATTGATGACAAAGATTTTACAATAATAGTGGTAATAATAATTAAGTTAATACCATTATTTTGATTATCAACAATAATTATAACATTTTATTCATACTGCTTCTGATTTATCTATCTATCATAATAATATGATATAACTATTATTTATTATTATTATAACTTTAATTAATTTTTTAAAAAAAAAACAGTAAGTAATTATTAGTAGTGTACGAAAATCAAAAATAATGAATTGAGTGAATGGATTTCATTTTTTCTGTAATAAGTATTCATTTATACAATAAAATTAATTCAGCACAACAATAGTCCAGCAATTGAGTTCTGCAATTAAGATTTGATTGAAATAATAAATATAATAATAATTATAATAATGGTTTACTCGTGATCATTAATCATTATTATTATTGTGGTAGTTACGGTTTGCTTCTGCTGAGCTGGTTGGATCGTTGTTTTTGTAGACTGTGAATCATAGTATCTTAGCAATGAGGGTGGTATAACATTTCCCCTTACAACATAAGTCTAATGGGCCAATTAACAGCTGTTATGATTAGTGATTTTTTATACTTTTTGTCTGAAGACACCGCTACATCAACGATAATACTTTATCGTTAATGCCATTGTTTATCATTATTTTAGTATAAAATGCGAAAACTATAAAAACTTAGTGACTTGATTTGATTTGAAATCCCTATTTTTCAAATCAATTTTTTTAAGGCACAAATCAAATCAATTCAAATCAACTGATGTTCAAGTCAATTATTTGAAATCATTGAATAAGCAGAATAGACTGCAAATCAATTCACAAATCAAGTATTTGCAAATCAAAGTATTCGAATCACTAGTGATTTGCAACACCTCTGAATCATGCACTTGTACAACTTATTCATTTCTCTAAGTCAATGCAACGTTCACTTACCAGAGTAATATTTTTTGCCGAGTACATCCAGAGGAAGTGCGAGGAAGGCATCTGCAGAATAGACCTCCTTGTTTACACCATAGACAACTACATCCGCGTCCGCTGTGATGAACAATGATTTACTAGTCATGGTGCTGCCTTTCTCTCTCAGTGTGTATGGAACATTAAACTGCCTGACTGACCCAAGAGAAATCTGTACAACAATACAGTGAGGGAGAGTCAATACAACTCAATAAAAGATTAATCTATACAACAATACAGTGAGGGAGAGTCAATACAACTCAATAAAAGATTAATCTATACAACAATACAGTGAGGGAGAGTCAATACAACTCAATAAAAGATTAATCTATACAACAATACAGTGAGGGAGAGTCAATACAACTCAATACAGATTAATCTATACAACAATACAGTGAGGGAGAGTCAATACAACTCAATGAAAGATTAATCTATACAACAATACAGTGAAGGAGAGTCAATACAACTCAATAAAAGATTAATCTATACAACAATATAGTGAGGGAGAGTCAATACAACTCAATAAAAGATTAATCTATGCAACAATACAGTGAGTGAGAGTCAATACAACTCAATAAAAGATTAATCTATACAACAATACAGTGAGGGAGAGTCAATACAACTCAATAAAAGATTAATCTATGCCACAGTACAGTGAGTGAGAGACAATACGACTCAATAAAAGATTAATCTATACAACAATACAGTGAGGGAGAGTCAATACAACTCAATAAAAGATTAATCTATGCCACAATACAGTGAGTGAAAGACAATACAACTCAATAAAAGATTAATCTATACAACAATACAGTGAGTGAGGGTCAATACAACTCAATAAAAGATTAATCTATACAACAATATAACAAAGTTGTTAGTCACTTTATCAGTTCAATGTGGGGTAAGATTAAAAGTAGATGTATTTAAGGACTTCCTTAAGATTCATTACATGTTTCAGTAGCGAAAATTTGATTTATCTGAGGAAAGCTAATTGTGACAAAACATCAACTCTTTCATTGAACACAGTTTGTGTGGAGTTGTCTTCTAGTAAACTAGTTTTTGTATAGAGCTACTCGTTGTATTGTACTATAGTTGATAGTTATATTGTACTATAGTTGATAGTTATATTGTGCTAGAGTTGATAGTTATATTGTACTAGAGTTGATAGTTATATTGTGCTAGAGTTGATAGTTATATTGTGCTAGAGTTGATAGTTATATTGTACTAGAGTTGATAGTTATATTGTGCTAGAGTTGATAGTTATATTGTACTAGAGTTGATAGTTATATTGTGCTAGAGTTGATAGTTATATTGTGCTATAGTTGATAGTTATATTGTGGTAGAGTTGATAGTTATATTGTACTAGAGTTGATAGTTGTATTGTGCTAGAGTTGATAGTTATATTGTACTATAGTTGATAGTTATATTGTGCTAGAGTTGATAGTTATATTGTACTAGAGTTGATAGTTATATTGTACTAGAGTTGATAGTTATATTGTGGTAGAGTTGATAGTTATATTGTGCTAGAGTTGATAGTTATATTGTACTATAGTTGATAGTTATATTGTGCTAGAGTTGATAGTTATATTGTGCTAGAGTTAACGGTTGTACTAGAAAGGAATCACCCACCGTTGCGTCCTCTCTGATGTACGGCTCAAACCATTTGGGGCTCTCGATCCTAACATTGACAGATGAAGCCCTAACAGGGGTGACGTACACTTCCAGGGGTAAGTAACGTGGTGACTCCACATTGTTCTCCATGAAGTATATGAGGAACTGCATACCACCACTGTCTGGTGCACCTGCATACATCATATCAAACATTGTATGAGTGAAGTCACTTGCATGTACAGCTTCAGAGTTGTCTTCTCTTTCGAGGCCAAAGTTACCGTCTTGTTGGCATTGAGCCATAAGCAGCAATTTTGGTTAAACAGAACTGCCCCAGCAACATATTATCAAAAAGTAATCAAATGATTCTGCATTTTCAATTGTCACCAAATCCTAAAGAACTATTTAAAATTGTTCAAACAAATTGGTCCTATTTTCCTGCCAAACTTTGAAATTTTTTTTTACAGAATCAGGATATTGAATAATCATTTATTACATATGTGCTATGCCTTAAGTCATCTTGAATTTATGAATAGCTATGACCAACTCCATAGATTTTTTATTACTGTGCTGTCAATTGTCTTCTCTTTGGGCAAACAACTGCTACAATTTTTAATTAATGAATACATAGCTGACATAATCACAATAATCCTAAGTGTATAAAGCTACATAGCACAAGCTAGCGAAGGTTCTATGCTACATAGCACAAGCTAGCGAAGGTTCTATGTTACATAGCACAAGCTAGCGAAGGTTCTATGTTACATAGCACAAGCGAGCGAAGGTTCTATGCTACATAGCACAAGCGAGCGAAGGTTCTATGCTACATAGCACAAGCTAGCAAAGGTTCTATGTTACATAGCACAAGCTAGCGAAGGTTCTATGTTACATAGCACAAGCTAGCGAAGGTTCTATGTTACATAGCACAAGCTAGCGAAGGTTCTATGTTACATAGCACAAGCGAGCGAAGGTTCTATGCTACATAGCACAAGCTAGCGAAGGTTCTATGTTACATAGCACAAGCGAGCGAAGGTTCTATGTTACATAGCACAAGCTAGCGAAGGTTCTATATTACATAGCACAAGCTAGCGAAGGTTCTATGTTACATAGCACAAGCTAGCGAAGGTTCTATGTTACATAGCACAAGCTAGCAAAGGTTCTATGTTACATAGCACAAGCGAGCGAAGGTTCTATGTTACATAGCACAAGCGAGCGAAGGTTCTATGTTACATAGCACAAGCGAGCGAAGGTTCTATGCTACATAGCACAAGCGAGCGAAGGTTCTATGTTACATAGCACAAGCGAGCGAAGGTTCTATGCTACATAGCACAAGCGAGCGAAGGTTCTATGTTACATAGCACAAGCGAGCGAAGGTTCTATGCTACATAGCACAAGCGAGCGAAGGTTCTATCTTACATAGCACAAGCGAGCGAAGGTTCTATGCTACATAGCACAAGCGAGCGAAGGTTCTATGCTACATAGCACAAGCGAGCGAAGGTTCTATGTTACATAACACAAGCGAGCGAAGGTTCTATGTTACATAGCACAAGCAAGAGCACACCACTCCCCCCTCACCTTCAGCGATGGGTCTAGAAAGAGCACAGTCTTCATCAATTAACTCATCACCATCTGTATCAGAGCCTTTGTTCCCCGATGTGCAAAGTTCCTCATCTATTAGCCCGTCACAATCATTGTCTATCCCATCTCCAAATATTGGCACTGATACTATACATGGCTACAAATTATACGTATATTGATACTTACTGCTTCTACAGGATGTTCTGAGAGGACGAAGAGCTTGAGAAAAAAATAAATATCAACATTGATGTCAAAATAGTAGAAAATATAGACATCAAGAAGATGCTGCTTTCTCTCCACCAACAGTTTACTGGTAAAGTCAGTAATCACCCATGGGGTTGTCTGGAGATTAAAAGTTCAAAACAATTACATTGCACTATCGACTAAAGAGAAAGACAACTCCCAATGTTGAAGTTGATAAACGGTAACATGATAAGTACAAGCACTATCAAAGGCATACCTGGTTAATTGGGGCCAATCTAGTTCCAATTTGAAATGAATAACTCTCCTTGTCTGCTGTTCCATAGACGTAACCACTGAATGTAGCAACTGCTGAGATGTGGTTTATTACATGGGCTCCCTCAGATATCCTTACCTCTGTACCTACCAGGTCTGTACCTGCACCAGGTGTTTTATATGATCATATTGAGTAATATAAATGTTATATATATGTTATATAGTCATATAGAGGAGCATGTTATATAATTATAAAAAGCAATGTCTGTTATATAACCGTGTAGAATAATATGTTACATAACATATAGAGTAATATATGTTATATAATCAAATAGGCCGAAATACCTGGGTAAGTTGGCAGCTCAAGTAAGTAGATATTTAGTTATGCAAAACTTTAAGTATTAGCTAATATACTTGGGACACAGACTAGCCAGTCTAGCGAGATAAATGGAAATATACAGCTAATTATACGCATTTGTACTCGACGACTGACCTTTCATATAACCAAGTCTACTTGTGCAGTTTAGAGAAATTGTAAAGCCTATCGAGAGTTTCAATAAACCATGAGGCAACAACCAATGAGAAATGTCTACCATGAGAAGCAGCCAATGAGAAATGTCTACCATGAGAAGCAGCCAATGAGAGATGTTTACCAGGAGAAGCAGCCAATGAGAGATGTCTACCAGAAGAAGCAGCCAATGAGAGATGTCTACCAGAAGAAGCAGCCAATGAGAGATGTCTACCAGGAGAAGCAGCCAATGAGAGATGTCTACCATGAGAAGCAGCCAATGAGAAATGTCTACCATGAGAAGCAGCCAATGAGAGATGTTTACCAGGAGAAGCAGCCAATGAGAGATGTTTACCAGGAGAAGCAGCCAATGAGAGATGCTTACCAGGAAATGGCTTCCAAACTGGGTTGAGCAGAGAAAATCTTTTTCCATCAAACATGAGGCCATCTGTGTCCTCAGATCTTATCACACACATCAGGTAGTTGTCATACGAGCCTGCATACACACATATAGATGTCTATGAGCATACACACATATAAATGTCTATGAGCATACACACATATAGATGTCTATGAGCATACACACATATAGATGTCTATGAGCATACACATAGACGTAGCTGTCTAGTGATACATATATATACCCACAATGCACTCCTGTAAAGAGCAACTTACCTCCGACAGAATACTGCGGGGTGCTAAATACATAGTCGGCAGCGAACTGTGGTGTCGAGGTAACTACTAACATTGTAGGATCTCCAGGCTCCGCCTCCTCTTGCTGACTTTGAGAGACTTGAACCACCAGAACAGGCTGGTCAGCAGTTATGGTTGTGTAGTTATCGCTGGGGATGAGGAAACTCTTGTACAGATCAGGAGACGTCGACTCGAACCATTCAACCCCAGAGTTAGCATTCTCTACTCTTATATTTGTGTTAGGAGTTGGTGCTATGACCTTTATCATATCGCCAACAGTGCGGCCAGGTATGGGGATGATTGGGAATTGCCTGCCGTACGCTTGAGTAGGAGGTAGTTGAATAGCCAAATGATCTCTAGACTTACTCTCACCCACCCACGTACGAATATTGCCGGAGAAAACGGCAACTGGTTTGTCAGCAACAATATAACTGGCTGTCAGATCAGCTTTATCATAAGAAACGCATTGAAACGCTTCATAGGCCTGCAATGTAACATTCAACCAATCACCATTGCTGTACCTTTCACCCGAGTATTCCACTCGAAGATCTGGTTTCAGGCGAGTCTTCATAGGTAGCCGTATGTTGACGTGAGTGTCATCGTATCTGGCAGCGACAGCAAACTCTGTGTTGGAGTTGGTGGGATAGTGTGACACTGTGTAGTATTCATAGCCTATAACATCTGTCGGGTAGGCCAGGAAACCGTCTGTAGAGTATTTCTCCTTGTTTAGTCCGTAGACAACTATCTCCTTATCTGCTTGGATGAGTACAACCTTACCTTCAATACTAGTCCAAGTCATACGCAGCAGGTCACTGACCTGCACTCTCTCCACCACACCAGACACAACCGTGGTGCTCATACTAATATGTTGTTCTGTGAACTTTGGGGCGCTAATGTCTACCTGTGAAATAACACACCTCATTCTTTAGCAGAGCCCTACCGATTACATAATGCAGCAAGGTAAACCATCAACAAAGCTTCATTTATTGTATATGATTGATTTTCAAGTGAAAAATTCCACAATTCCCTACAGATACTTTCTTTAGTTAGCTATTGATCTTTTCATTATGTTGAAATTGTTTTGAGAATTCAAACCACAGACGGTTAGAAAATTATTGCGCAGGCAAGATCATTTCTGTACAAAGAGATATAGCAGTAGCAAATAGTCTGAGATTTAGTCAAATTAAACTTTACCTGCACAGGGATTGTGCTGGGAGTTGTGATGAATATTTCAAGTGGAAAGTTAAGAGGGTTTTCCACTTCATTTTTCATGAAGACAATAATAAACTCTGTTCCACGATTATCTGCCACCTGCCCCTCTATCAACAATAACAACAGTAAGGTACACAGGCCATGATTTGCACTAGCCAGCTACATTACAAGTAGTAATCAGTAGTAGCAGCACATAATAGACTGTGATTCATACGATGACACATTATTAAGTAATTATCATTGGATATTATTGATTTTGTACTAATGAATCTTTGCACAAAATTCAAGCAATTATTGATATCTACTTTGTGTTATGTTTGAGCTGACGGCCGTAAGGTAGATGCACCTGTATAGGGCCAACAAACAGGGAGGGGCGTATCGATAAATGCGATCAATATATTGCTTCAATCATAGTACCCTACTACTATCTACTGGTCCTTGGTTACCATACAATGAGGGCTGGCGTTGTCACACCACAATATGCTGATTGTCACACATTTCCTGTCAAAAACATCATACAAGGCCAAATTTTCTTTACTCTAGTCGACATGACAGCAATAAATTATGTTGTATTCCATAAGTAATACAGTCATACGATATGATTAGCTTTGATTGAATGACCTTGACCCACCAGTAACCCAAAAAATCAAGTCCTCAAAACAACTCCCAATAAAGACATTACCGCTATGAAGTAAGACCTCATTGCTGTACATTCATTTAGTTGACCTTACTAACCTACGGGGTATGGGCCACACAAGAGACAAGGAAATACCTGCGAGATGGAGTTGACTAAACGACAGCAATGCAAGGAATGCGCTGCCCAGGAAGTGTCGTATCGCTGCCATTGTCTCAGTCACATTGGTACAATTTCTAAAACACTGCAAAGGCACAAGTCATTCATCTACACTGTCACATTATTAAGAGAATACAAAACAGCTGGTCCATTATCTACTGTTTCAAATCACCGCACTATGAAAGTTCACAGACAGAAATAACAACAAGTCTGTGACAACTACCAAGATGTTTCACTCGTCACACAAAGCCTGACTTGTACTAACACACCTGCTACTAACCTGTTGTAGATCCCTTCTGCGCACAGGCAGCCACGAAGGAGTCAGCAACACACTAAAGTTTGTGTCATCAATACTTTCGCATTTCTAAACAGCTTTTCCAGCCAGTCGATAATCACACACAATACAATATCGACGTTCACTTATATTGTATTCTGTCTGTCACTGTGAGCCGTACATTATTTGCATTGCATTTAAGCGTAAGCGTAATAATCCTTGCATCTCATTAACTGGCCATGGAGGGCAAACAATCGAGTTTGTTTTTGTAAATTTAATCTGCACTTGGAATTCCAACTTAATTGACGGATTAATGGTGCATGCAAAAATATGAAAAAGTCTGGTATGAAATGCTGACTCAGTCATAGTGGCAGCATGTAACACAAGAGCTGATAGGCTGTTGCTAGAGTGTCCGATAGTGACGAGTGTAGGGAAAACAGCCGTCACTCGTCGTAAACATGTTTTGTAACTGACAGAGCGTGATGACGACTTTATAAATAATTTATCTCTGAAGTGGGTGAGGTATCAACACGTGACAGCACAAGAGGGTCACTGGAGATAGCTCTGGAGAGGAGATCGAGGGATAGTTTATAGCGAGTAAGTATATATCTTGTATTGTTAGATAATAGTCACTCTACTGAGGTATCAATTAGGCATGCAAGTCAAATGCGTAGAATGTTGATTTACAAGTAGTAGTATTAGTCGTTGTAACCAAAATATTAATCATATCCCAAAATAGTTCGAGTTTAAAAACAATGTTTATTACGATAAAATAAACTTTACACATATTAGTGAAAGTTATCATATGCACAATTTATGATAATAAAAAAATAGATGCTTGAACAATTAATTTTTTTTTTTATATTTTCTAACTTTAAAAAAATATGATCATTAAAGAAAGTGTGGAAGCAAAACTTGTTGTAGTGGTCAAAGTCACTCGAGGGATTGATGTAGTACCTAATGCATTGGTTCCCAGGAGAGACACTCATTGGGTCAATCTGTGAGTGATTGCTCTAAGGATTGGTGATGTGGAAGCAGGCTTTCTGTTGTCTTTGTACCAATCTATAAGGAGGGCAACTCCCAAAACCAAACCCTGAGCGCTGCTATTGACCGCATAACAAATAATTATATAATAAAAAAATTAGTCTTCATCCATAACAGATTCATCAGAGTATTGCGAAATTTCCTGGCTGTCAAAGTCGGTGTTATTACCAATCCCGTAACCACCATTGGCCTCTCCAAGATCGTATGTAAACCAGATTACCAGAAATGCTGCCAGCAGTATTGCTGCTATCAATGCAATCACATTGAAGACTATCGACCACCTGGAAGCATGAACTGCTTTCTTGTGTTTTCCTACAAAAATAAAATATATGCGTTAAAAAAATTAGCTTTTGAAAGTTAGTACAGCCGTGTACATGCCTCAGCACTGTTTGATTCTATTACATATATAGCCAGCATTCTACATATAGCCAGCATTCTACATATAGCCAGCATTCTATATATAGCAAGCATTCTATATATAGCAAGCATTCTACATATAGCCAGCATTCTATATATAGCCAGCATTCTATATATAGCCAGCATTCTACATATAGCCAGCATTCTATATATAGCCAGCATTCTATATATAGCCAGCATTCTATATATAGCCAGAATTCTATATATAGCCAGCATTCTATATATAGCCAGCATTCTATATATAGCCAGCATTCTATATATAGCCAGAATTCTATATATAGCCAGCATTCTATATATAGCAAGCATTCTATATATAGCCAGCATTCTATATATAGCCAGCATTCTATATATAGCCAGCATTCTATATATAGCCAGAATTGTATATATAGCAAGCATTCTATATATAGCCAAAATTCTATATATAGCCAGCATTCTATATATAGCAAGCATTCTATATATAGCCAGCATTCTATATATAGCCAGCATTCTACATATAGCCAGCATTCTATATATAGCCAGAATTCTATATATAGCAAGCATTCTACATATAGCCAGCATTCTATATATAGCCAGCATTCTATATATAGCCAGCATTCTATATATAGCCAGAATTCTATATATAGCAAGCATTCTATATATAGCCAAAATTCTATATATAGCCAGCATTTTATATATAGCAAGCATTCTATATATAGCCAGCATTCTATATATAGCCAGCAGTCTATACATAGCCACCATTCTATATATAACCAGCATTCTACATATAGCCAGCATTCTATATATAGCCAGCATTCTATATATAGCCAGCATTCTATATATAGCCAGCATTCTATATATAGCCAGCATTCTATATATAGCCAGCATTCTATATATAGCAAGCATTCTATATATAGCCAGCATTCTATATATAGCCAGCATTCTACATATAGCCAGCATTCTATATATAGCCAGCATTCTATATATAGCCAGCATTCTATATATAGCCAGCATTCTACATATAGCCAGCATTCTATATATAGCCAGCATTCTATATAGAGCCAGCATTCTATATATAGCCAGCATTCTATATATAGCCAGCATTCTATATATAAACCAAAAGAATTTATCAAACAAATGTTATGTAACCTTTATCATTAAAATTAAATCAAAGCTGAAATGATTTAAATACTTTATCCATAACGCAGCAGATTTAAACTAACAAATACTGCCCTTCCTTATCTCCCTGGGACCCCATTTACTTTTTAAGCGGGTAACCCAATTGTCTGTCCCCCGGTCACCCGACCTCCGAAAACAATGCTTTAATTATATGGAAAAAATGGCAGTTATTTTTCTTGGCCCTTTCTCCTTCCAAATCTCTTCAGTGCAGCCCCTTCCAGACTAGCATTCAGAAGCTCCTTCATCATGATGTTGCAGGTAAATGGCAGGAGCAGGATCTGGGCGTCCGTCTACAGGGGAGAGATTACTCACCTATATGGGGTGACGCGCCTCGGCGGAGGAGCAGTTTTATGTACGATTAGTAACATTGATTGGGCTTGGTGACTTTTTATATAAAGCTTTATGATACTGCAGTAGATTTCTATAGACCAAACCAAATACCCTCATGCGCTGCCTCAACAAGAGCTTCTCTCTGTGGTTGGTGCAGAGACACCCTTCTACGCTGACTATTACTGCACAGAAGTGACTGGTAGTCACTAGGGTCAGCTTATTACTATTATTGCCATTCCAATACTGGGTACAATGCAGTGCCGCCAGTGTTGACCCCTCAGGGCCGGCACAAAATGGCAATTTAACCTGAGGAACTTAAGGATAGCCTGAAGGATGGGAAAGCCCCAATCCACAGCTATGCTAAACCAAGGAGACCAGACTTGCTGACCATAGTCTATGGAGGACCTGAGAGCTTACCAAGGAATGGGAGAGGTACACCAAGGCAATGCTTCCCATTAACTCCACCCTCTCGCTAGGCGCCTTGTTCTTTTAAATACTTGCATTCATCAGATATCTTGTTATTATTGTTAGCTTTACCTTTCCATTTACTAGAATCACTTCCAGTATATTTGGTTGGTTATGTTACATATTTCTGTGTATGTCATTGGTTATTCTACTAAAAAGGTTATATATTTTCTGTGGGAGGGTACACCTACAGACTGGTGTATATTTGTGCAACAGCATTATATGCTCAAAAGAACTGTCTCCTTAGAGTTGTACAGAGTACAAACACATGTCTTTATACACAACTACCTAGACTAGTGTGTCTGAGCTAAGGGGTCCATGTAGCAATTGAGATAATCGCTGGTTGTCACTGGCCATACCGAGAGTGTCCCCCTGGAGAGAGGTACAATCCTTGAGCCTAGTGGTATTCTGTGGTTGGTTAACCAGCCAGAATACACTACAATATATCAGTGCCTGGCTCTGGAGCAAGCTAGGGCAATCTTGTTATTTGGATATATCGGTAACTCTAACTAATAATTCCAGGTCCTAACAGCTTTACAAGCGCTGATGAGTGAGTACTTTCTGTTATTTTGTTAGTTTCTGTTTTTTTACCGATGACAATCTTACTGTTTTATAATGATTTAGTGCGAAAATACATCTCATGCGTAATAACTTTTGTGTTTCTAGGTTACTATGGCAACTACCTCCCAACACCAAAAAGTTCACATCCTGCTACAGATAATAGAAACTTATTTTTGATAACATATGAATTGTAAGTTACACCGACCCAGAGTAGGCAAAAACATTATCCACCGCAAACCTGAGTAGCCACAATAAGTAATTACTCTGACCCTGGGTGGCCTGAATAGCTATCTACTCGAACCTGGGTGGCCCGAATAGGTATCTACCCGACCGTGGGTGGCCCGAATAGGTATCTACCCGACCGTGGGTGGCCCGAATAGGTATCTACCCGACCGTGGGTGGCCTGAATAGGTATCTACCCGACCCTGGGTGGCCTGAATAGGTATCTATCCGACCGTGGGTGGCCCGAATAGGTATCTACCCCGAACCTGGGTGCTACTTTAAACTAATCATGAAACGTTGAAATCATAAATAACTTTAAATCTTCATCATGAGTAGTCAAAAATACCTGTATTCTACCTGCACTGGGCCTAATAAACATCTTATAACACTTTACCCTGGAGCAGTGTGTATCGTGTATAGCCTACCTGCCACAACAGCCCTGCTCACTCGTATCGAACAGATCAGAGCTATGAGACCAAATATCAGATTGCAGAATATGGTAGAGATGATGGACAACCAGAAAAAGTCTGGTGGGGGTTTCACATCCGATGACTGGACAACTTGGTGAGCTTGTAGATGACTGGGTGTAAGTACTTGAGGGTACGTTTGGTGCAAAGGTAGGACTACACGTGATGGATCATTGGCAGAGTAGGAAGGGTAGTAAGGTGATGGGAAGGGTGGTGGTTGGAGGGGAGAGTGGGAAGGAATTGTAGGTGTGAGCTGGTAGCCAGTTAGAGAGGAGTATGGAGGTGGCTGGTCTTCCTCTTTATTGGTTGAAGTGCATTGCCCACCAACATTGGCCACAGCATCAATCTTGCCTACAATAAAATATAGGCTGTTGTAAAGAAATGGAGGTTGTATGTAGTGTCACACATCTATGGTACAATGGAGAAGGGAACAAGTTGTAACATTGCATTGGCACTTCAGGTCCAAGTTACAGTGATCAAATCTAATCAATTCTTGCTGAGCATTCAATTGTATATTTTTATGTGATTTTGTAAGTTTTACATCAGCTTGCAGCCAAGCTATGCACAATCTAGTGCAAACCTAATTGAAGTACTGATTTTCCTCCTTTCACTACGGACACAACGGCATCCACTCCTTCTCGACACTAAGAGCTGTTTCGGGGTCCACGACCCAGACAAACCACAGTAGTTACACAAATAAAACACTTTATTTCCTCATTCTGTTTAGCAATGTAATAAGTGTAGTACACAAATACACAAGCTTCTGCCTTCTCTCATGTGCAGCAGCTCCTTATATAGGAGAAGTCAGGAAATCTTACCCCCTTATTAGGAGTGAGCCAATGACAGACAACAATGCAAAATATATACGAATAGCAATAGTGTAGTGGATTTTGATTGCGTAAAATCACTAGCTAAAAGTCAGTAGCAATCCGACAGGTATGCTGCCACCAGCTGTCTTTATCCTCGAGACAACCACAGGTCGGTACTTTACCGAAAGAGGTGTAGAGGAGTTTGCTCAACTCCACGACTAGCAAAGATCCCTCGGCTCAGATGTATAACTCAGTGCAGTTGAGTAAATATGCATTTATTCCATCAGAATACGAGTAAGTAAAAACCCAAATACAAACTGATTTGTTATCACACAAGTTCTGCCTTTTATAGGCAATTTACAGGAAGTAACAGTAAGTAACATGAGTAATCAACCAATAATATAAGAATAACATAGAATGCACAAATGATAGAACAGATATAAACAGTTAACGAATCAAGGAGTTTATATAGGGCTTAAAGAGATTAGGCGCCCAGAAGTAGCAGGCGGAGTCACAAGTCAGTGGACCAATCATATGCCTTTCCACTTCCTGCTACTGGTCTTTGGTCTTTTTATCTTCTGTTCCTTGGCTTCCATCAGGGTTACGGGTGGTTACCTCCTGGATACGGTCTTTGGCTTCCCTTAGGTTATGTTCTGACTCTCAGTCTATGATGACTCACTTTCTGCCGACCCTGTATGGTGCAAACAGGGTCAGTACTGACTCATACAGGATCGGTACTGACCTACGCAGGGTCGGTACTGGCCTACGCAGGGTCGGTCAATTCGGTGTTGATGATAACACTTATTCTGGCCATCTAATGGCTATGGTGAGGATGCCAGAAGGTGTAGACGATGTATGCGCAGATGTTAATGACCTAAAAATCCACAACAATAGGTAATACAAAATACAACAACATAGTGAACCAAGGGGAGGAGCGAACACATGGCAAAGTGGATTTGGGCTCCTTTCCAGCTGTTTTAGTGGTGGTGAAAATCTTCCACTCCTTATATAGTGTCCTTGCTTAATAGCTTGTTTCCAACACTTGCACTGCTTCGGTATCCAGATGATGAAGGGTTCTCAGCTCCTTAGGCCTCAGGCTACTGTTGTCAGCCATCTTTAAAGATTGACCTGGGGTCCTGACCCGGGGTAAGTTCTATATGTTTAATAGGTAGAATACAGGGTCTATACTGGCCTGGTATAGCCCGTATCCTTAAATCCGAGAGAATATGCATAGATGATAAATGGGAAGGCTCCGGATCCACTCGAAACTTCTGTTGCTGGTAGGGTTAAGGGTGTATGGGGATGTAGGGGGATGTAGGGAGGGGGAGGGTGGGGAAAGGGGGCTAGTTCTAGTTTGTGTAATGATCATGGAAATCTCCCACAACACATACATACTTCTATAAAACACATGTCATATACATCCAAAATTACATAATATACCAACTATACGCGTTCACATACATAATACTAAGATTAAAAATAAACTTGCACTTATTGTTCTTTATACATTACATTTATAACATTTAATATATTTGAGTATTTTAGTTGAATCCAATGGAGAGAGGAAATACAGAAATGTAACATTACCTTTGTTTTCCATGAATGTAAAGCGAGTATTCAGAGCAGAACTCACCAGTAAGTAACAAGTGCTATAACTGCATACTGTGATATATCTCATTATATTCTGCTATCTTTTAACAACAGGCACTTGATAGAGTTGTAAAACCATTCTAGATAGAGGACATCACAGTAACATATGGACTGTTCGTAGCCATGTTTGTTTGTTGTGATGGGCGGGTACGTTATAATACGCCCACAGACTATCTGTGCCTACAATGCTTGCACTTCAATCCAGGATCTGGGGTTTAATTCCCAGCATGTTTACATATGAGCGAGGTATTTGGCTCCCTAATGCTCTGCCTGGTCGGATATGGGCATAAAATAATATGGTTTTTAGCTTGATTACACTCTCCACGTTAACTATGGAGTCATGCTAGTTCGGAAGAGTAGCCGGTGTAACGGCGGGCATGGGTATAGGGAGCTGCTTACACGAACCACTAGCTTATGAGACCAGTCTTTAGGGTAGCCTTCAAGGCACAGCTAATACAATACAGACTATCTATGCCCAAGGAAGGACTGACTATGCCCACAGGCTATCTGTGCCCAGTAATATGACCAGGGAAGGAGCTACATGAGGTAACACCAAACCATAACTTGTTGAGGATCGATAGCTATTGAGTCAAGGCAAGGGAAGAACACCTGCAGTGACTAACACAACAAACAACCAATGATGGCCTGACAGCGCATCAACCTGTTATACATTAGACTGAGCATAGATGGAATCCTACTATACTTACTCAAGAAGGAAGGGCTGGTCAAACAAAGCGATGAATGAAATGCTACGAATGTCCAAGAGAAATAGATTCATTTTGCTACAATTTTGACAGCATACCACATTGGCGTTGGGAAACATTTTGAGCTACATTCACACTTGGATGTGATTATAATTATAGTGAAGTTTGACAAAGCATGTAAAAACTAGAGCCAATAAACCAAGACCCTTTACAAACAACAGTTTGGGTATGACTAGCCTACTTACCAGAAACTAAAACCTTGGCTGCGCATTCACAGCCACCAGTTGTCTGCTCTTTAGTATAACAAGCATGAGCTGCAATTGTGGAGTTGTCTTCCATCCCACCATGTAAGGCAGTACGACGTATGAAGTACAGACGACATGAGGTGATGAGCTCACAACGTTGGTACATTTATGTAGCTAATGCAATAAGAAAGCTCACCAGGTGTTTGCCTGTCCGCAGTCTATATTTGGTATGAATCCAGAGACACATGACTGAGATTCAAATCAAACGTTGAACAAAAGAGACAAACGAAACAAGTACAAATGTGACACTTTTCAGCACTTGGCGCATGACCGATGCAGCCATATCATACAAACAGTGCCACTCGCTCACACAAAACCACAGAGTCGTCTGCTCTTACGACAAACAGTGCCACTTGTGCAGGTATTATAAATGAGTCATATAAAAATAAATAACAAACAGGTAACAAATAATACAACAGGAGTCAATGATAATAATGAATCATTTATTGACTAGCAGGGCATCCTCTTAGGAGCTGGTAATGGTATGGAGTGTAAGTGTAGCCTTCTATCCAAACCATTCATCCATGTTAAGGTAACTGATAGAGATGGCTAAAGCTACAGCTGCACCAGAGGCTATCGCTAAAACAAGTATAAACAAAGACAGGCTTAGCCTCTGCTCAGTAATTAGTTTCGTAGGCTCTACAAGCTTGCATTCATTCTTCACCCAAAGTTACAAGCCTGTGATACTGTTTGATGTTTTTGAAATACCAGTACTTTTAATTGAGACCACCAAATAAGTGTTAAACACAACGACTCATATTTGTGTGTGAGACAACAACAACAGTACAATGTGGGGGTAGGCCAATATTCATGGTGTACAACACTTGACCATGCTGTTAAAGGTGGCTCAGAACTTGTAAGAAAATTATCTTAAATTTTATTCCAGAGAAATCCAGCCATCACAGAGTTGTATCAATTCATTTACACTACTAGAGGAAACTACTAGAGGAAACTACTAAAGGAAACTACTAGAGGAAACTACTAGAGGAAACTACCAGAGGAAACTACTAGAGGAAACTACTAGAGGAAACTACTAAAGGAAACTACTAGAGGAAACTACTAGAGGAAACTACCAGAGGAAACTACCAGAGGAAACTACCAGAGGAAACTACCAGAGGAAAACAATAACAAGTTGAATTTGTAAATTGTCCTCTCCTTGCCCATTTGAAGGATTACACCCTGATAGAACTGACTCACCAAAGCATTGACCATGGCAGAGTCCATTTACTACAGCTACCATGTATGCATCAGCATGCACCTGGCACCTGCACCGTCAATTTAGTTTATTTTTTCTTCAATCACAACTTAAAATATCCATGAAAATTATTGATAAAAGAATTCTTTATATTTACGTAAGTGGTTGTTGTATGTAAAAATAGAATATTAGTTTTTATTGATATACACAAAAACAAAGGAAAAGCAACATAAAAAGGGAATGCTGAGCATTTAATAGCAAAGAGATGTTTTTTATAAATATACTTGAGCATAATTTATCAGAAATAATGAGGGAAAGAGATAATGTGTGGATGTAAGGTATTAGGTAAGCAGGAAGTCTCACACTTAGCCTGTCCTCTCACTAGTTTACAAGCAAACGACGAAGTTTTCTAAACACAATTTTGGGTTATAAGAAAAACGAACATACAATGAGGACAGCGACCATCTTCCTTAATTAGTTCAATTATTGGAAACAGTTTATTGCCAGATGATATAGAAGGGTATATTTCAGATTCGCCATTTAATTTGTTCTCATATCATTTGTCTCTGTTTTAAAATGCATTCAGAAGAAAGAAAACATTAAATTTAAAGTGAAAATTACAAATTCTCTTTCCAAAAGGTATAAAACAGCAATCTGGACTAATAAGAAAGTGGCAATGGCATTTGAATTTTTAAAAAATGGAAGCACATATTTCCTCAGATAACGCGACCATATACTTGGAAAATTATTGATAGTTGTATGTTTGTAACATCAATGCCAAAGATGCTAGTTTACTTAAACTACCCTCTGTGTCATCTTTAAAATAAACTTCACCAATGGGCTTGGAGATGTCATTCCTTGCACCCAATGGGCTTGGAGATTTCATTCCTTGCACCCAATGGGCTTGGAGATGTCATTCCTTGCACCCAATGGGCTTGGAGATGTCATTCCTTGCACCCAATGGGCTTGGAGATGTCATTCCTTGCACCCAATGGGCTTGGAGATGTCATTCCTTGCACCCAATGGGCTTGGAGATGTCATTCCTTGCACCCAATGGGCTTGGAGATGTCATTCCTTGCACCCAATTTGATAGGTCCTTTTGAGGTGCCTTTTTCAAAACAGATAAGAGCTCTCAATCTATTTATGTTTTCAGCCAATAGAATCAATTAACTGAAAATCCTGTATTCTTATTGGCACTATCCCTATTATAACTTTTTTGTTTCATTGATTGAAATCTTGCAGGGAACTAATAATTGGTAAGTTGTCTTCTCATGAAACTCACAATCACAAATATTGCAGTCAAGGTCTATGACGGTACAGTAAACTCCTTTACAAACAATATCACCGAGCAAAGTTGCTGACATTTTAAACTTTTTGTCCTTGGCCTGTTGGTGGTGTCTGACCTTTGATTGACCTTTTTTTGGTACGCAGTATATGTGGACAAGTTAGGAGGTGCGGTTGATACTGAAGATCTACACAGCATTGGTTTACAACACCATATACATTACGTGTAGCCTGTAGCAATCATACTAAACAAACGGAAAAGCGCAATAGCTGAGGTGTACAAGGCTAAATGGAGGTCAGCTTCTCACTCGTACCCAAGCTTAAACATAGAATTATCTCCCCTTGTAGAACGAGTGGATGGTGACACAATGGTAAGGGGTTTCTATATAAACTACATAGCACAGAATATCAAGACAAAATGGAGGCATAGAGCGAGATCACTCCACTAACACAATCAGTTTTACACAAATATGATGACAAGGAGGAATTGCCTGGTATGGGATGGCTCACCAAACCCTACCGGTGGTTAGCATTCCAGTAGGGGAGATAATTCTAAGAGCTTGAAACAAAGCACAAAGACATATACTTACATAGTACTCTCCTCACATTTGGCATCAGGCTAGCTTGAGAGGTGAGTGAACTCTCTTCAACTGGAGCTAGGTTACACACGTAGCTGTTTACCTTGTCTATGTCTGCTAATTCTATTAAATACAACAATGTCTGCCCATTAGTTATGGAGCACAGGAGGGTTGGTTAGACACAGCTGGGATAGAGAGGTGGTTAGACACATCTGGGATAGAGAGGTGGTTAGACACAGCTGGGATAGAGGGATGGTTAGACACAGCTGAGATAGAGGGCTGGTTAGACACAGCTGGGATAGAGGGGTGGTTAGACACAGCTGGGATAGAGGGGTGGCTAGACACAGCTGGGATAGAGAGGTGGTTAGACACAGCTGGGATAGAGGGGTGGTTAGACACAGGTGGGATAGAGAGGTGGTTAGACACAGCTGGGATAGAGAGGTGGTTAGATACAGCTGGGATAGAGGGGTGGTTAGACACAGCTGGGATAGAGAGGTGGTTAGATACAGCTGGGATAGAGAGTTGGTTAGACACAGCTGGGATAGAGGGGTGGCTAGATACAGCTGGGATAGAGAGGTGGTTAGATACAGCTGGGATAGAGAGGTAGTTAGACACAGCTGGGATAGAGGGGTGGTTAGACACAGCTGGGATAGAGAGGTGGTTAGACACAGCTGGGATAGAGAGGTGGTTAGACACAGCTGGGATAGAGGGGTGGTTAGACACAGGTGGGATAGAGAGGTGGTTAGACACAGGTGGGATAGAGAGGTGGTTAGACACAGCTGGGATAGAGGGCTGGTTAGACACAGCTGGGATAGAGGGCTGGTTAGACACAGCTGGGATAGAGGGGTGGTTAGACATTGCTGGGATAGAGAGGTGGTTAGATACAGCTGGGATAGAGAGGTAGTTAGACACAGCTGGGATAGAGGGGTGGTTAGACACAGGTGGGATAGAGAGGTGGTTAGACACAGGTGGGATAGAGAGGTGGTTAGACACAGCTGGGATAGAGGGCTGGTTAGACACAGCTGGGATAGAGGGCTGGTTAGACACAGCTGGGATAGAGGGGTGGTTAGACATTGCTGGGATAGAGAGGTGGTTAGATACAGCTGGGATAGAGGGCTGGTTAGACACAGCTGGGATAGAGAGGTGGTTAGACACAGCTGGGATAGAGAGGTGGTTAGACACAGCTGGGATAGAGGGCTGGTTAGATACATCTGGGATAGAGGGGTGGTTAGACATTGCTGGGATAGAGGGCTGGTTAGATACAGCTGGGATAGAGGGCTGGTTAGACACAGCTGGGATAGAGGGGTGGTTAGACACAGCTGGGATAGAGGGGTGGCTAGACACAGCTGGGATAGAGAGGTGGTTAGATACATCTGGGATAGAGGGGTGGTTAGACATTGCTGGGATAGAGAGGTGGTTAGACACAGCTGGGACAGAGGGGTGGTTAGACAGAGGTGGGATAGAGAGGTGGTTAGACACAACTGGGATAGAGGGCTGGTTAGACACAACTGAGATAGAGAGGTGGTTAGACACAGCTGGGATAGAGGGGTGGTTAGACAGAGGTGGGATAGAGGGCTGGTTAGACACAGCTGGGATAGAGGGCTGGTTAGACACAGCTGGGATAGAGGGGTGGTTAGACACAGCTGGGATAGAGAGGTGGTTGGGTTAGACACAGCTGGGATAGAGGGCTGGTTAGACACAGCTGGGATAGAGGGCTGGTTAGACACAGCTGGGATAGAGGGGTGGTTAGACACAGCTGGGATAGAGAGGTGGTTGGGTTAGACACAGCTGGGATAGAGGGCTGGTTAGACACAGCTGGGATAGAGAGGTGGTTGGGTTAGACACAGCTGGGATAGAGGGGTGGTTAGACACAGCTGGGATAGAGGGCTGGTTAGACACAGCTGAGATAGAGAGTTGGTTAGATACAGCTGGGATAGAGAGGTGGTTAGACACAGCTGGGATAGAGGGGTGGTTAGACACAGCTGGGATAGAGAGGTGGTTAGACACAGCTGGGATAGAGGGTTGGTTAGACACAGCTGGGATAGAGAGGTGGTTAGACACAGCTGGGATAGAGGGGTGGTTAGACACAGCTGGGATAGAGAGGTGGTTAGACACAGCTGGGATAGAGGGCTGGTTAGATACAGCTGGGATAGAGGGGTGGTTAGACACAGCTGGGATAGAGGGGTGGTTAGACACAGCTGGGATAGAGGGCTGGTTAGACACAGCTGGGATAGAGAGGTGGTTAGATACAGCTGGGATAGAGGGGTGGTTAGACACAGCTGGGATAGAGGGCTGGTTAGACACAGCTGGGATAGAGAGGTGGTTAGATACAGCTGGGATAGAGGGGTGGTTAGACACAGCTGGGATAGAGAGGTGGTTAGACACAGCTGGGATAGAGGGGTGGTTAGACACAGCTGGGATAGAGGGCTGGTTAGACACAGGTGGGATAGCCAGAAAGCTAAAGAGGAAAGGTAACATTAAAGCTGTCCATACAGGGCTCTTCCTATTGAGCAGGTGAACTGTGAGAGATAGGCATACTGTGAGAGAGAGAGATAGGTATACAGTGAGAGATAGGTATACAGTGAAGGATTATAAAGCTAACAACCGAGAGGCAAAATCTTTGTAAAAAGAAGACAACTCTGACAGAGGAACAAAGAAATAAAATGGCAATAAAACGGTGAGTACGCAGCAAGAGATGGGAGGACAATATGACAAAAAGCATGCAGTAGTATTAACTGCTGTACACTGTACACAGCACACTGCACACAGTAGTACACAGTTGCACACAGTTGTACACAGTTGTACACAGTAGTACACAGTAGTACACAGTTGTACACAGTTGCACACAGTAGTACACAGTTGTACACAGTAGTACACAGTAGTACACAGTAGTACACAGTTGTACACAGTTGTACACAGTTGCACACAGTTGCACACAGTCGCACACAGTTGCACACAGTTGCACACAGTTGTACACAGTAGTGCACAGTTGTACACAGTAGTACACAGTAGTACACAGTTGTACACAGTAGTACACAGTAGTACACAGTAGTACACAGTTGTACACAGTTGCACACAGTTGCACACAGTCGCACACAGTTGCACACAGTTGCACACAGTTGTACACAGTAGTGCACAGTTGTACACAGTAGTACACAGTAGTACACAGTTGTACACAGTAGTACACAGTAGTACACAGTAGTACACAGTTGTACACAGTTGTACACAGTAGTACACAGTAGTACACAGTAGTACACAGTTGTACACAGTAGTACACAGTAGTACACAGTTGCACACAGTTGCACACAGTTGTACACAGTAGTACACAGTAGTACACAGTTGTACACAGTAGTACACAGTAGTACACAGTAGTACACAGTTGTACACATTTGCACACAGTTGCACACAGTTGTACACAGTAGTGCACAGTTGTACACAGTTGCACACAGTTGTACACAGTTGCACACAGTAGTACACAGTAGTACACAGTTGTACACAGTTGCACACAGTATGTTATACACTGTATACTGCACACTAGCTAAGTACACTAGAAACGTACCAGCTGCTCTTTCAGTGCTTGTGTCTATAGTCGATGGATCAATAGATTGAATTCCTAAAATCTGTTGGGCCCTTTCTACGCAGTCCTCAACCTTTTCATCTTTGAACATGTGATCATTGAAGAGCATTGCGGGTATGCTCGAGTGTGGAATGTACACTCTGGGTGGCGTTTCGTAGATCATCTGAAGGGTAAGAAGACATCATTGGGTCAAAGCATATTAGTTATGGTTCCGTTAATGCAATGTGTAGCTTTACTCACCTAAATACATACATTAATGTGAAAATCGTCTGTATGCCTGTCTGTCTGTAAGTATGTGTGTGCGTATGTATGCCTGTCTGTAAGTATGTGTGTGCGTATGTATGCCTGTCTGTAAGTATGTGTGTGCGTATGTATGCCTGTCTCTCTGTAAGTATGTGTGTGCGTCTGTATGCCTGTCTGTCTGTAAGTATGTGTGTGCGTCTGTATGCCTGTCTGTCTGTAAGTATGTGTGTGCGTCTGTATGCCTGTCTGTCTGTAAGTATGTGTGTGCGTCTGTATGCCTGTCTGTCTGTAAGTATGTGTGTCTGTCTGTATGTACACTATGTCTGTATGTATGTCTATATACCTGTATGTCATGTGCCTGTCTGTGTGTCTGTCATCCCACTTGAATAAACCCCTAAACCGCTACGCTGAGAGAAATGAAAACTTTTGTAAAAACGTGCCATTAGATTAAACTAATGCGTGGGGCGGGGGCGTTTAAATTTGCTATTTGTTTTAAAACCATAGATATTTGTAGACTTAGTAATATTTCAATAATAATGTAGGTGGAGACGAATCACAAACAGTTACACTATACTAATATGTGCTGGTTGGAGTGTCAATCAAACAATTCTGATATGACTCACATTACATCCTTCCTGTATGCATGGATTGCAACATGCGTTCATAACACTGTTTGTGAACGTTGGTTTTCTCAGTATTGACTGCAATAGGCACTTTCGGCTGAGCGAATGTGAAGAAGTCAGCTAATTTTTAACCGTTCTCAAAGCTGGTAGCATGAGAAATTGGCAGAAAAATAAATCGATGGAGTTGTCTTCTCTTACAACAGTACATGAAAAAGCGAAAAAAAGAGGACTTTTTTGTAGTAATACTATAATAATATATATTATTTTCAAAATAATAAATGATTATTTCCACTAAAACAATGCAAACAAATAAACAATAACTTTTGGTATGGCAGGACACACATATATTCGACATAGTACAGTTATTATATGTAATTATTATGGCCTTACATCAACAATCGTTGCTAGCGTGATAACAAAGATTTCATTGCTGTATCCAAAACAGAAATGTTGATTCCCATAAATTTGCTCCGTTTCAATAGCAAGACATAAAAAAAGAAAACACAATTCCCAATCTTGCAAACCAGCGGTATTCTCGCAAATACCTTGGCACTACCTTCTGCCGAAGCCACAACGTGACGAAATGCTAGTTTGTACTCAGCCCAAAGCGCCTAATGTGCGAGCGTGATGCCTTCCAGTGTCATATTTCAAATTGAACGAGAAGAAAGAGAGGGAGAGATGTAGAGAACAACGTAGAGGGTGAGAAGTAAAGTGGTGCGGGCGAAGGGTAAGGTGGGGGAGGGTGCGAAGGGTAAGGTGGGGGAGAGGAAGAATGGGTCAAGAATAGAGCATATTAGAATACGAGGGCTGATACAGTTAGCATTATATAAATACCTGGTCCTCTAACGCGTGCTTTTCACTGGCGACCTGAAGGATGTCTTCACATAACAACTGGCAACGAGTCATTAGAGATTTCTTCATATCCGCTTTTATTGCCTTCATTTGTGGAACAGAATAGACGTCAATGTATTGTATATCAGTGAAGACATCACGTATTGTATAGCAATGTATCACTGCCATCACCGCTACAGACAACTCACCTGTGACACCTGCCAGGGCTACTACAGACAACTCACCTGTGGCACCTGCCACGACTACTACAGACAACTCACCTGTGACACCCGCCAGGGCTACTACAGACAACTCACCTGTGACACCTGCCACGGCTACTACAGACAACTCACCTGTGACACCTGCCAGGGCCACTACAGACAACTCACCTGTGACACCTGCCAGGGCCACTACAGACAACTCACCTGTGACACCTGCCACGGCTACTACAGACAACTCACCTGTGACACCCGCCAGAGCCACTACAGACAACTCACCTGTGACACCTGTAATGCTGTAGCAGGAGCCCTAAGGAATGCTAGTGCAGACATTGAACCAACAAGGCACATAGCTGACACTTTCTCTTTACAGCAACTGCTTGGGGTAGCTTTGATCTACAAGCATGCAGGTCCATAGAAACAAGCCTCTACAGCTTGCTTTTTCTACTCATATTTATGTGTGAAATGTTGGGTTGATCATAGAAGTAGGCATTGGTAGATATATCTACTGACCCTACGAAGGAGCTTGATGTTGACTCTTGTAGGAGTTGAATTCTCCTGTGAATACTTCTGTCCTTTGCCGGGTGCAAGTCCAAACTGAGTATCATCATCGACATAGGCATCGTCACATAGACATAGTGAGTCAGTGATATCTTCAAAATATGGGGCTAAGCCTTCCTACACAATGGGATGAGAGGTTATTTAGGGAGTGTTGGCGTGGCAAATATAGTGTGTTATATTTCAATTGAGACATGAAGTAAAAGATAGATGACCAAGTGCTTCACAACAAAACAAACAAAACCAAAATATATCCCGTCAGCATCCTGTGGGTTGCTATTAAATTTTTTAAATGGTCATCTCGAAAGTTAACAATTAAGGAGAGTTGTCTTCTCACACGCAATAGTTAGCACACACGTATAATCTACCACTTATCCTTGAATTGTTCACAGCGAGTGAGAAGAGTTCGGCACAAATGAAATAACAGTGTAAAACAACCCCCAAACGCAGCTATTCAGTATTGAAGTCTGTAACAATATAAACAAAGAGACCAGAGTCTATGCATTAAATACAAACTAAAAAACCGGTTTATGTGCCACATGATACTTATGTAAATGGACTCACTAAAAGTTGCTGATCAAAATGGTCATTCTCTTGGTTGCGGCACACATAGAAGTTTCTATTGATGGACAGATTGGCTTTGGCTACCAACCAGCCTGTACTTATTGACTGAAACCGGACTTCTGATGGCATCAGCGTACTCTGTGTGGACAGGAAACATGGTAATGTCAGTAGACTTTAACTATAGCATGTGAGTACTTATACTACTCTATATACAATATATAACTACTTATACTACTCTATATACAATATATAAGTACTTATACTACTCTATATACAATATATAAGTACTTATACTACTCTATATACAATATATAAGTACTTATACTACTCTATATACAATATATAAGTACTTATACTACTCTATACACAATATATAAGTACTTATACTACTCTATATACAATATATAACTACTTATACTACTCTATACACAATATATAAGTACTTCTATAACTCTATATACAATATATAAGTACTTATACTACTCTATATACAATATATAAGTACTTATACTACTCTATATACAATATATAACTACTTATACTACTCTGTATACAATATATAAGTACTTCTACTACTCTATATACAATATATAACTACTTATACTACTCTATATACAATATATAACTACTTATACTACTCTATATACAATATATAAGTACTTATACTACTCTATATACAATATATAAGTACTTATACTACTCTATATACAATATATAAGTACTTATACTACTCTATATACAATATATAAGTACTTATACTACTCTATATACAATATATAAGTACTTATACTACTCTATATACAATATATAAGTACTTATACTACTCTATATACAACATATAAGTACTTATACTACTCTATATACAATATATAACTACTTATACTACTCTATATACAATATATAACTACTTCTACTACTCTATATACAATATATAACTACTTCTACTACTCTATATACAATATATAACTACTTATACTACTCTATATACAATATATAACTACTTCTACTACTCTATATACAATATATAACTACTTATACTACTCTATATACAATATATAACTACTTATACTACTCTATATACAATATATAACTACTTATACTACTCTATATACAATATATAAGTACTTATACTACTCTATATACAATATATAACTACTTATACTACTCTATATACAATATATAAGTACTTATACTACTCTATATACAATATATAAGTACTTATACTACTCTATATACAATATATAACTACTTATACTACTCTATACACAATATATAAGTACTTATACTACTCTATATACAATATATAAGTACTTATACTACTCTATATACAATATATAAGTACTTATACTACTCTATATACAATATATAACTACTTCTACTACTCTATATACCATATATAAGTACTTATACTACTCTATATACAATATATAACTACTTCTACTACTCTATATACAATATATAAGTACTTATACTACTCTATATACAATATATAAGTACTTATACTACTCTATATACAATATATAACTACTTATACTACTCTATATACAATATATAACTACTTGTACTACTCTATATACAATATATAACTACTTATACTACTCTATACACAATATATAAGTACTTATACTACTCTATACACAATATATAAGTACTTATACTACTCTATATACAATATATAAGTACTTATACTACTCTATATACAATATATAAGTACTTATACTACTCTATATACAATATACAAGTACTTATACTACTCTATATACAATATACAAGTACTTATACTACTGTATGTACAATGCATAGACTCTTACCTTGTAGTCGCTGACAAGCAAACTTTTGCTGGACACTCTACAAAACATTGAGATGATTTCTAGTAACAACACAAGCAGACCAGTAGACACCTTTTCATGCTAGTACAAAATATAACGTCGCCTTTAATGGGAAGATTTCAATAGAGTGCTATTTATGATGTACTCAAGCACCTGCCTCACCATCGTAAATAGCTCCAATGGTAAAACAACAAAGGCACATTCTCACCACAATATTTCACATCACTCAGTATTTTAAAAAACCAAAGGAAAGAAATACAGAAGTTGAATAGTTTATTGTAAACTAAAACTTTTGGTGACCGTATACCATGGTTCTACACTTACACTACACCATAGTACTATATTTACAGTATAACTAGTACTATACTTACAGTATAACTAGTACTATATTTACAGTACAACTAGTACTATACTTAGAGTACAACTAGTACTATATATATACTACTCTACAACTACATACTTTTTACTAATCTTATCCACGAGTAACAACTGCCAACAATCCGTCTGGCAGCCATAGACATCTGATTTACAGACTTTCTTGTAAGTAGCAGACATGATCTGTTGCAGCTTGGAATGATGGGAAGATAATTCCGAGCCAATGACTGCAATTCCACAAATACAGAGACCCCCGGGGAGCATCCTAAGCAGCTGTAACACACCGAAGATAGTACTGTTCAAAAACAAAATGGGTGAGTCTATTCACAATGATTATAGCTTTGATGAAGCCACTTTCGTCATTCAGCAATCAGACAGCCTGCAAATCGAGTGAAAGAAACTCATCGTTCTCCATCACCTCAAAAGCTGCCAATAAGACTTTGGAGATCTAACATCATTCAAACTGCACTACCATTCATGCACTAACCGCCAGGGAGTCTATACATACAATTATAACATGATTTGCTTGTCTCTTGGCAAGGGTTTTTTTTTTACAATTTGCACTTTTCTCTTTCCACAAAATCAAAAATCAGCAAAATTAACCAAGTTGTTGATCGATGAAAGATTACTAAAATTTAGAATTTACAGTCTCAGTTAATTACAGCCACGCGTATAGTGACACAAATGCTTTACACCAAATGTTTTATAATTGTTCAACTATTGCGTGTTCAACAATATTTATTAACACAGAGAAACCAGACAAATAACTTTTCACAAGTTTGTTTTTTTACTAAATATGTGATTGGTAAAATAAAACTTTTATTTTTGATAACTTTCATCACCACAAACTGTGAAAAATAAACTGCTTATGGGTGAGTATGTATACTGATGAGCAGTGAATGATGGCTAGACACACACCTCTCCAGCATGACTGGTTACCAGGACGTCAGATAACTCAGAGATTCTTTCTGGTTTATCATTATCTTCAATAGGTGTGGTGGCAAAGTGAACAATATAGTCTCTCTGCTCAGTTACCTGTTAGAGAAAGAGTATTCATCATACAGTATAACCTAATTATGTTGACATTGCCTCTGACTATGTTGACACTGCCTCTGACTATGTTGACACTGCCTCTAACTATGTCGACACTGCTTCCTCATTGTTCAAGTCCTAGAATGATCTATATATGTCTACTCAACACAGATGGACTCCTGCTTGAGAGCAGACAATACAGTACTAGATGGTAGAGTGTATAGTACTACATGGTAGAGTGTATAGTACTAGATGGTAGAGTGTATAGTACTACATGATAGAGTGTATAGTACTACATGGTAGAGTGTATAGTACTACATGGTAGAGTGTATAGTACTAGATGGTAGAGTGTATAGTACTACATGATAGAGTATATAGTACTACATGGTAGAGTGTATAGTACTACATGGTAGAGTGTATAGTACTACATGATAGAGTGTATAGTACTACATGGTAGAGTGTACAGTACTACATGGTAGAGTGTATAGTACTACATGGTAGAGTGTATAGTACTACATGGTAGAGTGTATAGTACTACATGATAGAGTGTATAGTACTACATGGTAGAGTGTAGAGTACTACATGGTAGAGTGTATAGTACTACATGGTAGAGTGTATAGTACTACATGATAGAGTGTATAGTACTACATGATAGAGTGTATAGTACTACATGATAGAGTGTATAGTACTACTAATAGAGTGTATAGTACTACATGATAGAGTGTACAGTACTACATGATAGAGTATATAGTACTACATGGTAGAGTGTATAGTACTACATGATAGAGTGTATAGTACTACATGATAGAGTGTATAGTACTACATGATAGAGTATATAGTACTACATGGTAGAGTGTATAGTACTACATGATAGAGTGTATAGTACTACATGGTAGAGTGTATAGTACTACATGATAGAGTGTATAGTACTACATGGTAGAGTGTACAGTACTACATGATAGAGTATATAGTACTACATGGTAGAGTGTATAGTACTACATGATAGAGTGTATAGTACTACATGGTAGAGTGTACAGTACTACATGGTAGAGTGTAGAGTACTACATGATAGAGTATATAGTACTACATGGTAGAGTGTATAGCACTACATGATAGAGTGTATAGTACTACATGGTAGAGTGTATAGTACTACATAATAGAGTGTATAGTACTACATGGTAGAGTGTATAGTACTAGATGGTAGAGTGTAGAGTACTACATGATAGAGTGTACAGTACTACATGGTAGAGTGTAGAGTACTACATGATAGAGTATATAATACTACATGGAAGAGTGTATAGTACTACATGATAGAGTGTATAGTACTACATGGTAGAGTGTATAGTACTACATGAGAGAGTGTATAGTACTACTTGGTAGAGTGTATAGTACTACATGATAGAGTGTATAGTACTACATGGTAGAGTGTACAGTACTACATGGTAGAGTGTACAGTACTACATGGTAGAGTGTACAGTACTACATGATAGAGTATATAGTACTACATGGTAGAGTGTATATATAGTATGTTGAAGTTCCATAACCATGACCATAAAAATAATAATTTACTTTCTGGTTTCTATCAAAATCACAAAGAAAAGCAAGAAAAAAATCTGCTTCATCATTCTTCAGTTTCTTTTTTGAGTAGAAACTGTTTTGATACAAGTTGCGAGGTTTGTAATAAAACAGAGAGGCAATAAAAATTAATACGAAAACCAACAAAATCAAAAGCGAAAACAGCATCATTATGATAAAATAATATCGTTAGAACAAACTCGCTAGAGCAGCACAGCTAAAACTGAGGTATTTTCTGTTGATCTAATGAGGTCCAGACAGAGTAGTTTCTGTTGATCTAATGGGGTCCAGACAGAGTAGTTTCACTTTAGTGATGCAACCAGAAGTAGCATAGTCAATCGTCTAACTTATCATTAGATATCACAACTTGCTCGACTATTATCCTGATTTGAGAGATTTTAAGCAGCTGATATGACAAAAATGATGTCTTTGAGGAAGCGCTAGGAACCAACGCAGCATTTGAAATTTTTTCCTTGAAAATATTTTGGTTTATTCACTTGAGAAAAAATAATTAAATATTATGCTCATGTGTAGAGCCATAGCTTCGTATTTTGAGTTTGATCAAGCTTGCCAACATAAATTAGTTAGGTGCGCCCTTGTTGTGGCATGCTTCCACAGTGGTGATGTATTAAGATAATTAATGAGAATGGCGCACCATCAGTATTATACACCTCATACCTATCAACTACCGTGAATAAAAAAAAAGAGTTTATGATCCGGTAAAAAAAATGTTTTAATTTAATAGTATGGTTCGTAGGATGCGGGCTTCTAGTATATTGACTAGTAAAGTCACCTACAAAACTGCCGGGACCCTATTGCTTGTATTTAGTAACAAACAGAAGCTACAAAATAATTGTGAAAAATTGCTTGTGAATAGCATTAGCAGAAATGGATTCTAAATTGTGTCTCAAATGAATGTGTGTAAGAAGTGAAGGAATACAAGAGGCTTTACTCTCCTACTCACCATCTACGGATGGTAGTCAGGATATTTTCCTCATGTTACCGTTACTTTCTTAGGCCATCACCTTATTGACACATTCGTTTAATACATTAACATTTAAAATGCAAGCTTTCTGGTTAGACTTTTCACTGCCATCTTTTACAAAGATTTTAATAATCTTGGTATGATACGTGGTCATAACAGTCTACATTATATACCCGTCAGAAATATTTCACTCTGTCGTTTTAGATGAGCAGAACATCGTAAAGTATGCACGCACATGTGTACTTGTCTTATATTATTAAATCATACGAGACCAACATCATCCGATTTAATAATCCTTCAACGAACATGACGAATTTAAAAAAAGCAATGAGATTTCTTATGAAACGTGCATAAAACAACTAACAGCAAATAACCTTAACCTTGGTGTGCTCATGTGAAAGGTATTTTGGAACTCTGTTGCCAAATGATACACTCCCTTGACCATTCTAGATTGAATGATTTTTTTCGAGGATAATTAAAGAAGTGTATACTATAAAAGCGGAACTACAATTTTTGATTACAATTGCTAGACTGAGGGCGAGCCGACAGTCAATAAAAGAGTATAAACCTAGATTTTAAGATAATGACTGAGGCGCTCATTGCGCACTTATTTATTGATCAGCATTTATTATAAGGTGTTTGGCTGCAGTCATTCTCGTAATAACATTTAACAATATTGATTAATATTAAATTCACGTAATGATCAAATTGTTTATACCTTTTACTTAAAATTCACTATTATAATTTTTAATAATAGTAATGATCGTTATTTATTAGTAAGTATTAGAATTGTAAATAACTTGCTTCTTGATGACTTCAATAAATAAAAATAACAATTAGCAAACAACAGCATAAGTTCTGCCAAAATTTGGTATGCTGAAAGTTTTGAGAGAAATAGGGTTTCTCGTATATTACACATAATAATTCTTAGGTATACAAAAGTGAGCATAAAAAAACTGAAAAATTGAGCTCGTCAACGGTAACTATATAGGCGTTACATCATTTTTTTTTACCTCAACCATTCTCGCAGCAAATTCTTTAAAACTATTGAATAACTTTTTTGTAGCTTGTTACTTGGCACACCTGTTTGCAAGTTTCGGCCTACATTTACATAGAAAATATTACTATAGAAAATACGATTTTTTAATTAATGTTGTTTCTATCAAACAATGTTACTTCAATATTACACATTAAGGACAACAATAATCCGTTGTCATAATATTAATGAGAACATTAACAAAAGAGATAATATATAATAACGATGGTTAAAAATTCTTGCATGGGAAACACTCATAAAAGAAAGAAAAAGTAGGTGTAAGCTGCTGGGGAGAGATGAAAGGCTACATAAAAGAGACGAAAGGCTTGCTGATAGCAGCACAAGACCAGCTGTTGAACAAATGAAAAATGTGTGGTGACCGGGATAGGACAGTAATGTACGATATCAGTGAATGTGGTAAGTTCACATGAAAAAATTCAAGCAAAGGCAATATAATTAACCACAAGGAAGTGCATTAAAAGCATGAATTCAAATGCAGTAAAAATTGGCATAATCATAACGCAAAACACCAGTATCAAAGATCAATGAGGTAAATATTATTTTTACTGTGACACTTTAGTATAAAAGCTGAAGAGTGATAAAAACAAGAAAGCCTGATGCTTTTGCGTTAGTGAATAAGAATAATGGAGAGACTGTGACAACTGATGCAGGATTTTTAGGGATTTCCAAATGAAAAACAAGGAAACAAAATACTAAAGAGCATGGAGAGCTAGTTATGGAGATGAACAAGTAAACTGTGGCTTGTGGAAGACCCCGAGTGGAAGATGATTTTAATAGCAGATGATGTCGTCAAATCACAACATTACTGGATACTTTTAGTAAATTGAATAAGGCCTGCCTGTCAATGAAGAAGAAAAAAAGAATGTCTTCCACCATGTCTAAGCAGTTTCATAGAACTGAGATAAATACTGGAAAAGGTGTTGCTGTCAATGTTAATCGGCTGGGCCTAGATATAAAACACCAGTATTAGTGTGGCATGAAATAAAACAATAATAATTAGCAAGAACAAAAATAATTTATAGGATAGGGATTTTCCCATCAAAGAGTAGAAAGAGTATGTAAATGTGTGAGAACATTAAGAAATAGTTTAATTAATGGGATGTTCTCCTTAAGCCATTCGGAACTGAACCCTTGATTGTTTTAAGCCAATAAAAGCGAAAAAGATTGATCGGTATAATCGTATCTGCCCTCCACCTAGTAAAGTTTACTTTCAAAATGATATTGAAAAAGAGGTTATGTTTCTTCCACATGCATTTAAAATTTTAACCTGGCCTTCTCCTACTTTTAAGGAACTTGACTAAGGTGTTATTACGAATGTGAGAAATAAATTACTTGACCATTGACCAGTGCTTGTTTTTTTTTTATCAACTCCAGATTTTATTATAGTCAATTGATGGAGATCTCACATCTGTGCAGTGTATTCCAGATAGAATCTTACCAGCAACAAATATGCTATTTTTTTTGTATCGTTGTATAAGCACTGTTTAACACTTACCGAAGCATTGCCAGTTGTTGGGTGGCTTTATTTGAAATATTAGTGATGAGAGTATCCCACCTTATGTTGCTTTGCAATTCAAGACCTAAATAAGAGTGTGACAATGCCTACCTAAGCATGAGGTTGTTCAAAAAACTATTGTAAGCTTTCAACACCAGCTTTTAAAAAGGAACATTTAGTTACATTGAAATTCGTTTGCCAAAAAAGGGACCAGACAAGAAGTGGAGTCAGGTCATACTGGAGAATGATTTGGTAGTCAACTGCGTTAAGTTATGCAGGAAGTGTGCCGCACAACTCTTCTAGTTACATTTGTGGTAGACTTCCAGCAATGATCGCTAGGTACTAGCAACATTGCCATGTGCATTTATTATCATTACATATATTTTTCTGGTAAATAGCAGAATATACATTCATGTATGGACATATGCATATTCTTTTTTATGCATTACATTTTCTTTTTACTGTGCATAATTTCTATGTCATCTAGTCACGAACTCAAATATTATTTAATCGTGTGATATTATTATCCACCCAGTTTTATATAAAAGCTGGCTGCAACTCTCTTCTGATAAAAGTAGTAGGAGAAGAGCAGCCGGACAAACAAAGCAATAAAGTCTTGAAGAATTACTTTTTCTCTCCCACAGCTTTCTCCATTTTGGGACAAGCAGCATACTAGTGAATAATTACAAGCATTATCCGTCTGAAAATAAACACAGTTCCAAAAAATATTGATGAGTGAGGAAGGCCAGTGTCAGCTACCCTACCCCGCTGCGAATGCCAAAATAAGCTAAGCCATTTAGCAGTCACGCTTGGTATAAACGTGCCAATGACTTGCTGATGATTGGAGGAGTCTAGTGCTTGATATCAGCTGCATTCCAGTAGCCTTAGGTCCGAATAAAACCCTTTGAAGCTCAGCAGGTGGGCTACCGATGTCCGTGGCGAGAAGACTCACTGCAAGTAAACTCTTGCACAATATAATTTTGAATCAGCGGCATAAAGTCTGCAGAATTACTGGACCAATTGTGGAACGCCATTGATGTATATACAAAATAGGAGATGCCCAAGGACAGACTTTTGGAAAACATGTGATATGACTGGTCTTTGGTCTGAATATATATTATGTATAGACACAAATTGCCATGTGCCTTGGAGGAAGCATTCTATTTAATTAAAAACATAACTATCAAGCCTAATACTACAAATTTTAAACAAGTTTTTATGGTTCGCATTATCATAAGCTTTTGAAATGTTCAATATAATTAAATCATAACAAGCTTGTCATCTCGAAGAGATAAAATGGGACGTACTGCATATGCTGATTGATTGCATAACAAGAACGACCTTTAAGAAAAGCGAGGTAATTGTCTGCAGAAAATTTTATTTCATTAATATATATGAAACATATGCGTGAAGACATAACACTACTAATAAAAAAAATAATATAATAACTAGTAAATGATAGGCTTTTTCGCTAGCTCTACACGATTATTTTTATGAGGTACAAGTTACTACGCAAACGTTTAATCAAGCGAAAACAAGGCAATCAATTATAAAACTAACCGTGGCCACACATGACGAATAAATAAAAATTAATTGTTCACTTTAGCGAATGGATTTAACGCATTTATTACTCTGTTATGTGAAGAAAAGGTATGCAATGGCGGCGGTCTATTACTACCCTTTTCAGAGTGTGATTGGTGGTCTCAGAAAAGGTTGTTGACTACTAATAATCAAATTAGCCGTTCACTTGTTATTACTATTCACTGGAATGCAAACAGCTAACTCCACTACAGGTAACAGCTCGCTCAGGTTATTTCTGAACGCGGCTCGTTTAAAAATGCCTATGAATTTTTTTCATTTATTTCACATCACGTCGTTCACCTGGTGTGCCTAATAACTAACTACACAAAGAGGATATTAGTCGATGAGGTATAATAGTAATTAATAACAGCAATAATAATAATAACTATTATTTATTACTATCTATTATATAATTATTATCATCATTTATGAATGGTCATTATTATGATTATTATTATTTATATGAATTCTTACTAATTAAATAATAATGACTATTCCTATCATAATCATAAAAATAATAGATTATAATTATTCATTATTATTGTCATACTAATCAAAAAAATTAATAATAATTAACAAGAAGAATTATATTGTGCAGGATTTCACTGTGGGGGTGTGAGGTGGTAGCTCGGCCTACCTGCACAACCTCCCGAACTGTTATGGCGACTGTGTCTAGTGTGCTAGCGATACAACCCTTCCACAGGTCGACTTAGTATACTGGAGAATGGTGGTCGACCATCTCAGTAACTAGTGAGCTGCCGGTTGCGTTAGCTGTTTGTCTGTGTGTGCAATGAGTTCGAACTTTGAAGGGCGAACTAGTTGAACTAGGTTCGGCCAGCAGAGGTTCGGCTGTCTTTTTGTAGTGCTGTGCAGAGGTCGAACATTGAAGGCGAAGTTAGGCAAAGCTAAGTTCGGCCAGCAGAGGTTCAGACTGATCTGCCTGTATATTACTACTCGAGTAATGGTGAGCAGTGAAGTTATTTGTATGTACAAAGAAACTTCTGAGAGTGTGCAAGCTGACTCTGACTTTATTGATTCAAACACTCACATTTATACAAGTAATTACATAACTGATCAAGTGATAAATAGTTAGACAAAAGGTAGCCACACCTAGCACAAACCATTGGCTAGCGTGGGCAAATAAAATACAAGAGGTGGTGCATCAGTGCATGCATGGCTAAACTCACATGGTGTGCGTATAAGTTTGTATGTTAAGAGAATAATTATTATAAAATACATAGAGTGATTTGCCCTAAAGCGCGGGCATAGAACGAGACAAGTAGACAGTATCTTTAACATAGAACAGGACATAGAACAACGATGTAGCACAAGTAGGTTAATGAGTATGCATAGAGTTACTGTTTGTATAAGATGGCGCCGGTCCTCTACAATATTTTCTGTTTTTTCTTATTAATTAATTATTATTTTTGGTTTACGATAAAAAATATTATTTGTTAATAATTATTAATGATGATAATTATTATTATTATTCATTATTATTATGATTATTATTATTATATTGTTATTATTATTATTATTATAATTATCATCATAATTTATTTATGCATAAACGATATTTAATATTTATCATCATTCAAAATAATAACCAAGTCTAATGATCATTAATTATTAATAACTAATTAAAAGACTAATAATAAATAATACGTAATAATTATAATAATTAATAATTATAATAAATAATAATAATTAATAACTAACTTCTTGAAAAAGTAAACTTACTACTACTACTTACACAGCCTACTAATAGCCCTATGCACCAAGTAGAGCTATCAGCATCCATCAGTAACTTTTCAGTCGATTTTTCGACAATTGCCAATCTTCCCATGGCGGAATTGGGCTGTTATCTCGTGGAAAAAAGTTATTTTTATTATTATTATTATTAGATAGATGTTTCTATATGTTCAATGTGCAAGTAAAATGTTGTCTGCCACGTAGAATGAGTGTTACATTAGCACATAACATAGCCGTTTTTCTTGAAACTTCCACAAAAAATTAATGGGGTCCGAACAATAGAAACATATGCACCTCTATCGTCAAAGTTCGATATATTTGACCTATACTTAGCCTATCGTAAAAACTGAATGATACTGCTGTTGCTTATGCACAAAGTACATTTGTTTAGTCTGAGTAAACGTACTACATTCATTTTTGCCGAAAAATGATACAGGTTCTTTTTACCTGCTAAAGTTGAATTTGGCTCTCAACTTGACCCTTTTCATACCTTTATCAAACATTCCCTCTCTATATGCAGTTTATTGAGGAATAGTAATTGTCTAAACCTTAAGATTGAAATATCTTCTTGCAATATTCTCATAATACTATGAAAAAAAGTAGGAACAATTGCCTTAGTTGGTTGAGAACATGTGTTGTAAGAATGAATGACAATGACAGTGGGGATTGGAGTCAAATAATAATTATTTAATTTTATAATAATAAATAATAATAATAATTGATGATTATTGATTGATAAAAAAATATGTAATAATAATAAATATAATAATATATAAATAATATTGTTGTTGTTATAGTAATTGTTTACTTTAATAAATGATAATTAATAATAATTATTATTATTAATAATGATAAATAATAACTACTATTATAATTATTATTAATAAAAAATAATAAATATAAAAATAATAATAATATAATAATAATAATAATAACAACCACAGCAGCGCGATTTACTACTATGACTTATGATTACTTACAGCAGTTGCTTTTAATCGTTAATTATTATTATTATTTAATTGTATTTTATTATTAATAATTGATTACTTTTTATTATTATTATTATTATTATTATAATAATTATAATAGTAATGGTTAAATAATAATAATTATAATTAATAATAATAAAAGAAGATCATCATGATGCATAATAATAATATAATAATAATACTTACTACTTGATGATAGCTTTAATAATAATTATTATAATTATTACTATTAAGTAAGTAGCTAGTTAAAGAAAGTATAGTTTGGTTTTGTTGGGCTTTTTTGCTACTTATTTTTTTTATGAAGAACTGATAATAATTATTATAATTATATTAAATATTTCTATAATAATAATATTTTGTTTTATTATTGTTCATTGTTATTAATAATAATTATTATTATTACTCCGTGTAAAGATTAGAAATTTTTTCCAATAGTGATTATATAATTAATAATATATATTATATTACATGATCATCATGTAATATAATATATATGTATATTTAGCTATTACCATTGTTGTCAAGTTGCTGGTCATAAACAGATGACAAAATTATTATAATAATACGTGTATTGTTTTTAATTATTACTACTTCTTGTAATGATTAATATCTAATGTTATATAACAATTGTAATGATTATATGTAAGTTGGTTATAGACGAATAAGTTAGTTATAAAGTAACAACAGATTGCTATTTTTTACATTTTATAGTTTTTGATAAGGTGCCACACTCTCTTGAACGAAATGCAAATGTATGGTTTGTTAAACAACATTTCATTGTGGATCTCCAATTTCTTTTTACCAACTGGAGACAGAGTTTCTTTACAGGATTCTTTTTTCAATACTAGAGAATAATTTCAGGTGTTCCCCACTGGTCAGTTTAGGGACCTGCATTGTCATTGATTTACATCAATGACATTTCATTGTCACCATCATTGACCATCCGTCTATTTGCAGATGATGCACTTATGCATTTAACTGTCAGTAGTTCTGACTCGGCTGAACTTTTTCAAAAAGATCTACGTGCCATATTAACAAAAAATATTCAGTGGCAAGCAAAACTTTAGGCGTCTTGCGTCAAACCCTAAATTGTGCACCATCATCGATAAAAGCGGTTGCGTACATACAAAACTTTATGTCAACCTAAGCTTGGGTATGCGTCCAAAAATTGCCCCTTACTGAATGAGCATGTTGACGAGTTGAAGATGCTGCAGAACAAGGCAGTACGTTTTATAGTAAATATCAAGGGAAGAGATGGAGATACTAACAGCAAAGCAACAGTTTATTGGGACTTGAATTACTGGCCTCCAAAAGAAAAAAAATCAACGATTACAGATGTTCTCTCAAGTCTTGCAAGAATCCGAAAATTCTTCTATTGGATAATTTCATAGTCTTGGCCGGACTGTTTTGAATGTTCTGCACACAGTTCTTGATCACAATCTAAAGGGTTACATTTTGCTCTTTACTACAACTCTAAAAGTTTTATCCCTAGAACAGCAAGAGATATGAGATCTTGATCATATATTTTAGTTTATGACTTTTTTAATTATTTCTTGTTTCAATCTGGCTGTCTCACTTTTAGAGTTTTTAAAGGCCTTCATTTCCTCTCACTAGTGGTCTAGAGGCTCTATTTTAACCAGAATAATGTCATTATTTGTGTATCATTATTATCATAAATAGTTGTGATAATGATATACCAATCATTATTATATTGTTGGGGACGCCATTGACAGCAATCTCGATCGCCATGACAACACACATAGTACACAACGATCACGAACATTTACTAGAATATTTTATCACATTTATTATACACCTAGCATTTCTAGATTTATTTAAATGTTAATTATTATAGAGTTTTTCACGGAATGTAAATAATATTTTGGTTGTCAGTAGTAAGGCGTGGCTTCCACTTTTCTTTGTTCATTCTCTGTATTTAAATGGATGCAATGTACGAATAAAATCAGAGTTAACCTGACTCTCAGAAGCTTCAGATGATTCTCACCCTACACAGACAAAGAAGACTAAACACAAGCGGAAGATAGCATCAGATAACAACAACTTGGTCTAGTCGACTATCAGTGCGAGCAACGAACTAGTAGAAAGTGAGCAGTCGAACTGGCCCTCACTCGTACGACCAATTCGGCATACGATACTAGGTCCTCAGTTATCCTCTGACATTTCGACTACGCACAATTCGTCCTACGGCCGGAAAATCAGTGGAAAGTGTGGCAGTCAACTTGACTCCTCACTGTGTATCGCCACGAGCATACAACACTGCAAATTTCGTTCTGTTGGACTCAACTGTCGACCCTGTTGTACATTGAATAAGCAAAACACCAACAATAACTGCATAAAGTAATCACTGCAATCACGGGAGGCTGTACAGGTGGCAGCTACCACATTCACATCGTACAATCCTGTACAATATTATCATTATAATTATTATTTAAATTGATCATCATCATTCCTGAATTATCTAATTTAGCTGATCCTACATACCGATGGCCGTTAGGTATCTATTATTATTAATTTGTTATTTTTATGATTATTAATCAAGAATAATAGCTGTCAATTATTTTATCATCATTATTACCTAGGGGTGTTGTGATTTAACTAAAATCAAGCAATTTTAATTTGGCTAGGTTTTTTGATATAAACTATGAATGAAAATCGAGTTTGCAGATTTTTATTCATCAATGAAATAAAAACTACTAAAAAACGCGATACACTTTGTAGTACAGAGCAGCATGTCATGTCGGATTTGAATTTGCTACTCACCCCGTTGAAAGTGTAGGAATGTAGATGTTTGATTGGAATCATGACGACAACAGCAGGCTTGTTTTCTCATTCATTCTTCCAATTAGAATCTCCCAATTGCCGAGTCTGCTAAATAGCATTTTTAACCTGCTGTACTTAAAACTCTTTTATAATCCAATAGCATTAAAGAGTGACTTTATCCTACTTGTTATAATCCAATAGCATTAAAGAGTGACTTTATCCTACTTGTTATAATCCAATAGTATTAATGAGTGACTTTATCCTACTTGTTATAATCCAATAGTATTAAAGAGTGACTTTATCCTACTTGTTATAATCCAATAGTATTAATGAGTGACTTTATCCTACTTGTTATAATCCAATAGTATTAATGAGTGACTTTATCCTACTTGTTATAATCCAATAGTATTAATGAGTGACTTTATCCTACTTGTTATAATCCAATAGTATTAGTGAGTGACTCATCCTACTTGTTATAATCCAATAGCATTAATGAGTGACTTTATCCTACTTGTTATAATCCAATAGTATTAATGAGTGACTTTATCCTACTTGTTATAATCCAATAGCATTAATGAGTGACTTTATCCTACTTGTTATAATCCAATAGTATTAATGAGTGACTTTATCCTACTTGTTATAATCCAATAGTATTAATGAGTGACTTTATCCTACTTGTTATAATCCAATAGTATTAATGAGTGACTTTATCCTACTTGTTATAATCCAATAGTATTAATGAGTGACTTTATCCTACTTGTTATAATCCAATAGTATTAATGAGTGACTTTATCCTACTTGTTATAATCCAATAGCATTAATGAGTGACTTTATCCTACTTGTTATAATCCAATAGTATTAGTGAGTGACTTTATCCTACTTGTTATAATCCAATAGTATTAATGAGTGACTTTATCCTACTTGTTATAATCCAATAGTATTAGTGAGTGACTCATCCTACTTGTTATAATCCAATAGCATTAATGAGTGACTTTATCCTACTTGTTATAATCCAATAGTATTAATGAGTGACTTTATCCTAGTTGTTATAATCCAATAGTATTAATGAGTGACTTTATCCTACTTGTTATAATCCAATAGTATTAGTGAGTGACTCATCCTACTTGTTATAATCCAATAGCATTAATGAGTGACTTTATCCTACTTGTTATAATCCAATAGTATTAATGAGTGACTTTATCCTACTTGTTATAATCCAATAGTATTAGTGAGTGACTCATCCTACTTGTTATAATCCAATAGCATTAATGAGTGACTTTATCCTACTTGTTATAATCCAATAGTATTAATGAGTGACTTTATCCTACTTGTTATAATCCAATAGCATTAATGAGTGACTTTATCCTACTTGTTATAATCCAATAGTATTAATGAGTGACTTTATCCTACTTGTTATAATCCAATAGCATTAAAGAGTGACTTTATCCTACTTGCTATAATCCAATAGTATTAATGAGTGACTTTATCCTACTTGTTATAATCCAATAGTATTAATGAGTGACTTTATCCTACTTGTTATAATCCAATAGTATTAAAGAGTGACTTTATCCTACTTGTTATAATCCAATAGTATTAATGAGTGACTTTATCCTACTTGTTATAATCCAATAGTATTAAAGAGTGACTTTATCCTACTTGTTATAATCCAATAGTATTAATGAGTGACTTTATCCTACTTGTTATAATCCAATAGTATTAATGAGTGACTTTATCCTACTTGTTATAATCCAATAGTATTAATGAGTGACTTTATCCTACTTGTTATAATCCAATAGTATTAGTGAGTGACTCATCCTACTTGTTATAATCCAATAGCATTAATGAGTGACTTTATCCTACTTGTTATAATCCAATAGTATTAATGAGTGACTTTATCCTACTTGTTATAATCCAATAGCATTAATGAGTGACTTTATCCTACTTGTTATAATCCAATAGTATTAATGAGTGACTTTATCCTACTTGTTATAATCCAATAGTATTAATGAGTGACTTTATCCTACTTGTTATAATCCAATAGTATTAATGAGTGACTTTATCCTACTTGTTATAATCCAATAGTATTAATGAGTGACTTTATCCTACTTGTTATAATCCAATAGTATTAATGAGTGACTTTATCCTACTTGTTATAATCCAATAGCATTAATGAGTGACTTTATCCTACTTGTTATAATCCAATAGTATTAGTGAGTGACTTTATCCTACTTGTTATAATCCAATAGTATTAATGAGTGACTTTATCCTACTTGTTATAATCCAATAGTATTAGTGAGTGACTCATCCTACTTGTTATAATCCAATAGCATTAATGAGTGACTTTATCCTACTTGTTATAATCCAATAGTATTAATGAGTGACTTTATCCTAGTTGTTATAATCCAATAGTATTAATGAGTGACTTTATCCTACTTGTTATAATCCAATAGTATTAGTGAGTGACTCATCCTACTTGTTATAATCCAATAGCATTAATGAGTGACTTTATCCTACTTGTTATAATCCAATAGTATTAATGAGTGACTTTATCCTACTTGTTATAATCCAATAGTATTAGTGAGTGACTCATCCTACTTGTTATAATCCAATAGCATTAATGAGTGACTTTATCCTACTTGTTATAATCCAATAGTATTAATGAGTGACTTTATCCTACTTGTTATAATCCAATAGCATTAATGAGTGACTTTATCCTACTTGTTATAATCCAATAGTATTAATGAGTGACTTTATCCTACTTGTTATAATCCAATAGCATTAAAGAGTGACTTTATCCTACTTGCTATAATCCAATAGTATTAATGAGTGACTTTATCCTACTTGTTATAATCCAATAGTATTAAAGAGTGACTTTATCCTACTTGTTATAATCCAATAGTATTAATGAGTGACTTTATCCTACTTGTTATAATCCAATAGTATTAATGAGTGACTTTATCCTACTTGTTATAATCCAATAGTATTAGTGAGTGACTTTATCCTACTTGTTATAATCCAATAGCATTAATGAGTGACTTTATCCTACTTGTTATAATCCAATAGTATTAATGAGTGACTTTATCCTACTTGTTATAATCCAATAGCATTAAAGAGTGACTTTATCCTACTTGTTATAATCCAATAGCATTAATGAGTGACTTTATCCTACTTGTTATAATCCAATAGTATTAGTGAGTGACTTTATCCTACTTGTTATAATCCAATAGTATTAGTGAGTGACTCATCCTACTTGTTATAATCCAATAGTATTAATGAGTGACTTTATCCTACTTTTTATAATCCAATAGCATTAATGAGTGACTTTATCCTACTTGTTATAATCCAATAGTATTAGTGAGTGACTTTATCCTACTTGTTATAATCCAATAGTATTAATGAGTGACTCATCCTACTTGTTATAATCCAATAGTATTAGTGAGTGACTCATCCTACTTGTTATAATCCAATAGCATTAAAGAGTGACTTTATCCCACTTGTTATAATCCAATAGCATTTATCCTACTTGTTATAACTTGAAATGATTTGGCGATGAAAGCTGGCTAAAATTACACAACCTTGCACCAAAAGTTTCTAGGCTATATAGCAGAAAACAACTTCGCTAAATTGATCACTTACGACATCACACGAAGGTAACTTCTTAGATTCTGTCTCCAGCGATAGCACAGAAAGTTTGTCTAATATTAAATTAATTAATCCTGCTCTTGATGACTGCTCCATGATTAACTTTGTTGTAGACTTGCACCAGTTGCAAGAGACAACCCAACACATTTACGTTGGATGCATTAGATACACATTAGGCAATATAATAGAGCAGATGTGTCTGCTATTGGGTTCGCACTGGAAACCACCTTGTCTCAGATTGATAGTGGTATAATATCAAATACATGCATAGACCAAGTCTGTCCAAACTAACTTGAAAGTATAGAGAAATGTCAACAAATTAGACCAAGTTATCATAAGATATTATGGAATGACTGTACAATCTTATATTGCTAGGTCAATCCAAACCATTAATTGATTGCACTCATGAAGCAGTTAAAATGAGGACTAAAGTTTAGAATGGTTAAAAATGCTCTCCACCATGTTTTTCTGAAAGTAAGATTTGATGCATTACTCTCGTTTTGACTACCAGTTCTAAATCATGATGCTAAAACTGGGGGTTCTACGTGATTAAAAATGTGAAGCAAAGAGAGCAAATACAGAGACTTGACCCAGTTACACGGTGGCTCAAGAAGAGCAGTTGATGTGTGTGAGATTAAAGAGGCCTTTGGCTTGCCCTTCCTTGGAGGATGCTCAACATTGGCCATTTTACAAGAATTTCTTTTACAAAGCAATATTGTTTCATGGGAGGGCTTTGAACGTCATGTTCTCACGCGCCAGTAAACTTATGAGATCAATGGCAAAATTATTTCCTGCACTTCAGTATAAGTTTTGTGTATCGAGGATTTTCTAGTGTAACTCTAGAGAGATGAGAGCTTGGTCTGACACATTTATACAATTGGCTGAATTTACTCTTTTGGTTCTTATAGTGTGTTTTAATTTTTTTCTTTAGTTTATAGCTCTTTTTTAACCCAAATTGAAACCTCTTTCCTCTGCTTACTTTGGGAACTTGGAATATCTATATACACATAACATAATAGTTGTGTGATGGCTATTCGAACATCATGTCTCATCGGAATTTTAGTGCCTACCAGAATCTACCATTTGCCGTAACCCAACTCCAATACTAATTTTCCAGTTTTCCTATAGCACAAATCTTTCACCATCAATTTTGTCTTTTATTATACATTTGTGTCTCTAATATTTATTTGCTTTCTGTATCATTTAGGCTCTTTATTTACATATATCTCACGGGTAGATAACTAACTTCATGCGACTTGCAATGCTGTTTTTATTATTGATGATTAGAAATTATGCTGTTTTGGATGTTGTAGGTTTGTTCACTTGATATGTTGAGGACCAAGCAACCTAAGGATGTATTGTAACATGGCCGTTGCCTACATTTAATTATCACTGGATGCGATGGGCTGTATGCACAGCTGCTGTATAAAGTCAAAAAGTAAAGACGCTACTAACGGTCTATCCATTCAAATTGCTAGTGCGACTCCCCTCACTAGCCCTTCAGCTACTGGTGATAAGCCTGCGGTAAAAAGTGAGCAGATTCACTTGAGTGTGGACACTGGTCTCAAACCCACAATGTCTAACAACTCACCCATGGCTATTATGAACCTTTACAACCGATATGTCAATCCAACTATGGGGCAAATATCGGCTGAAGGCATTGAACAGCTATGCAGTGACCTTGACCTTAACCCAGAAGACTTCCGTGTGCTTGTGTTAGCGTATTCTCTCGGTGCACAAGTCATGTGCAGATTTACAGAAGATGAATTTGTCACAGGTTGTGAAAAGCATGGCATCACCAGTATAAGTACAATGAAACAAGCTATTCCTAACTTGCTCAATGATGTGAAAAAATCGTTCAATGATTTTTATCGCTGGACTTACAAATTTGCTCTAGATGTTGAGAGCGGTCAACGAACGCTGCCAACTGAGATGGCCCTAAGTTTGTGGAGATTGGTCTTTCATCAGAACTGCCCTAAGATATTAGACAGATGGTTGCGCTATCTTGAGGAGCACACGACAGTCAAAGGCATATCCAAAGACACCTGGGATATGTTTCTCATATTTGTTGACCAGGTTGGGGACGATCTTGAATCATATGATGATTCAGAGGCGTGGCCAAGTTTGCTGGATGACTTTGTCGAACACGAACTGTCTAGATCTGTGCAAAGTTAACTGAACAAACCATCTATTCATATCATTTATTGTTATTAAATAACGACATATAGATTCCTTTATATACTTGCTATATTGGCTCAACGTTTTGCCATATTTTGTAAAAGTTGTTGTTTGCGCGCATCAAATAATTTGGAATATAAACTGTATTCTGTCTTTCTATTTAGTTTTTACTGCAATTATTAATCATTTTTGAACATGATATGCCTGCATAAGAAATTTCACGTATTACACAGTATTTCAGCCAAACACAGTGGCTTCTCATCCGCATGGGTTTTGTATCGCCAAATATCTATGACTATTAACATCAGTAGTAGATTTGAGGGTTGTTTTAGTGTGTATGCAATAACGTCTCTCACTCGGAGCTAGTCTAATCTGTCTATAGCAAAATAATATATTTGTTGATACCAGCCCTAGCACCATATTGTATTACATTGTCACCATGTCACAAGGCCAGTTATTATTGCCTATTACCCCGATATAGGTTTTAAATAGTGGCTTGTGCGGCTGTAGATCTTAGCATAGACTACTTTACCTTTCCAGTGTCTCTATGCTCTGCCATAATTTGTTCTCTACTTCTATATTCTATGTCACATAGCGATCAAAAGGCTTCAGATTTGCTGTACAACATATATGTGCATACATACATGTTGTACAAGTGCATGCATACATGTTATGATAATTTCCTGTTCTTGCAGGTGATAAGATTTTTCGACGTAACACTCATTTTTGGTAGGAGTTGTGGTCAATTTATACAAAAAAAGAACAAAGCATATTTTGTTCATTGGACGTGAACAGTGAATCTGCTCAAAAATATATTTGGTTCTTTGGTGTAGATGGTAATCTCTCTCTGCTTAGGTGTGGTATTAGCTAGTTAGTAGCTAGAGCCTAGACTAAGTCTATTTCAGAGCTGTTTCAAACGATTTTTATGACTCAAATCATTTGAATTTTCCTTCAAATCATATAGAATTATTATGAGTGAGTAAAGAATGCAAATCAAATTACTTGCCTTTTCAAATCAAAAATTTGAAACGTGATTTTGCGGCCAACTTCAAATCGTCTTCACTGAAGCTATTAGAAATAAAAGAGCATTCAGCTTTCAATAAGCTGCCTGGACCAAATTGTCTCAAACACACATCACAACAGTGTAGTTGGCTGGTTACTAGAGAACATTCCAAGCTGATTACCTCCGCAAACTTGCATTCACTCGGGTAAATTTTCCAAATTATTATTGGTATGCTGGCGTATATTATCATTTCAAGTATAAACCAGCACCTAGACTAGCTAAATGTATTAGGCAAAGCAGATAGCCACCATAGTTTCATACCTCTCTAAAAGTCCTTTAGTTTATTGCCGAAAAGTTCTCATTGTGCTAGCATATTGCTATTAGTAACAGCGATACTAGATAAATGATAGCAAAAACTGACTGTTGGTTTGTTTAACGCGAGTAGTTAGTATGCACTGTATCAGAGCAGATATCTATTATAGTACATCATCAGCTAATGCATTACTCACTACAGATAACTAATAACCTGGCCTTCATCCATAAAAAAATCTCATATTGTATGTTGAAACCAAATTTGAATCAGAAAAGTAGGTAGACAACTGACTAATCAGACATGACAGAAAAAAGCAGCATAGTTTTCACTGACCCTTGATTACTAAAGGTTAAACTACGTAGTTCATTTCTTCTCACAGCTTTTATTTATTTGTTCGAATAAAATACTATAAATTACGGCAACATCAGGTCAATTACAAGGATAAGAAAAGCTGCAAACGTAATCATTAGTGTCTTTGATGATTTACTATATTTTTGCAAGTATTTGTGTCAAATATTGTGGGAGAGGCAAATGAAATCATGATTGAAAGCAACCAAATGAAATTTCCAGCGGTATCACATATTTGAAACAAATCATTTTTCAAATATAATACTCAAATCACGGTGATTTTGGCACAGCTCTGGTCTATTCCATAACACTGCCAACCAACATTGTCTTTAGGAAATCTATACAATCTTTAGGAAATGTATACAATACAGCTAAGTGGGAGCTAAGTGAAGTGATTTTTTAAGTGATTTCTTCACTTAGCAATACAGTAGTTTGTTTCAATAGAAAGTTGTCTTCTACTGAAGGCGCGCAACTGAGTGTGTCTGTGTGTGGTGATAAGTAACAACTTGGGCAACGATTAGATCAACAATGACCCTTTTGCCTGCTCAGGAGTTGTCATGCCTTGAACCATCAAAAGCCGCAGACAAGAGGAATTAAACAAAATTTGTAGCCAGGGTGGCTCTCTCCCCGCCCACAAATGCAAACCCCACCCCTTGACAGTCGCCCCGGCTACAAAATTTGGCACTCCGCAAAGGAATTGTCCCCTCCCTGCGGCTTTTTATAGTTCAAGGCATGACAACTCCTGAGCAGGCAAAAGGGTCATTCGTTGATCTAGGGGTCTGCGGCTAAGTGCACTTAGGTCTGCGGTGATATCATCGATTCTATCTGACAACCAGCAACTGACAACCGACAACTAACAATGTCTCACCATCTTTGTATAAAGTATGTTTTGATGGTTGTCTCCCCAAAAAGAACAACTCCTCACTTACAACGTTTCCGGTTAAAAAATAGAAAGAGTTTCTAGAACTATGATCTCTCTCCGACTACTCTTTTGGTTCGTGCTCCAATCTGAAGTTTTGCAGGCTAACTACTACTAGGCAGCAGTAAACAACATGGTGTAGTTAGAGCTAGTTTTCATTAATCACTACAGCTTAGTTTAACACAGTATGCTGTAACCAACTAACAATTTGCTAATAAAACTGATGCAAGTGTTACATATAAAAGTGGCTGTTAAAATTTCATACTCTGTAAGTTAAATGAATAACAAAAAAAGAGAAAAAACCATTATTCTATTCTTATAATTTAATACAAAAAATGAATATCGATAATAATCATAACAATAATAATAGTTATAATAATCAATTATAACAATAATAATAATAATAACAATAATAATAATGATTTATTATTACTATTGCTATTAATTGTAATGATGATTATTTTTTATCATAAATTGTATGTTGTTTTTATTACTATTCAATTTAGGTTGTAGGTTATTATTAATACAGAGAGATTTTAACATTATTGTAAGTCAATCAATAATACCCATAATAATACTATATAATAAATGATGAATAACACCTGTTTCTCGTATATTTATTTATTTATTGTTATTATTGTTAACACTATGATGTACTATGTAATATAAAATATGGTGTCAAATCATTGTCAATTATCATTATGATATAAATTTTAATTAGGAGTAGTTTATTGAGAGTTTTGTTGGTATGATCGTGTTTTTGTGATTTTCCTGGTTACTCAGGTATAAATGTTTCCATAGCTGCTCTAGGTAAGAGTCCTGTGGCAAGTTGGCTCTGCACACAATCATTGGTGTTCCTTCTCTTTTATAAATGTCTCGCTGGTGTAATAACTAATGTCTATGGCCTCGAAAGTAGACAGGATTGATGTAAAGCGTCAGGTTGAATCTCAAGTTAGGAATGTGTCATTTTTTTCTGTTGTTGAAAAATGTTTATCCGATAGGTCATGTAAAACTGTCTACTGGCAAAAAATTGACCCTATGTTGGCTTATTGAACAAAAATATAATAAGAAAACAACACCGTTAATTCTTCACTCAAGTAAAAAAACCAACAAGCTTCATTCAAAGACTATCTTGCACTGCTGAATAAAATCATATTTATACATATTATGGTTTTGTATTTAATTCATAAAATAATAACTTATTGTTATGTGTGTTTGTGGTAGCTAAATAATCAGAGGCTTAGTTTAAAATTACTTGTTTGGCAGCAGCAACAGCGATGATGTCTGCTAAAAATTTATTCCACTTTACATATTACTACAACTGATTTTTATTTATAAAATTTCACTTTGTGCTCAGCAGTCAAAACTATTGCGCTAATATGGCGAGCATTGAAGACTCTGATGGAGTGATAGGAGAGGCTTCTGAAGATGCTGCCAATACAGAACATGACACTAATGCTGCTACACCAGATTCACCAACTCCTCATGAAGTGAGTCATCCAATCTCTTACTTGATATTCAAAGATTAGAAAGTTTTACCTCTTCTTTGAATTTTCATCAGGTTTGTTGAGTTGAAATGAAAAAAGCATTCTGATTATTGTTTTCAAACTGTCTATATGCTGTTTGCTTGTACAGCCAGCTAATGGGGAACGAGAGAGCTTGGAGAATGAAACATTTCATCGTTACATCGGTGAAAATCCAGAGAGTTTCAGCGCTGATGTACATTCTGATGAGGAAATGGAAGTTGGTGAGAGTTAAGACTGTTTGGTAAACTTTGTTGTTAAACTGTATGTAATTGGTTCACTTGTGTACAATACAGTTTATCAAATGCCTTGTTAGAGAAACCAATTGATAAAGAAGATCTGCCAGATTTATACAGATACCTGCAAGGCTTAACAGAAGGAGACACTGATCTGGAAAATGACAGGTAAGTTATGATGTACCCAGACAGGTAAGTTATGATGTAACTGGGTAGATAAATTATGTTGTAATTAAACAGGTGACTTATGGGTGGCAGCCACTAATTGGTCATAACTTGTTTCTAATAGTGAAGATTTTGTGGTGATTCAAACTGTGTTTGGTGTTTTAGATACATTATATAAATGCAAGTATTTAGTGTTTTGTATTTTAAATCATCTTCATTTTGGAACTGTTTGATTGCTTTCTCAAGTAGTCCATATGGTCCTCAGAACTTTTGAAGTTCTTTAAAGTCTGGTATGCTCAATACCAGCAGCTTTTATGAAACGTGATTGCAAAAATTCAAACCAAATTAACTTAAATTGTTGCTTGCAAAATTTTTATCAATATTACAATTGAATTAGCTTGTTAGATAGCTTTCAACAATCGTTTTTCTAGACAGATTATTTGTATCATGTCCATTAACCAGCACATTTAAGATCGATGTTTTACATACATTACGTTATATAAAAAATGTGGCCGACTGAAAAAAATGAAAAGTGTGCGAGTTCTTGTAATAACTGAACTTTTTGTAACAGTTTGAATTATTTTGAAAACACCTGGATAACTTACAGAACAACTTGGTGGTTTGAAAATTTCTGCTTTTTTTTCAACGCAACTAAATATATCTCTAAACAGTTTATTGTGTCCATCTAAACAGACACTTTTTAAGCATCTACGTCTTTTTGACAGTGTGTCCATGCTTCTGAAAGCAAAAGCGTTTTCGTTCTGCACCATTATAAATAAACACAACGAACCATTATAAATTCTATACTATTTCAGAGAACCGCCATCTTTGTTTAATCGGCCCGAGCACTTATCGCGATACAAGACTATATCTAAACTGAAGCACGAACTAAAAGGAGCCTCAATTCCTCAGTACATAGATGAGTTTGAGTCTCACGCTAAGGAAGATGCATTGATGATTGCCAACATTTCATTGGAGGAAATCCAGGTTAAAGCGCCATCAATGTATATTTCATCTATTGCCGTATACTTTATCACACGTGGCTATTATATATACATGCTGTTACTGCTTGTGTGGACAGCGTTTGATGTTAAAATAATTCAGCATACTGAGACAAACAAGCTGCTAAGTAAAGCATTTTTGTAGTTTTTTAAAATAAATACTTATACATAAACGTTATACGGAAACTTTAGTCCCTCCACAGCTCATTTGTTGTTTGCAGCAAGAAGAAAGACGGATGCGAGATGAACAGATAGCTTTTCAGCAGCAGGAGGCTGAGCAGCAGCAGCGTAGAAAGAATGAGCTGACAAAACTGGAAAGCACCACCAAGAAACACCTTTCTAAAGACAACAAAGGTTCTAAGCTGTTGTATTTACTACCGCACTTATTTATAGATGTAAATGTATGTTTGCCTGTGCGTTAGTCCATGCTTGTGTATGTCTATACTTCTACACTGAAATAGTGAAGACTGTCGTACTTCTAGTCTATTGATTCACTTAGATGTATGGTCAGAGCGTGACTTTGCAATTTGTTCCCAAAGCAAAACTTTTTGGGTTTTGATAATTTTTTCCACAATGCAAGGGAAGATAAATCACAAAAAATAACATTACTTTGAGTGGTGAATAAGTGTTGCTCATGTTGGTTTATTACTCATTTTATTTTTTCCAGTACGCGCAGATTGCAATATTTTTTTTACACCTCTTTTGAAAGTTAAGCTACATATTCATCTACCGCATAACTACCTATTTGCCCTTACTGGTCGGAAATGACGACAGGATGTTTCCCAATTTTTTTCTCTACTTGCTATTCTCACGCAATACTGGTTAAACTCGCTGTATTTGATGTCATAGTTAACCATAAAATGCTTTCAAACAAAAAAGACGGGACACTTGTGAACGACCCTGAACGACTTTTTTTACATGAATAATTGTGCCTGTGAAACTTTTTTATTGGAAACACTAAAATCGCGAGCGGTGATATGATGGCAATTTATCCAGAAATAGTGGCTGCAAAATCGGCAAGGCAAATTGGGAGGTAGTCGGTAGATGTACGTGAAACTTAGTTGTCTCAGTAGTGAATGCAATGTGCCAGCACAGAGAGAGAGAGAGAGATTGGAGAAGGGAGAGATGGTGACGGTATAGCGAGGTTTGGGGGAACAGGGTGGGGGCAGAGATGGGGTTGAGATAGTTCAGAGATAAGGCAGAGATGGGGCAGAGATAAGGCAGAGATGGGGCAGAGATAAGGTAGAGCTAGAGCAATGTGGTGAGAGGGAAGAGCGGGTAGAAGTTGATCTGGTAGGTGTAATTGAATATGAGAGGTAATATCGCTAGTTGTATACATTACATAATACTTACTAGTAATAGCTTATTGCATATAGATATAGCACAGCACTGTTGTATATTACATAACACACTCTATAGTAAAATTACATACCACCTGGCACCTTCATACGTTATATGTTAGGTTACATATGCTATATGTTAGGTTACATACGTTATATGTTAGGTTACATACGTTATATGTTAGGTTACATACGTTATATGTTAGGTTACATACGTTATATGTTACGTTACATACGTTATATGTTAGGTTACATACGTTATATGTTAGGTTACATGTGCTTTGCTTGTAGCAAAGAGGAGGCAGCTGGCTCAAATGGTTGAAGTTGCTCGACGAAAGGAACAGTTGCAAATGGATCTGCTGCACAAATCTTTTGAGCGAGCTGAGAATCAGTTGAAGGGCGTTCTAAGTAAACGGAAACGGGAAGTCAAGGTGAAAGTAGTTTTAGATTTGTTATAGCTAGCCTTAGTATTTTGTAGTAGCAATTACACATATCTATGTATGCACATACAGGTGTGTGCTACCTGTACCCACATCAGCTAGGTATAGTATTGTGTGGTGACACTGTTGTACTGTTGAACAGAGAATGTATGGCAACCTGGCATCTGCTGATGGAGATTATGGAGGAGCACAGGGTAGACGCTGGAAGATAGACTGGGACAAGACGCAACAACCAATACAGATTAAACTGAGTACCTTGCGTGGAGCGAAAGATAAACTGCCGGGTACCTATCTCGGCCCCAACTCTACCCGTAGCTCTTTTTTTTTGGTTTGCTAGTTTTTCATGCGTGTCGAACACATTTGTATCCATGCTTAATAGTTTGATTACTGTTAAACTGGAGTTGCCACACAATAACCTGCGGAGGAAAACAACTCCATCTCTAATAGTTTCAACTGAGTGTTGCTAGCCCCACGCTTATCGCGTAGAGTAGGAGTAGTCCAAAGTTTAATCAGTGTTTATATGTATGCATTACAGCTGGTAGATATGTTGTGGTGGTATCACTATACAACAGACTGGGTGGCCATGTGATGCAATGGTCGCAAATAAAGGAGCAGAAATGGGGTGGCACCACACTTCCTGTAATTCATGAAGGAAAATTTCACAACAGTGAAATAAAGGTCAGTAACATCTTTGTATGCAACATATCTCCATGTCTGTATATATCTATGTGTGTATATCTCTATGTCTGTATATCTCTATGTCTGTATATATCTATGTGTGTATATCTCTATGTCTGTAAAACTCTATACTTGTATATCTCTATGTCTGTATATCTCTATGTCTGTATATATCTATGTGTGTATATCTCTATGTCTGCAAAACTCTATACTTGTATATCTCTATGTGTGTATATCTCGATGTCTGTATATCTCTATGTCTGTATATATCTATGCCTGTATACTTCTATACCTGTTTATCTCTATTTTTGTTGATATCTATGCCTTTATATCTCTATGTCATTATATCTCTATTTCTGTATATCCCTATGTCTGTATACCTCTATGTCTGTGTTTCTCCATGTCTGTATATCTCTATGTCTGCATATCTTTATGCTTGTATACTTCTATACCTGTTAATACATTTTGTATGTAAAACAAAGTACTATACATTTATAGATCAACCAAAACTTGTTTACCGTTCTTCCCTCCAAGCCAGCCATAAGGCCTGGTATGATCATCACATTTGAGTTGTACCTGCTGAGAGGGAATGTGGTGAACACAGACCGTGTTGTGGCATGGGGGTGCTTCCCCATCTGTGACGGGGCTTTTGAGGTTGTTGAAGGAAAGTGAGTGTTTGCGAATCACTTGGTGATTATTGTAAAACATCGCACAGTGTAACACACACACTACAATGTAACACACACCCTACAATGTAACACACACCCTACAATGTAACACACACACTACAATGTAACACACACACTACAATGTAACACACACCCTACAATGTAACACACACACTACAATGTAACACACACCCTACAATGTAACACACACCCTACAATGTAACACACACACTACAATGTAACACACACACTACAATGTAACACACACACTACAGTGTCACACACACACTACAATGTAACACACACACTACAATGTAACACACACACTACAATGTAACACACACACTACAGTGTCACACACACACTACAATGTAACACACACCCTACAATGTCACACACACACTACAATGTCACACACACCCTACAATGTAACACACACACTACAATGTCACACACACACTACAATGTCACACACACCCTACAATGTAACACACACCCTATAATGTAACACACACCCTACCACCTACTGTGCAGGTACAAGGTTCCGATGTTGAGGGGTGAAATGGACTTTCAGTTGCAGAAGCACAGCCAGATAGAAGAAATTATTGCTTCTGACCTCGACCACTGGATGTGTAACACCTACTTTGAGATTGTCAGACTGCCAAGGTAGGTGCTAGTTACTGTTTTATTGAACAGTGTATACAATGTGTACAACACATACAACATGTTTGACGTGTACAGCGTGTACAATTTGTACAACACATACAATATGTTTTATGTGTACAATGTGTACATCTTGTACAATATGTACAATTTTATTTGTTGTTGATTAGACAGTTTGTGTACACTCTAGTTACCTAATACACTCTAGTTACCTAATACACTCTAGTTACCTAATACACTCTAGTTACCTAATACACCCTAGTTACCTAATACACTCTAGTTACCTAATGCACTCTAGTTACCTAATACACTCTAGTTACCTAATACACTCTAGTTACCTAATACACTCTAGTTACCTAATACACTCTAGTTACCTAATACACTCTAGTTACCTAATGCACTCTAGTTACCTAATACACTCTAGTTACCTAATACACTCTAGTTACCTAATACACTCTAGTTACCTAATACACTCTAGTTACCTAATACACTCTAGTTACCTAATACACTCTAGTTACCTAATACACTCTAGTTACCTAATACACTCTAGTTACCTAATACACTCTAGTTACCTAATACACTCTAGTTACCTAATACACTCTAGTTACCTAATGCACTCTAGTTACCTAATACACTCTAGTTACCTAATACACTCTAGTTACCTAATACACTCTAGTTACCTAATACACTCTAGTTACCTAATACACTCTAGTTACCTAATACACTCTAGTTACCTAATACACTCTAGTTACCTAATACACTCTAGTTACCTAATGCACTCTAGTTACCTAATACACTCTAGTTACCTAATACACTCTAGTTACCTAATGCACTCTAGTTACCTAATACACTCTAGTTACCTAATACACTCTAGTTACCCAATACACTCTAGTTACCTAATGCACTCTAGTTACCTAATACACTCTAGTTACCTAATACACTCTAGTTACCTAATACACTCTAGTTACCTAATACACTCTAGTTACCTAATGCACTCTAGTTACCCAATACACTCTAGTTACCCAATACACTCTAGTTACCTAATGCACTCTAGTTACCTAATACACTCTAGTTACCTAATACATTATAGTTACCTCATGTACTTTTCTCTGTAACATGTTTATCCAAATGTAGTTGCCTTTTCACACGTACTTACCTGCATGTAATATTGTTGTAGAGAAATACTTTGCACCACATTTGCCCAATATATCAACATTTTTGTTGGCAAAATTAATGAAAGAGTTAAATACATTTCAAGGGAATAATTGTACATTTCAACTCTGCTATAATGTACATCTGATTAAACTATAAAATGTTATTTTGGTGTTAAAGTTGATTCTAACGGACATTTGAACTCTGAATGTGTAGCGAGGGTCTGTCTTCTTTGACATATCAAGTTATCAGATATATTTATACTGTTCCTGTTTGTGACAGCAGTTAGTACATACATTGTATCCTATATGTAACAACCCTGGCAGCCTATTCTGTACATGTATCACAACACCTGACTGTAGTGTACAACACCTGGCTGTAGTGTACACCACCTGGCTGTAGTGTACAACACCTGACTGTAGTGTACAACACCTGACTGTAGTGTACAACACCTGACTGTAGTGTACAACACCTGACTGCAGTGTACAACACCTGACTGTAGTGTACAACACCTGACTGTAGTGTACAACACCTGACTGCAGTGTACAACACCTAACTGTAGTGTACAACACCTGGCTGTAGTGTACAACACCTGACTGTAGTGTACAACACCTGACTGCAGTGTACAACACCTGACTGTAGTGTACAACACCTGACTGTAGTGTACAACACCTGACTGTAGTGTACAACACCTGACTGTAGTGTACAACACCTGACTGTAGTGTACAACACCTGACTGTAGTGTACAGCACCTGACTGTAGTGTACAACACCTGGCTGCAGTGTACAACACCTAACTGTAGTGTACAACACCTGGCTGTAGTGTACAACACCTGACTGTAGTGTACAACACCTGACTGCAGTGTACAACACCTGACTGTAGTGTACAACACCTGACTGTAGTGTACAACACCTGGCTGTAGTGTACAACACCTGACTGCACTGTACAACACCTGACTGCACGTTACCAGGCATTATATTGTGTTTTGTCTGTGTACCACAGGTATGTCGATGGACAGAAAGAGTATGAAGTGGAACTGCAGTTCTCCTCAGCTCTGGTCAACCATCCAGACAGAATCAACCTTGATGGTGAGGAATACAAGGACTCGGAGAACCCTGTGCTTGGCTCCGCTATTGGCAGCCAATTTGGCACGCTGACAGCTGGCAGGTAGACTATCATTGCGCTTCCTAATATATTTGATGAGCTAAATTATTTTGCTGAAGTGACAATGATATATACATGAAATGTTGTAGTCCCAGCGAGGTGACATCTGTGGGGCACACAACTACCGATAAAGCTTTGTCAGTTGCATCTTGGGACAAAACGCAGTCAGATATGGACGAGACCGAGGACTCGCTGCATTCTAAAATGTTACGAGCTGACAGTTCTCACAAAGCTCGGGTAAGACGTATGTTTTGTATTGTACCACAAGACTCATATTAGTGATGTGATTGGCTATTGCATTGTGGTATTGATCTTATTACAGCGACACGCACCAGTTGCTGATGCATCCTCCATCCAAAGAGAGAACAAAGCTGAAGATGACGCTGATAGCGATTCAACAATAGATGAAGAAGACATATTCGTTTCGAGGAAAGGAAAAGATGAATTTGAGCCTGTAGAAGGAGAGTTTGGACTATACTCTAAGGTATGGTGTGTGCAAACAAAAAATGGTCTTTGTGAAAATAATTCATAATTAACTTAAAACAAAATTGATTTAAATATTTGTTATAGCGACACCTGAGCAACCCAGTTGACATCTATACAAAGAAGTTATACAGTACGCTGCCCAAGGTAAGCAAATCCAAAAAAAGGCTGAAGGCAAAGGGAACTTATGCTGAGCAGCTGCAGGAGCACACAGTAAGCGTCAAGTAAGTATTTCTATCAGCCATCTCTGCAGTTATAGTTGTGTCTAGCATACCTTTATATTGTAGTGACTAGCATACCTTTATATTGTAGTGACTAATATACCTTCATATTTTATCGACTAGCATACCTTTATATTGTAGTGACTAACATACCTTTATATTGTAGTGACTAACATACCTTTATATTGTAGTGACTAGCATACCTTTATATTGTAGTGACTAACATACCTTTGTATTGTAGTGATTAACATACCTTTATATTGTAGTGACTAACATACCTTTATATTGTAGTGTCTAACATACCTTTATATTGTAGTGACTAACATACCTTTATATTGTAGTGACTAACATACCTTTATATTGTAGTGACTAACATACCTTTATATTGTAGTGACTAACATACCTTTATATTGTAGTGACTAACACACCTTTATATTGTAGTGACTAACATACCTTTATATTGTAGTGACTAACACACCTTTATATTGTAGTGACTAACATACCTTTATATTGTAGTGACTAACACACCTTTATATTGTAGTGACTGACATACCTTTATATTGTAGTGACAAACATACGTTTATATTGTAGTGACTAATATACCTTTATATTGTAGTGACTAACACACCTTTATATTGTAGTGACTAACATACCTTTATATTGTAGTGACTAACACACCTTTATATTGTAGTGACTAACATACCTTTATATTGTAGTGACTAACACACCTTTATATTGTAGTGACTGACATACCTTTATATTGTAGTGACAAACATACGTTTATATTGTAGTGACTAATATACCTTTATATTGTAGTGACTGACATACCTTTATATTGTAGTGACTAACACACCTTTATATTGTAGTGACTAACATACCTTTATATTGTAGTGACTAACACACCTTTATATTGTAGTGACTGACATACCTTTATATTGTAGTGACAAACATACGTTTATATTGTAGTGACTAATATACCTTTATATTGTAGTGACTGACATACCTTTATATTGTAGTGACTAACACACCTTTATATTGTAGTGACTAACATACCTTTATATTGTAGTGACTAACACACCTTTATATTGTAGTGACTAACATACCTTTATATTGTAGTGACTAACACACCTTTATATTGTAGTGACTAACATACCTTTATATTGTAGTGACTAACACACCTTTATATTGTAGTGACTAACATACCTTTATATTGTAGTGACTAACACACCTTTATATTGTAGTGACTAACATACCTTTATATTGTAGTGACTAACACATCTTTATATTGTAGTGACTAACATGAAAATCCTTAAATGCAGCACCGTATACGGCGATTTTTGTGTAACGGCATATGATTGGATAAAATTATGTGTTCGTGATTGGCCAGTTGTTTCAAGTAGCATTTGCATTCCTATAAAACATTTTAAAATAAGAGTTAAATTGACTCAAAACTATCTTCAAACCACAACATAGTCTTTACTTTTCCAGTATTATTAAATTATCAGTTATATAAGTCAAGTGCAGTATTATATGAATAATTTTGTTGTTGTTGGCTATGATGGTATGGCGTTGTCAATCAGTGAAGTGCCACAAAGTATTTTTTATTATTTTGAGCCAATGATATCTCTAGAAATATTTTAGACCAATGAAAAGCTCTTTTGCACATCGCCCTATACGGTGCTGCATTTAAGGATTTTCGACTAACATACCTTTATTTTGTAGTGACTAGCATACCTTTATATTGTAGTGACTAACATACCTTTGTATTGTAGTGACTAACATACCTTTGTACTGTAGTGACTAACATACCTCGTATAAGAACTAGCTAACAGTGGCTGATGTTGTTGTTGCTGGTGGCATTTGAAGGTTTACAGTTACTCTTTTTGCGTTTCTTTCAGGTCTCAGTTTTCAGAGAAAGGACGAGTTGCAGAGAGGGGCTGGAAGAGAGTGTCCTACTTGATACGCATGTTTATGGCAGAGCTTGGGTTATCTCAGTGGGCAAGCAGAGAGTTTTGGACTATGCTGATATTGTTTGTGTTCACATTCTTCCTGAGGCTATATCTGCACTACACGGGACAGTTTTTGTATCTAACTATACTGAGTATACCAATCAACAGGTAAGTATATGTCTATGTGTATATCTATGAGTGTATGTGTGTGTCTATATTGTGAGTGGGGGTGTATCTATATCTCTATGTGCCGATGTCTGTGTCTAAGCTTACGTTTTTGTTTATTTTTATGAGTGTTATATATCAATCCATGACAGTGTCTATGTGTGCAAACAGAAATATCTATTCAACTCTCCATTAGTCTATTCCTTGGAATGTTTTGGAATGCCACATGCAACCTTAAGTGGTGATTGATAAATGTAGACAAAAACAGATGTTGACAGGGATGAAGGCAAACAGGCCTGCAGTGAGTGCAGACAACTCCTGGAATGAATTTTTATTATGGTACAAAAAAGAAATTTTATGTTTTCTTCTTAAAGTGTCGCTATTTAGTCTCGACGGTAGATGAAATATCGTTCTGACATTCATTCCGGGAGTTGTCTGCTCGAATAAAAAAGGGAAATTCTAACATTCGTGGAATGAACATCGAAACGATAACTTACTTGTCGGTGGGAACGGATGTTGACACTCCTAGAATGAACATCCAAATTTTCATCTCTATTACATTGTCAGCATTCATTCTAGAACATGTCTACCTTCATTCCAATATTCCCCTATCCTTAATATCTGTCCAGCTTCACAAAATTTTATTTCAACTCAATGTTTTTGTTTACTTTATTTTTTAATGTTCAATATCCTCGTAATGATATCCATAATGAAATTGAATGATTATACATCATTAAATTGCCAATTGCTGTTCAAAATCTTTTGAAAAAAATAGTTTCTCTAAATAATGAAAACTTGTTTATGGTTGATAACCAAACTGGTTTTCAATCCAGCCCTTGTTCACAAATTGTGTGACCCAGGGAAGACCTGGTCAGTATAATAGCCATATTCATAAACATATTCCACTTTTTCAATTCCAAGTTCCCTTTTAAATATTCATTAAGTTTATGGATATTTTTTATGTTTATTCATGTTTAATGGATACGAAAACATAACCATTTCTTATGTCTAGTCTTCCCTGGTGTGACCATATGCTATATAAACCATCAGGGAACTGTGCGTGCTTTAAATAGCACTCGTTATCTTGTTATTCAGTTTCAACTTCCTGCCCTACACGGTACGCCTCAACTACCAGTCGTCTCTCCTGCATGTCATGGAAGAGATGCTGCTAGTTCTCATTGGACCAATGACTGTCTTTGTACTGTTTGCTATCTGCGTGGCACTTGCCTGGCTCTGTCAGAAGATCATGGGAATGTTTCCTGACATCGGCTGCAAATTTGTCCTTATGCTTGGCATCCAGTCATTTCTGAATCCGATTCTGGTGGCGCTTGTAGACGTAGCTCAAGGGGTAGACAACTACTGTTATTGTACTCTGCTATATTTTGTTTGGTTGTTTTGTTATAGCTTGTTGCTTTGTGTCTTTGTGAAACTATGTTCTTTAGCCTAAAACCATCTATATTTCAGACGTACAACTACAACAAACAAACCACTGCCCTGCCTCTGGCGGACTTTAGCAAGCTCTACTGGTTCTTCATGCGTACTCAAGGCACAGGTCTTGGTGGTGCATTTGTCACTATCTTCTTGTATCTGTTTGTGATGTTCTTGTCCGGAGCTGTGCTATACATGTACTTCCTGCGGTAAGTCAGAGTCTACTCTAAATTTTGGTATTATGTAACAGCTTTGTTAGCCTGTTTCCTTTTGTGTTATCTGCAATAGGAGTTATCAGCTCACGAATTGTAGCACTAAAGTTTGTTTGTGTTATCATAACCAGGCTACACAACAATGGTCGTATGCTCGATATCTACTGGAGGTTACACAGCCAGGTAGAACAGATGTTTATACCATATGATCTGGAGATATCTCTACAAGAACTTGACTACATCTGTACAAAGGCAGAGCAATGGAGAGGAGAAGACGGAGCCAGGAGGAAAGTGGCTGTCTATGATTATGTGTGGGAAGAGGAAGAAGTAAGTACTAACTACTGACTAACTACTCACTAACTACTGACTAACTACTCACTAGCTACTGACTAACTACTCACTAGCTACTGACTAACTACTCACTAACTACTGACTAACTACTGACTAACTACTCACTAACTACTCACTAACTACTCACTAACTACTCACTAACTACTGACTAACTACTCACTAAATACTGACTACCTACTCACTAACTACTGACCAACTACTAACTAACTACTGACTAACTACTAACTATTGACTGACTGCTCACAAACTATTTACTGACTTACTAGCTACTGACTAACAAACTACCAATTCAGCAATCATTGAACAACCAACAGCTCACTCACTCAGTCAATCGCAAGTTTATAATGACAAGTTTTGTTTGGTTGATCACTCTAGTAAACAGCACTGGAATTGTGCTCCCTCTTTTTATTTATACCATTTCAATGTAATATTGGGGAAAATATGCTGCTGTTTTAATATTATCCAATCAGTTGTGCTGACAAGTACTGCTCATTTTGCAGACTGACTTTACTGCATTCGATGACACAGTGGAAAGCACTAAAAAGTCCACAAGCAAGAAGGAGAAGACAAGTCATATTGCCATTCACACCTTACACACTGACGGCCTGAGAGAACTCTACAGGCATTTCCTAGTACTCCCAGATGGAGCCATTGTAGAGGTACAGTGTATATTCAGGGAGACGTTGATCAAACGTTCTCTCTGATTGGTCAAAGCTATAGCCAGTCCACATTTGCGTTTTTAGCATAGTTCAAACTTGCACACGGCATTTTCGTCTATCATTTGCCAGTACTTTTGCGTGCATGATCGTGTAATCTACAAATAACTCTAAGGAAAACGTAGAACAGCCATTCAATGCTGTGTTAAGGTATTCGGTGAGATGTCGTACATCCCTGGGCTCACTAAAGACATGAAGAAAGCTATCAACAGTGGAGCAAAGAAGCTTGAAAGGGTCATAGACTTTGGATCTACCGTCAGCATTACTGAGGTGAGAATCGCATCTATTTGCTATCCATATCACAGCCTGAAATAAGTTTGTACTAATTATACCTCTGTAGCAGGTTTGATAGTAATAGTGTCTACTTTCAGGCCTCCAAACATCTAAGAAGGTGCAGCACATTCACCTCCGTTGCTACCGCCTCTAAAGTACAGGTCATACACTTGTAGCAATGTAGTTGTTCCCCCATTTCTAGATTGTTCTAGATTAGATCTTTGCTTGAATGTTACTGCAGTATGTGAAGATAGCCTGACCGGACAGTCATTGTCCAACGATGTTAATCTTAAGATATGCATGCAATCTTTTCATTCACTAAGCCGCTAGCAATATTCATTCATACTTATCATAGAATATAGCTTGTATTTTGTGTTCTTACAGATGAAGGGCAAGGTGGGTGGACCACATGAAGACTCGTACTCCTTGCATACTCCAGTGACTGGACGAGGAATACATGTCACTGTCAATCCAGCATCATTGAGCGCAGAAAGTAGAGCTTAAACTGCTCAAATTCACAGTAAATGCCCTTCTTACATCAATTTCTGCATTATTGGTTTGAATATATTCTATTTTTGAGATAATTTCAAAATGATATTTTTACACATAACTTTACATAATCATGTCTCTTTGGACAAGATCTGACTTCATTTCGTCTGTTCTTTTGATAGATGTTTCCTTTGTGGGCTGGTCCTTTTTATCAGATTTTGTGTGATGTTATTACCTTATTTATTACATAAACTTTGTGTAAAATTGTTTTACTACTGTTTGTATAAACTACAAGTATGTCTCAACCATTTAGTATGCATTGTGGAGTTATCCTACTTTGGAGTTATCATCTCTATGCCACTAATAAGGAAATAAGCTAGGTTACAATTGGTTGGTTACAAACCAAGACTTGTCAAAGGGGGTGGGCTAGTGTCGTACACGGCTGATAAGTAATACAGTGAAGTGATCACAATCACAAAAGAAAAAATGAAATGCAAATGAAGCATATACTGACTGTCTCCATGCTGAAAAAAACATTTATCGCTTCTAAGGAAAACCTGTAACGGCTGGCTGTGAGAGACAAGTGATGTGGTAATACAGAGTACAGAATGTGATTAAATGACAAAAATTGTAAGAAAAATTATCATAATATTTTGGGCAATCTAACGGTATGTGGAGCCAATGCAAGGCGTTGATGTTTATTTCCAAGCAGCTCATTTGGGTCTTGGATTAAATAGAGGAGATAACTCCATATATAATTATTATAAATTAATTTATATTATTATTATGTATTTCTATTATCAAACAAAATGAATCTGCTTTTATATCGTCATGATGATCAGTTTATTTATAGAAATACTATCATTGCACACGATTATGATTGTTAATAAACGGTGATTAATTACTACTGTTAAATAATTGCTATGGTAAAATTGTCATGTCACACAGATGCAATGTCTTCAATAATAATACATATCATTATTTTATGTGTAGCCAAATAACAATTATACTGTAATACTGCTGCAACTGCTTTGATAATTGCTTAATACTAAAAATACAATAAATAAACTGTTGATAATAAATATATATGGAGTTATTTCCTCTTTTCCATCCAACATCTAAATGAACTGCTTCGAAACAAACGTCACCATGCAAGGCAACTGATGCCATCACTTAGGGTCAGCACTTGTAACCTTTAACCTGAGGAATCCTCATAGGAGTGGGGGGGGGGGGGGTAGGCACTTTGAACCATAAAACAATCTCACAAAAAGTAACATAAACACTTCATTTACCAAGAGTTTTATCAAAGAAAATTAATTAGCCAATTGTGATTTAACAATATAGAACCAGGTAAGACATCATTCAAATGAAGACGAGAGATAACCGCAAAAAATGATATATATATATATTATGTAACAATGTGCTAAACATTATGGAATGATGAAATGCTGTTAACAATAACACTTTGAGCTGAAGAAATGATATTAAAAAAACAAACTGATGCAATTTTAAAAAGCTGATAAAAAAGTAAAAATAAAAGACTACAAACAAAGAGTTGTGTTGTCTGAACCTTGAGAGCCCCTCCCTCCCCCCTTCCCAGTCACTGGTTGTCCAACAAACAGCACACAAAGAGTTGTGTTGTCTGAACCTTGACAGCCCCTCCCTCCCCCCCTTCCCAGTCACTGGTTGTCCAACAAACAGCACACAGTCTACCAAAGTGAAAAAATAAAGGCGTGACAAAAAATTGATTGCAATGAATAATTCGGTTGTTGCAGTGGTAGATGACATCGGGAGTGCATTGAATACTATATGTGCTGACTTGTTACATGTTTCAAGTCATGTGATAAGTTTCAAGTCATGTGATGTGTTTCAAGTCGTGCGACGCGTGTACTACCATAATAACTTGCCTCCTCATTACTTCGTCTGCTCAGAAACGCTCTTCCTCTGTTTCATATTGATCAAGAAATTGAAACTGATCAGTAATATTTTTGCCTAAAACACAAGTAGACAAGTGACAAACTATGTCACTAGTAGACATATAGCACTATGTCACTAGTAGACATATAGTACTATGTCACTAGTAGACATATAGCACTATCTCACTAGTAGACATATAGTACTATGTCACAAGTAGACATTTACTACTATGACGCAAGTAAGCATGTGTCACGAGTAAACAGCACACTGTCGTGTGACAGACAGTACTTGCGACGGCATCGAGTAAGCCGATGCTGTGGTATTGCAGTAACAATGTGCAAGTAATTGAATAAATTGTATAGCGCAGCGGACAAGAAAACAGATCTCAATACCCGTGCAAATATTTAATCACAAAGAAATAACAAAGGAGATTGTATGACCTTCAAAGGAAACCAGTAGCTCTATAGGCAACAATAATAAAGTAGACGATATTATATATTGTGAAATGAATACCTGGCAATGCGCATTCATTAGCTAATTCATACAGACAATATTATCGCATTTTTCTACTTTTGGAGTCACACGCCAAGTGCGATTGACCCACAAATTAGCCAATGAAGAAACAGATAACAACTATCTTATAAAATAAATAAGTGATTATTCATAGAGCTAACCAACTGATTTGACTGTGGAAACACTTGCACTTCTTTCTCTGGTCGCTCCATCTGTTTTATCCCCGCGTTTGATGGTTGTTTTTGATGAATCGAGTGGGCTTTCTTCGATTGTGCTGATTTGTCTTCGAGATGGATTCTGGAAAAAGATGCACAGTTTAAAAATTATTAACATAGTCGAACCAAAAATAAGTTTGTGATTAAACAAACTATTTGGACTTGTTTCAGCAAACCATATCACTATAGTCTCAGCAGGTTTCTACGAACCAGCTCAGTGACTCTGGCCCCCTCAAAGCTAGTCTGCACTTTGTCATTACTTTAACGTCGAACACAAAACAAAATGGGGTGCGACAAAGCATGAACTACACCTAAGACAAAAGTGTGTTCAGATAAAATAAAGTCTCACCAGGTCCAATGAGAGATACTACAATCAATACATCGTCAATAAATAACAATACTGGGTCAAATCATATCTAGGTCAATACTTTCTTTTATCTAGCCACAATCATGCTACACGCAACTCTCTCTTCGCGAGTCAAAGAAAGACTGTAAACAGTTTCTTCCCGTCACAACCTATCAGTTGCGTGCAGACCAGAGAAAGAATCACAACCCAGCACATCCGGTAGGTCTATTGACAAACAAATGAACAGTCACATTGACGCATCTGCGTACGACAATAGAACATTCGATCTGTAATTTGAATATTCAGCTTGCTTACTTGTTTATCTGAATTGCTTCTATTTAAAGCGTTCTTCTTCATGACCTGAGCATACTGTTGTTGATCAAGACCCCGAGCTGGCCTATCTGCAGCACCTGATGATGCCTGTCTTTTCAGCTGGTTGCCAGGCTCTCTGTGACCTTTGTGTAACTTCCCATCTCTAGGCAGTGATGTGAACCCAGATTCATAACTACCATTTGCATGCGCTTGTGACATGCCGGGGTATCGAGTAGGCATCCTCTCAGCCGGGCCAAAGGGGGTTGTTATTTTCGAGCTAGCCCCGGGCCAGGGTGTGTAGCCATTGGCTATTTGACCATTTTCTCTATAAGCCGACTGGTTTTGACCTTGAGTATTTCCAGGTTTTGGAGCTTTTTGTTTGTGACTATTTTTTTTAGCCGGGGGTCTGTTTGGGGTAGTTTTACGAGGTTTAATTAACCAATCGTTTGTCCTGGTTTTACCGATGATATCAAAATAATCGGAGACTTTGCGATAGTGTTCCCTCTTGCATACATACAGTGGCCTTCCCTGATGCATGTGGGTTGTGTCCCCTAGCTTGCTGTACAGGGATGCATAGAATGAGTCATTCTCGAGATTGAGCGATTGGGTAGACTGAGTATATCGGGGTGAGTTGTACCTGGTTTCTACATTATAGTCTGAGATGTTTGGAGGCAGGTTTAACAGGCTTGACTGACGTTGAAATGGATTCTCTGCTAATGGATTGGGTCTAAACTCTGCACCATCTATGGCTTTATTATCGTACCCTGTAGCTACAAAATGTGCCAATATTTCTCATCTATATTTTTGAAGAGATGAAGAATTTAACCAATTTGTTTTTACCAGACAAACAAATCGTGACATTTAGCCAAGCATAACTAAACGTAATACGTGGTTGCAAGCATTCAAGATTTAGGATTGTCAAATGAATAAATTGAATAGCTGTAACTGACTATGAATTAGTGAACAGGAAAAACTCTCATGAATGTTTTTCCGACCACCGTCTAGTGTAGAGCTGACGATTTTACAGTTTATTAGCTACAGTACAGTATACTATAACACATAGCTACAGTACATGTTTGGTAGACATGCTACAAAGCTCAAGAACACATACCAGACAAACCCACACATTGGGCAGACATGCCGGGAGAATTGTTAGTTAGCTGACAGCTGACAAGCACAGTGGCCAGTGCTTAGAGCACCAGGTTAAGGACATGCGGGTCACACAAGCTGGTGATGGCAGCCATTTTTATTGTAGCAACCGTATATGAATTTCTTAAAACATAACTCTCTGTTTATTACACCTTGAGTGAAATGTTACGCATAGTGTGAGTGGGGAGAGCGAGAGTGGAGGGAGCAGCGTGCCGTGCAGTAGCGAGTGATGAGCCAAAAACAAATCATATATTAGCAATGAGCCAAGCATGCATGCATCACTGTATCACAGTATATCATATTAAGGGCAAGCAAAGCTGAGGTAGCCAGGCTAGTTAGCACATCTATCAATGCTGACTCAATCACTGCACCAGTAATCAACGCTGACTCTATCACTGCACCGGTGCAAGATTAACTTAATAACCAAAATTGAGTGGATTAATTTTTGTAGAGATGGGCGAATCATTTACACATCTGATCAGCTGGTTGCTATCAGTTGATAGAGTTAACTGTCAGATAGGTGCTGCGATAGGTGTGTGAGCCACGTCTAGCGCTTATACATACCCAAAAAGTAGCTGGAACCCCACTGATTGGGTACCCCTGTATTAGGAACATCCCATTACACATGTTGTATAAGTAATAGTTAGTGCATGTAGCAGTACTACTGTATGGTCACTGAGTGCAAAAGACTAGCTAGCATTGCTGCTGCGTTAGCGCGTGAGAAAGTCTAAGGCTACTGGTATTGAAAGGCCACAGTTATATCTCACCATTGTATGAAGGGACTTCAGCCGAAGATGCGCCGTGTACACTACTGTATGGTGATGCTCCATCGTGTACCATGTACTGCCTGCTTCTGTCTCTACGTCGCTGCTTCGCTATCTTGCTGTTAGCACAGAAAGATAATGTATAAGTTGTGTGTAGCTGTACAAATTGAGAAAAAATTTAGATGGGAAATGCACCCATAGCAATGCCGAAACATGCAACAGCGTGTTTTCCACAAAAGTGATACCATGTGAGAACACAACTCTGCAACGTACAATTTTGGATAGAGACAATCATATATAGCAGTTTCTGCGGATAGAATAAAAATTAAACTTGAAACTTTTGGTGACGCAAAAATTTGAATTATATATAGAACTAAAATTATATGAGCTTATATCTTGTACTGACAGTTATATCTTGAACTACCACGTTATATCTTGTACTAACAAGTTATATCTTGAACTACCAAGTTATATCCTGTACTAACAAGTTATATCTTGAACTAACAAGTTATATCTTGTACTAACAAGTTATATCTTGAACTGACAAGTTATATCTTGAACTACCAATTTATATCCTGTACTAACAAGTTATATCTTGAACTTACAAGTTATATCTTGAACTTACAAGTTATATCTTGAACTAACAAGTTATATCTTGAACTAACAAGTTATATCTTGAACTGACAAGTTATATCTTGAACTACCAATTTATATCCTGTACTAACAAGTTATATCTTGAACTTACAAGTTATATCTTGAACTACCAAGTTATATCTTGAACTACCAAGTTATATCCTGTACTAACAAGTTATATCTTGAACTACCAAGTTATATCTTGAACTGACAAGTTATATCTTGAACTACCAAGTTATATCTTGAACTACCAAGTTATATCTTGAACTACCAAGTTATATCTTGAACTTACAAGTTATATCTTGAACTTACAAGTTATATCTTGAACTTACAAGTTCTCTATTTATACTTGGAGTCAACTTTCTCAAATAATGTATCAATGCCGTCTCAAATGGGTCAAAGAGCAAAATCAATTGCCACAATTGCATCTAAGAACACCAAATAAAGATGACAAAATATTCCATAAAGGAACGTTATCCAGCACACCGTTTAGAAAATAAAATTAACTTTTGGCGCAGATGGATGCATCCATCATTGGTGCGAGAACTAGCGAGCACTGCTCAATGGTAGGAGATCAAATTGTAGACACAACGATAGAGCTCTACGTGAAAATCATACAAAACACTTGCACATCGATGTATAATATATTGATGGTATAATATACTGGCTGTAACACTGAGATATTCAAATATGTTACCCATTCTGTTACTGCCCCGCTCCATCCCTCTTACCCTGACCCACCTTGCCCTACCTTCACTCCCCACTATACCACACCTTGCCCTACCTTCACCTCCACTATACCACACCTTGCCCTACCTTCACCTCCACTCTACCACACCTTGCCCTACCTTCACCTCCACTCTACCACACCTTGCCCTACCTTCACCTCCACTCTACCACACCTTGCCCTACCTTCACCTCCACTCTACCACACCTTGCCCTACCTTCACCTCCACTCTACCACACCTTGCCCTACCTTCACCCCCACTCTACCACACCTTGCCCTACCTTCACCTCCACTCTACCACACCTTGCCCTACCTTCACCTCCACTCTACCACACATTGCCCTACCTTCACCTCCACTCTACCACACCTTGCCCTACCTTCACCTCCACTCTACCACACCTTGCCCTACCTTCACCTCCACTCTACCACACCTTGCCCTACCTTCACCTCCTCTCTACCACACCTTGCCCTACCTTCACCTCCACTCTACCACACCTTGCCCTACCTTCACCTCAATTCTACCACACCTTGCCCTACCTTCACCTCCATTCTACCACACCCTGCCCTACCTTCACCTCCACTCTACCACACCTTGCCCTACCTTCACAGCCACTCTACCACACCTTGCCCTACCTTCACCTCCACTCTACCACACATTTCCCTACCTTCACCTTCACTCTACCACACCTTGCCCTACCTTCACCTCCACTCTACCACACCTTGCCCTACCTTTACCTCCTCTCTACCACACCTTGCCCTACCTTCACCCCCACTCTACCACACCTTGCCCTACCTTCACCTCCACTCTACCACACCTTGCCCTACCTTCACCTCCACTATACCACACCTTGCCCTACCTTCACCCCCACTCTACCACACCTTGCCCTACCTTCACCTCCACTATACCACACCTTGCCCTACCTTCACCCCCACTCTACCACACCTTGCCCTACCTTCACCCCACTCTACCACACCTTGCCCTACCTTCACCCCACTCTACCACACCTTGCCCTACCTTCACCTCCATTCTACCACACCTTGCCCTACTTTCACCTCCACTATACCACACCTTGCCCTACCTTCACCTCCACTCTACCACACCCTGCCCTACCTTCACCCCCACTCTACCACACCTTGCCCTTCCTTCACCTCCACTCTACCACACCTTGCCCTACCTTCACCCCCACTCTACCACACCTTGCCCTTCTTTCACCTCCACTCTACCACACCTTGCCCGTCCTTCACCTCCACTCTACCACACCTTGCCCTACCTTTACCTCCACGCTACCACACCTTGCCCTACCTTCACCGCCACTCTACCACACCTTGCCCTTCTTTCACCTCCACTCTACCACACCTTGCCCTTCTTTCACCTCCACTCTACCACACCTTGCCCTTCTTTCACCTCCACTCTACCACACCTTGCCCTACCTTCACTCCCCACGCTACCACACCTTGCCCTTCCTTCACCTCCACTCTACCACACCTAGCCCTACCTTTACCTCCACGCTACCACACCTTGCCCTACCTTCACCCCCACTCTACCACACCTTGCCCTACCTTCACCCAAACTCTACCACACCTTGCCCTTCCTTCACCTCCACTCTACCACACCTTGCTCCACCTTCACCTCCACTCTACCACACCTTGCTCCACCTTCACCTCCACTCTACCACACCTTGCTCCACCTTCACCTCCACTCTACCACACCTTGCCCTACCTTTACCTCCACTCTACCACACCTTGCCCTACCTTCACCTCCACTCTACCACACCTTGCCCTACCTTCACCCCCACTCTACCACACCTTGCCCTTCTTTCACCTCCACTCTACCACACCTTGCCCTACCTTCACCCCACTCTACCACACCTTGCCCTACCTTCACCCCCACTCTACCACACCTTGCCCTACCTTCACCTCCACTCTACCACACATTGCCCTACCTTCACCTCCACTCTACCACACCTTGCCCTACCTTCACCCCACTCTACCACACCTACCAACCAATCAATGCACTAATCCAATCAATCCACCAATCAACAACAAACTTCCCACCCAACTCACCACCAACCATCCACTAACTAACCACCATCCCACCAACCAACCAACAAATCATCACCACACAAATAACCAATAACTCACCGCTCAACCAAGGAACCACCAACCAAACACCAACCAATTACCAGCCCAACCAATCGGCCATCATGTATACTTACTTGCACCATATGATGCAGGCAACAACAATAACTACAAGTAAGATGGTGCCTATCACACTAATGCCTGCAATCAGGGCTATGCTGTTGACCGCTATAATGGGAGAGCTTTCTCCACTTGAGGTAGACGTCTCTGACATTGCGTACCTGAAACATAAACAGTTTTTTGCCTCAATCATATGGAGAGTAAATGGAGTCGAGTGTAGAAAAGGTGATGGCATGACAACTAATGATATGGCATATTCAACCAACGCTTGCTTGTAACATCAGATAGCTTTGACAAAACATTCTTCAAACAGTAATATGAGTGAGATGAATCTATGATGCGCTCCAACAGTGAGAAGACTCGCAAACGATTATTGACTGGGAACATTGAATGAGCTGCCTGCAGGAGAATCAGGTCACCCAATGGTTGTGATCACTCGATTATGTGACATTGTGTTTTCTTCACCGGAGGAATGTTTGTTTTTCCCTTTGTTAAATATACTTCTATGCATGGCGATTGTATTTCATTGTTATTCATGCTGAACCTAAATACTGCTAAATAGCTGCTCACCAGCTAAAGAATGCGTTACGCTTTGAAAGCGTGTAAAGCGTGTGAATATTAAATTCATAAACATTTATGTACTGTTTAGGTGATTGAGGAAGAAATGTGACACTGATATTGCAGTGGACTTCTTCAAACCCCATAGCCTCCACTAACTGCGAACCATTCTCTCTTTACCCTCTTGACGGGCAAATGCTCAACTGCCACTGGGTTTTGTTGGCACTTGTGTCGGGACAGAATCGGTGCTTTACCTCTATGGATGTTAGAAGACCTTCAACTTGTATGTTACGGCATTCAGCTCAGACTATCTACACCAGTTGTGAATCAAATCATATACAACTCTGTTAGCTACTACAAATAAATACACATCTGATTAAACTATAAAGAAAATTCTCTCCAATTGCCTTAATCCTCCTTGATTAGCCGCCATAGCATCTCCGCTCTCTGGTTCATCCAAGCTCAGACGGAGAGGTCTATCCTTACTAGGAAATCTAGCCTAGGGTTTCTCCGTCTCAGCCTTTTTTCTCAATTGCTGTATACAGAGCTTTATTTACTTGTTTGTTAATATCTATACTGAAATTTGAGGGCTCAACGTACACAGATGCTTAGCAGGTTGTATAGCGCTATAGGGGGCCAGAACAGATCCCAAAGCAAGCCCGGGTTGAAAGGAATCCTTGAACACCGTGAAAATACCTTTTCTCTGTTTTTATTGGAACATCTCTCTTTTCTATTACCTCGTAGACAGCCCCTCTCACCTCTTTAGCCCTGGTATCATTCTTTTCTTTACCTGAGATGCAAAGAGCTCTAACGAAATCTTGGAACTTTAAAGCTCGTGCTAAGAAGGCAACAGCCATGCTTACGAAGTCAAGATCACGAGGATATCGTCACATTTTAAATGTTTGTTTTTTGATAATAAAGTATTTGTGGTTACTCTTTTAGTGTGGTCACAGCTGCTTGGGAGTGGGTAGCTACAGTGTGGGGGGGGGACAACTGGTGGTAGGCGAAAGCTGAGGAATAACGTCAGCAGGTAAATCCTTTTTCTGATGCCATAAGGTTTATCAGACCTTGGTGATTGGATTTCTCCACAATATCCCACTATGAGTACAAATATAGCAATAATAGACATAAATGGTGGACAGCAGCTGTATAGGCATCTCTTGCCTCATCAGCGCAGTACAGAGTTGGAGTGACAACCCTCGCAATGATACAAATAAATGCATCAAAGCGTGTTTAAAGGATCGCTGTCACCAAACACTAGAGTGTTTGGTGCCCCTGTGGGAGAGCTCAACCAAATTGAGGTGAGGGAGGGTAGGTAATATATGTGTGGTAACTTACGTATATAGTATGCACAGTAAGTATGTAGCAAATGTATGCCTAGTTTGTATGCTCAAGTCTCAAGTGTCTTTCTTACCTCTGACTCTACTAACAAATAATATTTGTACAAAATGATTTGCTTGCATTATTATCTATAGCCATATGTATTAGTGGCTAGATAACCAGCTCATGGAAAGTTATTTGTAATGCCAGGCTTTATCAGTTGTTACCATTTGCATTACATATTGTGGGGAGAGCTGTATGTTAGTTGAGTATAGGTATATATAATCCACATTGTATATGTAATAAATACATTATACAGTAAATGCATGTATTGTATATAGTGTATACATTGTATTAGACTCTAATATTGATCTTGTCTTTTATACATATTGATGAGCTATTGAACAATGCTAACTGGTAGTTGCATTGAGTTAGTAGCAACAAAACTAGTTACAACAACTACAGGAAACTGTTGCTCATTGACAAACTTAAGCAATGTACATTATGAATAACAGTTGTGTTTTGTTATGTGATTCTAGTATGTATACAACTAGATATACAGCATACGCATGGCACTTCATTCTCTCCGCCAGAGGCTCATCCAAAACCACTTCCCACAATTCACCACACCAAAATTGATGCTCAGCTGCCCTAAAAAGCTGGCTACCCACCACATATAACGAATTCTAACTTTTGTCGTGCCGTGTAGTGGGACGTTCAGAACAGTTCACTGAGTAGAATATCACGAGTGATATGCTGGTTATTATGTAATACCAATTATGTAGAGATAGCAAACTATTATAGTTTGCTATCTCTACATACTATTTACACTTACCGTTTTGATATTGGCGGGAGTGATATCAACTGTATTTTCCAAGCAGACTCCAGATTAATACCTTAACTTCATTTATTTGGAAGCCTACCTACCGCCAAGGCTGGAGCGTGGCCCAGGCTTTGCCAGCAAAATACATGTCGATCAGTGCAAGTTTACTGTATTGGATGAGCACCTACAGGTGTGGAATTTATTAAAGGGCGTTGCTCATTGATGCTATTGGTCAGTTCTCGTTTGTTTATGGCTGACGATCTTATAGTTGTTATGAGAACTAATCAAACGTTGCTCGATAGCAAACGTTAATGACTTTAGATTTATGGGCTAAAACTTGTTTCTTTTAGCGTGCCAAGCTAAAACTTTTGAAAGTCAGTATTGCTGGAGCCTAAACTACAAAACGAGCCGCCTATTAAAACACCGATAAAAATAGCGTGAAGCGGCTTAGGAAGTATGATACTTTAGCAACTCCATTATTGTGTTTTTTTTTTCAAGCTGCAACTTTTCTGGGCATGTCAACGATTATATATAATCGTTGGGCATGTCAATCAACGATAATGTATATTATTATTATGTATGTATATATTATTTATATGTCGACGATTATACAATTTGATATGCTCCCAACAGTTACACTTCTGTTGCAACTATTTCATTGAACTACCATGGCCTCATCATCTACTGCAGGGGTATCTCTACTATTAATTATGAGCAGCATTTGATATTATTATTGTATATATATATATATATATATATAATAATAATAATTAATTAATAAATAATAATAATATATAAAAAATAATAATTAGTAATAATAATTATAATAATAATAATAATAATAATAATAATAATAATAATAATAATAATAATAATAATAATAATAATAATAATAATAATAATAATAATAATAATAATAATAATAATAATAATAATAATAATAATAATAATAATAATAATAATAATAATAATAATAATAATAATAATAATAATAATAATAATAATAATAATAATAATAATAATAATAATAATAATAATAATAATAATAATAATAATAATAATAATAATAATAATAATAATAATAATAATAATAATAATAATAATAATAATAATAATAATAATAATAATAATAATAATAATAATAATAATAATAATAATAATAATAATAATAATAATAATAATAATAATAATAATAATAATAATAATAATAATAATAATAATAATAATAATAATAATAATAATAATAATAATAATAATAATAATAATAATAATAATAATAATAATAATAATAATAATAATAATAATAATAATAATAATAATAATAATAATAATAATAATAATAATAATAATAATAATAATAATAATAATAATAATAATAATAATAATAATAATAATAATAATAATAATAATAATAATAATAATAATAATAATAATCATTTAATAATTAATATATACAAACAATCATAATAATAGTAATGACATAATAATATATACACATACACACTTTTAGACTACCACCAACCATACTACTTATACCAGCACCATTTTTGTCCTATGATGTATGTGTGTATGCAGTAGAGTAGTAGGTACTGAAAAAACTGTTTTATATATAGCTGCTATGCATGAGTTGGCTAATAGTAGTTCATCATCTTCTTACTTATCTTCTTTTAATCTTATTAATTTTGAATTTATTGAGTGGTTTGCCACTGCCAGTAATAATAACAAACATCAAAGCCTTGCATTTTAGTTTTATATAATAATATTATTATATTATTGTTATTATTATTAGGCCTATTATTATAAATTATTTATTATTATTATTTACTTTTTATTATTACTGTTTAATTAAAAATGCAAAGAAAAACAAAATAATAGCTTGCCCAAAACCATCGCTATTGTGGCATAAATAAGAATGTCAAAATTTTCGGTATAAGATGATTATTATTTTGTGAAATGCTTTTTCCCACACTTGGTGTTGGAACATTATTTTTGAATAATTTGAAACTCCACCCATGCTGGGTTGGATGTTAGATTTAGGCTTTAATATTATCCAACATGATAAATTCACATACACTCACCAGAAAATAAGTCACAGCTACTACTTGGCATTCAAAGAGAGAGGTTGTGCTTTCAGCTCTCTCTTCAGCTACAGCTAAATCTTATAATTGCTCTATATAAAATCACAGTGTAAAGTCAAACACATAGCTTATATACACTGATCTAGTTTTACTGGTGGTAACTAACAGGGATACAGTGGGCCAGGGCGTAGGCCCAAGCCCTTGCGCTGTGTCTTACATGTGGTTCCGTATAACGATCAAGTGCGGGTTACCACCATGCCAACGACTAGCAGAAACACTAGCAACAATTCAGCTAGTAACACCACAACACCTGTGAAAGGAGGACCTACACTATCTGAAGTTATTGAAAAAACTAGAAAGCAACAAGGAATATATGGAGAAGAGGTTTAACAAGCTTCAGGAGGAGCTTTCCAGCATGAAGGAAAACATCGAGAGTGTTGTTGGTAGAGTTGCTGCTATAGAGGAGCGACAGGCAGAGTATGAAAAGTCGCTAAATTTTTTACGGAGAAGACATTGCTGATTTGAAGCAACAACTGAAGGACGGAAGAGATTTAAACAAAGTTAACATTAAAAAAAGTGAAACAGTTGACAATATGCATGGCAGTGTTAAATTTTTGGAGCATCAATCCAGACAAAGACAACTACTAATTACAGATATACCATACAAAGCTGGTGAAGATTTGTTGGATTGCCTACAGAAGATTTCGGACAAACTTGGCAGCGGTCTGGTTGCCCACACGGATATTGACTCAGTACTTAGAATTAAACAGAGTAATAATATTGTTGTCAAGTTTTTGCAGACCTATAAAAGAGATAGGTTCTATTCGACTTTTAAAAAATCACCCCTTACTACTGTAGACCTGGGTTTTCAAGAAAAATTAAAAATATTTGTAAATGAATTTCTCAGTTCATCCCAGGCACACCTTTTCAAACTAGCACGTGATTTTAAAAAAAAACATGATTACAGATATGCTTGGACTATGAACCAAAAGGTTTATCTTAGACAAACTTCAGATTCTACTCAAATACTTGTGTCTTCTCAGAAAACATTGGAAAAACTTGATAAATAGACGAGTTCAGCTAGTATTTTTCATTTTTTTTTCTTCTCCTAGTGTGATGGATTTAATGTTACAGTCCTCAAATTTGACTCCTTATGAGTTTGACTGTTTGTCTTCTAACAAAAATGTCTTTCGTATTATCAATATTAATATTCAGAGTTTACGCAGCAACTTTGAACATCTTGAAACTTTTATTGGTGTCCTAACAAAGCCCATTCATATTATTTGTTTAACTGAAATTTTTTTGTATGAAAATGAGGCAAACCATTTTCACTTGTCTGGTTACACTTTTGTAGGCAAAGGGCGTCCTACTAAAGGTGGTGGTGTTGGAGCCTACGTGCGCAGTGGTATTGCAGAAAGCTTAGAGACCATGAACATTGAAATTTCGGGTACTGAATCTCTTATGTTGAAATTAAAGGGTGGGATGTTTCAGAAGTTAAGTGGTGGCCTTGGCATTACTCTAGTATACCGTCAACCTGGCTCGAATACTCATGCATTCCTCGATGACCTGGAGCGGTACCTGGATCCTTCCACATTACCATCTTATCATATTCTAGCAGGTGACATCAATATAAATACACTGAGCAACAATAGAGTGAGTTTGGAGTATACCAACATTTTATCAACGGCAAATCATGAAAATGTTATTAAAATACCTACAAGAATCCAATCTTGCTTGGACCACGTTTGTGTGAACTTCAATGATAAATTTTTCTCAACTGGAACAATCTCTACACATATTTTTGATCATTTGCCTACTTTTCTATTGGTAGAAGAACTAACTGACCGATTTAAAACCAATCACAGATTTTTAAGAGACACCCGAAATTTTAAAGAAAGTATTTTTTTGTGACTGCTCAAACATTGATTGGGAAAAGTTTGTTTACTCTCACAATGACGTGAATGACATGTATTCTTCTTTTGCTGAACAATTCACTAGACTATGTGACAAACATGTTCCTTTTAAACAACTTGCTGTCCAAGTTCAAACGCAACAAATAAAAAAACTTTGGATCACTCCTCAATTACTTCAAAAAATCCGCAAAAAAGAATACTTGTATAAACGGTGTTTAAATTTTCCCCTCAATTCGAATTTGAAAGCTCGATATAAAAACGTTCGTAATGCAGTTACCAAGGAATTGAGGATCGCTAAAACAAACTATTTCAACAAAATACTAGAAACAACTTCGGACTCTAAAAAATACTGGCGTATTATCAATCAAAATCTTGGAAAAGAGTCATGTACATCAACTTCTCCCAAATCTCTCAATGTTGAAAATTGGGAAATAACTGACGCTACAGATATTGCAAATAACTTCAACAAATATTTTACATCTGTGGGAGAATCGCTAGCTAAAGCCTTTAACGATTCTGATAGCCAGGAAAATATGGATAATCCTTATGCATTGCACTCGGAAACATGCTTCAAATTCAAAGAGATTGATGGGTTATATATTGAGTTGTTACTTAGACAGTTAAATACATCCAAAGCTACCGGCATCGACCAAATTCCAGCTAAACTAATTAAAATTGCTGCGCCTATTATTGCTTATCCTCTAGCTTTTATAGTAAACACCAGCTTCTGTGTAAGTAAATTTCCTGACCTCTTAAAGATAGCCAAAGTTAAACCGTTGTTTAAAAAAGGCTCCACTAAAACTGTGTCAAATTACAGACCTATCTCAATATTGCCAGTATTTAGTAAGATATTTGAAAGAGTAGCAAATTTACAGATAATAAATTATTTAGAGAGAAATTCAATTTTAACACCAAAGCAGTATGGGTTTCGTAAAAACATGAATACAGGGCAGGCATTATCTAACCTAACTAACACAGTTTTGAGTGCGATGGACGAAGGAAAAACTACCCTAGGAATTTTCCTTGATTTTAGTAAGGCATTTGATACCATCAATCACAACATCCTTTTGACTAAGCTTCATCAAATGAGTTTTACAGAAGAATCTAAAAATTGGATTGCAAACTACCTAACTGGTCGAAAACAGACTACCATTATTGAAAATAGTTTTTCAGATTACTCCTATGTTACATGCGGAGTTCCTCAGGGCTCCATTCTCGGGCCAACTCTTTTTTTAATCTATATAAATGACCTAGCATTCACAACTGTAAAAATGGACTCAATTTTGTATGCTGATGATACAAACTTGTTTTATGAATCAAAGGTGCTAAATGATGAAGTGGAAACTGTGAATTTTGAATTAGCGATGGTAGAAAATTGGTGCAAACGGAACAAGCTAACAATAAATATGGAAAAAACCCATTTTATTATAATGAAAAACTGGCAGAACAACTTTCAGCTTGAAAAACCTCTATGTTTTTGTGGAGAGGAAGTTATGGAGGTTGATTCCATTAAATTTTTGGGTGTCCACCTTGATAAAAGTCTGTCATGGAAAATTCAAGCTAACCATGTAAACAAGCAAATTAGCTGTTCCTCAACATTATTTCGCAAATGTGCAAAGTTTCTACCAAGATCTTCTCTGAAACTGATCTATAATGCATTTATTCATTCTAAAATCAGTTACTGCTTAGAAGCCTGGGGAAATGCTCCAGCATGCCACATCAACAAAGTCTTAATTGCCCAAAAACGACTCTTGAGAAATATATTCCAAACACCACCGTTGACCCCATCTCTACCCTTGTTTACTAAATTCAAAGTGCTACCAATAGACAAGATGTACCGTTGTAAAATTTTGCTTACGGCCCATAATAAGTTTTACAAATCAAACGAAAGTATCAGTAAATATGAAACAAGATCTTCATTAATAAATTTACCTCTGCCCAAATCTAGCTCCGCTGCAGGTCAAAGGAAGGTTGAGTATCGGCAATCGTCATATTGGAACAACTTACCAGCGCTTTTGCGCAAAACTTCAAGCTTAAAGAAATTTAAAAGTGATGTCAAGGAACACCTGTTAAGGCTTTAGGGTTGGGAGAAACAACAGTAAATCGATTATCCAGGCCCAGCGCCTCGACTAGCTGCAGTCCTACTGCGCACGTGGGCCTCATCATCAAGCTTTATTCATTATTGATTTCTTTCTTAAAATTTTTCACTTTCTGATTTGTTGCTCTTTGCATTCCATTTGTTTTGTTTTTCATGATGAAATAAACACACACAAACACACACACACAAGCTGCAGCGTCTCTCTCATCTGCCCATCACTAAACCACCAGACGAGCCTTAGCTCTTGGGTAACTGTCAGAAGTATGAGCAACCCTAGTAAATTTAATACCAAAAGAATGGTGGAGCCTATCAAGACCTTGAACTCGGTCTAAAATACAGATATCAGTATCCGAAATTGGACACAAAATGAAACTGCACTAAATAGCTTGTTTGTTTGTTTGTTTGAACTGTGCCTCGAGGGCAACCCTAAATACGGGTCTCATAAGCTTGGAGCTTGTGTGAGCAGCACCCTATACCCATGCCCGCCGTTACACCGGCTACTCTTCCGAAAAAGCAGAGGGGGATCTTTTACTAGCATGACTCCATAGTTATTATGGAGAGTGCAATCAAACTAGGGACCACGTTATTTTTATGCCCATATCCGACCAGGCAGAGCATATAGGAAGCCGAATATCCCGCTCACAGATAACCGTGCTGGGAATCGAACCCCAGATCCTGGATTGAAGTGCAAGCACTTCAACCACTAGAAATGAGTCTGTACTATGAAGAATGGGAGATCTGTCTGCCTGAACAGGGCTAGGCCCACTATCTGCTAAAAAGAACTTTTGTTTTAGACTATGTTCTACAGAGAAAGGGAAACAACTCTCTGGCCGCACTATAAAAAAAGAAAATACAACTTTTGTTCATACAACAGAGACCACTCCACTCTCAGTTCCTAGAGATGATGCTATGTTTTTTTCAGCCACCTTTTCAGTTATTATCACTCAAATAGATATGGCTACACTTATTCAGCTACCTTCTTGGTTGTTTTTTCCTGCAAGTCTACGTTTCAAATGAGTATTAGTTGTGTATCACAATGGCACCACATATTTTACTGAGCACCCCGCATTCAGGATTATACCAATGCCAGTATAAACTAAATCACACCAATCACATCGCTCCCTATTGCATGGTAAAGTGTACCTTCAAATATATTTGACCCATGGCCAAGCAGGCTAATACTCAAATAGTAAACAACTATTATTACTTGCATGCACGATGATTGTTCTGGAATGAAGGTTTCGTTGTTAGAAGCAACTGTTTTATTACGTACGCTGTGAAAGTTGCAAAGCAGTTACGGTAATGTGACACAACAAATGACCTGCGGTAACAATACATAGGAACTTGCAGATAGCAACAATACAACACAACAATACATAGATAGCAATATGGAAAAAGCTTGACAAGGAAAGTTGTCAAAATGATTGAAACGTTCCAAAATAGTAACAATCCTTGCTCTTCACAAAGAAAGTTATCACTTCAAATGCACTTTTGTTAGTTTTGAGTTAATATGTAATATATATGAGTCATAAAACATGTACATACAAGTATATAAGTGATGTATGATTGCACATACATACAAGTATATAAGTGATGTATGATTGTACGTACATACAAGTATATAAGTGATATATGATTGTACGTACATACAAGTATATAAGTGATATATGACTGTACGTACATACAAGTATATAAGTGATATATGATTGTACATACATACAAGTATATAAGTGATTCATGATTGTACTAACAAAAACAGAATTGGTTTAGACACAAAATATAAACACACACATAAAGTTTCAGGCTATAAACACAGGCTATAAACTACAAGCAAAACACATACAACTTCTTACATAATGTCAATGTGTTGTTAGCCCCAATTCTTGTTAGTAAAACTATCATAGTACATAATGTTGAAGTTGGGACAACACAACCTGTCCTGTCTGGTTTATTTGCATCACTACTAAAAGTAGGCTTTCTTTGTTCACAAGAATTAAAAAGCAGGTTTTCTTTACATAAATATAATCTATAATTGTTGGATAATAGCATAACATAAATGTATACCAATACAGTGATAGTAATAAATAATTAAAAATAGTAATACAGTAATAACAATAATAATCAATCCTTGCCTTAGAGAACGTCACCAGCTCGTGTTTAAACTCAGCTATTAACTTCTCAATATTAAACAATATGGTGACCATCCAACAGATTGCCACAGACAAGTCTTTCTAGTGATAATGTTAATACTAGTCAAATTGCCATCAGTGTGTTGATAGCTGTTAGCACCAGTCGAAGAATTCGAGAATTTTCAGGAATGATCATAATATTGCACTGGACACTCAAGTTAATTATTTGCCAACTTGTGTAAAATGTATTTCTGTTTCACTTACAATTATATACTTTTTCTTCAAAAATTTGCTATTTCATCCGAGAAAATAAATGGTCTGCGCAGGAATATTTACTCAAAGTGTTATACTAGAATAATGAAGTTGTGAAATTCTCTTATGAAGTGATGCAAGAAATTTCACTCTTTGAACTATTTTACAGCTTATAATTTTTTGTTTCTGGATTTGATGCAAATGCAGCTAATGGATAATGTTAATGTGTTATGATGGCCAAAACACCTTTAAACTTAATGACAATAATTTTTTTTAATAATTGTCTGATCAATTTGGCTTTTAAAAATAAGAAAAAGAAACCTTCCTGCTCCTATTTTATTACAAACATCAACTTTATGTAAGTTTCATTTGCTCATCACCGAATAAAACCTACGTACCAACAATTTTGTATAATTTTTATGAAATGATAAATTGTTAATGAAAAATTACACACATTTACAATCAAAAATTTGCCTTTTTATCAGAGACGATGAATAAAAATTTTAAGAATTTTCACTCAGAGTTTCCATTTTATAGTGTTTTTACTCTTTCGATTTTAGGAGTCATCTTCCCTATGAGGTTTTTAAAACCGAAAACAAGATAATGGCATTTCTGCATACACTTTCCATGGACATGTACTTCTGGTGACAGGCTAGTTGTTGTGACTGTTCCAAAATAGTTTTTCAGCTTGGTGATGAGAAAATATGCAAAAGACAAGTGGTATTATTTTTAATGAGCTGAAAGGACAAAGTGGTGAAATAGCAATGTGGTAAAAGAGCCAAGTGGTGATGTACTTCTATGGTGATGTACTTCTATGCTGTATTGTGTGAAAATTATATCAATGAAAAATCTTTGTTTTGAGAAATCTTCTCAAAATGGCAAACATTCGACTACATTTTATAACAAAAAGTCACGCCCACGTCAGCGCAGTAAAAATTTATATGGATATACACTCACACAAGCTTAATTAAATAGGACATTGCAAACTGTCTTATTCGTTTGGAAGAATTCTTGTTTTAGGAGTTGTCTTTTTAGAAAACAATATTTGCAAAGTTTGCCATATCATTTTGCACCAATGCAGCATCTGTGTACTTTGAGTTAAATGTGACATTACTATATATGCTGTAATAGTAGCCGAGGCCACTATTTGATGTTTTGGCGCCGAGATGACATCTATAAGTCCTGAAGTCCCAAGAAATCGTTAACATTCATTTATTATTATTCTCTCGCGTGAACTTAATTGTGTGGAATTATTTAGAAATGTGAAAGCAAATATTGTAATTAATAGCATCAAGTGTAAAAAGGAAATCCTCAGTACTTCTTTAGGATTTTTTAAAAATGTCCATGCCGATAGATGTCATCTCAACACTGATTTATTGGTGCTGGGATGACATATACTTATCATGAAGTCCATGTCTTTAAGCAACTCTCTCATAAACTTTGCTAAATTTGATTGTTTTATAATAAAAAATGGTAATTTATAGTTAAATAAACATAAAATTTTACTCGTTTTAACTTTTGGGAATGAATGTGGTAATTAATGACTGTAAAAATCAGTCAGGATTCAGGATCTCTTCAAGATTTACTACAAACATCGGGACCGATAAATGTTATACTAATACCAATTTTTCTTATTGACGAAATTGTGACCGCTAAAAAAAAACAATGGCAGGAGTTATATTTCATCGTCGCTTTATTTACGCACACCACTACATGTGGACAATAATTTTGCTTCAGATAATAAACTTTTGCAGATACGCAATAAAGATCCCAGTCCGTCAGCTACTGCTTATATTGTTGAATACTATAATTAATGATAAATAAATAATAACTGCTTATAAAAACATAAATTTATTTATGCTAATTATGATAATAAAGTGTTATAAATATTACTATTAATGATCAACAATAATAACAAAAAACTACTACTACTATCGTTATGAAATGGTATTTGTTCATTTGGTTTCATATGTTAATGCGATGATAAGAGTAATTAATTTTTGCATCTGTAAAGCACAAAATCATTAATACAAAAATAAATTATCTTGATAATGGCACAGCTATTTATGGAAGGTTTGACTACAAATGTAGTCAACAGCTCATTTTCCCGGCGATTAACTCACAATTAACTCACTGGCTGCCAATTCAGTATACACGTTATAATATGACAGCTTTGGCATCTTTATGAGAATAAAACAGGCAAGCTCTTATTCATTTCAATATACTGTAAATTTATATCAAAGCCGATGGTGTTGGGATGACATCTATCGGTGCGAAAGTTTTCTGGGAAATCTTGAAGAAATCCTGAGGATTTCGTTTTTTTAATTGGTGTTGTTACTTACCATCTTTATTTTAAAATTTTTTGTTATTATTAAACAACTTGATTTAATTACGTGTGCGTGGGAGTACGTGTGCGTGGGAGTCGATTAAAGATAATTAGGAAATCTTAAGGATTTCTCAGCACTTCAAGATTGATAGATGTCTTCCGAACACCTGCCTTTTAAAAAAATTGCTAGCTATTTTTCAGTTTCCCAGTTTTTTCTATTTTTTATGTCTGCAATAGCCATTGTTCGCGAACCCAACAAACGATCAACAATTAGCAATCAGCAGCTGACAATTGACAATCAACAACTGACAATCAACAACTGACAAACGACAACTGACAATTAACAACTGACAATCGACAACTGACAATCAACAACTGACAATCAACAACTGACAATCGACAACTGACAATCAACAACTGTCAATCAACAACTGACAATTGCTGATTGTCAGTTGTTAATTGTCAATTGTCAGTTGTCAATTGTCAGTTGTCGATTGTCAGTTGTCGATTGTCAGTTGTCGATTGTCAGCTGTTGATTGTCAGCTGTCGATTGTCAGTTGTCGATTGTCAGTTGTCGGTTGTCAGTTGTCGATTGTCAATTGCCAGTTGTCGATTGTCAGTTGTCGATTGTCAATTGTCAGTTGTCGATTGTCAGTTGTCGATTGCCAGTTGTCAATTGCCAGTTGTTGATTGTCGATTGTCAGTTGTTGATTGTCAGTTGTCGGTTTTCAATTGTCAGTTGTCGACTGTCAATTGTGGTTGTCAGTTGTCAACTGTCAGTTGATAGTTGTCGATTGCTGGCTGTTGATTGTTGATTCCAGAGTAAGCGTAAACAACTGTAGAATCTTCTTATTTTAACTATTCACGCCCCAAATAGTGCCACATGGAAAGATTTCGCATATGCTGAAAGGTCAATTAGGTGAATTAAAAAAAAAAGCAGGGTTTTTTTCGCAGGAATATAAATAATAATTATAATTATTAGTATAATACATGTATATCAGTATATAAGTATGTTAATGTTAATAAAAATTATTAGAATTAATATTGTTTGCTTTTTGAACTACTTTTGTAACTTATTGTGACTTATTTGTTAATTAATTAAGTAAATTATAATTGAATTTTCATTATTGATAATAGTTATATATACTATTATTTTTTACCAGTTTATTTATCATTTTTCTCCATTTGTGTGGACATCTGATCTTCCAATTGCGTTAATGCTGCAGGATGGATGCTTCTTAAAAGTCTTGGTAATCCATAATAATGATACTAGTCAACTCTGACAATGTCTGCTAGAATTGTCCCTTTGGGAGATTATTCTTTGAATGGAGAAGATAACTCTTTGGTTTCATTTAGCAATGAGGCAATTTTGGTGAACGCAGACGAAATTGGTATTTGGGCTGAAAACAATTTTTTTCATCATTCTTACAGACGATTTCGACAACTATGTGGCCCCCCAGAATGAGAGTGTTCTAGAAAATAAAAAGACAAATTTATGTTTTAGAAAGTAGAATTAAACCTCCACCTACGCCACCAAGTAGTTGAGACTTGCATGGTTTAAAAACATGTGATGTTGGAAGTAGGTCATTCCTTTTCATTTGGTTATTGAAGAAAGTCTAGTTTCCCAAAGCTTTATTGAGGAAACTGCTATTGAATCCCAATTTTGCAATTGGTGGGTCGCATACCAATCAAGCCACTAAGCACTTCAGCATAAGCAGTTTCTTTAGCGGACATGCAGATCAAAACCTCGATTTGTTCACTTTTTTATGAGCTGTTTCAAAATATCAAATTTTTTAAGTATTTACCCAGAACACTATTTTTGATAGTGTTCTGACTGGAAAAATTTTTATTTTAAGAAATTATTATCAAAAGGAAATTGGCTGGCAGTTTTCTCATTATCAAAGCATAAAATGTTTTTGCTATCAAGAGTTTTAGATGTTTATCTGATGGTTCATTTCAATTCAAACGCGATCATACACAAATTACGTAAACTGTAATTGCAGTTCTCAATCATTGTTTCAACAGCCCTCTCTTTAAAATAGATCAGCTGTTTTGCTGTTAAAATGAGAAACTTGAAAGCTCAATGTGTTAAAATACAATATGTTTTGTTACCTGACAAGTGTTTTGTTTGGCATTCTGTTTTCACTAAGCATTAAAAATCGTCTTCTTTAAAGAATTTTAAAAACTTGAAGTTGAGAAAAACATGAATTAGTAGCATGCATTTGCGTTGAAATCCGATTTGGTGCAATTATAACCTCGTGTTGAATTTGTGTTGCAAGTTTTAGTTTTACTGATCAATTGGTTCCCAAACAAATAGATGTTCTGTGCTAAAAACTGGAATTTTCAAATTAAAGTCGAAGTCTCTGAACTAACTATAAGAGTTTTTTCATCAATAGACAACAGACAACAGACAACAATAAGTAAAGTGCCATCAACCGACTCTGATAATCTATAACTTCAAATCAAGCTTACTCAGGTCTTAGGTGGTGTGAAAGCAATATTTCTTGCTAAATACTGCACCAATAATGTCATAACAAAAATTATCTTCTACATTTGCTGTGGTCCGAGAAATGCTGACCTTGGCACTACCCATGCTGTAGCCCAACATTACATATACAGTAGCCCAATGTTACACATGTTGATGATTCTAGTATGTTCTTTAGGGTGGTGTTGGCGTGTTATTGCTACATGTATTGCGTGCATCCCAGCAAATGTTTGTGAAATATTCATTACTATATGAAGCATCTTTTGCGAGCTAACATTCAGCATCCTTCCTTGCGGCATTCTGCAATTGTTTCATCATAACTTATGCAATGCCAATGATTCTACGATATTATACATTGGTCTCTATATTATACATTGATCTCTATATTATACATCGACTTCCTATAACAATGCTGCTCAATAGCTTTAAAATAAACCAAAAACTATTTCGATAAAACACTCAATATTCACGTCATCTTTTTTTTACAGGCGGTGATTGTGCTTTGGATACCAAACTGAATATGATGTCAGCGGTGGGTTTGTACTGTGGAGACAAGTATGACAACGGGGCCTAGGTGCTGCCAACAAAGGCCATACCTGTGTTATAGAGGTATGAATAATGAGCCTCTTGTGTATATTATGCTTTTACATGTACCACTTGGCATCATTAACATTATAATATATTGATAATTAACGTTTGCTGCCTTAATACCACTTTCTCAATGCCTACGCTCGACGCCTGCCCTCATTGGTTGATGCGCATCAATGGCCGTAATAATTGTCTGCTATATATGGAAGTGAGACAGGCTCTACTGTAATTTGATCCACACATAAACGTGCACGCTACTCTAGACTGCTCTACCTGCCATCGCTAACAAACATCCATCCCTTTACTTCATTAAATCTGCATTCCTCACCTGGCTAATTACACAACTACCGTTGCTGTTCTTATTGTTGCTTCATACCTATGCTCCTGAGGCTAAATTAGTTGGGATCCAGAAGTATAGTCACTTACGCGCTGCTGCTTGTGCTTTGATACAGGGCAAGTGTTTGGTTGGAGGTTGAATTGTCTATTTAGAGCTAGCAGTTGGAGTGTATACCATCTTTGTATCAAACTATACTATATCTATACAGCATACCATCTCAAACAGGTGAGTCTTATAGCTGTACGTACCATCTCAAACAGGTGAGTCTTATAGCTGTATGTACCATCTCAAACAGGTGAGTCTTATAGCTGTATGTACCATCTCAAACAGGTGAGTCTTATAGCTGTACGTACTATCTCAAACAGGTAAGTCTTATAGCTGTACGTACCATCTCAAACAGGTGAGTCTTATAGCTGTATGTACCATCTCAAACAGGTGAGTCTTATAGCTGTATGTACCATCTCAAACAGGTGAGTCTTATAGCTGTACTTACCATCTCAAACAGGTGAGTCTTATAGCTGTACGTACCATCTCATACAGGTGAGTCTTATAGCTGTACGTACCATCTCAAACAGGGGAGTCTTATAGCTGTACATACCATCTCAAACAGGTAAGTCTTATAGCTGTATGTACCATCTCAAACAGGTGAGTCTTATAGCTGTATGTACCATCTCAAACAGGTAAGTCTTATAGCTGTACGTACCATCTCAAACAGGTAAGTCTTATAGCTGTACTTACCATCTCAAACAGGGGAGTCTTATCTATTGTTATCGAAGTGAAAGAATTCTAGTCTTACAGAATACGTACGTTTCACCCAAACGCAATCTCGCTGTAATAAACCAAGTAACCATGTGAATTCACTCACTTGAATGAAATTTTGAAATTTTTTATGGAGGTCTTAAATGTAAGGCAGAAGATAGGTTATAGTTGGGCGTGTGATGCAAATCTGTGCTTGGCTTTCACTCCCCTTAGTTTTCTAGATCTTTGAAAGAGTAGTCACCTAATTAAAAGACTAAAGTAATGAAACTTCTAATGGAAAACTTTGTTGCTGATGTGGTACGGGGTTTTAGTGTACGACCTTCTGTATGTTAGTGTACGACCTTCTGTATGTTAGTGTACGACCTTCTGTATGTTAGTGTACGACCTTCTGTATGTTAGTGTACGACCTTCTGTATGTTAGTGTACGACCTTCTGTATGTTAGTGTACGACCTTCTGTATGTTAGTGTACGACCTTCTGTATGTTAGTGTACGACATTCTGTATGTTAGTGTACGACATTCTGTATGTTAGTGTACGACCTTCTGTATGTTAGTGTACGACATTCTGTATGTTAGTGTACGACCAACTGTTACTTGTCATCAAATAAATGTTAGATTTGTATGTTCTGGGTGAGGAAATGTACAAGTACGAGTCGTTTTGTCATAAAATTGTGGATCATGAACTGTAAGATGAAACAAAGCACATAGTTGTATGAATGTTTGTAATGTGTGTGACACCTACAAGTTGTTATACAAGGTATACGTATGTGTGTATATTAGGTTACACAGCTAGTTTACATCGATGTGCGCATTGTTCTGTGCAAAACATTCATATACTTGATATACATGCTGATATGTTGTAGCTGTAACTGCAGACAAATCTCACTACTTCATTAGCTCTCTATACCTCTACTACAATATATATACACTTATGGCATGTTGTATGCTTGCACATAGCAGCTGGTCGTTCTCTTACACTTTATGTCTGCTATTTTACACTTTCCAACATGGCTTATTCTCGTTAAACAACCGTAGAATATTGTCATACAAGTACCACAATTGTTTCATCTTATTTATGCTTGTATCCTGTCGGTGCTGCCAGACTGACTTGATGTGTTGGTCTGTTAAAGCGTAGACATGTGTATACGTGTAAGCTAAAGGTACGTAAATATACAACTTGTCTTTTAGATAACATGGCAAACAGAGTACACGATATGGGAATGGACAGAGCGCAAGGCTCAAGGGTATGTATTCATTATACAATCAAATTATACATGACATATTATGCTAACAAACAAACAAACAACATATAAAGTTATGATAGAGACAAATGGATCATCCATATATTATCTATATATTATCTATATATTATCTATATATTATCTATATATTATCCATATATTATCCATATATTATCTATATATTATCTATATATTAGGAATATATTTCTCTGACACACAGGCAGATCAATTTAACTTTTAAAAATTTCTGACAGAAGAAAAGTTGATGATTGATTTAAAGTGTATTACAAAGTTTATTACAAATGGATTAACTTGGGGTGATGATTGATCGACTGGTACAGTGTTTGTATCATAGTATCTACACTGATATATCTACACTGTTATATCTACACTGTTATATCTACTCTGTTATATCTACACTGTTATATCTACACTGTTATATCTACACTGATATATCTACACTGTTATATCTACACTGTTATATCTACACTGTTATATCTACACTGTTATATCTACTGTGTTATATCTACACTGTTATATCTACACTGTTATATCTACACTGTTATATCTACACTGTTATATCTACACTGTTATATCTACACTGTTATATCTACACTGTTATATCTACACTGTTATATCTACTGTGTTATATCTACACTGTTATATCTACACTGTTATATCTACACTGTTATATCTACACTGTTATATCTACACTGTTATATCTACACTGTTATATCTACTCTGTTATATCTACACTGTTATATCTACACTGTTATATCTACACTGTTATATCTGCACTGTTATATCTGGAATGTTATAATAAGCTATCACTCATATATGGTTCATTCTAATATTTCACGTAACGTGCTGTGTATACTTTATGTTTATTTGACTGATTTATAAATGTCGATGATGTGGTATAGACTGATTCCCTGTATCAAAGATGGGGAGGGGGGTCAGAGATAACAGGGCCTATCATGCGGGCTTTCTTTCCCCTCGAAATCAGCTCCTCCATTTTAGAGCATTCTAAATAGTGGAGAGATTGAAAACTCCATTGTGACTTTGCATACATAATAATTTTTTGTGCTATGTGTTGGGAATTTTAAATTTTTCTATCAAAGACTAAAATAGATTTTCATTTTCAATCGTAGTTTTACGGCATTATTTATTGTTGTAAAAGACTTGCGGAGAAGAGCGATTGCGATAAAACAAAACCTTTTTTGCACGTAGCAGTAACATTGCAGCAGTACACCCATCTAAGCCCAATCAAGTCGACTATTACCCAATTGCTACTATGTTTCGTATATTATATTCATAATCCTGCAACACAGTGCAGGGATATTATAGCATTATATATAGATAGCCAGTAGTACATATAAAAGGAGGCTAACTAGCAGGAAGTCTGCTTCACTCATTAGCGAGAGAAACAAAGAGAATACAATTAAATTATCCATCGTAACTTTGGTGTGGTGATATAATCACATACTTATCAAATAAGATGAAATGCGCAATGTCATTAGATAATGGGCAAGCATGTGTTTTCTCTTAGCCTAAGTTCTTAGCTAGGTTTGTGTTGAAATACTGTTTCTTCTATCAATTTAACTCCAGCCAAAGCAGCACTCATGCAGATAGCAGATGGGCACATGTATGCTGTGGAGTATATCTGTTTCATTGGCTCTTCTATGTTGTTGGAATCTCAACAATTTTTACAGGAAAATTTAAAAAATGAAATTTAGTTTAAATAATTGGCAACAAGTTTGATAATAGAAAATTTTCTGTCTGTAGTATTGTAGCGGTACAGTTGTAGTATTGTAGCGGCACAGATGTAGTATTGTAGCGGTACAGAGTTGTGGTATTGTAGTGATACAATTGTAGTATTGTGGAGGTACAGTTATAGTATTGTAGCGGTACAGAGTTGTGGTATTGTGGAGGTACAGTTATAGTATTGTAGCGGTACAGAGTTGTGGTATTGTGGAGGTACAGTTATAGTATTGTAGCGGTACAGAGTTGTGGTATTGTGGAGGTACAGTTATAGTATTGTAGCGGTACAGAGTTGTAGATGGTACAAAGCATTTAGTATGTTTTGATGTTAATAGACAACAACAATGGAAGTTGATAAAAAGAACATTTACCAAGGCAGTTGGTATGCCGGTGTCTATAGATGTATAGTTCACAGTGAAATATTGATGTTTGTTAGTGGCAGCGAATAACTAATGATATTTATTAGATCGCGCACTTTAGCCCTCGCACACATTACTGCCCTCGCTAAGTGTCCATCATTATAGCAGTCAGCAACTAGCTAACCTTTATACCATATAAGGCTGAGCATACGCCGCGCGTTATGTTAGCAATTTTATTACTGATTTGTAATAGCGGCCCATTGTACCGACGGGCACGATGGAAATTGCCATACATGAGTGTGCAGCTGGCAAAGTACAATATTTTATCTGTACGCGTTCTTGTCAGTGTATATTTCAGTCAATTGTGCATCAGGCGATGTATAAGTCAATGTATGTCTATGTCTATGCACCACAGAGTGTAGCAATACTGTACAATACACTGTTGTTAGTGACAGTAATTGTTTACTGATAGCTCCACAACTTCTTGTAACATTGAAACTTTAGTGAAGTTGTTTGGAACTTAATGTTTGCCATTAAAACTTTTTCCACCGTTGTTATGCACTAGTGATTTTTCACAAGATGCTGATATTCTATCAGATGTCTAAGAAGGTGACAACAATAGATATAACATTGTATTCAAAGCCTCTGGAATGAGAACATAACTCCTACTGTATGACATACAAAATGTTTCTAAATATCAGGTTCAAACACAGACTTTTAAGGAAACAGCTGCGGATGGAACGGTTACAGTAACCACCCGCACTACTACCACATACGATAGTGGGGTGAGACTATGTTTGGTGGACATACGACCCTGTGTTGTTGTCATTATATGTCATGTACAATAGATTGCTTGCCTTCCAAGCTTACAGTTTACCCCCACATAGCTTTTCGTCACCCAAGTCTGTCACCCAAGTCTTGCAACGTCTGAAGAAGCAGCAATGTTTTATGTAAGTAGTATTACCCTTTATAACGTGCTTTGTTGATACCACTCAGCTAAAGTTCCTTGCATGCTCAGCTGTTATAAGTAACTGTTAATTCGGGAAACCACCCGTCCTAGGGACACTGACGGTCATTAAGCTCAGCAACGACTACATGACTTTCTTTTAGTAAAGCTTTTTTAGCAATTTTATTTGTGTTGAAGCAAGTTTAAACTTTTGTAGGAAGTGGACGTTCAGGAAAGTAAAGAAGTCCACAAACCACAACAACAAATAATAATTAAACAACCTGATGAAGAGGTCAGTGGTATCTGGAGTATAATATTATTATTTAATTGTGAATAATTGGCTTCTGTTGGTGTAGTATTTTGGGCTGAACGCTAACACCGCCTGTTAGTATTGGTTTTGTATGGCCACACTGTGCAACTAGCATGTGCTAACTTAACTAATTATTTGTTTTCTACACACACAGGATGCTGCCTCTAGGAGGGCGAGGCGAAGAGCCGCTCGACAAAGAATGTCAGCGGGTTACTCAGATGACGATATTACACAAAGTATTCCTTCAACGGTAAGTTAGAGCTCGTGCAAGTCTTTCGCCAGTGAAACTAGGAATTCTTGATGCATGACATGTCTATGTATGACATTTGATTGAGATGTCTATGTATGACATGTGGGTGGGAGGTCTATGTACAACATTTGATTGAGATGTCTATGTATGACATGTGGGTGGGAAGTCTATGTACAACATTTGATTGAGATGTCTATGTATGACATGTGGGTGGGCTGTCTATGTACAACATTTGATTGAGATGTCTATGTATGGCAATTGATTGAGATGACTATGTATGGCAATTGATTGAGATGTCTATGTAAGGCAATTGATTGAGATGTCTATGTACAACATTTGATTGAGATGTCTATGTACGACATGTGGGTGGGATGTCTATGTACAACATTTGATTGAGATGTCTATGTATGGCAATTGATTGAGATGTCTATGCATGGCAATTGATTGAGATGACTATGTTGATTGAGATGTCTATGTAAGGCAATTGATTGAGATGTCTATGCATGGCAATGGATTGAGATGTCTATGTACGACATTTGGTTGAGATGTCTATGATGTGCATTGCTTTCCTCTGTGGAGCTAAGCTTAAGCTAACAGCTATTGCGAATCTCTAAAGCACATCTCCTCACTCGCTATCCAATGAGCAATGCAGCTACCCTTGTCGCCTATTCCTTGCTAATCTCTAAAGCATATCTCCTCACTCCCTATCCAATGAGCAATGAGCAATGAGCAATGAGCAATGCAGCTACCCTTGTCGTCTATTCCGTATTGTCTCAGACAGGAGCCGTTTTATTTTTGGTCTAAAATAATTAAATAATAAATAGTTCTATTTGATTTGTTGTTTTTGACAGGGCTTAGAAGGAGGCCGTGTTACAACTAGCAGGCGCAGTACTAGCACTGGTAGATCTTTCGGAGATGGTATGGAAGAGAGTGGATATTACAGCACAAGATCACCCAGTGCTGTAAGTAACACAAACTAGTCTTTGAGCTTCTGGTGATAAACTGACCTGATTATTGTAAACACAAAATATGAGGTTGTTACACTCGCAATGTGTGATATTCTCGATGCCGTGCAACTTTTTCAGTTATGTAAATTTTCCGTTTAGATTATTAGCTTGAAATAATTATTATTGTTTTCTATTATGTAGGAACTTCAGGCTGGACTGGGATCCTTGGAGGAAGGTGGAACTCGTGTTATAACACGTACCAGCTCCCGGCGCAGCTATGGAGATGATGATGGTGGCTCTTCACAATACACTGTAGAAGGGTCGGGGGGTGATGGTTCCCGCAGTGTACGGCGTACGACTACCAAATACAGCTATGAAGGAGGAGATGATGATGGTGGCTCTTCACAATACACTGTAGGAGGGTCGGGGGATGACAGCTCCCACACTGTAAGACGTACGACTACCAAATACAGCTATGAAGGAGGAGATGATGATGGTGGATCTTCACAATACACTGTAGGAGGGTCGGGGGGTGATGGCTCCCGCACTGTAAGACGTACAACCACCACAGTAAGAATATGGCTAATGTTTTGTCTATATATGAAATCATTTATTCCCAATGCCTGCCGTCCTCAAGTTTCTATAACATGGACAATTCAATTTTGTTGTCTGCTTTTGATTTCTGTTGTAAGTTTCTCAGTGGGTTCTGGTTACATTACTTACTAGTCATGCATATCCTTAGTGTGTCACCTCCTACCAGCGCTGTTGTGTTGTTGTAGGAACACTCAAGTGATCAGCACTCCCTACCCGCCACCCAAACAACTACCCAAACGCAAGTTATCTCCTCGTCCACGCCAACTTCAACAGTTCGCGAAGAGAGCAGCAAATCGTCTGATCCCGGGGTTAGAAAAAACTGCCCCCAACATGGCTACTTCCCCCACAATGTGCTATCCCTTTACCTCCATCTCACCCACCCGTTACTGACCCAGTGGGACCCCCCCTTCCCATCACTTGTCTTGTATTCTGTGGTTACCTTTTTATTACCAGAACTGAAATAAGACATGTGATATTGGCTGAAGATGAACTGTTCACCAAAAAAATAGTACAATTCAAGTGACAGACTTCGTGCTTGCTGAATTATTTCTGAAAAGTCTTTAGTTGGTGCTGCTGTTGTAATTATTACTGCAAATGGATGATTTATAAGCGTAACTGCTGATGTTCGTACCAGGATACGTGTTGTACACCTGCTTGTCAGATCATTAATAATATATCCTTCAGTTTTTTGCATGTTGCCTTCCTTGTCTTTACTTGTCTACCTGCAGCCTTGTACTGCCACTAACTAGCTGCCATCGCTAGTACTCTCTGGTGTTATAGCTAGTACTCTCTGGTGTATAGCTAGTACTCTCTGGTGTATAGCTAGTACTGTCTGGTGGTATAGCTAGTACTGCCTGGTGTATAGCCAGTACTGTCTGGTGGTATAGCCAGTACTGTCTGGTGTATAGCTAGTACTGTCTGGTGTATAGCTAGTACTGCCTGATGGTATAGCCAGTACTGTCTGGTGGTATAGCTAGTACTGCCTGGTGTATAGCCAGTACTGTCTGGTGGTATAGCCAGTACTGTCTGGTGTATAGCCAGTACTGTCTGGTGTATAGCTAGTACTGCCTGGTGTATAGCTAGTATTGTCTGGTGTTATAGCTAGTACTGCCTGGTGTATAGCTAGTACTGCCTGGTGTATAGCTAGTACTCTCTGCTGGTATAGCCAGTACTGCCTGGTGGTATAGCTAGTACTGTCTGGTGGTATAGCTAGTACTGTCTGGTGTATAGCCAGTACTGTCTGGTGTATAGCCAGTACTGTCTGATAGTAACAATACTAATCCAAACCCCAAAAAGACGTAAATCGTCAAATTTGAGCTTTCTCGTTATTGCAATATTTAGCATTAACTAGTTATGACTTTATCCCTTATAATTTTATTACTTTTCAATGCACCTCGCTCACTCACTATTGTTATTACTGCTGCTTAAACCATACTTCTATATACAAAGTACATATAACTAACTTACACTACATATAACATACATAGTTAACATACACTACATATAGCATATATACATATAATTATACAATAATGTTTTAGTTGTTAGCTAAATACGACTACGGAGCAGAGGCTGAGGTGAGGGAGTGGATTCAAGCTGTAACTGGTACAGCAATCGGCGAAGGACCTGAGAATGTGTACAGGGAGCTCAAAAGTGGAGTTGTCCTTTGCAAGTAGGTCACTCGTTATATTGTGCTGTACATGTGTAGACATATACATAGAAGTAAACAAATACATAGAAGTAGACATATACATAGAAGTGGACGTATACATAGAAGTAGACATATACATAGCAGTAGACATATACATAGAAGTAGACATATACATAGAAGTGGACATATACATAGAAGTAGACAAATACATAGAAGTAGACATATACATAGCAGTAGACATATACATAGAAGTAGACATATACATAGAAGTAGACATATACATAGAAGTAGACATATACATAGAAGTAGACATATACATAGAAGTAGACATATACATAGAAGTAGACATATACATAGAAGTAGACATATACATAGAAGTGGACATATACATAGAAGTGGACATATACATAGAAGTAGACATATACATAGAAGTAGATATATACATAGAAGTAGACATATACATAGAAGTAGACATATACATAGAAGTAGACATATACATAGAAGTAGACAAATACATAGAAGTAGACATATACATAGAAGTGGACATATACATAGAAGTGGACATATACATAGAAGTAGACATATACATAGAAGTAGATATATACATAGAAGTAGACATATACATAGAAGTAGACATATACATAGAAGTAGACATATACATAGAAGTAGACAAATACATAGAAGTAGACATATACATAGAAGTAGACATATACATAGAAGTAGACATATACATAGAAGTAGACATATACATAGAAGTAGACATATACATGGAAGTAGACATATACATAGAAGTAGACAAATACATAGAAGTAGACATATACATAGAAGTAGACAAATACATAGAAGTGGACATATACATAGAAGTAGACATATACATAGAAGTAGACAAATACATAGAAGTAGACATATACATAGAAGTAGACATATACATAGAAGTAGACATATACATAGAAGTAGACAAATACATAGAAGTAGACATATACATAGAAGTAGACATATACATAGAAGTAGACATATACATAGAAGTAGACAAATACATAGAAGTGGACATATACATAGAAGTAGACATATACACAGAAGTAGACATATACATAGAAGTAGACATATACATAGAAGTAGACATATACATAGAAGTAGACATATACATAGAAGTAGACAAATACATAGAAGTAGACATATACATAGAAGTAGACATATACATAGAAGTAGACATATACATAGAAGTAGACATATACATAGAAGTAGATATATACATAGCAGTAGACATATACATAGAAGTAGACATATACATAGAAGTAGACATATACATAGAAGTAGACATATACATAGAAGTAGACATATACATAGAAGTAGACATATACATAGAAGTAGACATATACATAGAAGTAGACATATACATAGAAGTAGACATATACATAGAAGTAGACATATACATAGAAGTAGACATATACATAGAAGTAGACATATACATAGAAGTAGACATATACATAGAAGTAGACATATACATAGAAGTAGATATATACATAGAAGTGGATATAGATGTAGAGGTTTACATTGACAGACATTTATAGAATAAAAAGCTTCACTGCAACGGACTCGCACACCATTCAATGGAGCTTTTATGCTGTAATACACACTTTTTACTATTGAAAAGTTTTGTAAAAATAATAATACTTTGTGTTGGACCTCATCAACTGGTCGATTCGCTAGCAGACATTTCCTCATCAATTTAATTCTATTGATTATGGATGAAGTTCTGAATGTGAGGTCCAAAACAGCCCATCTCACAGTTAACTTGCATTAACTCGCACATTCTCTTATTTGTATTCATCTTGTATGTAGTCTGATAGCTGCTCTGTACGATGGATCGTCCAACCTGCCAGCACAAGCACAGAACTTTCGCTCTAAGATCAAACCTAGCAAGATGGAGATTGCCTTCAAGCAGGTAAGTATCTTACCTGCCTTTCACTTTTGGCTTCTATAATCTAACAGAGCTGATGCGCCTCTCAGCCCCGATTAATCATATTCTTACAAGAGAGATAATACCTGGATGAGCTAATGAAGATAGATAATACACAAATAAGTGTTCAGGTTATGCAATGCAGAATATATGTATAAACTGCCTTGCATGAGTCGAGTATAATAAATCACAAATTATTTCTATATAGAGCCTTCGCTTTCCTGCAAAAACTGTAGCTAAATCCTTTCTCAATAACATATATCTGATATCAAGTAGAACAGATGAGTCATTTATACGCTGCCCTTCAGGTTTTCACCCTCCTACGCTGTTGACTGCAGCCATAACTTTTACAAACTGTCATAGAGTTCGCCACAGAAACAGCAATCTCTTCTTATGCTATATTTCCATGCATTTCCTCCTCTGATTGGCCACTAATTATTTTGGAAAAGTTGTTTATAAATTTGTGTCCATCTTCTTGCTAAATTGATTTATTGGTTGATGGATTTATATGATTGTGGTGTAGGATGGCGGTGGAGAGAAAGAACAGGTATAATGTTCATGTCACCATCTCGTTGTCTAATCTGTCTTCCTGCTTTCACCCCCAAAGCAGATACATTCAACTCTATTCAGTGCTTTAACCTGTGACTGATAACTGTATATCCCACTTAGTGCCCTGAGTCAGCTTATACCACCATTTACTCTAGTATAAACCATACATATACTCTAGTATAAACCATACATATACTCTAGTATAAACCATACATATACTCTAGTATAGACCATACATATACTCTAGTATAGACCATACATATACTCTAGTATAAACCATACATATACTCTAGTATAAACCATACATATACTCTAGTATAGACCATACATATACTCTAGTATAAACCATACATATACTCTAGTATAGACCATACATATACTCTAGTATAGACCATACATATACTCTAGTATAGACCATACATATACTCTAGTATAAACCATACATATACTCTAGTATAAACCATACATATACTCTAGTATAGACCATACATATACTCTAGTATAAACCATACATATACTCTAGTATAGACCATACATATACTCTAGTATAGACCATACATATACTCTAGTATAAACCATACATGTACTCTAGTATAAACCATACATATACTCTAGTATAAACCATACATGTACTCTAGTATAAACCATACATGTACTCTAGTATAAACCATACATATACTCGAGTATAAACCATACATGTACTCTAGTATAAACCATACATATGTTGAATATGTTGAATGTGCAACCCATAAGTCTCTTGTGTGCTGTACAGATGGAGAACATTGAGGTCTATCTAACAGCAGCCGGCCACTATGGAGTGTCTGTCACAGGCCTCTTCCCAACTGTAGATCTCTATGAGAACAGGAACTTGGGAGGCGTTATTGCTGGCCTGCAGTCCCTCGGCAGCGAGGTACCAACTCTTATCTCTTATTATTTTGGTCTAGATGTTGTAGAGAGGATAACTCCACATTGGGAACCTTTAAATAAATCCAACGATTAAACAAACTTTGCTTGTGTTTTTTAAGTGTGATTCTATAAAGAGGAAATAGGTTAATTTGTTGGTATCCTTGCTTTGTGTTTTGTATGTATCTATGTGTATTTATTATGAATATGTATGTATGTATTATGTCTATGTATGTATGTTATGTATATGTCTGTGCATTATGTGTGTGTATATATATGTATGTATGTATGCGTACACATCATGTATATGTATACAAATGTATTATGTATATGTATTTATGTGTATGTATTATGTAATAAGTATGTATTATGTAATAAGTATGTATTATGTAATGTGCATGTATTATGTAATGTGCATGTATTATGTAATGTGTATGTATTATGTAATAAGTATGTATTATGTAATGTGTATATATTATGTAAAGTGTATGTATTATGTAATGTGTATGTATTACGTAATGTGTATGTATTATGTAATGAATATATTTTACAGGCCCAAAGAAATGGCTTCAGTGGTGCTACATGCGGCCCTAAACCAACAACCAAAAACAAACGCACGTTCTCAATGGAACAACTCAGAAACGGAGACTCTATTATTGGTCTCCAGTCAGGTATGTTCTGTCTGCCAGCTGTCTGCCAGCTCGATGCAGTCAAGTAGTTTGTTTTTATCTTTTGCTCATCAACTTAGTGTTGATGGTCAGCGCTCTATAGTTGTACATGAGCTGTATCATTGCTGTGTTGGAGTCGTGCCTCGCTGTGTGGCTAGGCTTAGCATTTGGTCTAAGAGAGCGGGCGGAAGGCAATGTAAAGCGCATGGACATGCCACTGCTGTGTTGCGTGCGCATGCGTGAGCACTCATACTACATTCCGAGGTAGTGAAGAGTCCCTGGCAACCACAAATTATAATTTTTCTTTTTCATGTAACCTGAGTACAGCTATCACTTGATTAAAATAATTATTTACAACAGTTAAAATAAAAACAATAAAAAGAAAAATAATAATGACAATTAATGTATAATATTAGCTAAATAGATAATAAATAAATGGTTGCTATTGGTTACGGTTGAATCATCCGATAGTGATTGTGAGAAAAGGACATCCAGTAGTAACGAGCTCTGCCATGTCTTTATCGTTCAATGAGACATACAGGATCCAGCGGTAATAACTTGATGTGACAACTCCAACTCAGCAATGATGGCTTTTCAAGGCTACGTATGAGATTGTCAACTGTGGCCAATGATAGGACAACAAGTGATGTATTGTATGTATGCATAGCTGCTATTCCTACCCCAACCTTGTACTTGTTGGTACATGCTGTAACACCCGTCTTACTCGTGTCGCGCGCACTGTGATCCACTGGCTAACCCCTGTGTCTCTGTCAGTCTCCCCACACCTGCAGGTCTTGTCCCTCCCTTCCAGGTACCAACAAGTTTGCCTCACAGAAAGGCATGTCCATGGGTGCGGTACGTCACGTGGCTGACATCAGAGCCGACGACATGAACCAAGATGGACAGGGGGTAATCAATCTCCAAGCAGGTACCAACAAGTTTGCATCTCAGAAGGGAATGAGCATGGGTTCTGTGCGCCATGTAGCAGATATTAGAGCTGATGACATGAGCCAAGAGGGTCAAGGACATGTCCAACTACAGTCCGGTTAGAAATAGCAAGCTTTCTACTTATAGCTGCCTCTTTTCTTTCAGTTTTTTTACAAGCTGGACATGCCCTGCTCTAAGCTTATTTTACAATTAAATTACAAAGCTGGCTACTGGCTGTCTGTTGTGGTTGCAGTTTTGTTTATTTACATACTACTTCTGCTTTCGAAGCACAAACGTGACCAAAATAAGATTGCTGATCGTTTAAACTGCAGTGGCGATACGTTGCTGTTTGTGAGATTGGTTAATGACTCGTTTAGGTACCAACAAGTTTGCCTCGCAGAAAGGCATGTCCATGGGTTCTGTACGTCACGTGGCTGACATCAGAGCCGACGACATGAGCCAAGATGGACAGGGGGTAATCAATCTCCAAGCAGGTACCAACAAATTTGCATCTCAGAAAGGCATGTCCATGGGTTCTGTGCGCCATGTAGCTGATATTAGAGCTGATGACATGAACCAAGAGGGGTGTGGTGTGATTGGGCTTCAATCAGGTATGCCGCGCAAGTTTGAACCAGCTCTGAATATTTTATTTTACTTTTGAATTCAACCTTGACACTTATCTAAAGAGAAAGTGTCAGAAGCGAAATTTATTAGGGAGGAAGAGAATCTGCCGATTCGTTTGCCCACGACCTTCAAATAGACTTTATGATGTTTCACCTGGTTAGATAATGCATTTATACACAATTGATTGGCATTCACTAGAGCATAGCAACTGCTTTTAGTAAAACTCTTCTATAAGCTGCGTTCACACTATGCGATTCTCGTACGAGTGGGCGGAGTTAAAAACCGACTCGCAGGTGTGAACAGTGCATATTTCAATAATTTCACAATCGGTGGCAGATTTTTTCTTAATCGGGCAGTGATGAAGCTCTGTACGATTATCAGCCTGTGTAGCCAATCAGCATCCACTTCACAGCTTTTCAATTTAATACTTTTCAAGAAACTTGCAACTACAATTATTTAAACCCAATTTTAGAATATTTTTATATCTTTGGAATTTTGCTTTTGATATTTCCGTGATCAATTGCGATCCTTGTTTACAAGTAAAATAATAAAGTGAGTATCCTAATTATTATCAATATAATAAAAACAACTACATGCTCCGTGATTATAATAAATGATTCTATTGAAAAACCTATTATCATTTATTTATTATTATAATTTTGTAATTAAAATTATAATTAGCTATACTCATAATTATTTATTATTATTTGCAATTTATTTTTTATGGTTATTGATGAGTGAAAAAACACTCTAATGTGTGAAAATTGCTAGTAATATAAGATAATAAGCTATGTTATATTATTAATAATATTAATTTGATGCTAAGTAATTATCGATGAAATTCGCTGTCTTGACAACGATCAAAACAATGCGATATTGGACACAAAAATCGCAAGTGGAAACTCTTGGGAATAACTGAGAGAGCAACTCCCAATTCTGCCTGATAATCGCGCTGCCGAAGATTGTATAGTGTGAAATCAGCTGTAGACAGACTTTTGAAAAATGCAATTATTGAAATTTGCAGAACAAAATCTTTATGATGCGCTTCGCTTGATTTTTACGTATGAAATGGAAAAATGTTTATACATTTTTTTCTAAAGTGTCAACCAGATTAAACTTTGTATGAAAAACCAGTATTTTCTTCTAAATTGTAGTTTTCATGTAACAATTTCATTCCGTAGGGTGTGTGTAATTTTTACGCTAATGCTAATCGCTAACAGCATTTTACATTTTTCCATTTTGAAACTATTTTTTTCGACGATTTCAGGTACGAATAAGTTTGCTAGTCAAAAGGGTATGTCGATGGGTAAGGTAAGACATGTTGCTGATATCCGGTCGGACGATATGGTTCCCGAGGGCCAAGGCCACGTGCATCTACAATCAGGTACCAATAAATTCGCTTCACAGAAGGGCATGTCCATGGGTGCGGTACGACATATCGCAGACATTCGGGCCGATGATTTGGCACGAGAGGGCATGGACTTTGTTCAGCTGCAATCAGGTTGGTCCAACGGTCAGAAGTTTACGTCTGCACTTGGTTCTGCCTTGGGTCTGCGTTTGCTGCTGAGTTTTTTTCTCTTCGGTTTGATCGCGTGCTACTCACGTTTATCAGCATTTTGTATTTTGGTCAAGTTTGTGTGAATATTTCCTTTAGATAAGAATAGAAGATGGCTTTCTCTGTCTACCTCGCATATGTGTTGCTTTTAATCTTCAGTTGTGAGTGAGTGTTAGTGTGTGTTAGTGTGTGCGGGTTGTGAACTAACACACACCAAGCGTGCGCTCTGCTGTGTGCTGCATTGCCATTATTCTTCTATTGTGTGCAATCGTTAAGATGAGAAACAGCGAGCCAAGCCGAAAGGAGTAGCAATGGGCTCGGTGCGCCATGCAGGAGACACGCTGACCGAGCCTGTCTTTGACCAGAAGGGGCAAGGAATTCTCACACCTCAAGCTGGTGAGTTGTCAATGAGATTTTATCGATCGGCGTATGTACATGTAAATCATATAAATTTGCTTGCTCTTTCACTACATGAGCCTTACCTATTGTGAGTTGCGTTGGGAGTGTACCTCTAGATACATGGTTTTCGTTATAGAGTATTACGACTTGAAAGGAAATACTCTTTCTCAAATAAACTAACTTTTAAAGCTTTTTTGATGTATTGAGTTAATTAGAGAGTGAAATAGATTACTCTCTGCATTCATGCGGGTCAAACATATAAGCTGACGGTTATGTAATCTCTCACTGGCTGTTGTCCAAGTAATAATATGTAAGTTATTTCACTGACACAACCGATCCATTCATCTTCAGGTAGCTACAATATGGCCTCTCAAAAGGGAATGTCACTCGGTTCTGTTCGTCACGCTGCAGACGTCAAGTCCGGTGATACTGACCCTAAAAGTCAAGGAATTCTAACCTTTCAAACAGGTAAAACTCTCACCTATTGCAAGTCTGCTCACTGATTGGCTTACACGACCTTGACACTAATTTGAGCTCGAAGTTCCTCCACTAAGTTGTTAGACGTTCTCATTGATCTGTTGCAGGCACGGGGGACCACGCCTCACAGCAAGGCATGAGTATCGGTGGAATAAGGCATGTCTCCGATATGAAAGTTGATAATTTGACAGCCCAGTCACAGGGAATGCTTCACTTTCAGACTGGTATGTGTCACTTGCAGTCACTTGTGTGTCACTGTCCTCTCAAGTCTTTTTACCCATTTTCACTTTTGGTGACTTAAAGCAGTTTGGGAAAATGGTTAAACTTTATTTGGTTATACTTGCATGTATTTTCAATAAAATATTCCATCGTTTAAAATTTTGCTAGTGTCTTTTGTCACAAAAGGCAATAAATTAGATTAAACCGTATGCCATAAGGAAATGGTCACAATTCCGATGTACCCCCCAGCTCGCTCTCTGCTCAGTAATGAAGACAATTTTTTGACACTTCTTCCTCCGACTTGCAGCGGACTCGGGTTTTAGATATTTGCCAAATAAAGTGGTGTTTTAGTATTTGAAAATATATCTCTAAGCAAATGGCGACAGGCTAAATATTTTGCATCAGTTTCTGTTTCTAAGCAAATGGCGGCCCCTAATAAACTACTAGCTTTAGGAAGTTTTTTGTTCTCAAAATGTTTCAATTTTTGGCAAAAGTTTTGTGCATATTATTGTTGTGCAACAGTAAAGTAACAAGTTGCCAACATTCTGACAAGTTTTTTTCCGAATATTCAACTGATGTAAACAGATAAATATTCTATTAATGATAATAATTATTGTTATTCAAATTAACATCATTTTGTAATGTTTTAATTGCCCTCGAGTGTTCAAACGAGAGCAATGAAAAGGACCTCTAGTAGCAATCATGAATACTAAATTTTATGAATATGTTCAATCGCTGTAAGCAGTTCTTTAAAAAGTAGTTAGAAATTGAAGTGTCAACCAAAATAATCATTTACTGTTTAGAAGTTCAGTGTAAATGTCGCATAAGACTCGATAGGAATTGTTTCCCCATTCTATCACTAAAAGAAAACACTTCATCTCATACTGTAGAGTTTTTAGTGAATTATCGATATTTGGAGTTTATAGCCAATCTCAATAAAATATCATTATTTAAATTTTTTATTTATTTGCTTTGTTACGGCTTATTGCTTCCCCATGTAGGATTTATGTTGCACGTAAACGCTTTGCTGGCCTAAAAAGATGCCATTTTTACCTCACAGTTGAACGGTTAATTTGCAATAATGCGGAAATTAGAAATTTTAAAATAGAATTTCTTAAATTTACCACATAATCTTATAATTTACTAACATCATGGAATCTTTAAAGCAAACAGTCCCACTGTACTACTCACTGAGATCTTATGTAGGGCTATGTAGATCTATGTAGATCTATGTAGGGCTATGTAGATCTATGTAGAGCTCTGTAGATCTATGTAGGGCTATGTAGATCTATGTAGAGCTCTGTAGATCTATGTAGGGCTATGTAGATCTATGTAGGTCTATGAAGAGCTATGTAGATCTATGTAGAGCTATGTAGGTCTATGAAGAGCTATGTAGATCTGTAGAGCTATGTAGAGCTATGTAGATCTATGTAGAGCTATGTAGATCTATGTAGAGCTCTACATATATCCATAGATCTATGTAGAGCTATGTAGAGCTATGTAGATCTATGTAGAGCTATGTAGATCTATGTAGAGCTCTTCATATATCCATGTAAAGCTATGTAGAGCTCTACATGGATCCATGTAGAGCTATGTAGAGCTATGTAGAGCTCTACATGGATCTATGTAGAGCTCTAGATATTATAGAGACTGCAACAATTAGTTTTGAAAAGCAAGTAAAAGTAACAACAAAGTTAACCAAAAGAGTTATACCCCTCAAATTGGTTAAAAAACTATTTTGGATACCGTTTTTAAAATTTTTGTTTTGTCTGAATGTAAAGATGGTTGTCGACACGAAATTTTAGGTTTTTGTCTAAGCTTTACTAAAAATATGAGGAAAAAAATAGGAGGATAACTATTTTGGTCAAAAGGGGTCGAGGAAGTTGAACATAAAATTCAAGTCTTGTGAATAGTTTTAAAATTTTTTATTTGAAATAATTCAAAAACGTCATTGAGGGATTGTTGTACTTTTGGTTTCTGAAAAGTGTGTGTGTGTGCTGTGTGTGTGTGCTGTGTGTGTGTGCTGTGTGTGTGTGCTGTGTGCTGTGTGTGTGTGTGCTGTGTGTGTGTGCTGTGTGTGTGTGCTGTGTGTGTGTGCTGTGTGTGTGTGCTGTGTGTGTGTGCTGTGTGTGTGTGCTGTGTGTGTGTGCTGTGTGTGTGTGCTGTGTGTGTGTGCTGTGTGTGTGTGCTGTGTGTGTGTGCTGTGTGTGTGTGCTGTGTGTGCGTGCTGTGTGTGCGTGCTGTGTGTGTGTGCTGTGTGTGTGTGCTGTGTGTGTGTGCTGTGTGTGTGTGCTGTGTGTGTGCTGTGTGTGTGTGTGCTGTGTGTGTGCTGTGTGTGTGTGCTGTGTGTGTGTGCTGTGTGTGTGTGCTGTGTGTGTGTGCTGTGTGTGTGTGTGCTGTGTGTGTGCTGTGTGTGTGTGCTGTGTGTGTGTGCTGTGTGTGCGTGCTGTGTGTGTGTGCTGTGTGTGCTGTGTGTGTGTGTGTGCTGTGTGTGAATGTCAGTTAGATTTGGTTAATGTTGAGAGGAGTTGCTTTCAATTTTAGATGGTATTTAAAATTCTGGCACATCCCAACATGCTAGAAAAATCAAGCTATACTCCAGTCATGGTTGTCTTTGGTTATTTCAAATAAAAGTAAATAAACTGGTGAACAAAATTCTATGCATATCGCATATCTGATAGACCAAACAATCTTCTCATACACATGCAATTGTGTTCAATTGCGTTGGCATACCTACATTTATTCTCTTTGCTTTTGACGGAGTAAATATTTTTAGTATAGGCTTTGCTCAATAATGTACATCTCATTCTCTGAGATTGATGGAGTTTGTTATAAAAATTCTTTGCGGGTTTGTAGTAACATTTCATAAAAAACTATTGACCAATCATTTGATCTGTTGCAGGCACGGGGGACCACGCCTCACAGCAAGGCATGAGTATTGGCGGAATAAGGCATGTCTCTGATATAAAAGCCGATGACTTTACACCCCAGTCACAGGGAATGCTTCACTTTCAAACTGGTGTGTGGCATGCAGTTTAACTTTGCATATGAAAGTTTCATGTTTTACTCATTCTTTCCGTGCAAAATAGATAGATGACATTCAGGATATGCTGTTATGCTGAAGCTTTCATTCTACCAAATTTATTAGCGATACAATGCTTTTAGGCTCGGGAGAACATGCTTCACAAAAAGGAATGAATATCGGAGGAGCCCGGCATGCGGCAGATTATAAAACTGCCGATTTGGCTAGGCAATCTCAAGGAACGCTTTATCCTCAAACTGGTACAGGTCAGCAGGCATCCCAGAAGGGAATGAGTATTGGTAAAGCAAGACAGGTGGCAGATGAAGCTGTTGAAGGCATGTCCCAGGATTCACAAGGTATCCTTTATCCACAAACTGGTACAGGCGAACAGGCATCCCAGAAAGGAATGAATATTGGAAATGCCAGGCCAGTTGTGGATAAAATAATTGAACATATGTCTCAAGAGTCTCAAGGAGTCCTTCATCCCCAAACAGGTACAGGCCAGCAAGCATCTCAAAAAGGAATGTGTATTGGAAAGGCCAGGCCAGTTGCTGATGAAGTAATTGATAACATGTCGCAGGATTCTCAAGGAATCCTTCATCCTCAAACGGGGACCGGTCAGCAAGCATCTCAGAAAGGGATGAGTATTGGAAAAAACAGACAAGTTGCAGATGAAGTAATTGAAGGTATGTCCCAGGAATCTCAAGGAGTACTTCATCCCCAAACAGGTACAGGCCAGCAAGCATCCCAGAAAGGAATGTGCATCGGTAAAACCAGGCATGCTGCAGACAATGTAACTGAAGTCATGTCAAGGGAAGCCCAAGGGGTTCTTCACCCCCAAACAGGTACAGGTGAACATGCTTCCCAATCAGGCATGAATATGGGATACACTTGGCATGCCGGTGATCATCCACTTGATAAATTATCTATGGAGTCACAGGGAATGCTTCATCCACAAACAGGAACAGGACAGCAAGCTTCTCAGAAAGGAATGAGTATTGGGAAGTCAAGGCTAGTTGCTGATAATGTAATTGAGCCCATGTCACAAGATACACAAGGAGTCCTTCATCCCCAAACAGGAACAGGTCAGCAAGCTTCTCAAAAAGGAATGAACATCGGTAAATCTAGGCATGCTGCAGATGCTGTATCGGAAGAGATGTCTAGGGAAGCTCAAGGAGTTCTATATCCTCAAACAGGTACAGGCGAACATGCTTCTCAATCAGGAATGAATATGGGATACACCTGGCATGCTGGTGATCATGTGTTAGATAAAGTATCTATGGAGTCTCAAGGCATTCTTCATCCCCAAACTGGAACGGGTCAACACGCATCTCAAAAAGGAATGAATATTGGAGAAAATAGACAAGTTGCTTCTGAAGTAACAGTAAGCATGTCTCAGCAGTCCCAGGGAGTTCTTCATCCTCAAACTGGAACTGGTCAACAGGCAAACCAAAAAGGAATGAATATAGGGAAAACAAGACATGTTGCTGATGAAGTTTGTGAAACCATGCTACAAGATTCTCAAGGTGTGCTTTACCCACAAACTGGAACGGGTCAGCAAGCAACTCAAAAAGGGATGAATATTGGGAAGACAAGAATGGCTGTTGATGAAAAAGTGGAAAGCATGTCTCAGCAGTCACAAGGTGTTCTTCATCCACAAACTGGAACAGGTCAGCAGGCCACGCAAAAGGGGATGAATATAGGGAAAACTCGACATGCTGCTGATAGTATATTTGAAGCAATGTCAAGAGAGGCTCAAGGAGTTCTTCATCCTCAAACTGGAACAGGTCAGCAAGCTTCTCAAAAAGGGATGTGCATAGGAAAGATACGAGCTGTTGCTGGTGAAATAACAGAAGGCATGTCCCAAGAAGCTCAAGGAATCCTTTATCAGCAAACAGGAACAGGGAACCAAGCTTCTCAAAAAGGAATGAACATTGGGAAAAATCGACAAGCAGCTGATGAAATGGTTGAAAAAATTTCCCAGAAGTCACAAGGCACTCTACATCCTCAAACAGGCACTAGTCAGCAAGGTCATTTACACGGATTGAGCATAGGCAAACTTCGACATGCTGCAGATGAAGTAACTGACATTATGACCAGAGAATCTCAAGGAGTGCTCTTTCCTCAAACTGGCACAAGTGAACATGCCTCCCAATTAGGAATGAACATAGGCTGCTCTTGGCATGCTGGTGATCACCCATTAGAGAAAATATCATTGGAGTCTCAAGGTCTACTTCATCCTCAAACTGGAACTGGACAACAGGCTTCCCAAAAAGGGATGAATATTGGCAAAACAAGACAAGCTGCTGACGGCGTGGTTGATTGCATGTCACAAGAATCTCAAGGAGTTCTTCACCCTCAAACTGGGACGGGCCAGCAAGCGACCCAAAAAGGAATGAATATTGGCAAAGCGAGGCAAGTTGCAGATGCTGTAAATGATGAAATGTCCAGAGATTCACAAGGGATCCTCCACCCACAAACTGGAACTGGACAGCATGAATCCCAAAAAGGTATGAATATTGGCAAAAGTAGACAAGCAGCTGATAATGTACCTGAAGAATTATCTAGAGAGTCTCAAGGCTTACTTTATCCCCAAACCGGTACTGGAGAGCATGCTTCCCAATCAGGAATGAATATAGGATACACATGGCATGCAGGCGATCATGCTTTAGATAAAATTTCCATGGAATCACAAGGGATTTTGCATGCTCAAACAGGAACCGGCCAGCAAGCTTCTCAGAAGGGTATGAATATTGGTAAAATTCGCCAGGCTGCTGATGAAGTTGCTAGTGACATGTCAAAAGAATCTCAAGGAGTCCTTCATCCCCAAACTGGCACAGGTCAAGAAGCATCACAAAAAGGTATGAGTATTGGAAAATCACGACATGCTGCTGATGATGTCACTGAGAATATGTCAAGAGAAGCTCAAGGAATTCTTTATCCCCAAACTGGTACTGGTGAACATGCATCCCAATCAGGTATGAATATGGGCTACACTTGGCATGCTGGCGATCATTCACTGGATAAACTATCAATGGAATCACAAGGTCTTCTTTACCCTCAAACTGGAACTGGTCAACAGGCTTCTCAAAAAGGAATGAATATTGGTAAAATGAGACAAGTTGCTGATGAAATGACTGAAGGGGCATCACAAGAATCTCAAGGAGTTCTTTATCCTCAAACGGGAACTGGCCAGCAAGCTTCACAGAGAGGACTGAGTATGGGAGCCATAAGACAGGTTGCTGATGATGCACTTGAAGATATGTCACAAATGTCTCAAGGAGTTCTTTACCCACAAACAGGAACTGGCCAACAAGCAACACAGAAAGGTATGAGCATAGGGAAGACCAGACAAAGTGCAGATGAAGTGACTGGTGACATGTTGCAAGAGTCTCAGGGAGTTCTTCATCCTCAAACTGGTACGGGCCAACAGGCATCACAAAAAGGTATGAGCATTGGAAAATCAAGGCATGCTGCGGATGATATAACTGAGGAAATGTCAAGAGAAGCACAAGGAGTTCTTCACCCACAAACTGGTACAGGTGAATATGCTTCCCAGTCAGGTATGAACATGGGCTACACCTGGCATGCTGGTGATCATCCACTAAATAAAATATCCATGAAATCACATGGGCTATTACATCCTCAAACGGGAACAGGTCAACAGGCGTCCCAAAAAGGAATGAATATTGGTAAAACACGGCATGCAGCTGACCAGGTCGTGGAAAGTATCTCACAGGAATCTCAATTGATTCTTCACCCTCAAACAGGAACTGGTGCGCAAGCTTCTCAGAAGGGAATGAATATTGGCAAAATAAGGCAAGCTGCTGATGAGGTGGCTGATGAAATGTCAAGGGAGTCTCAAGGTGTTCTTCATCCGCAAACAGGAACAGGCCATCAAGCGTCACAGAAAGGAATGAGCATTGGGAAACTTCGACCTGTTGCAGATGTCAATGATATCATGTCACAAGAGGCTCAAGGTGTGCTCCACCCACAGACAGGGACAGGTCAGCAGGCTTCACAGAAAGGAATGAATATTGGAAAATCAAGGCATGCTGCAGATGACGCAACAGAAGAACAATGTAAAAAAGCACAAGGTATCCTCCATCCTCAAACTGGTACAGGTGAACATGCCTCTCAAGCAGGCATGAACATGGGTTACACTTGGCATGCTGGAGATCATCCATCAGATAAGTTATCGATAGAGTCACAAGGAATCCTTCATCCTCAAACTGGGACAGGTCAGCAAGCTTCCCAGAAAGGTATGAATATTGGCAAAACCAGGCATGCTGCTGACAATGTTATTAGTGAAATGTCACAAGATTCCCAAGGAGTGCTTCACCCGCAAACAGGAACTGGTCAACAATCGTCACAACAAGGGATGAATATTGGGAAAACAAGACAAGGTGCTGATGAAGTAACAGAGTGTATGGTTATGGAGTCTCAAGGTGTTCTTCATCCTCAAACTGGAACTGGTGCTCTAGCTACTCAAAAAGGAATGAATATTGGTAAATCTCGGCAAGCAGCTGATGAAGTAGGTGACATCATGTCTCAAGAAAGTCAAGGAATGCTTCATGCACAAACTGGAACAGGGCAGCAAGCTTCACAAAAAGGTATGAATATAGGAAAAACGCGACTTGGAGCTGACGATGTTGTTGGTGACATGTCCAGGGAGTCTCAAAGTGTGCTCCATCCACAGACCGGAACGGGTCAGTGCGCTTCTCAAAAAGGTATGAATATTGGAAAGCCAAGGCATGCTGCTGATGAAGCTACAGATGACATGTCAAAAGAAACTCAAGGGGTTCTCCATCCTCAAACTGGAACAGGTCAACATGCTTCCCAAAAAGGGATGAGTATGGGAAAAATTCGATTGGTTGCTGATGCAACAACAGAAAACATAACACAAGAGTCACAAGGTGTTCTTTATCCCCAGACTGGAACAGGCGAGCAGGCCTCTCAACGAGGCATGAATATGGGCTACACATGGCATGCTGGTGACCATCAATCTGTAAAATTATCACAAGAGTCACAAGGAATTTTACATTCTCAAACAGGCTCCAATAAATTCGCTTCGCAAAAAGGAATGAATATTGGCAAAGTGAGGCATGTTGCTGATGATGCTAACTTTGAAATGCTAACTGAGTCACAAAAATTTCTTCATGCGCAGACTGGTACTGGGTACCATGAATCACAGAAAGGGATGAATATAGGTGCTGCTAGGTTAACTGCTCCGCAGATGTCCTCTGAAATGTCAATTGAGACACAGAGTATCCTACATCCACAAACTGGAACTGGTGAGCATGCTTCTCAAAAAGGTATGAGTTTAGGTTCTACATGGCATGCTGCTGACCATTCGGTAGACATGATTTCGCAAGAAACGCAAGGAATTTTGCACCCACAAACAGGTTCCAATTTATATGCATCTCAAAAAGGTTTGAGTATCGGAAAATTGAGATTGGGTGCTGACAATGCCCCTGAGGACATGACAAATGAATCAAAAGGGGTTCTTCATCATCAAACTGGAACTGGAAAGCATGCGTCGCAAAAAGGAATGATGATAGGAAAAATAAGGCAAGCAGCAGATGGTGTGCTTGAAAAGCCTGCCATTGAGACTCTTACTATTCTCCATCCCCAAACCGGCACAGGACAGCAAGCATCTCAAAAAGGTATGAATATGGGATACACTTGGCATGCGGGAGATCATCCCTTGGATAAATTTTCTCAAAAGTCACAAGGGCTTTTGCACCCTCAAAGTGGCTCAAATCTCCACGCATCACAAAAAGGTATGAGCATTGGCAAAACCAGACATGCTGCAGATGAGGCAGTAGAGCAAATGGCTGCTGAAACGCAAGGCATCCTCCATCTTCAAACTGGAACTGGAGAGCATGCTTCCCAAAAGGGTATGAATATTGGCAAAGCAAGACAAACTGTGGACTCTGCTATTGGTGAACTGTCTCTTGAAACACAATCTATTCTTCATCCGCAAACAGGAACAGGCCAGCATGCTTCTCAAAAAGGCATGAGTATGGGTCATTGTTGGCATGCTGCAGACCATGCAGTTGAAAAACCATCCCAAGAGTCTCAAGGAATCCTTCAAGCACAAACTGGATCTAACCAATTTGCTTCACAGAAAGGAATGGGGATGGGAATGATAAGACATGGTGGGGTTTCTATGGATGATGTTATGTCTAGTGAGTCTCAAGGAATCCTACATTCTCAAACTGGCACAGGAGAATTTGCATCACAGAAAGGAATGAGCATGGGATCTACATGGCATGGAGCTGATAATGCTTTAGAAAATATCTCACAAGAGTCTCAAGGCCTCCTGCATCTTCAAACAGGCTCAAACAAATTTGCATCCCAGAAGGGAATGAGTATGGGAAAATTGAGACTAACTGTTGAAGAAGATTGTGAACAAATGGCAATCGAATCTCAAGGCATTCTCCATCCCCAAACTGGCACTGGTGAACATGCTTCTCAAAAAGGTATGAGTATGGGCTCAACATGGCATGCGGCAGATCATCCATTAGAAAACATGTCACAAGAATCTCAAGGCATTCTTCATATTCAAACTGGTTCTAATGCATTCGCCTCCCAAAAGGGTATGAATATGGGATACACAAGACATGGTGCTGATGATGCTAATGACCAGATATCTAAGGAGTCTCAACGTATCTTGTATGCTCAAACTGGGACAGGCGAACATGCCTCACAAAAAGGTATGAGCATTGGTTCAACTTGGCATGCTGCCGATCACCCACTGGAGAATATATCTCAAGAATATCAGGGGATTCTTAATCCTCAAACTGGAACTAATAAATATGCTTCCCAGAAAGGAATGAGTTTTGGAAAAAGTAGACAAGTAGCAGATGCTGCCAAAGATCAAATTTCTGCTGACTCACAGGGTGTGCTTTTTCCTCAAACCGGTACAGGGGAACATGCGTCACAAAAAGGTATGAGCATGGGTTACACTTGGCATGCAGCTGATCATCCTCTGGATAAGCTTTCTCAAGAATCCCAAGGAATTCTTCATCTTCAAACCGGCACCAATAAGTTTGCTTCTCAGCAAGGTATGAATATTGGCAAGAACCGGCAAGGGGCTGATATTACCAATGAAGCTATGTCTAGTGACTCACAAGGCATACTTCATTCTCAAACAGGTACTGGCAAACACGCTTCCCAGAAAGGAATGAATATGGGGAAAGCCAGGCAAGCAGCTGATGATGTGAAGGATGAGATTTCCAATGAATCTCAAGGTATACTTCACCCACAAACGGGAACTGGTCAACATGCATCACAGAAGGGAATGAACATTGGCAAAACAAGACAAGCCGCTGATAATTCTTTTGGAGAAATGGACATGCAATCACAGGGCATATTACACCCTCAAACCGGAACAGGAGGCAATGCTTCGCAAAAAGGTATGAACATGGGGTACACTTGGCATGGGGGTGATAATTCACTCGATAAAATTTCCCAGGAATCACATGGTTTGCTACATGCTCAAACTGGCTTTAGTCAGTTCGCTTCACAAAAAGGAATGAATATGGGAAAATTGAGACAAGGTGCCGATGATCCATCGTACCCAATGTCTAATGATTCACAAGGAGTGCTCCATCCACAGACAGGTACTGGACAACACGCTTCTCAAAAGGGAATGATTATGGGGTATACTTGGCATGGTGGAGATCTTGAGCTTGACAAAATTTCCATGGAGTCTCAAGGAATTCTTCATGCACAAACAGGAACAGGTCAACAGGCATCTCAGTCAGGCATGAATATTGGGAAAAATCGACAAGCTGCTGATGTTATGATTGATGAAATGTCAAAAGAATCACAAGGAATTCTCCATGCACAAACTGGTACCGGAAATTTCGCATCACAAAAAGGCATGAATATCGGGAAACCCAGACTAGCTGCAGATGATAGCATTGAACATATGGCTACTGAATCACAAGGTGTGCTTCATCCCCAAACTGGCACTGGTCAACATGCATCTCAAAAAGGCATGAATATGGGGTGCACATGGCATGCTGCTGATCATCCTCTTGACAAGTTGTCTTTAGAATCACAAGGAATGTTGCATGCTCAGACTGGTACTGGACATCATGCATCTCAACAGGGAATGAATATTGGCAAGACTAGACAAGGTGCAGATGTTCATGTTGACCAAATGGCTGCTGAATCAAAAGGGGTTCTTCATCCTCAAACTGGTACTGGACAGCAAGCATCTCAAAAGGGAATGAACATTGGTAAAAATAGGCAAGCTGCTGATGATGAAATTGATGCGATGTCTAAAGAGTCTCAAGGTGTGCTGTATCCCCAAACAGGCACTGGACAGCATGCTACCCAAAAAGGTATGAACATGGGTTACACCTGGCATGCTGCTGATCATCCTCTAGACAAGGTCTCTTTAGAATCGCAGGGAGTTCTTCATCCCCAGACAGGAACTGGACAGTTTGCCAATCAAACCGGCATGAACATTGGCTCCACTCGACATGCTGGTGACTTGCATCTGCAACCGCAATCTCAGGAGTCTCAAGGTCTACTACACGTACAGTCAGGTATGTTATTCAATTGATCAATGTATCAAACGTTTTTCGTGATTATTGAGCAGCTTTCCTAATGCATGGCATATGTTTTGATGTCACTGTTTTTAAGAACTGTTTAGAATATAAACATTAAAAATGTTGTGGCCATGTCGCCTATGCAGCAGGTTTGAAATAGTCATAACAGTTTCCAATGTCTGTCTTTGCCCCTTGTTTTGCCAGATGACTATTAAAACAGCTGCTAGTCTACACTACACTTCATTTTGTTTCAGTTCCAGTTTCAGTAACCTGTCTTGTCGCTTGGTTGGATACCGTTTCCTCCCCTTGTCTGTCCCATCACATATAATTATGTTCACAAGGGTGAGTTATGCATAACTTTCACAGAATTACCACATTGTTGTGTTCACATTACACAATAATTGTATGAGATAACAAGTGCCTCAATCTTATTGCATTTGTACAAAATGAGCATGTTGCCTATACTATAGCAGTTAACATATTTGCTTATAAGGTTCACTGCTAGAGTGCCCACAATCATCCGACTGTTTGTATTGTTAATTTTTGGATCGTTGTCACAACTAGTCAGTTTCAAGCTTTTTATGGTATTGTTGTTTTCCAAAATGTTTATTTACAATATTTTCTTTATCTCGGCTCGTAAAAAATACGTATCAGTTTCTTTGCTACACTGAAGAAGCGCCGATCAAATATAAGATTTGCAATAGGGCCAAAATGAATAACACCTAAATAAGTTGCATATGAAAATTTAAACTGATCTAGCATTATTGGTTATGGCGTCTCGCGAACAGATTTTGAAATATGGTAAATACTGTGGATTTAATTGAGTTTCTCATAAAATTTAAAAAAGTTTTTCTATGAAAACCGTTAGCCACTTTATTTTATCAACTATTGTGATAAAGTTCAACTCAGGAATAACAATGAGGCACTCATTTTAAAATGCGTAATTTTAGTGATGTTCACCCAAATGTTTGTTGCAATGTAAGAACATTAGATGTTCTTGGTTAATTGAAATTATATACAATTGTAGGAACTAACATCTATGCATCCCAAGAAGGAATGAGAATGGGAATGAATAGACATGCAGCAGATATTCACTGCCCAAAGCTTTCTCAAGAGTCTCAGGGTGTTCTTCATCCTCAAACCGGATCCAAAGAGCATTCTTCCCAAAAAGGAATGAGTTTGGGAAGCATTCGACATGCTGCAGACTTGGAAACACCTGAAATGAGCCAAGAATCTCATGGTTTGTTATGCATCCAAACTGGCTCCACAGATTTTGCATCTCAAAAAGGAATGAGTTTGGGAGCTGTCCGTCATGGAGCCGACGTTGAAGTTTCGGAAATGGATCAAAGGTCTCAAGGGTTTCTACATCAGCAATCTGGTTCAGGGCGTTTAGCTTCACAAAAAGGAATGAGTATTGGGAGTGTTCGACATGGAGGTGATATGAAAATTCCTGAAATGGTTAACGAATCTCAAGGTGTATTACATTCACAAACAGGTTCAACACAGTTTGCTTCACAGAAAGGCATGAGTTTGGGTAGCGTTAGACATGGTGCTGATCTAGATATCGATGAAATGAGTCAGGAAGCTCAAGGTATGCTTCATGCTCAAACTGGGTCTACACAGTTTGCCTCACAAAAGGGAATGAGTTTGGGTACTGTTCGGCATGCAGGTGATATAAAAACACCTGAAATGGTGCAAGAGTCTCATGGCGTTTTACATCAACAAACAGGCTCATCTGGCTTAGCATCTCAGAAAGGCATGAACATAGGAAGTGTGAGACATGCTGCAGATGTTGAAGTTGCTGATATGAGTAATGCAACTCAAGGTCTTCTTCATCTTCAAACTGGGTCCTCACAATTTGCATCACAGAAAGGAATGAATTTAGGAACTAATAGGCATGCTGGAGATATTAAAACACCTGACATGTCTCAAACTTCACAAGGTATTTTGCACCCACAAACTGGTTCAAACGCCTATGCTTCTCAAAAAGGCATGAGTATTGGAGACATCAGGCATGGTCGTGACTTGCCTGTAACAGAAATGAGCCAAGAAGCTCAGGGTGTTCTTCATGCACAAACTGGCTCCACCCAATTTGCTTCACAGAAAGGCATGTCTTTGGGGAAAGTTAGGCATGCCGGTGATTTGAAAACTGTTGATATAACTCTTGAATCTCAAGGAATTTTGCATGCACAAACAGGTTCAATGGGTTTTGCTTCTCAGAAAGGCATGTCACTTGGGTGTGTCCGACATGGTGGTGATATCAAAATATCGGAAATGGCTGCAGAATCTCAAGGTATACTAACCAAGCAGCTCGGCTCTTCAGAATTTGGAACACAAAAGGGTATGAGCCTTGGCAGTATTCGACATGGAGCTGATGTACAAATATTGGAGATGTCCCAACCATCGCAAGGAATGCTGAATCGTCAAGTTGGCTCAGCAAATTTTGCGACACAAAAAGGGATGAGCTTGGGCAATGTGAGACATGCGTGTGATCTTAAAGTTCCTGAAATGTCACAACAGTCTCAAAGTATTTTACATTCTCAAACAGGCTCAGATAAATTTGCTTCCCAAAAAGGTATGAGCCTCGGAAGTGTTCGTCATGCTGGGGATTTGAAATCAGTAGAAATGGCTCAAGAATCTCAAGGTGTGCTTCATTCACAAACAGGTTCAACACAGTTTGCCTCTCAGAAGGGTATGAGTATAGGAAGCATAAGGCATGCAAACGACCTCAAAGTAGAAGAAATGACTCCAGAGTCTTTGGGCATTTTACATCCACAAACTGGTGATGCACAGGGAGCCTCACTTGAAGGTATGAGTATTGGAAGCATCCGACACGCAGCAGATTTACCAATCTCTGAAGCATCTAGAGATTCTCAAGGCATACTTAATGCTCAAACTGGAGTTAAGGGGTTTGCCTCTCAACAAGGTATGAGTATCGGCAGCATTCGCCATGGTAGTGATATACCATGCTCTGAAATGGCTCAAGAAACTCAAGGATTACTTCACCATCAAACTGGTTCTACTGAGTTTGCTTCCCAAAAAGGCATGAGCATTGGTAGTGTAAGACATGTTTGTGATATCACCACAACAGCTATGGCACCAGAATCTCAAGGAGTGCTTCATTCTCAGGCAGGTTCAGCAAATTATTCCTCGCAAAAGGGCATGAGCTTGGGTAGTGTTCGGCATGCCAATGATATAAAAAGTGATGACATGGCACCTGAAACACACGGCATTTTACATGCACAATCTGGCTCAGCAAAGTATGCAACTCAAAAAGGAATGAGTTTAGGTAGCGTAAGACATGCTGCAGATTTAGCAGTCGTGGAAATGGTGCAAGAAGAGCAAGGGTTGCTTCATCCTCAAACTGGTTCATCAAAATTTGCATCACAGAAAGGGATGAACATTGGAAAGGTGCGCTATGCTGGAGATATCAAAGTAGATGAAATGGCACCAGATACCTATGGCCTCCTACACGGCCAAACTGGATCGAGCCTATTTGCTACCCAAAAAGGTATGAGCATCGGTAGTATAAGGCATGCCGGCGATCTTATAACTGCAGGCATGAGTTTAAAATCACAAGGTATGTTACATCCTCAAACTGGTACAACAAACTTTGCTTCTCAAAAAGGAATGAGTATTGGTGCACTAAGGCATGCTGGTGATTTAATCTTGCCTGCTATAAATAAAAAATCACATGGCGTTCTTTCTTTCCAAACTGGCTTGGTTGGATTTGCATCGCAAAAGGGAATGCGCTTAGGTAATGTTCGCCATGCTGGTGACTTGCATATTTTAAACATGAGCCAAGAGACTCAAGGCATTCTTCACTCACAAACTGGTTCAACACCTTTGGCATCACAAAAAGGGATGAGTTTTGGAAGTGTGAGACATGCTGGCGATTTAAAAACTGTTGACATGAGTCTTGATTCACAAGGAATTTTACATCCCCAGACTGGGTCCACCAAGTTTGCTTCACAGAAGGGAATGAGTTTGGGGAGTGTCCGCCATGCTGGTGATTTGAAAACTGCTGATATGGCTCCAGAATCACAAACTCTTTTGCATGCTCAAACTGGTTTAACACAGTTTGTTGGCCAAAAAGGTATGAGCTTAGGCAACATTAGACATGGTGCAGATTTCTCTATTCCTGAAATGATGCCTGATTCACACGGGGTGCTCAATCTGCAAACCGGCTCTGCAAACATGGCTTCCCAGAAAGGTATGAGTTTAGGAAGCCTAAGACATGCAAGTGATCTGAAAATTGGTGATCTTTCTTTAGAATCGCAAAGGTTTCTTCATGCGCAAACGGGAACAAGTGACTTTGCTTCTCAGCAGGGAATGAGTTTAGGTGCCATAAGACACGCTGGTGACATCAAAGTATCGGAAATGAGCCAGGAAGCTCAAGGGGTTTTAAATGCTCAAACTGGATCTGCTCATTTTGCTTCACAGAAAGGTATGAGTATTGGCAGCATTAGACATGGTGGTGATATTAAAACAGATGAAATGGCTGCAGAATCTCAAACCTTGTTACATCCACAAACTGGGTGTGCTGAATTCGCTTCACAAAAAGGCATGTCTTTAGGCAGCTTGAGACATGCAGGTGATTTGCCTACTAGCCCAATGGTTCAAGAATCGCAAGGTGTTCTACATCCGCAAGCTGGTTCTGCTGAGTTTGCCTCACAAAAAGGTATGAGTATTGGAAGCATAAGGCATGCTGGTGATATTGAGACTACGGAGTTATCCCTTCAATCTCAGTCGACATTGCACCCCCAAACAGGTACAGGAGACTTTGATACCTTACATGGGATGGCATTAGGTTGCATTAGGCATGCTGGTGACATTAAGGTGTCAGAGATGAGCCAGGAAGAGCAAGGAATGCTGCACCCACAAACTGGCTCTACTAATTATGCATCCCAGAAAGGCATGAGTTTGGGATCTATCCGGCATGCCGGAGACCTGAAAACCACAGATATGTCTCCAAATACTCAAGCAATTCTGCATCCTCAAACTGGATCTGCAGGTCATGCTTCACAGAAAGGGATGAGCTTGGGTAGTGTTCGACATGGTGCAGATCTTCAATCCTTTGAAATGTCTCGAGATTCGCAAGGAATTATGCACCCTCAGTTTGCTTCACAAAAAGGTATGAGTCTAGGCAGTGTGAGACATGCTGGTGATTTGAAAACATCGGAAATGACCCAAGAATCACAAGGTTCTCTTCATTTTCAAACAGGGACAACAGAGTTTGCCTCTCAACAAGGCATGAGTTTAGGTAGTGTTCGTCATGCCGGTGATATCTCTGTTGAGGCGATGGTTCAAAAGTCACAAGGCATGTTAAGTTTGCAAGCCGGTTCTTCGAAAGGTGCTAACCAGAAAGGGATGAGTTTAGGAGCAGTGTGGCATGGAGCAGACTTAAAAACAGAACCAATGACCCTTGAATCCCAATGCATACTGCACTTGCAGTCTGCATCTGCAGGTCTTGGTTCACAGAAAGGTATGAGCTTGGGAAGTGTTCGTCATGCTGGTGACATTAAAACTGCCGATATGTCCCAGGATTCACACAGACATCTCAGCATGCAGGTAGATTCAACACCGTTTGCTTCTCAAAAAGGTATGAGCCTTGGTTCAATTCGCCATGCCAATGATATAAAGGCTGATGAAATGAACCAAGAATCCCATGGAATATTGCACTCCCAAGCTGGTTCTGCAGACTTTGCTTCCCAAAAAGGTATGAGTATTGGAAGTGTTCGACATGCTGGGGATATCAAGACAGTTGATATGTGTCAGCAGTCTCACGGGGTATTGCATCAGCAAGCTGGGGCAACTGACTGTGCATCTCAAAAGGGCATGAGTTTAGGTAGTGTTCGTCATGGTGGTGACTTGAAAACATCAGATATGGCTCAAGAATCGCAAGGCCTTTTGCATGCTCAAACAGGACTGACTGAGTTTGCATCTCAGAAAGGTATGAGTTTGGGTAGTGTGAGACATGCAGGTGATTTGAAAACAGAGAAAATGAGTCAAGAATCACAGGGAGTGCTACACTCTCAAACTGGAACGAAAGATTATGCTTCTCAGAAGGGAATGAATTTAGGTAGCATTCGACATGGAAATGATATCAGGGTCCCTGAATATAGTCAAGAATCTCAAGGATTACTCCATCATCAAACCGGAACTACAGGATACGCTTCTCAAAAAGGTATGAGCATTGGAGATGTTCGTCATGGTGCTGACATTAAGACAACTAAGATGAGCCAGCAATCCCAACGGTTTCTACATTCGCAAACAGGAACCAAAGAGTTCGCTTCCCAAAAAGGAATGAGTATTGGAAGTGTTCGGCATGCTGGAGATATCAAGACTGCTGCCTTGAGCCAGGACTCACAGGGAGTTCTGCATCCACAAACAGGGTCAACACAGTTTGCTTCCCAGAAAGGTATGAGTTTAGGAAGTGTGCGTCATGCTGGTGATATAAAAACTTCGGATATTTCTCAAGAGTCCTGTGGACTATTGCATGCTCAAACAGGAACCTCAGAGTTTGCTTCACAGCAAGGTATGAGTTTGGGCTCTGTTCGACATGGTTGTGATTTGAAAACACCTAAGATTTTGCAAAGCTCTCAGGCAGATCTGTATCCTCAAACCGGCACAAAAGAGTTTGCTTCTCAACAAGGGATGAGCATAGGGAGTGTTAGACATGCTGGAGATATAAAAACTTCCGAGATGAGTCAAAAATCGCAAGGAATTCTCCACAGTCAAAATGGCTCTACCGACTTTGCATCTCAACAAGGCATGAGCTTAGGCAGTGTTCGGCATGCAGGTGATATTAAGACTGCTGAGATAACGCAAGAATCTCAAGGTCTATTACATCATCAAACGGGTACTAAAGATTTTGCATCACAAAAAGGAATGAGCATTGGAAGTGTTAGACATGCCAGTGACATAAAAGTTACTGAAATGAGTCAAGATTCACACGGCATTCTTCATCATCAAGCAGGCTCTTTGGAATTTGCTTCACAAAAAGGTATGAGTATAGGCAGTGTGAGACACGCTGGTGATATCAAAACTTCAGAAATGACTTTGGAATCGCAGAGAGTGTTGCACCCTCAAACTGGCACAAAAGATTTCGCCTCACAGAAAGGAATGAGTTTGGGCAGCGTTCGGCATGCTGGAGATATCAAGACAACAACTATGTCTCAAGAATCGCATGGTGTATTACACCATCAATCGGGTACTGGAGAATTCGCTTCACAGAAAGGAATGAGTATTGGGAGCAGTCGTCATGCGGCTGATGTCAAGACAACTGATATATCCCAGGAGTCTCATGGTCTGCTTTTAACTCAAACAGGTGTTAATCGATTTGCCTCACAGAAGGGCATGAACATTGGTGTTAATTGGCATGGTGCTGATTTGAAAATTCAAGAACTTTCTCCACAATCCCAAGCTATCTTACACCCTCAGACAGGCACAAATATTTTTGCTTCACAAAAAGGAATGAGAATAGGAGGCACCAGGCATGGCGCAGACATGACCAGTGTGACTATGTTGCAAGCATCTCAAATTGTTCTACATGCTCAGTCTGGCACAAATCTTTTTGCTTCACAAAAAGGAATGAGCATTGGAGCCAAACGCTATGCAGCAGATTTAACAGCAGATGACATTGTCCAAGAGTCACAAAAAATTCTTCACGCACAATCAGGTATGAAACCTAATACGTCATATTGGAGTTGTGTGGCCAAATCAGTTTTCTATAACTGAAACACTTTTGTTCAATTAATTTATGGTAATTTTTGTTTTAGGAACAAATAAGTTTGCATCACAAAAAGGCATGCGCATTGGTGGGCGCAGATATGGTGCTGATATCACTTCAGGTGCTGGCTCGAGGGCATCTCAAGGCATCATTCCTTTTCAATCAGGTGGGTGTTATTCAAGTTTGTTTCGCTTGACTGCAATGGGTAATACAAATGGGAAGGCCAGAATTCTCCTTGCTTTCCAGGTTTACTGTGAAGTTTTGAAAGAAATACCAGTTTCATTATTTAGGTATTATCAAGTTTGTGTAAGCTAACGGGGTTTCATCATTGGTGATGTTTGTAGGAACAAATAAATTTGCATCACAGAAAGGCATGACCATAGGAGGTGTGAGACATGTAGGGGATATCAAGGTAACAGAATTATGTGACGAAGCCCAGTCTGTGCTCACACTTCAATCTGGTAAGATAGCACTCTGTATGGGATCATACACTTGGCATATTTAAGCTTCATTTATTGAGACACTTGATTAAAGTTGACTAGTTGAATAACTTTCTTTCAGGTACAAACAAGTTTTCTTCTCAGAAAGGAATGAACATGGGTGCTCAGCGTCATGTCGGAGACATCAAAGTCCTGGAATTGTGTAAGGAAAGTCACGCTTTGCTGACATTACAATCAGGTGAGTGAATTGTGACATTATATGTTACAGAAATAGTGACACAGTGAATCTGCTGCTGTAGTGAATATTTGTGTCTTTCTGTCACATGACTTTAAGTTCAACGTGGCAATTTACACTAAAATATGTTGGTTTTGGTTGAATTAAAGAGTTGCTCATGTCAAAGTGATGTGCTTTTTGATAATGACATTGCAAATGAAAGGTTATTAATGGTAAGGTAAAACTACTCCAAGGTACCAATGAGTTTGCCTCTCAAGAAGGGATGAACATCGGAAAGCAGAGGCACATATATGACACCGCGCAGGAAAAAACATCCGCTCAGTCTGATACAATCCTTGCAGCGCAGTCAGGTAGAACTCTCTCTCTCTCCGCCCGCATTGCTTTGACATTTTCTCATTTTATTCTCTGAGTTCTGCCAACATTCTTCTATCACAGTATTGTGTCCTACTACCACACTGTTGTGTCCTACTACCACACTATTGTGTCCTACTACCACACTATTGTGTCCTACTACCACACTATTGTGTCCTCTTATTAGACTATTGTGTCCTACTACCACACTATTGTGTCCTACCACCACACTATTGTGTCCTACTACCACACTATTGTGTCCTACCACCACACTATTGTGTCCTCTTATTAGACTATTGTGTCCTACCACCACAGTAATGTGTCCTCTTATCACAGTTTTGTGTCCTCCCATCACTGTCTTGTGAATACCAAATGATGTGCCTGTCTCTGATAGGTAGTAATATTTGTTACCCCTCAAGCGATTTATACGTGCATGTAATGCTGTACATATGTATACAGGCTCCTACAAGCTGGCTTCACAGAAGGGAATGAGCATTGGGTCTGTGCGACATGTTGGAGACATCAAGTCGGAGAAACCGATGTCCCAAGAGATTCCTACACAGTCAGGTATAAGCAGCACGCGAGAGTTGAGCTCCTCACTGTTTGTCCACAACTATTTCCAGCCTCCAACGTATTGTGCTCCCATCTGCTTTAGGTACCAACAAGTTTGCCTCACTAAAGGGTATGGCCATGGGGGCGACAAGACAAATCTCTGGTCACAGTGCAGATAAAATGGCCGTTGAATCACAACACATGCTCCATGCACAGTCTGGTGAGAGGCCTTTTTCTACTTAACTGTATTAACAGCGGCGCCATCTGTGGGGTTATTTTGGTGTTTAGTAAATGTTACCGCGGTCTCGTTTGTCATGTGAAATGAGCTAATGCAATGAACTGGTGCTCACTGTAATCTGTCGCTGCCAGTTCAATTGATATGTATTACGTACCCCTCCCTATGTGAGTTGTTATATTGGAGTCATGCTCTCCTGTAGGTACCAATCAATTCGCATCACAAAAAGGTATGACTTTCGGTGGAGTTCGTCACGTTGCTGACATACGAGCAGACGACATGACGGTTGACTCAAAACATGTTCTGCACTCTCAGAGTGGTGAGTATGTTATACCAGTAGTTGAGTACATCACACCTGTGGTTATTTATAGCAGTTGAATGTAATAATATATTGTATATATTGCTATATATATAGTATATATTGCAGGCACCAACAAGTTTGCTTCACAGAAGGGTATGTCTATCGGCAAGGTACGCAATATTACAGATATGCAAGCTGAAACAGTAGACGGCGCTTCACAGATGGTCATATCTGCTCAATCAGGTACTAAGGCTATGCTACTTTATGTTTTATTATCTATATGTTGTTGAAAAACATATCGGCTACCTGTGGTACATACTTGTGACACTTACCTGTGATACACACATCTCACACTTACCTGTGAAATGTATCTGTGACATGTAGTTCTAAAACTCAACTCTCACACGTACCTGCTGCACTTATTGCAGGCAGTAACAAGTTTGCATCACAGAAAGGTATGAGAATGGGTGGCGGACGACACGGTGCCGATATCAGATCAGATGATCAGACTCAGGAATCACAAGCTATTCTACATCTTCAATCAGGTATTTAGCCTGTGGGCATGCTACCACCTGCTAGTCACCATCTTTTTTCATTGCTTTTGGTTTTAAATAAATACCAATTCTTTTTCCCTAATGGTGCTTGTGAGGAACTGAAGCCGAGGAAAGTTCCCACTTTATCTCAAAGTAGCTGTATTAATTATGAAATACGTTTGTTCATTGCCGATCACCAAACATATGAGGTGCAGTAGACATGGGTACACAGTCTATGTTGTTAGCAGCCACCAACAAGTTGTGTTGAACTGTTGTGCAGGTGTAGGAGTTCCTCAGCTGAGAAAGAGAGCTAGTTCAGAGGGACGCAGTGGCAAATATGGCAACACTTCAAGTCTCATGTCCAAACTTGTCAAACAGCGACAGGTGTCAGGTGAGGAGCATTTCATTGATTCTTGCTACATTATATATACTTGGGATAGTATCTAATATATTATATATACTTGGTATAGTATCTACTATATTATATATACTTTGTATAGTATCTACTACATTATATATACTTTGTATAGTATCTAATATATTATATATACTTTGTATAGTATCTACTACATTATATATACTTTGTATAGTATCTACTATATTATATATACTTTGTATAGTATTTACTATATTATATATACTTTGTATAGTATCTACTATATTATATATACTTTGTATAGTATCTACTATATTATATATACTTTGTATAGTATCTAATATATTATATATACTTTGTATAGTATCTACTATATTATATATACTTTGTATAGTATCTACTATATTATATATACTTTGTATAGTATCTACTATATTATATATACTTTGTATAGTATCTACTATATTATATATACTTTGTATTGTATCTACTATATTATATATACTTTGTATAGTATCTACTATATAATATATACTTTGTATAGTATCTACTATATTATATATACTTTGTATAGTATCTACTATATTATATATACTTTGTATAGTACCTACTATATTATATAAACTTTGTATAGTATCTACTACAGTATACATACTCTGTACAACTGACTAGTTCTATTCATATATATCTACTACAGTATACATACTCTGTACAACTGACTAGTTCTATTCATATATATCTACTACAGTATACATACTCTGTACAACTGACTAGTTCTACTCATATATATCTACTACAATATACATACTCTATACAACTGACTAGTTCTATGCATATATATCTACTACAGTATACATACTCTATACAACTGACTAGTTCTATGCATATATATCTACTACAGTATACATACTCTGTACAACTGACTAGTTCTATTGATATATATCTACTACAATACACATACTCTATACAACTGACTAGTTCTATTCATATATATCTACTACAGTATACATACTCTGTACAACTGACTAGTTCTATTCATATATATCTACTACAGTATACATACTCTATACAACTGACTAGTTCTATTCATATATATCTACTACAGTATACATACTCTATACAACTGACTAGTTCTACTCATATATATCTACTACAATACACATACTCTGTACAACTGACTAGTTCTACTAAGAGTTAACTGTTGATATTGTACATGGTTAGGTTCTGCAGCCCTACAATACCCACCTAAAGGTGGCCTCTCTATCAGGGGCTCACGTATAGGAGGTTCTGTGCACAGAGAGGAGAGTGCAGCCAGCAACACGTGGACTGATGAGCACAACATTGTTCACTTCACACCTCCTGGTATGTGCACTTTGTTTCCTCTATATTTATTGTTACCCAGCAATACTGCACTTGTGTGCATTGGTAACACCGATTGCATCAAGTGTTTCTTGCTTCTGTAGGTGAATATAGATACGAGGCCCAGCAGTCTGGAGGACCGCACTCTCAGTCTGGAGTTATCTTCACCACCGTAGGTGCGTACCACTGCTGTACCACTGCTGTAGCATTGTGATATATTACCTTATATTGCTACAAATCTATCGTATCGCTGGTCCATAACCAGTCTATTTGTTTACAAAAATATAGCTGAAGTGAGATCATCTCTTGACCAGATTTGCTTTCTTTAATATTTTGGTATTTAACATATAATTACATGTTACTTGTAATTATATGTTACATAATTGTTACATGTAATTACATGTAACATATAATTACATGTTACATGTAATTATATGTTACATAATTGTTACATGTAATTACATGTAACACGTAATTACATGTTAAATGTAATTACATGTTACATATATATGTTACATGTTACATGTACATGTTACATGTACATGTTACATGTTACACATATATGTTACATGTACAAGTTACATGTACATGTTACTTGTACATGTAACTTGTACATGTTACATGTACATGTTACATGTACATGTTACATGTACATGTTACATGTACATGTTACATGTACATGTTACATGTACATGTTACATGTACATGTTACATGTACATGCTACATGTACATGTTACATGTACATGTAACATGTACATGTTACATGTACATGTTACATGTAGCCGATTTGAACTTTGGCTCTTCGTAAAATACCTATCAAGTTTGATTTTAAAATATTTGGGTGACTCTTAAAAATAGCTTTTACTTTCTTGTTCTACATTTATAAAGTTTGCTTAACTAACAACTTTTCAGGATTTTGTTTGTTACTATTTACAAGCTGATGTATTAGTACGCTACACTTATTGTCCCTTACATTGCTATGACTGCTCTCTCTATGATACAGGGCGAGGCCATCTGCAGGAGCAAGCATTTGTCAGACATATTGTTACTGAAGGCCCAGTAGTCACCACACGCACTATCAAACACTCATATCATCAGTTGCCAGGAACCTCTGTCCGTTACATCAAACACGCAGATGGTGCGGAAGCAGAAGTGCAGGATCAGACGACCCAAAGGATGAATATTATCGATGCCTCACCAGTTGTTGCCCAGTCGAGTGCACTCTCTACAGAGGACGAGATCGGCTCCCAAAGCGAGCAAGTAGGTCGCACTGAATATGATGTGGCCAATACCAATATGTCACGTAGAAGGCGCCGATTGCAGTATGGTCAACAGAAGTATGTACCAGGTAGCTCTGTTAGCTACACGCAGATAGGTGAAGGGGACACGGGCACTACAACTACCACCCGCACTGAGTATTATGAGCCTGGCAAGGATTTAGAGGAAAGCTACACAAAGATTAAACAAGTAATGCACAAGCAATCTCAATATCCCAGCTCATCAGTCAGGTACTTGAAGGGTAGCGTGTTGGACCCTACAGCCTTAGCTGTCAGGCATAAATATACTGCTTCAGGGAAAGACCTGGGTGAGAAATCATCAAAGATTCAATACTCGTCGTATGGGCAGCAAGCTTACCTTCCTGGCACTTCAGTGAGGTACGTCAAGTCTAGTGATGCCGACAAAGATGCCGTGCTAAAACAGCAGCATTTGATGCTCCATGAAGGTGCTGAGAGCTCTCAACAACTTCTCACTGGTATCAGGAGGGTCATAACGGATGGTTCTAGCGTACAATACTCCTCAACTGATGGTGAGGAGAGTAAATTGGAGTCTGCGCCCAGTCAGCAAGGTGTTACCATGGTGAAGAAGATAGTTACTGAGGGGCCAGCTACTGATGGCTCTACAGGAACAACTTCACGCACTGTTCGCAGAAGTTTCCATCAGGTGGAGACATTGGAGGGTCTGAAAACTGAAGATTTAAGCAGAGAAATGGAGAAGTTGTCTCAGCCAATGTTATCTGGTATGTGATTAGTTGTGCTACATGTTATCTGGTACGTGATTGGTTGTGCTACATGTTATCTGATTGGTTGTTATTTGGTGAAATCATCTAATTTTTTCTATATTGTACAGAGTCACGATTTTCCTCCACAACCAAAGAACAGACAGCAACTGCTGATGGAACCACCTCACAACTCACTGAAACTACCACAACTACTTCAGGACTTTAGGCTACATATCCTGTGAGTTTGCAGCCTTCACCTGCCCTTCAGTTGTGTTACAAAACACGATCATGTTTTTATTAACTAGCTTCCATCACATTAATTGTTTTATATCATGCCTTTTGCTTGACATTCATTTTTCATAAAATTGTTGGCATTGTTGTTGTAGAAACCATGTCTACCCACCTGCCAATACCTGCCAACACCCGTGTGCAGGCTCTGTTTGTACTGCCTGCTGCATTTGTTTATATATTTGTTTGTTTGTCATGTGCTTAGGCTGCATGCTTGCTACTAACTTGCTCTGACATTCATAGACTTCTATTGCAAAGGCAGACAACTCTGAATGCAGCTGAATCTCTGTCTACTATAAGACGAGCGGTGCATGCGCTGGTATGCTTTGCATACAAAACTTTTCACTGATGAAATGCGTTCTTTTATCATAACGCTGTCACGTGATGTGCTGCTACATGTATGTCTGAACTTGGATGTGTTATGTGCCAGTTTCACCTCACCTTATGTCTGTTGTCATAACTCCATGATTGTGGCAGGTACCAACAAGTTTGCCTCGCAGAAAGGCATGTCCATGGGTGCAGTACGTCATGTGGCTGATATCAGAGCCGATGACATGAACCAAGACGGACAGGGCCATGTTGCCCTCCAATCTGGTAAATGATTATTTTGCGCCATTGCAAGCGTCTCAACAGTGTTAGTTTGTTTGTTTGAACTGTGCCTCGAGGGCAACCCTAAATACGGGTCTCATAAGCTTGGAGCTTGTTAGCGATTGTCTTACCTTATCCACGTAACCTTTGTATGCTTGCTGTCTCTTTCCGTCATCCAATATCGTAATTGCTGGTCCCCCATCATTTCTACTACTGTGGTAGATACAACTCCTTTTTAAAACAATCATTTGTCAACAAAAGTTCATCTATTCCTTGACTCCTTGTTGGTTGTCACTGGCAGTCATCTGATGCCTTGCTAAATATAAATTATGGACCTTCCTGGGACAGTGTAACCATATTTACCCTCTGTTTATCGCTATCTTTTAGGCACCAATAAGTTTGCTTCCCAGAAAGGCATGTCCATGGGTGCAGTACGTCATGTGGCTGACATCAGAGCCGATGACATGAGCCAAGAAGGCCAAGGAGACATTGGCCTTCAAGCTGGAACTAACAAATTTGCTTCACAGTCAGGCATGAGCTTCGGCAAAGGTCGCGGAGTGAGCGATATTAAGATTTCGAGAGTGACCGACGACCAGGATATGATGTATTAGAGCGTAAACTGACTGACTGAATATCTTAATTCCTCGCTCTGTAGAAACTTATTGGGCAGATGGCTCGGATTATTTCTAGCGTAGCGGACAAACACCTCCATACTGCAGCGGAATTCGAATGTTGCTTTTAAGAATTTTTCGATAATTTATATTTGACAAATCTATAATGGCCAGGAGTTTAGTTGCTCAGTTTCCTTTGCCTGTAGGTGACGATATATTCTGAACCAAATTAGCTTTTATTAATGATTTAGGTGAATGTTGTGCACAGCAAAGTTGATTAGTTTTGCAATACATTTTTTGTACATTATCTTATGGAAATGATCAATTTGTGTTTGGCTATTTGCCATTTTCTTGCTTTATTCAGTTGCTTTTTATGATTTGTCTTCTGCTCCTTGTGATACACAATGATGTCCCATGCCATCGGTTTATGTCTCTGTCCGCACGCGTGAATAAATTATTTTAAACAATAGCAACAAACTTTGTTACCTCCACAAGCAAAGAACTCTAATGCAATGGCTTGACTTCACTGAAGCTCTCCATGTTTATAAAATCTTTGTACTACTGAAATATCTTTGTCTTCTCCCAACATAGGAAAGATTACACGAAGGACTTCTGCTACAAAACTCTCGCTCATGTGTGTAACTAGTGCAGTAGTAGTAGCGTGTCTGTAACTAGTGCAGTAGTAGTAGAAGAGGTGATTAGTCTCTTGAACCAACAAGTTGTAGTTCAAGTGGTAACAAATTTGTCAGGTTGCCAAGTGCAGGCCAAACAAAAGAGTGCAAATGGGACAAAATATTATTCATGCTGAATGCAATCTAATGATCTATTCAGACACTTTAACAGCAAAACCGTTTGACATGAACTAAACAAGTCAGCACGAAGTAAACAGCAAGCCAGTAGCAGTTTTATAAATAGCTGAGTTGTGGTCAACCAGTGCAGTCTCATGTTATGAAAGAATCGTCAATTTTGTTGGTGATGTATGATTGGTTGGCCGATGAGCATCCTTTGGCCCTTACCACATACATGGCAGGGTTCTGTAACTGAGTAAGGTAATAAATGTGCCAATCAAATGTAAACTAAATCTTAAAGCCGCAATCAACATCAGCAGAGTGATTTGTGGGGAAATGAAAGAAAAACATCGATAAAAGATCTTACGACAGTGATTTTATGAACATCTATTACATAGATAGAGATATCTTTTCTGTTGCAGACTTTGTCAATATGAATTTTACTGGAGTGGCCAGTCAAATGAAGGAGCACTTGAACTGGTAGCCCAAAAATCATCGCATTCCAACACACAAGGACAGGATAAGTTATATGTTGTGATATTGTGGTCGAAGTTAGACACAGTGTCTAAACTTCCAAAGAAACATGTCCAGTAAAATCTTTCCTACCTTCTACTATAAAAACTCAATGGAAAAATAAGTTGAAGTTGTTTCCCTGTCGAGAGCAATGTGTTCCTTTCCCCAACTGTCCAACCCCTACGCCACCTCTTTGAGTTCTTCACCTCCTTTTCAATAGATGCCCACACGTAATTCTCCTCTGCTAATGAGATTCCATAGTGTATAGTCACTCAAACATGCAAATCCACAAGGACTGACAACTCTTAAAAAGTTAGATGAGGAAATCTTTTTAGTGCCAGCGATCTCAAACCTCCCAATGTGGTGTATGTAGATATTTTCTCATCAAGATTCTACCTTCTGGAACAGTCTCCATTATACCTTTTCCAAATAATCAATAAGCTTGCAAGAGATATAGGACTAAGGCTAAGAGGAGCAGATTTTTTTCTGACAGAATTGAGCCTCCTGACAACTCTGATTGGATCATGAAGTTGGTACAGTGAACAAGAAGAAAAGACCGTATGCTGAGAGTACGGCTGACAATTGTATATAAAATTTAAATATTAGTTCAATCCCCAGCCCCTTGAGCCAACTCAGGAGAGTTCTTAGTCACTTTTCCTATTCCTTCAGTGACCGAGCGCGCCAGATGATGTCACTCCATAGCTGTGAGACCCTTCTGTGTTCTATACTGTAAATACTCCACACTAAGCATTCACAACATTCTTGAGCTCTTGTCTCTGTATTGCCCAATGGGATGAAGAAGGTTGTGATGGGCCTTGATTATTATCCAAGTCCATCTGATAGAAACCTTGACTCATGACCATATAGGAGATTATTTCTCCAACCTTCTACGTTGGAGAACATTCTTTGAAAGTTGGCAAGCAGTGGTTGCTAAAATTTCATTATAAATTGTTAGGTGTACGGTGCCCATGATACTGCAGGGATATCTGTCATGTCTCCTGTTTTGTCAAGGACTCTTCTGGGGTTTAAATGCAAACTTGACTTTAAATTTTCTAAAGGACAGAAACTAGACTTTGAGATGGTTCATAGTATACATTGCTACTACACGATTATTGCATACATATGTAGCTCTAGTTTGTTCTGCACAGTAATCTTCGTACCGCATTCCTTACTCGACTTTCTGAACTTGTAATCAAATTATTACCTAGCTTTGCATCCACACAATCCGCACAATTGCCCCTTTTTTACCCTCGAACCCAGGTGTGGGCACCAGAAGTAGCAAGTCTAGAATATCTCCCTTATGGTTTACAAGCCAACATGGCAGGTATGACTGCAGGGGCTTTAGATATGACTACAAGGACTTTAGGTATGACCACAGGTGTTTAGGTATGAATAGTGAAACCCTCAAACAAATGGAGTGGCCTAGCGCCGATGAATGTGGGCTTCACAAGTGAGAGTGAGCCAAGCGTGATGATATGGGAACATGTAAGAAATGGTGAGTGGGGCTGTGAGGTTTGAAGATGGGTTGACATGTAAGAGTTGTAGGTATCGGTACGTAATTAGTTACGGAAAGAGTCAGTTGAGAACAAGAGAATAAGATGCAAGGAAACAAAAGTATGACCGTGACATCGAGTAGTTTGTCATTAACTGGTGCTATACCAATAATGCCCTTGATTAAATCCTATTTCACTTAAAGGGCATGTAATCTAATTGCAGCCAGCTCATCTTTCTGTTTGTATTGCATTATATCGCAAAAGATTTTAACTCTACTTTATTTTGAGACGCAACTCAGCCAAACTCCAAATTGGAGTTGAACAAACTCGAGACGTATTCAGTCTGGAGAAGCTCTGTGATGCAAACAATGCAGCCTGCCAGACTTTAACACTATATTTTACTATTTATTTCTAATCTATACACTAAGGTTCACGATATACAGATGTGTGCACTAACAAATCCAAACTAGATTGGGCTAATAACAACAAACATGTTATTTATATGTATTGTGGGAGAAATTAGTAGTAGTAAGTTATTATACCCCTCCCCCCTTTGACACCCCTTGTCTCCCATCCCGCTAACCATAATAAACAGAACAAACTTTTGATAAATCTATCCAAAACGTAGTATAAGGCGGGCAATCCCTGTTTTATATTAGATAGACCTGATACCTGCCCCAGTATAGCCCCTATATCGGCCCTGTATATAGCCCTTAAACCTAGGTAAGCATGGGGTCCTTTGCATATAGTGACCTAGTTAGAAAACAACAAAGATTTAGGATGCCTCAGGACCAGGGATATACACACACACTTATACTTACGAAGAAATAAATGTCAGCAGAGTTGAGATTCAGGCTAAGGAAATGGCTGTGCCATATATGGAGACCAAGCTTCCCCCTGTCTCTGATTGGGCAGCACGCCTACAGAAGAAGCTAATCTAGGTGCATTTCCTCTAATGGGGTCCTGGCAGTTTTATAGGGGGTGCTAGCTAATAGCAAAGAAACAGGAAGCCTTATCACTAGGACGCTACCGTACAATTAATAGGGTATCTGGTAAGAGTTATTTCCCAATCGGATAATAGAAAATTTTTTTGATTCACGAGCAGTAGATAGATAGGTATGGTTTGTATAATACTGACATTGTACCATTCACATAAAGCATTTCAGTACATCTGTTGGGGAATTTGTTGGCTGCAGTGCATGTGGCCAGCTAGATGCAGGAATAAAGAGCTTACACACTCCTGAGTGTTAGTCACTCCACAGCTGGCAGGTTTGGGCAGGTTTGGGCAAGTTCAAACAAGACTAATAGATGATTGCTAGCAGAGACCACTGTGGGGTAGAAGACAAACTCCTCCCACTGAGTAGAGTAGAAGAACCAGATAAGCTTGTGATTGGATTATGAACTATTATACTAATTTGATTGGACAATAGGATAAATGGATGTGTGCGCACAAGATAATAATTGGGTGTACATATGTTAGATATTTTATACTTTATATAAGGCCATGTAATGACCCGGTGTGGTCAGATTATAATAAACTTATGATCTCACTCTTGCCTTGTTTTACAGGGTGTTCCAGCTGATACTACTTGTATCTTTCTTGAAGCAGTGTTTTGGCAGTTGGTGTTACCATGCCAGCAATCAGTGGTGCAGTCCAGTGCTAATTGGGCAGATCAAGGCCGGCGCTAAGCCCCTGTAACGACTGCCACTGCATTAGGGTAAAGCCCTGGTCACACGAGACTGATAAACGAAACTATAACGAAACTATTTTAGAAAATCGCCGAGGTGCGACGATATTAGTTTCGTTGTACTGGTCACACGAGAACTATAATTAGTTCGTTACGCCTAGCAATCACTAGTTTCATCCAATGACAGAGGATTGTGTTTTGTGCGCGGGCCTACTCATACTTTACTGCGTGATGTAAAAGCATGGAAGAATTATTATTATTTTTGATGTTTGGAATAGATTATTTTAATAAATAGCTAAGTTTGACCAGCCAGTACTATTCCAATTGTTTGATTATATTTTATTATTATCTTTCATTTATTTAAAACTCATTATGAATATAATAAATAATTATTTATTCAAAAAACAAATGTGCTACTACTATGGAAACCATGCGTTCGTTGTGAATGACCCTGACATTGGAGACCAGCCAATAACAGAACATAAAAAATAAACCTATTAATGAGCTTATCTGGTCGAATGGTCCAATCACATGCAAGCATCCCAACCGAAGATTTTCCCAAACCTAGCATTGCTTGATCACGACGAAACTGAATTATTCGCTCGGTTTGCTGAGCAACGAATTCGCTGGGCCTGAAAAAAATAGTTTCGTTATAGTTTCGTCAGAAATTCGGTCTCGTGTGACCAGGGCATTAGAAATGATAAATAATTATTTAACACTAGTTGAAAAACTCAACTAGTTGCGCTCTAGGAAAGATGCGCTTGTAAACCTATGTGGTTCGCTCTCAAAGCTACATATAGGCGTTGACAAAATTATCTTTTGGACATAGAGGTAACAACTGGAATCTATTTACTTACTATTTCTTCTATTTACGGTAGGACGTTTAGCTTTAATGAAAGATATTTGTTTATTTTACAGTTACAATGATTTGATATCGTTAGGATCAAAAGCCATTCAATCTCTACTTATCTAAAGATTACTAAGGTTTCAAAGTTATATAAGTTTTTAAAACTATTCGTTTATAGTGAGGTAATAGATGTCATTGATGTAAACTAATTTGTTTTATTACTTTTTATTCTAGGTTCTCGATGACATTTAGCTTCTACTACTTCAGTAGGAATCAATTTATTATCAAACAACTACACACCACATTCACCTAGATCAACAATACCTAACCCACTACCAAAACAAGAGGAAACAAACAAAGGGCTCGTGTCAACCATGATCTATGGCGGGAGGGAAACCCCCAGCAAAATCAAATAACAAACCAGTAAATATCTTACAGCTCTGTGCAAATGTCAACTATCATTTACATTACCAAACATCCCTCCATACCTATATAAATATACTGTAACAGGTCTGTAAAAATATCCATACCAAAAAACAACAATGTATGTAACATGTTCCCAGATCTGTTTTCTTATGCATACACACATTATACAAAAAATAATCACCTAAAAACTAACCAATACCTTTTTGACAGGTCTCTGTGACAATCCAACCAATCTAACAATCAAAAAATCTTTTGGGGTATGTTGGCAGGTCGTTTTTTTACCGAGATCTGCTCCTACATTACTACTCTCAATGCTGAAAGTCCTAGTAGTTGTAGTAGTAGATATTGTTCCTTCAATCGCTGTTGTTGGTTGGAATGGATGCTTTTTGTGTGCAAACAGTGACCCTTAAATAGCTAAAGTTGCGCTGATTGACCTAAGAACCAATTAAAATTCTGCATGAAAGTCCTTACATATTATAAAGGGGCTTTTGCTCGGGCATTATCATTGGATGTAAACTGGGGTCAATCGGTGCAACTTTGACTATTTTAGCAGCACTGTTTTACACAAAAATCATTCACTCCACCAGCATTATCTGAAGGAACAGTATCTACACAGCATCAACTACAACTAATAGGAGGACTGTCAGCAATAAGGTGAGAACTAATAAATAGTTATTTAACACCTGCTTGTAAAGATCATCTAGTTGCGCTGAAGCATTTAGTCAACATTTATTCGTTATATACTACTGTAGGGACAGTGTTTAACTGAGTGACGACGCAGTTTATTTCGTAACAAAAATCTGGTTATCCTATAAAACAGAAACATTTCAACAATCAGCTGCTGACAGTGCATATAGACAAATGACATCAAATTTACAGCCATATTTGTAACATAGAGTACCTCAATCAAGTCTTGATCACAACACAAAATAGTGGTACGAGTGTGGGCTACACAGTAAATTACATTCAGGGGAAAATATTGAGAAAAGCACATACTGTAGTAGTTTTTACACTGGCTACTGGACACAACGGAGTCTCTCCAAACAACTTCTTACTAACTGACGGGGTCCTAGACCCAAACACACAACGACAAGGTTCAATTAATAATACTTTATTCTACGCATAATCCATTTAGCAATATAGAAGGGTATTTAGCAAACTCCACTAGACTTCTGTCTCTATTCCCACAAAAAGCTCCTTTTATAGGAGAAGAGGAGGAACACTCACCCCCTTATTTGGGTGAGCCAACCACACAATACAATAGCAAATATAAACAAATCACAATATAGCATACAAGATTATACACAAAGTTAGCCAATCACAATCTGGAGCACATGGTGTTTTGCTCTGGGCACTTGTTGCCGCTCTTTTCTGTAGCTGGTAATTTTCCAGTCCTTATTAGGGCACCCTTGTACTTGGCTTGTCCTCCTGGGCTTCGTAGTGGTCCGATTTGATCCCTGATTGGGGTATTAGGTAGCTTGGATCCCAGGCTATCTCTTCCACTTCCTTTCTATCCCGGCCCGGGGTAGCTGACCCGGGGAACCCGGGGTAGTTTTTTAGGTGTAACCTTCTCTCTCTACGGTGTCTGAGCCTTTAGGGTCCACTCTCAAGGGGATGATTCATATTTAGACCGAAGGGGAGAGGAATACTTATACAAATCTCCCACATACCCCGCTTCATTAGCGACTCAGTCTCTAATTAAATAATAATAAGGATATTTGTTGATTTCAGTGAACCTCACCGAAGTAATACTATATTTCTTATAAATGAGTATATAAAGGATATATTCAACAGGGTAAAATGGAGAGTTTATTAGAGGTCGCCAAACAAGTTGCCCCTCACGCTGGTGGCCAGCTGGCGAAGAGAGGCAGCCTCTATTTCGGTAGCCTGATATTCCTGTTTGATGTCTATCTTCGTCGTCGTAGAGTGTGTACGCTCTAGTAATGCCTTTTGCAGTGAGCGTTGATCAGCTTCAACTCTGCGATGACCTTGTCGATGGCTTGGGCGGCGATCTCTCTCTTAAGCAAAAAATCTCCTGTAGGCTGTGGGTAAGATACAGTCTTTGGTGGGGGGGAAGTGGGGACTGGGGGTGGGGGGGAAGTGGGGACTGGGGGAGGGGGTTCTTGTTGGGTAGGGGAAGGGGGTGATGGGGGAGGGGGGGGGGGGGGGGCTGAAGCAGTGGCGGACTTCTTTGGGATTCTATAACTGGGCAAGGGTACAGACATCAAGCTGGGAATACTAGTGACTGGTAAGGTGGGTATGGGAGGAGCGGCCACTGGAGAATGGAGGCGCTTTGCTGGTCTAATCGGGGAGGTGTTGGGTGTACCAGTCCGTACAGGTAAGCAGTCTCCGAAAGTGGGGGGGTCAGCCCATTCTGTAAACTCGCAGAAACGTCCATACGACTTGGTGTCTACGGCATAGATCATTCCTGCCTTCTTTATGTGCTCTTTGTCTCCGGCATCGTCCAGTTTGCTTTGATGGCTGTAAACCGCATCACGACTTTCGCTCATAAACCCACAGCGGCAAAAGTGTTTCACATAATGCTGGGTAGCATGCACTGTTAACTGCCTGACATTCCTAGCCTGGAAGTGACACTTGTGGCACTGGAACTTGCGTGCCTTCCTTAACACGCGTTGAATCTTGTCCTCGGTCTCGGCTTTGACCCAACGGAGCATCCTCCAGTGGGCTGGGTTGCGCCTCCCATCTGCGCCAAATGTGGTGGTAGGTTCATCTCTCAGTGTAAGTCGAGGGGGTGAAGCAGTCGTTAGTAGTAATATATTGTAATGGAATTTAGCATAGGTGGCCTCTATCATTGATGCTATGCTAGCCAGTATGCAGTGTATAAACACTAGTTAGTCATACTAGACTCAGCTCCGCCTGATTGCCTTAGTATAGAAGTGGATGCGTGCCTGCCGCAGAGACGGATGAGTCAAGATTCAAGCAAGGGATTTCCCGCCTTACTAAAGAAGTTGGCTGGCGCATTATTGTTATGTTTATTGACTATATATATGTTTTCATTGCGCCTGCTTGTTCTTGTTATTGTGTTGACCTATATTATTGTTATGCACCAATCATCTTATGTTATTTTTCAACTGATTGATTAGCATATCTACTGCATAACTTTGTTGACATGTGGCCCAGTGGGCAGATTAGATTGTGTGCTTACAAAGAGAGGTACTCTGAGTAAGCTTTTGTCTCTTGAAGCAATAAAGTGTTAGCTATTGTAACCCGGTGTGTTCACTTGGCAGTTGGCCAAAAAGTATTAGGATACTTGCACACGGCACAACACGGAGCTTATTGACTCATAGCTCATCTATACATAGAGCCACTACTAGCGAATAAGTAGCTCTCATTAGCAATTGCTGTTACATTGCTAAACCAGTACACTTCTCTAGTAGCTGTTTGGTAAAGGTGCGACAAAATCCTTTACATTGGTGGCAGCAGTGGGATACTAGTGAACGTTAGACACTACTAGAGAAGCTGTACACTGCCAAACACCACCCCTACTCATTCCCCGAGTATTGGTGTTTGCTATACCGTAATAGTTGCCTGGTAGCAGCCAAACTACCACCCAAGGACACTGTTACACCCCTTGCTCTGACCCGGTGGTACCCCCCACCCGGCAGAACACCCCCCTCCCCTTGCTGTGTTTGATAAGAGAACTACAGTCACCCTGCTCGGTGAACTCGGTAGTCGCTGTACTGCTCACGCGAGATCGTACAGGCATCTCTTTCAAACCCTGGGTACCCCTCTCAGTTCTGCAGGGTACCCCTCTCAGCTCTGCAGGGTACCCCTCTCAGCTTTGCAGTGTACCCTGCATACGCTGTACCGAGTGATTTAGAAACTGTCCTGCCTATATACGGCCAGAGTTTCTAACCTAGTGTTGACACGGCATTGACGCAGTGTGCTGTCAGTCTTCCACTGTTCATCTGGTACACAGAGTTGTCTCCTCCCGTGCTGACAGACCCGGCTGATTGTGAAGGCTATACTCCACGTTGATGACCACACAGAGAGCCAGGAGCTCTGGGCGGTTGCCAGCGGGCACGGCAGAAGCTGAGGCGCTAGACAGACTCACACAGACCCTGCGAGGAGTGTTACAACACCCTGCACCACCCCCTGCCCCTACATGGAACTTCAAACCTCCTAAGTTCGATGGGCAAGGTGATGTAGAGTACTTCATCACACGGTTTCTAGAGGTCGCTGAAGCAAATGAGTGGACTGCTCGCCAAACCCTGCTCCATGTGAGAGAGGCACTTCGTGATGAAGCACTGGATTGTGGTAGACCTAACACCCTGCAAGCAGTGTTCACAGCACTCCGTGCTCGCTTTGGCCTTACACGCAGAGAGGCGCTACAGAGTGTAGCACACTTGAAGAAGGCATCGAAGACTTCCCTCCAAGAACATGCTAGCGAGGTGGAAAGACTAGTTCGAATAGCCTATGAAGATTTGCCAGACAGACACGTGGAACGCATGATACTAGAGACGTTTTCCTCCACCCTGGGTAACCCATTTCTGCAACGCCATTTGTTAGCAGTGGACCCACAGAGCCTGGAAGACGCAGTTCGTGCTGGAAGCGAGTTCCTCCACATCAAAGCAGTTCCTGACTCGAAACCATACAGGGTACGAGCTGTAGAAAGTGATGAAGAAGAAGAAGAACCCAGTAAGCCTTCCATGAAACCATTCCATCATTATCAGACTTCTGCCATGGTGTCGCAAGCTCCGGGAGGGATGGCTCACCCATGTCGGGTTACTAACAACCACCCCACAGTGAGCTACTCCCCTCCACCCCAGCAGCCAGCGCCCGTGTCGGAAGGTGTGATGACTCATCTACTCCAGACAGTGCAGAACATGGCTATAGAGTTGCAACAAATGAGACAGTGGCCGCAGCCGGGTATGCATACACCCCCTGTTGGCGTGTACCCTGCTCCTGCAGCGATGCAACCTCCTGCCCGTGTTCCCCACTACACTCCTCATGTGGTGCCAAACCTTTCACCGGCTACACCTGCCATCCCTGTCATGGAACAGATCTCTCCACACATGGTGTCACAGCCTGCTACGGCGCAGTTGGTTCCCCCTCAGTGTTGGGGCTGTGGACAGACAGGCCACTACAGTAGAGGCTGTCCGTCTAAACCTAAGACAACCACCGTAAGCAGAGCAAAACCCGTGTCGAGGAACAACCAGCCTGTCCCCGCTCAGAGACACCAACCAGTAGTTGCACCAGTCAGCCCGTCAGTGGAGTGCCCTTCACGCCCTAGAAATAGAGCGTCGCCTCCCCCCTCCCGAGCTGCAAAGGTTCAACCTAACTGCTTGTCTAACACTGAGATAGAACGGCCATACCGGGCAAGCTACTTCCTCCCAGGGAAGCTTGAAGGCAAGTCAGTTACCCTTCTAGTCGATACCGGCTGCACCACAAATCTCCTATCCAAGCACGTCTTTAACCAGTTACCTGAGTCAGTAAGACAGTCAGTACAGGAGAGTGAGCCACATGGTATCCTAGCCGACGGTACTCAGATCCCCTTCTATGGCACGGTGAAAGCTACCCTTCGTCTCCGTGGTATGAAAACTGAAGCCACATTTGTTGTCAGTCGCATAAACGAAGACGCTATTTTGGGGATGCCTTTCCTCACCGACCATGATTGCCGAATGAGGTTCAACGAGTGTGCCATTGTCGTAGCAGGAAAAGAGATGCTCTGTACTGACAAGGACGGTACACTGCTAATGAACAATGTTCAGGTCCTACGTACCACGCAGCTACCTCCAGGCGAGGAGTCTACCATCCTGTGTAAGGACACCACACAGAGTTGTCTACCCCTTGGGTTAGTAAAGCCCCGACACGGAGGCTCTCCAATTGCTGCTAGTCTGAACAAACCAGATAGCAAAGGACATGAAGTAGTGAGGTGTGTGAACCCGACTGCTCAGCCAGTAGAACTGAAGGCGGGAAGCACGAGAGACCACTACAGAGGAGCGGGCCCTGGAGAGGTTGAGCCAACCGAGGCGGTTGCCATGCCTGCCTCCACCCCTCCTGCTCAATCTTCTCCACCCCTGTCTCCCCTACCTGCGTCCCCTCTGCTGGAACCACCACCATTGAAGACTGAATTGCCTCTTCCACCAGAAAAGAGAGTGTCAAATTTGGAGCGGCCAGTTGCAAGAAGGCCTGCCACTCCCCCAGTTGTTGACAGCAAATCTGGTGAAGATCGGACGAGCGGTTCAGCTAGAAATGGCCAAAACGCGCAGGAGTTGTCTCCCCCAGTAGCCGAGACACCCTCACCCCCTGCAAAGCTGATTGCTGCTACCCACTGGGTACCCTGCGCAGAGGGAATGAAGAAAGAGAGAGAGAACGAGCTCTTAGGAGTCACTAGTCAGAGTGAGTTGATGGATAATTGGGTTCGCCGCCCTAGCTCCTCCCGTGACCCCTTGGCACTCCAGCAGACACCTCCTCTTCAGTGGCAGTCCACGGAGTCTCCACCACTCCCAGCTGCCCCCACACCCTCCAGTGTACCCATGGTGCCGGCAGCGAACACTCTCCCTTGTAGCCAGAGTGTTGCGAAGCTTTCTGCCAGTTCTCCCCCAACCCGGGAGGACCCGAGGCTGAGTCTAAGTACAGTAGTGGTACAGGAAAAGCCACCTATAGGTACTAGACTGCCTCACGCGGTCACCAGGGAGCGTATGCAGGCGCTGGGGAAGATTGTCCCTAGTAAGAGGAGAGGAGCAGAGCTCTTGGCTGGACCTTCTAAGCGGGGTAACCTCCCCCTTACAGCCACCCCCTCCTCTACACTAGGTTCTCCTCCACTGACTGTGCGAGCCATTGTCACCTTGCCTGGCTGTACGGCGTCCAGTGGACAGATTCCGCTCCTCGACCTGATCCCCACACGGAGGAAGGCGAGGACTCCTGCTGTGCCCCCAGCACCTGTACCCACCTCCCCTTTGCCAGTAGATGAACCGCCTCTTTCGGTGTCTACGCCTGTAGTCAAGTTAGTTGACATTGCTGCCTCCCGCCCTTCCTCACCAACCGTGGAGGAAGAGGTGGTAGCTCCTCACCTGGTAGGCCAGAAACCTCCTATTGCCCGGCGACTCTTGCAGTGGGTTGCCCCCAAGACGGAGAAAGCCATCCAGAGAGATTTGAAGAGGGCACGGCGCAGTACCTGCCCAAGTTGTAAGTTCGTAGCAAAGAACATGAGGCAACTGTCGGTGCATGTCCACCAGCACCACGTACGCTACTTTTGCCGCTGTAGATACTCGAGTAGCAGCAGAGGCAGCATATACAGCCACCAGAGGGCGCGTGGAGGTTCAGAAGATACTGATCACCACCAACGCCTTGGCTATATTTATGCTGTAGACCGAGAGAGTTACTCGGCTTTCTGCAGGTACCAGAAATGGGTCAATCCAGCGCCATTCGGTACCTGCCAACCTACCCAGACTGGAAAGATCCAGTCTCCTCCCCCAGCACCTTCGAGGTGTGATGCAGTCCTGGCTCCCCTCCCAGGAACCTCCCCTACACCACCTGGCGTTGTGCCGCTGATGGCTATACCCCTAACCGGGTATAAGATACCAAAGAAGCCGCACACGGTGGTTGTACCGAGTCCTGAGGCCATGATTGTCTCCCCTGGGCCCCCTCCCTCTCCACCCCCTGCTCCCCTTGCAGTAGGCCGGACCTTCGCACCCGGTGTTTCCCCCGTGCTCTCACCAGCAGACCCTCCAGACTTTGAGGTAGATCTGCCAGTACGGTTTATGCGGAACAGGGCGCGATGGGCTGCTGCGATAGAGCAGGGTGCCGCTGAACTGGACTCTCAGTTGCAGGGCCTTCGGATGAAGGTGGTCACGGGCACCCTCTCAGAGACAGAAGTCGCCAGGCTAAAGGCGCAAGCAGAACTCCTGAAGGGAGAGATAGTCGAACTAAAGCAAGCCGCACAGACAGTGCGAGGCCAGCTGTTCTAGGAAAGGTATTCCTCCGCTCCCTTCGGTCGTCACACGGGTTGTGTGCAACCCTCCCTCCGTTAGTCACACTGGTTGTGTGCACCTCTCTCAGTCGGTCACACTGGTTGTGTGTACCTTCTACCGTATTAACCACCGGGTGATGTGTTATCCTTCCCACCCCCTTTTATTAGCCCACTGGTTGTGGGCCCCCTTCACTCCCTCTGTGCACTATGCAGGGTGTGATTTCCCCCACTGTAGACGCACATGGACTTGTGCAAAGGGTTGCGCTGTAAGCGTAGACCTCTCTCCTCTCTTGGAGCGGCCACCTCATGACTGGTTAACTATGAGTACGGCGATACTAATAGTTGAAGCGGCCTATGTAATGGAATTTAGCATAGGTGGCCTCTATCATTGATGCTATGCTAGCCAGTATGCAGTGTATAAACACTAGTTAGTCATACTAGACTCAGCTCCGCCTGATTGCCTTAGTATAGAAGTGGATGCGTGCCTGCCGCAGAGACGGATGAGTCAAGATTCAAGCAAGGGATTTCCCGCCTTACTAAAGAAGTTGGCTGGCGCATTATTGTTATGTTTATTGACTATATATATGTTTTCATTGCGCCTGCTTGTTCTTGTTATTGTGTTGACCTATATTATTGTTATGCACCAATCATCTTATGTTATTTTTCAACTGATTGATTAGCATATCTACTGCATAACTTTGTTGACATGTGGCCCAGTGGGCAGATTAGATTGTGTGCTTACAAAGAGAGGTACTCTGAGTAAGCTTTTGTCTCTTGAAGCAATAAAGTGTTAGCTATTGTAACCCGGTGTGTTCACTTGGCAGTTGGCCAAAAAGTATTAGGATACTTGCACACGGCACAACACGGAGCTTATTGACTCATAGCTCATCTATACATAGAGCCACTACTAGCGAATAAGTAGCTCTCATTAGCAATTGCTGTTACATTGCTAAACCAGTACACTTCTCTAGTAGCTGTTTGGTAAAGGTGCGACAAAATCCTTTACAATATGAGCAGATCTCCCTACCAAGTGTTTTTTTGTGGGGTCATAATCTGGGGTGATGCAATGGGTTATGGCGTTGAATGAATTCGCCGAGTTTATATTGTATTTTATTTGAGGGGTACTTGAGTGGCATTTGAGTGGCATTTAAGTGGCATTTGAGTTTTGATTATTTTTTTACTTAATTTGAACTTATATGGCATCTAAATTTTGAATGTATGGCATTTAGGTTATGATAATTTTTTACATAACTGTATACATAATTATAACTCATAGGGTATCTAGATTTTGAATGTAAAGCATTTAAGGTTTGATAATTTTCTGTAATTCCGACTCATATGATATCTTGAGAGAGAGGAGATATATCTACATTGAATAAATACAGTGATTAAAAATGAAACAATATGTGAATATATACATTTATTGTGTAATAAGTAGGGAAAATCTCTCCATATAATATAGCTAGAGTCAGTAAATACTAAGTAATAACAATTAATACATAGTCTTTTTTTACAATGATGTCTTTGATGTAGTGATGTTATATCTTAAGAAGGGAGACTTCTGTTTTATGTGCTTTTGAATTCGTAATGAACTAAAATAAAAAGTTATGTATTAGTATAGAATGATTAAACAAAAATTTAAAATAATTACATGAATTTGAATTATAGCTTTAGTTACATTGGATAGTTTACATTATATAGAAAAGGGAAATAGCTCACCAAGTCACATTGTCCAACTTGTTTTTTGAATTAGAGACTATCCATCGCTAAAACACTCATCATTTTTTTTCAGCAACATATCCTGTCTCAAAACCATCAAAGTCTCCACGTAGAAAATCTTCAAGTTCATCATCATCATCAATTTCTAATATTGTTTTGTTGTGCTTTGCTTGATCACAATATTGTTTCCAATACATTCGACTGTGACTGTATGGAGAGCAAAATGAAAGATCGTATTCTGTCTTAAATTTTCCGTGGGTTGTTTTTCCTCTGTAGATCATCACACCTGGAGTATATCGGTTAGCTTCTGAAGCATATTTGTCTGGTATGGCAAGCGTCTTCAACAGCGTTTCTCCACATTGTTCAATGCTATAACGGATACAAATTACATTCGACTGCCCTCCTTTAAATCGATGAGGAACGAATCTATCAACAACATCTTGGTAAGGAAAAATAGCGCCGGGTTGAAAACTATTGAGGGTGTTGATGTTCAAGAAGCGTTTGAGCTGACCTTTAGTCAATGTACTAAAATATAGTGATTCCTCTTCAGCTTTCTTTTTGCTTAGAGGATGTCTGGTAACACGTCTGACATCATACCAAAGAACGCTTTTATTTTTTGGTTTTCCCTTTCTACCCAAATATACAACGTTAAACGGAGGGGGGTAATTATCACAGTTGAAGTTTTTAGCTATTTCAACTGGACAGAGGAGTATTTTGGGTTCGAGTTCATTTATATCTGAAGGATCATGGTAGTGTACTTGAGAATATCTACACTTCTCCTTACTTGATGGATGTATCACACCAGTCACTCGCATAATGCTTGGGATAGGAAGATCTTCAAATGTTTTGCAAATCGGAACTTTTGGTGAGTCAATCACTTGAGAACCTTTAGACTTTTCTAATTCCCTAGCTCTCCTTTCGTTGAGACATTCAACTGTTAAATGAGTTATAGCTGCACTCTCCATTGTTTGCTTATCAACGGAAGTAGTTTGTTTTCTCACTATTTGTTTTCGTTTCCTTACTATTCGCTTTTTTGGAGCAGTTTTCCTTCTCTTAGGAGTTGTTTTGCTGCAAATCGGAACTTTTGGTGAGTCAATCACTTGAGAACCTTTAGACTTTTCTAATTCCCTAGCTCTCCTTTCGTTGAGACATTCAACTGTTAAATGAGTTATAGCTGCACTCTCCATTGTTTGCTTATCAACGGAAGTAGTTTGTTTTCTCACTATTTGTTTTCGTTTCCTTACTATTCGCTTTTTTGGAGCAGTTTTCCTTCTCTTAGGAGTTGTTTTGCCGTTTTTCATTTTATTTTCTGTTGGATATGGATCTGTGCTAAGGAGCTCTTCAGAAAGAGCATCCATAACATGCTAAAAATAAAAGGGTAATATTTGCATGAGTGGCTAAGAGTGTATTTATTACTTAGAGTGTCTTATATATATATATGTATTTATGCCAAAAGCAGTTAAGATCATAGAGTTATGGTAGATTGAGAATGTGCTTATTAAACTATTGGGATGTGGAGACAGACAACAAATGATGCATTCAAATATATATATATATATATGTATTTACTTAATATCATACCGCTTTTAACATCTCAATTGGTAAGAAATAAAATATAATAGTTTGAACAAAATATTGTAAAATGATAAAAAACAACTAAAAATTTTTCATAAATATGTATGAAACGCTTCTAACATTAGTTCTAAAATACCTACAGAAGAGGATAGAGCTTTATCTATTTGGACATAATTATAAATATGCTTTCTGAATTTATAAAAAGTTTTTTTGTTCCACGTCATGTTGTATAATTTTTTGAAAACTATTTTATTCCAAGCACTTCTTTCAATTTCTTTTAAAAAATTATTAATATTAACGACTTCCACCATTGACAAAACGATTTCGAAACCGTTTTTTATAATGTCATCAAAACGTTCTGTAGATATATGTTTCTTACAACACATCCCCATACTCATCATGTGTTGAGTTATACAGAATATTATAACTTGAAATGTCAAACGTTCTACAGCTTTTTCTTCAACAACATCATTATTTATCACATAGTTATGATACATTTCTGGAAGGAAGTCCTTTAAGTAGATTGGATTTGTTGTTGTATTGTTCTAAAATACAAGCGATAATTAGATAACTAAAATAATTAAAGGTTTTCAACAGGTGTTAAATAGTATTTTTTATTAATTCTTACCTTTTTATCAGGCTGAGATTCCGACTTTAGATACAATGGTTGACTTCCTACGTCTTGAGTATTCATTCTGAAAAACAGAAAAAATTGGTTCAATTTTTTATAATCAATTTAAAGATAGATATGTCATAAAGCCTTCAGATAGTTGTGTTAGCTAGCGGAAATAAATGAATTTAAGTTTTACCTTTATGAAGAGAGAACTCTTAGTAGTTGCAATGGAAGATGTAGTAGATAGATGTTGCTCCTTTGCTCACTGTTGTTGAACTGGATGCTCTCTGTCTGAAACCGTTGTCTCTTATATAGGTAAATGTGTGAAAATAAATGTTTTATTCCCGCGAAAGCATTGGTTTGTATTCGCGTGAAAATAATTTTTTTATTCCCGCGAAAGCAACGGTTTCCATTCGCGTGAAAATAAATTATTTATTCCCGCGAAAGCATTGGTTTGTATTCGCGTGAAAATAAAATGTTTATTCCCGCGAAAGCAACAGTTTCCATTCGCGTGAAAATAAAATGTTTATTCCCGCGAAAGCATTGGTTTGTATTCGCGTGAAAATAAATTATTCATTCCCGCGAAAGCAACAGTTTCCATTCGCGTGAAAATGAACTGTTTATTCCCGCGAAAACATTGGTTTGTATTCGCGTGAAAATAAATTATTCATTTCCGCGAAAGCAACAGTTTCCATTCGCGTGAAAATAAAAAGTTTATTCCCGCGAAAGCAATGGTTTGTATACGCATGAAAATAAAATGTTTATTCCCGCGAAAGCATTGGTTGGTATTCGCGTGAAAATAAAATGTTTATTCCCGCGAAAGCATTGGTTTGTATTCGCGTGAAAATAAATTATTCATTCCCGCGAAAGCAACAGTTTCCATTCGCGTGAAAATAAATTATTTATTCTCGCGAAAGCAACGGTTTGTATACGCATGAAAATAAAATGTTTATTCCCGCGAAAGCATTGGTTTGTATTCGCGTGAAAATAAGTTATTCATTCCCGCGAAAGCAATCGTTTCCATTCGCGTGAAAACAAATTTTTTATTCCCGCGAAAGCAACAGTTTCCATTCGCGTGAAAATAAAATGTTTATTCCCGCGAAAGCAACAGTTTCCATTCGCGTGAAAATAAATTATTTATTCCCGCGAAAGCAACGGTTTGTATACGCATGAAAATAAAATGTTTATTCCCGCGAAAGCATTGGTTGGTATTCGCGTGAAAATAAAATGTTTATTCCCGCAAAAGCATTGGTTTGTATTCGCGTGAAAATAAATTATTCATTCCCGCGAAAGCAATCGTTTCCATTCGCGTGAAAATAAATTTTTTATTCCCGCGAAAGCAACAGTTTCCATTCGCGTGAAAATAAAAAGTTTATTCCCGCGAAAGCAATGGTTTGTATTCGCGTGAAAATAAATTATTTATTCCCGCGAAAGCATTGGTGTTCTTCCGTAAAAACAATGTTTCATTAATTTAACCTTATGATAAATGGCATGATTTTAGCTATATAAGAAGCACTGTTTTTACACAGAAAGCAGTCACTTCGACATTAGCAACTGAAGGAGCAAGATCTACTACAACATCATCTACTACAACTGCTAGAAGGACTTTTCTGTTTGGAGGTAAGTCAACTTGAATGAGTATAAATTTAATTTTTATCGATTTAGATACTAACAGCGGTATGATATTGAGTAAATATATATATATATATATGTATATATATATATCTTCAAATTGGTTTGAAAAAGAAATCAAAAAATCATAACATGGATTTTTACTTTATCTTTTAGAATGTCGACACAAGTCAATACAAAACAACTGAAGAATAAAGAACCAAAACCTTCACAAGATAAGAAGGTGATTGATGACAATGTACTTCTTCAACGCACTACGATTCCCTTTCAAAGCGCCAGTCTGAATACTCTGGCAACTCTCATCATCAAAAGCGCCTCTCTGTTAAGTACTCTATCTCCAGCTTCCAGAAGAAACATTGAAAACATAGTCAAAGTTGAAGATTTACCAATACCTACAGTTATGCAGGTGTTAACTGTTGAGCTCCATGATGAAACGAACTGTGTCATCATCTACAACTATAAAAAGGATGGAAAGGTAGTTAGAGTGAAGAGCACTATTCCATTAGCAGCAGGATTACTTGTCAATGAAGCTTCGCAAATAAGACCACTGGTTTTGATCTACATGGGTGTTGAAAAGACTGGAAAAGCAATTTTTCGTGCTGCTACAGAAACAGGAACTACTTTGAGGTGTAAGAATGCGTTTGATGTATTACCAGAAAAAAGTATGCGACAAATCAATGCTTATTTCGAGGTAGCTAATCTTCAGGGTTTCCCAACAGATAGTGTCATATGTTTCCAAAACCCTGAAGTTATAACAAAATCTGACAGGCGATGGAATGGAAATGAAGAGACTCTTCTAGTTCAATACAGAAGTGTTGTAGATGAAGAATTACTGATCGGAGATATGCGCATTCCTCATCAAGTAGCTTCTGCTGTGACATCGGAGAGATTTGGAGTGATTCTGTTTAAGGGTCTGAGTCGAAACGCAGACAATTCAATTTTCTACAACATCAGTGTACTCGCAGCTCATCAAGCCTTCGTCCAAGCCTCGGAACTGACTGATAATCCAAAATCTGAGGATTTTCTCAACCACTTCGATGATGCTGAAAAAGAAAACTGTGGAGAACAAACTCTCGAGAAGCTAATCTATAACTCAAGGGATTCATATCACTATAGGTAAGTTTTATTAATTTTTACCATAATTTTAAAAAAGTTGATTTGTGAAAATTTTGTGTATTCTTACAATAAAAAACCACTTAAAATGATGAATTTGTGAACATTTTTGTAAAACATTTTTAAGTTATATATATATTTCGAATTAAAAAAGGATTTTGTTGTGTCATCAGTGTATTTCTTTACATAAAAGTTGGAAAAATAACAAAAGGTGATAATTATTTTACAAAAATGTTCAATTTTTCACATAAATGATCAACTCATAAACATTTTTTGTAAAACATTTTTAAATTATATATATTTCGGATTAAAAAAAGGACTTTTTTGTGTAATCAGTGTATTTTTTTTACATAAAAGTTTAAAAAGTAACAAAAGGTTATAATTATTTTGCAAAAATGTTTAGTCTTTCGCATAAATGATCAATTCATAAACATTTTTTGTAAAACATTTTTAAATTATATATATTTCGGATTAAAAAAAGGACTTTTTTGTGCAATCAGTGTATTTTTTTTACATAAAAGTTTAAAAAGTAACAAAAGGTTATAATTATTTTGCAAAAATGTTTAGTCTTTCGCATAAATGATCAATTCATAAACATTTTTTGTAAAACATTTTTAAATTATATATATTTCGGATTAAAAAAAGGACTTTTTTGTGCAATCAGTGTATTTTTTTTACATAAAAGTTTAAAAAATAACAAAAGGTTATAATTATTTTACAAAAATGTTCAATTTTTCACATAAATGATCAATTCATAAACATTTTTTGTAAAACATTTTTAAATTATATTTATTTCGGATTAAAAAAAGAACTTTTTTGTGTAATCAGTGTATTTTTTTTACATTAAAGTTTAAAAAATAACAAAAGGTTATAATTATTTTACAAAAATGTTTAGTTTTTCACATAAATGATCAATTGATAAACATTTTTTGTAAAACATTTTTAAATTATATATATTTCGGATTAAAAAAAGGGTTTTTTTTGTGTAATCAGTGTATTTTTTTAGCTAGAAGTTGAAAAAAAATCACAAAAGGTTATAATTATTTTACAAAAATGCTTAATTTCTCACATAATTAACACGTTTTATCACATAAATGGATTATTCATGAGTGTTTGTTGTAAAACATTTTTAAAATTATATATATATATATATATATTTATATTTATACATTTCGAATCCAGATGAAAAAAGGACTTTTTCGTGTGTAATCAGTGTATTTCTTTTACATAGAAGTTGAAAAAATAACAAAAGTTTATAATTATTTTACATTAATTTTAATCATGCTATACTAATCCATCACTTTTTATTTTAGTCCATTATATCGTAAAAAGAAAACAGAGTAAAGAACTTTCCCTAAAAAATAATGAGCTGAATGATGTAACTCAGTGAGTTATTTTCCTGTTATATATAATGTAAACTATCTAATGTAGCTAAGAGTAAAATTTAAATTCGGTAAAATTTATTTATATAATGAATAACTTTTGTATTTTAGTCAATTATTGGATCACAAAGAATACGGAATACAAGAATTCCTCTCTGGGTCTAATAATATGTCAGAAGAATATCAAAGAAGACATTGTTCAAGAAAAGCGCTTTGTAACCATTGATATCGTAAGCTATAGTAGTTTGTATTACAGAAAATTTACTATAAAACAGTTTTATGAATGTAAAAACTAGATATGGTATTTTCTATTACAATTATTTACTTGTAAATTTTATTCATCTAGAGAGGTAATTTGGTGATTTTTTGACAGTTTTTAAAAAGTTAAAAGTACAAAAAAATTAAAAATATCGAAAACTATATATTTCAATGATTATTTTTTAAAAAATTCAAAAAAACATAAAAAATTCAAAAGGATTGTGTAGGATAAAATTCTCACTCAAAAAATTATTGAAAATTGAATGAAATAAAAGAATATTTTCCCAAATACCAAAGTTTTGTAAATATAAAGTGAAAATCTCTATATATATATTGTTTTTAAAATAATATCGAAAACTATATATTTCAATGATTATTTTTTAAAAAAATAAAAAAAAGAAAAAAAGTCATATAATAAAACCTTGTTGTGAAACATAAAAAATTTAAAAGGAAGGTGTAGGATAAAATCCTCACTCAAAAAATTATTGAAAATTGAATGGAATAAAAGAATATAAAGTGAAAATCTATATATATATATTTATTTTTTTAAAAAAATATCGAAAACTATATATTATAATGATTATTTTTTTAAAAAGTTGAAAAACAAAAAAACTTTGTAATAAAATCCTGTTTTAAAACATAAAAAATTAAAAAGGATGCTGTAGGATAAAACCTTCGCTCAAAAAATTAATGAAAATTGAATGGAATGAAAGAATATTTTACCAAATACTGCATTTTTCTTGTAAATATATTGAAATTTGAATGGAATAAAAGAATATTTTACCAAAATACCACATTTTTCTTGTAAATATATAGTAAACATTTCTAAAATATTGTTGGTGAAATTTACTGGAAAATGGTTTCAAGTGTGTCAAAGACTAAATATGATGTTTTCATTGAAATGTTTATTTTCCATTTCTAAAATATTGTTGGTGAAATTTACTGGAAAATGGTTTCAAGTGTGTCAAAGACTAAATATGATGTTTTCATTGAAATGTTTATTTTCAAAAGATCCAAATAATAACATTGAATCAATTAGTTAAATTTAACAGTCAAATTCTTTTTTTATCAAGTAGGCTTAATGTTTCTATTGTGATTAATTCTCAAATATTGTAAACTTGAACTATCTAGAGGAGTAATTTGTCGATTTTGATGTGTTTTTTTCTTTCAAAAAAATTATCATGTAATGCCACATACTTCAGTTCTAATTCGTTTTTAGAATTGAAGTCGCCATCGAAAATGGTTTGTTCTTGAATGGGTAAATCCATAGCCTCCTCCTCATCATGACAGAAGCTTTCTGATGATTGCATTTTGAAAAACAAATTACATTGTTTTAGTTTTCAGAATTGAAATTGCCATCGAAAATGGTTTGTTCTTAAATGGGAAAATCCATAGCCTTCTCATCATCATGTCTAAGTTTTCTACCCCAATATCTCCAACCTCTCAGAGATAGAGATTGTTCTGTTTAAAAAAATAATGGAAAGTGTATATATAAATGATTGTTTTTGAAAAAAATTCAAAAGGAAAATGCAGGATAAACCCTCACTCAAGAAACTAATTTTGTATGATAGGTTGCTTACCTAATAATAAGAAAATAATGAATAATTTATATTTAAGCAATTATTGAAAAAATTAATGAAAATTGAATAGAATAAAGGAAATATTTTACCAAATAGCCTGTTTTTTTTGTAAAGATATACAAACAGATAAAATTTAACCATTTAAAGGATGATTTCTTTTTTGCAAAAAAAAATAATGAAGATTTAATGAAATGAAAGAATATTTTACCAAATACCTTGTTTTTTTGTAAATTTGTACAATTAGATGAAATTTAACCATTTATAGGATGATTTGTTTTTGTAAAAAATTAATGAAAATTGAATAAAATGAAAAAATATTTCACCAAAATACCTCTTTTTTGTAGATGTAAACAAATAGATGAATATCTAACTTTATCCATTTTTTTCCATTTGGGATCATGTTTTGAAGGTTTTCAAGATAGTTTTAGTAAAAGCTTATGCATTGATTGTCATTACAAGTTGTAGTGTTTGGTATTATTTAATATTTACTGACTCTAGCTATATTATATGAAATTTTCCCTACTTATTACACAATAAATGTATATATTCACATATTGTTTCATTTTTAATCACTGTATTTATTCAATGTAGATATATCTCCTCTCTCTCCTCTCTCAAGATATCATATGAGTCGAATTACAAAAAATTATCAAAACTTAAATGCCATACATTCAAAATCTAGATGCTCTATGAGTTAAAGTTATGTATATAATTATGTAAAAAATTATCAAAACTTGAATGCCATACATTCAAAATCTATAAGTTCAAATTAAGTAAAAAATAATCAAAACTCAAATGCCACTTAAATGCCACTCAAATGCCACTCAAATACCTCTCAAATGAAATACAATATAAACTCGGCGACTTCATCCAACGATGTAACTCATTGCATAACCCCCAAGATCAAATCCACAAAAAAACACTTGGTAGGGAGATCTGCTCATATATTACTACGTCGTTATCCTCCGTACGATGGTTGGTGTCACTTTGGCTGTGTCCACCGGTCGACTTTTCCTTCCTGCAACAAGTGTATTCCAATCATTACAGGATTTTTTGAATAGGGGTGGGGGGAGAGTTGTCTGGAGGGGTGGCTGGCTTTGGGTAGGGGGTGGTAGCAGGGGAGTCATCTTTATCTGGCTGATGTTTGGGGGGGAGTTGGGGTTCGGTCTTTTTTGGGTTCCTCTTTGAGTCTTGGAGGGGGTGGATACTAGTTCTACATGAGGAGGGGATTTGTTTAAGACAACACATCTATCTTGGGCCGGGGTAGCTGGATCCCGGGTCGGGGTAGACCCGGGGTCACTTTCTGGGGGTGTGGGAGGCTTGGGGATAGATTTTACACACTCACTATAGCTAATTTTAGGTTTTGCTGGGGGAGGAAGGGGCGTAGGAACGATAAGATGGTCAGGAACTGGGGCTGTTGAAGGGGCAAGGGGGGGGGGAACTCAGCTAGAGTAGGAAGGGGGGAGACAACTCTCGGGTAGTTAGGGCTAACAGATCGTGGGCAGTAGCATGTGCAAACACCCACTGACTATATTCCAACCACTCACCCGATTGATCTTCCGATGGGGGATTTGTGGGCAGTAGTATTTCGGTGGTAGGTATCCCTAGCAACTGGTCCTCTTGATCACCATTGGGAGGTTGGTACTCTGCCAGATTGGCTTCCAGGAGCAACGCGTCATCATCCTCTTCCAATTGTAAGCAACTATCACTTTCTCTCCTCATATTATTAATATAATCGTTTAGTAGCTGCAGGAAAGCGGACTGCTCAGTGCAACTGGCTGATGAAGAAAGGACTGAGTTGTTTATTTCATTGGGCAACAAACTGGTTTGAACTGGTTTGTGTGTGGAATCACTTTTAGTGGGGGAAAATGGAGGCGTCGTTGGCGGCTCCTGTAGGGGTGAGGGTTCGAGGAGGGGGACTGGGCTTTGAGGTGGAGATAGAGGACACTCAGGCAGTCGATTTAAGACCATGCATGGGGGCGTGGGGACCTCAGGCTTAGTAGTAAATGCCCTTACTTCGGCCAATAACAGCAATTTCTCTCCATATTGCTCTCTCCACACTGAGTCGTGTTTTGCAGTCACCTGGTGACACCAGGGTTCACCATATCATTGGGGGGTCCTACGTTTCGTCTAGGGCGCCCTGTAGGTGCTGGGGCTAGGGTGGGGGAAGGGGTGACTAATTGGGGGACGACTTCTGTCGTTGTTGCACGGCCTCTAGTTGGGCCAGTTCTAGTCCGATCTGCACCGTTTTCGCTGGAGGTGTTGAGGGGGGACTCCTCTCTAAGTTGCTGTGGACTACGGTCTGCTCCTCTTTCGACTAACGGTGTTGGGGGGGAGGGAAAGGACAAAGGGAGGTCTTGGGGGAAGGGTAACTCTAAGAGGGGAAGGGGTGCGTCTAGGAGGGGTGGTGGGGGACTCCTTCGTCTCCGTGGGGCCGCGCCTCGCATATTGGGGTGACGTACAGGTTCTAGGGCTGCGGGAGCTTGTCCATACGGCTCCAGGCAGGCTTTATAGGGCTTGAGACGGCTGCCATTCTGTACGGAATATTGTCCGTGCCTGTTTATCAGATACGTATGATTGCTATAGGCTTCTTCCACCAAGTAGGGCCCGACAAACTTCGGCTGAAGTTTTGGATTTTCACCTTTCCGTCTCCGCTTATTTTCTAGCCACACTTCGTTGCCCGTCTTGAACAGGGAGGGCTCCTCACCAGCGTCGTCCCTTATCTGTCGCTGTTCTGTCCTGAGGGTCTCGTGTACCTCTTCCAGCCTCTGCTGCAGTGCCTGGGCGTACTCATGTACCGGTACGCACTCAACGAGGGGGGGGGGGGGTGGTAAGTCAACTGGTCAGGGAGGCGTAGTTCTCTACCAAGCATGAGAAAGTTGGGAGTTTCTCCGGTAGTGGAGTGGGGGGTAGCACGGAACGCTTTCATTAGTTGGGGAAGGATCATGTCCCATTCTTCGGGCCGTCTTTTTAGCAGGAGGGAACGTAGTGCATCTCCTAGCACACGGTTGTTACGCTCCACAACTCCGTTGGCCTGGGGGTGGTAGGGGGTAGTCCGGGTCTTCTTGACTCGCCAAAGGGTGCACAGCTCGCGCATGAGACTGGATTCGAACTGGGCGCCCTGATCAGTATGCATCTGTTCAGGCAGTCCAAAGTAGCAGAATACATGTTCGTCTAAGGCGGTGGCAACTACTGGGGCTGTAGAGTCAGGGAGGAGGAGGGCATCTTGCCAGCGAGTGAAGTGGTCCGTTAAAACGAGAATCCACTTATTACCACGGTCTGTCTCTGGAAGGGGGCCGACTAAATCTACGACCAACTTTAGCCATGGTCGGCCGGCATACATTCTCTGCCTAGTAGGGTTGGGTCTGGTACCACCATGTTTGGCTTGCTGACACGTCTCACAGCTGTTTATTGCTCGACGTACATCAGCAGTCATTCCTGGCCAGTACCAGGTAAGGTTGAGCCTCTTCAGAGTGCGTTGAATGCCTTAGTGCACCATGACATGGGTTTCTCAGACTACTTTGCCTCTGAGACTGGGGGGGACTGTGACCTGCATTGCCCGGATTGGTGTATCTCTAGGACACCATCGGGTCGGAGCTGCATGGAGTGTAGCCTTTTTTCAAGCTGCCGTAACTCGTTACTGCCTAGCTCCAATTGGGAAGGGTCAATGGGGGAGCGAGTGTTGACAGCCTCATATACAACAGCTACGGGGTGACGGCCGGTCCTCTGGGCTTCAACTAAGTCTGTGTCAGGGGGTAGGGGGCGGGAGCGAGCGACAGCATCGACTTGGGGAGTGGGTATGATGGGGTGTGTCGGTGGAGGTTGGAAAGGGGGGGGGGGGTAGGGGAAAAGGGGGGAAGAGTGCGAACTATTTCTTTTTTGATGGGGCCTCCGTCTCTAACCTCTATGTGTCCACATTGCTTGCAGTCTGGGGGGCAACGCCTGCTGAGTCTGTCGGCATTTCCGTGTAGGTGTCCACTGCGATGTTTAATCGTGAATTGGAATTCGTACAATGTCTCGAGCCATCGGGCTACTTGGCTGGACGGCTCCTTCGTTTTGCATAGCCACATGAGAGAGGCATGATCAGTCCTAATCCGGAAGGTTTGTCCGTAGAGGTAGGGTCGGAAATGGTTGGTGGATTTAACCACTGCCAATAACTCTTTCCGAGTGACGCAATAGTTGCGTTCAGGGGGACTCAGGGTTTTGCTATAATAAGCGATAACTCGTTCTTCTCCGTTTTGTATCTGAGAGAGGACAGCTCCGACGCCATCGTCACTGGCATCGGTATCCAAGATGTATGGACTGTGGGCGTCAGGGTAGCCGAGAACAGGGGCGGAGAGCATTCCTGCTTTAAGCTGTACAAAAGCTTCTCTCTGAGGGGGGTTCCACTCCCAGGGGGCGTCTTTGCAGGTGAGTTTAGTCAGCGGCTTGGCTACGGTGGAGAACCGGGGTAGATACTGCCGGTAATATCCGACCGTACCGAGAAAAGCCTGCAACTCCTTCAGACAGGTGGGGGTGGGCCAGTCTCGGACGGCTGCGATCTTCTCAGGGTCTGTAGATACACCACGTTCACTAACCACGTGGCCCAGGTATCTGACTTGTGACTGCAAGAGTTCACACTTGCTGGGCTTTAGCTTGAGATTGGCTGCTTTTAGCCGTTGTAGTACTTCGGCCAGCCGGTGGAGATGGGTGTGAAAATCAGGGCCGATGACAATAATATCATCCAGGTACAAGAGGAGTGATTTTCAATGGAGACCATGGAGTACCCGTTCCATGAGCCTCTGGAAGGTGGCGGGGGCAGAAGTCAAACCAAACGGAAGGACGTTCCATTTGTACAGGCCAGACCTGGTAGAGAAAGCGGACTTGTTGCTGGCATCAGCGTCCAGTGGCACTTGCCAATAGCCACTGATCAAGTCGAGTGTGCTGAAGTAGTGGCTACCTGACAGGGCATCCAAACTCTCGCCTATTCAGGGAAGGGGATAAGCGTCTTGCTGTGTCACCGCGTTCAAACGCCGGTAATCAATGCAAAAGCGCCAGGTGCCGTCCTTCTTTTTTACCAACACCACGGGGGAACTCCAGGCACCAGTACTGGGTTCGATCAACCCCTTCTCAAGTAGTTTGGTGACTTGCTCTTCCGCTTCCTTCTCCTTGTGGGGGCCTAGTCGGTGAGGGTGCTGCCTGATAGGCTGAGTTCCAGGTTTCAGTGGGATACTATGGGCTACGAGGTCTGTGCGTCCCATGTCGTGGTCTCCTTTGCTAAATACTGACTCGTAGGAGTGTAGGAGTTGGGCTAGCTGGAACGCTTCTTGTGGGGTGTGACAGCTGTCTAGAGCTTGCAGATATAACTTTTCCAAGTGTTCTGGCACAGGGGAGGGGAGGGGGGAAGGGGATAAGGGGGCAGGTTCACATTCTCTTGTGGGTAGTTCAATGTCGCTGGGGAGCACACCAGTGTACTTTCCGATAGTCTTTCCAGCTTTGAGGTCAAGTGGTTGATTAGTGGGGTTGAGACAACGCACCAATAGGTGGTGTTTGGCGTTTGGGGTGTTGAGGCTGGCGGCCAAGGGCGGGGAGTCCGGGGTACCTTCTACGATTCCAAAGGGAAGGTGATCGGAGTGTATGACTTTGCACAGTACTGTCATCTCTGTGCGTGGGGGGAGGTGGGTGTCTCGAATCACTTGCACACTGGTAGTGAGCATCCTGCCTTGTTGATCAGTGCATGCAAGTTCCCGACCGTTAATTACAACGGTAGATTGGTCGAACTTCATGTGGCACTGGTGAGAGGTGAGGAAAGGCATCCCTAGCATGGCATCTTCATTTATCTGCCCTACCACGAAGGTGGCTTCAGTCTTGATATCACGAAGGCAAATGGGCAAGTGGATTGTGCCGAGGAAGGGAATATGCGATCCGTCGGCTAGGATGCCATGGAAGTCTCCTTCTTGTAGGGAGTTTCTGGTGGCAGGAGACAACCGGTTGAATAGATGTTGTGACAACAGATTAGTGGTACACCCGGTGTCGATGAGCACCGAAGCTGGCTGTCCTTCTATTCGTCCTGGGAGAAAATAACTAGCTTGGTAAGGGCGCACTGGTGGGGGGTATAAGAGGGTGGCTGGCTTGACAGCTGAGGGCCTGGGGGCAGGGGGGCGGCGTTCTCGAGGGCGAGACGGCCGTGTATCCGTTGGCAGAGTCGAGTGTCGACGGGGTATACTGGGCGCAGCTTCTTCCATGGTGTGGTGACCATGACTGGCTTGGACAGCGGTTTGTTGCCTACGGGGATGGGGGGAGTATGTGGTGTGCAGTGGCGTAGAACGACGAACTGGCGAAGTCTGACTGCTGGGGTTGAGTGTAGCTGGGCAAAACTCGAAGTCTTCCAACTCTTGCAAGGGTGTGTATCTGTTGGTGGTAGTTAGCTGCCAGGGCTCTGGCACCTGGGTAGCTGGTTGTCTCTCTCTTGTGGGAGGCACGATTGGTTCTACGGGGTTATACCGTTCCAACTCTGCTATCCTTTTCCTATAGTTCCGGGGTGCCCGGGGGCAGTTAGGGACCGGTCTCCCTGCTGCGGGCGGCACCCGTTTTTTGACTGATGGTTGGGGGGAGCCGGGGTAGATGGCCAGGGGTTAGTGGGACAGCTTCTTTGAGGGTGGCCAATGGCACCGCAACCCCAGCACTGGAGGGGAGGCGATGGGGTGTGGGGGTATGGGGGAGTGGCAGTAAGGGAGGGTTTCGGTGGTTGGTGCAACCTCTGCAGTTCTTCGGACTGGAGTTTGACAGCCTCTGTAAGCATCTGCATGTTTTTCAACAGCAGGGAAAGAGTGTCTTCGGGTATGGTGGCTGCCTGATGGATCTGGTTTGGGGGGGGGGGGCGGTGAGTGTGGGTCCACCTTTGGGGGGGAGCGATTCCTCCTCTTCTTGTTCTTCTACCAACCTCACTCTGGAAGGTTTCTCCTCGAATCCAGTTTTTATCTGTAGATACTCATTTCCTGCTCGGACGGCTGCTTCTAGGTCAAGGGGTTGGACCACCAGCAAGTGCCGTTGTAGATAAGCGTGGCCTATTGTACTGGCAAATGTTTCCAGAACCATCCTGTCGACTCTTGTGGGGGGAGGTCGTCATACGCAACACGTACCAACTTCTCTACCTCGTTGGCGTGCTGCTGGAGTGAGGCCTTGGGGGTGCGCCGTAGCGTGATCAACTTGGCTTGTGCTTCTTTTGGGGTCAGTCCAAAACGAGCACATAAGGCGGAGAAGATGCCTTTTACGTGAGGGGGGCGGCCACATTCAAGGGCATCATCTCTCAAGGCTTCCCGGAGATGCATTAATGCAGTGGCTTGGCCCCAATCATTGGCATCTGCTACCTCAATGAATCGAGTAATAAAGTACTCGACATCGCCAGTGCCGTCGTACTTGGGGGCTTTGAAAGGTGTTTGTGTTGGCCTTTGTTGTGGTTGCACCAAACTCTGTAGGGCCTCTGTCAGCTGCTCTAGTGCTATGGTGGGTTGGGCTCCTACGGGGTTCCTGCCAGCGCTCCTAGCTCTTTGGGTGGCCATTCTTGGTCAATGGCAAGCTATGGGGTATGGAGTGGTTGATCTGGCAAAGAATAAGTGGTGTATGAGGTTATCCCGGGCCGGGATAGCTGCTGGGAGGGGGAGGGGGTACTGTATAGGGTGCTAGTGGCACCAACGAAGTCCTTTGATAAAGTAAAACAATAGACGGGGTTATACCGGCACGGTATAACTTCGGGGTAGGGGGGAGGGGAGTTGATACAGGGTCTGTGTAGATATGGAGTGATACAGGGTCTGTATAACTTCGGGGTAAGGGGGAGGGGAGTGGATACAGGGTCTGTATAGAGATGGAGTGATACAGGGTCTGCATAACTTCGGGGTAAGGGGGAGGGGAGTGGATACAGGGTCTGTATAGAGATGGAGTGATACAGGGCCTGTATAACTTCGGGGTAAGGGGGAGGGGAGTGGATACAGGGTCTGTATAACTTCGGGGTAGATACAGGTAGATACAGGGCCTGTATAGCTTCGGGGTAGATAGCTTCAGGGTAGATAGTATGGCTTCGACTTCTCTCTCCTCTCTCTGTTGTGTCTTCTTGTTCGCTTCAAATCCCATCGCTGCCACCAATGTAGTAGTTTTTACACTGGCTACTGGACACAACGGAGTCTCTCCAAACAACTTCTTACTAACTGACGGGGTCCTAGACCCAAACACACAACGACAAGGTTCAATTAATAATACTTTATTCTACGCATAATCCATTTAGCAATATAGAAGGGTATTTAGCAAACTCCACTAGACTTCTGTCTCTATTCACACAAAAAGCTCCTTTTATAGGAGAAGAGGAGGAACACTCACCCCCTTATTTGGGTGAGCCAACCACACAATACAATATCAAATATAAACAAATCACAATATAGCATACAAGATTATACACAAAGTTAGCCAATCACAGTCTGGAGCACATGGTGTTTTGCTCTGGGCACTTGTTGCCGCTCTTTTCTGTAGCTGGTAATTTTTCAGTCCTTATTAGGGCACGCTTGTACTTGGCTTGTCCTCCTGGGCTTCGTAGTGGTCTGATTTGATCCCTGATTAGGGTATTAGGTAGCTTGGATCCCAGGCTATCTCTTCCACTTCCTTTCTGTCCCAGCCCGGGGTAGCTGACCCGGGGTAGCTGACCCGGGGAACCCGGGGTAGTTTTTTAGGTGTAACCTTCTCTCTCTACGGTGTCTGAGCCTTTAGGGTCCACTCTCAAGGGGATGATTCATATTTAGACCGAAGGGGGAGAGGAATACTTATACAAATCTCCCACAATACTCACATATTGATAGGCTCGTTAATCACGTCCCGAGAAATAGAAATGGGCGGGTGACTAGTCTACACCGTGCATACATGTACAACTGTATGTGTAAGACTGCAAACGTAAAATTCAACGATATAACAACAACTATACAGCAAATTGTCAGCGTACATTTACATTATAATGTCAAAAGTTACAGTGTCAATGGAAAGTACATGCAGAAGATAAATCACTTACAAAATAATTGAGTTGCCCCTAGTGGATATGCACTGGTGTGTTGGCGGCTCGGGTTCCACAAGACTAGTGACAATTTAATGATGTGGAGTTTATATGTATGAGTAATGTTCAAGTAGAAGCCGAGTAGCTTAATGCATAGGAACAAATGAGCTTATCCAGTATAGCGGCTGTAAGGCTTTATGAAACAAAGAGAAAGCCGTGCCATTCAGAGCAGTAAATAACAAGTGAAGCAACGCACCCTGGCCAGCACCCTGGCCAGCGCAAAACAGAGACATCATCCACGATTACAACTACTATTATTTACTTTCTATTACAAATAGTATCCATTTTACCTGGGCTTCTTACACTATTATTATATACTTTATTACTCTCGCTATTACCTTTTTTTATCAAATAAACATAATACCTAACCCACTACCAAAACAAAAGTGAACAAACAAAGGCCCGTGTCAACCATGATCTATATCGGGAGGGAAACCCCCAGCACAAGCAAATAACAAACCAAATAATATCTTACTGCTCTGCACAAATATCAACTATAATTTACATTACCAAACATACATACATACATATCTATAAAAATATTCATACCAAAAAACAACAACGTAACATGTCAGCAGATCTGTTTTCTTATGCATATATATATTATCCTAACAAAAATCATCTAAAAACTAAAAAATACATTCTTTGCAGGTCTGTAAACAATCCAACAAATCTAACAATCAAAAAAAGTTTTGTGGTATTGTTGTGGATTTTCATAGCATACACTCCTGCGCACCTTATCATTATCAAGCCTAACCATTACTATAAGGTGCTAGGCTCAGAAGCAATCATGTCGGTCAATACCGAACTGACCGACCCTGCATGGTAGGACTATACCGACCCTGTATAGGACCATACCGACCCTGTATAGGACCATACCGACCCTGTATAGGACCATACCGACCCTGTATAGGACCATACCGACCCTGTATAGGACCATACCGACCCTGTATAGGACTATGCCGACCTCACCGAATCGGCAGGAAGTGAATCATCATAGCCTGAGGACCATAAAATATCCTAAAAGCCTCAGGAAGACGGATGCAGGACATAACTACCCCTAAACCAGAGGAGGAGCGGATACAAAGGCTGCAAAGGCGGGACAGGAAGTGGATAAGCCGTTGATTGGACAATTGCCTTATAACCCCTCCTACTTTTGATGGGACCATATCTATCTTAGTCTTGTGATTCGCTGTTTATTATTATAAGCTTTTGCATTGGTTGATCAAGTATTACTATCTTGTGATTGGTTGTGACAAAGATCACTTCCTGTCACTTCCTGTGAGATGCCTATAAAAGGCAGAACACTTGTTATTTACCCTCAGTTATTGTTTAGAGTTTCACCTTTTACTAACTCGTATTTATTCTGGATGAATAAATGGCTTATTACTCGATAGCACTGTAGTAATGCGTTTGAGCCGAGGGCTCTGTTTCGGTTGTAGAGTTGAGACTCTATCTCGGTGGCATACCGACCCTGCTGTTGTAGCAGGTGAAATATAACAACTGGTGGCAGCAAGCTACCGACCTCAGCTAGTGGGTTTCAGCCCCCAAAATCCACTACAGTATGTTGGCAGGTCTTTTTTTACTGAGATCTGCTTCTACATTACTACTGGTAGTAGTTTATCGTGTAGCTCCACAGTGTGTCTGAGGTTGAGGGTCAAGCTGTAGCATTGAAGAGCCTAGAACAAGCATTAGGTCAAGGTCATAGCTATGTCTGTAGATGCGATGGAAAGCATATGCAGAAGGGACATTACTCCGCGATGGTAGTCAAAGTAAAGACAGGACACAAATAAGTTTTCTTTCTGATGCCAGCCAGCTACTACAAAATTTGGACCCCATTCGACTGACAATAGTTTTATTGAAAGTTATGAAAACAGTAAAATAAAACCACATAATTACCAATTCAATTTGTTGAATGTCAGACAATAATACATTAAAACATGCTGTTAATTAACACATAAAGCAGGGCAACATATAACATATAACCGAGATCTGCTCCTACATTACTACTAACATATAACATTGCTGGGGCAGATTCGAACACACTGTTTGTATGCTACTCATAGATATTTGAAAAAAGAGATTGGAAAGTGTTAAGCATAACAGCAACTTAAATTAGACCTTATTTTTTGGTCTAAAAGAGACTTTGAAGCGGCACCTGGGGATTGTCGATAATTTACACTGTGATTCAAATCTCAATGACACAAAATTAGAGGCTGTTATTTGCCCTTTCCCAATGTCATTAACTTTGTGTGATGAACGTGCTTGCTAGCTGACAACATAAAAATTACTTTTGAAAAGTGGGCGCATTTTTCTAAAATATGCTAGTGAGTCACAAATGTAATCTTCTATAATCACCGATGAGCATTTTCTGTTAGCAATGGTTACGGCTTGTTATAAATTTCTGACAAATCTGATTCACTGAATATGAAAGTCATACTTGCTACAAGTTAATGTGGCAATGCTACAAACTAATGGCTTTTTAAAAAGTTTGCTTCAAACAGACACGAAGTGTGCTCTCAGTTATTGGTGAGTTCGCAAAAGGCCGATGGGGTTGTTAGCGAGTACGTGTAAGAAGTCACGTGGTATCACATGACCGGATTGTCAGAGATTATCTGTCTCGCTCGTAAAAACTCTCCTATACGTAAGAATTTACGAGCCAATTTTTAGCATTAATCGTCATCTGTTTTTTATTCATGACGCCACTTCTTCTGCGCAAGAGGCATTTTTAATGTCTCAATTTAAATAATTTTATTCCAAGAATCCTCTCACACAATGCAGTGCAAACTCCTTCCTCTAACACAATGCAGTACAAGCAATACCAGGGTTGGATTTGCATTTTTTATGGATATATTGTTACTGAAAACCTAAATCAAAAAATAATTGTTGTCATAATTATTATTTATCCATTACAATAATAATTAATGCGCATTTATCATTATAATTATTGTTATTTATGATAATAAATGTAAAACGCAATCGCTGTGAAAAATGAAATGAAATTTTTCTCAATCGCGGAATTGATTTTCGCAGCCTATTAGGTGCACTTTTACGTAAACGTAGTCGATTCTATGTTCTCGTACTCGTAAGTCAAGGTTTTTCGAGAACTCTAGTGTATTTTAGTTTATTTTCATCACCATTATAACAACAAAGGAAAGTAACAATATTAGCTAGGAATGATAGCCGATGCGCACAATAGCAATGCTTGTCGAGGTGCATGCCTGTGTCAGTAGTCAGTCACCCCGCGACGTGAAGACTATACCAGCGAGCCAAAAAGGTGCTGCCTCGGGAAGTTATAGTTTAGCGATAAATACTTTATTGCAGACAACTCGATTTAGCAATATAACAGTATAAGCACAATATCCACAAGACTTCTGCCCTACACAATTGTAGTTTCTCTTTTTATTGGAAAACACCAGGAAAACTCATCTCCCAATTCGGGATCAGCCAATTGCATACAACAACACATAAAATACACAAATGATAACATACAACATACAATATAGATAAACTAAGTCAACCAATGGAAAGCCAAGCACATTGCCATCAAGCCTCTGGACTGGTTACAACCAATCAGGGTAGAAAAGAAGCTTGTACTCCTTTTAAGGCAGGCTAGTTTCTTTAGGCTGAGCTCCAAGGTCTGTCAGTAGTAATACAGGAGCAGATCTCTGTTATGGAGTCTAAGGACAAGTTCTCATGGTTCCAAGTGTAATTGAGTTTGCACTAGTTACCATGATAACCTGTGAGGTACCTTTTTGTGTGCACCAGGTGTTATAATTTTCAATATTTGGCCATATTTGAACTATGTATTCATTGTGTATGTAGGGTTTGTTTATATTGTGATTTGTATGTTGATTTAGATGCATGGGTTTATTTTATAAACATGGTATGCAAACCTGGGTACTTTTTTTGCACCAGTTTTTATGGTTATTTAGTTTGTAATTGTATGATTAACTGTGCAGGGGCTGTTTTTATTAGGATTTGTATGATGATTTAGATTGGGGGGTTTGAGCATTGTATAAAAATGAATCGTTGTATTATTGCATAACTTTATTATATAAGAAAAACATGATCATAGATATGCATTGAATAGTTCTATCATGAATATTGTATAAAAATGAAGCATTGTAATATTGTATAACTTTATTGCATGAGAAAAAAAATTATAGATGAGCATTGGACACCTCTACCGTTATCTCAAAAGAACGCACAGAAGCATTTACCTCTTTATTTATTTGCAGGTATCTGTAGTTGGATTTTACACCAAAAATTCTTAGTCCATCTTTATTGATATAGTTTTTGAAAAAGCATTTTATCCCAAGCACTTTTTTTTATTACTTATTAATCTTTAATGGCATCACTCGCTACGTTTCTACCTACAGAGAGCGCTCTCTTACCCAGACGCATTGCCCCTCTCTTTAGCAGAAGTGTTGCCGATTTGAGTATAATTGAAAAAATACTACCAAGTCCGTTACTTCTCATACTAGGCATCACTCGCCGTCTGCTATACATTCCGATTCCATTCCCAGCTTACATTTTGTAGCTCTCTTCGAAAAAATCTTTCGAGTTTTTGGGCCTGTATTGAACTCATTGTGTCTGTCTTTGTCTAAAGCGAACCGTCAGCACGACCTTTCCACTGTCAAATGGCATTCGCTCACTGTCGTCGCTTCTTATAAGCAGTTATATGAGATCGCTATTCAATGATAAAGCCTGAATGTGGTGCGGGTTTTTAAACTCTTGGTACACGATGGTATCCTTCTTCCCTTGTACTGGTACTACTCTTAGCAAATGTACATTCGTATCGCCTACCATCCTATTGTCGACAATGTTGGAATGGACGTACAAAGAGGTTAGTCAAAAATTTATATAAGGTGATGTGACATTATTGTACCTACCTCGGGGATATGTAGTTTTTCCACTTGGTTCGAATTCAAAGATGTATGCTAAGTCTTTGGAAAAGTTCAGTGTCGTATCAGGATCGCTGTTAGATGGTAAATCCGTGTTGGTTACCTTGTCGTAAGAGAAAGTACACTTTTAGTCTAAACTCATTTCACACATTCTCTTTCATATAATCTCCTCTAACTCTTCCACACTATTGTATCTCCCATTACCAATTAGGATGAATGACTTTGCGCTTCTGCCGGATACATTCGTCTTTCCCAGATATATTTTACCTTCCCTCACATTTTTCCAATTATTAGAGTACAATATATCTAGCAGAGCTACCTCCTATTTACCGCCAATGATATCCAAATATTTTTACAGTCTCACTGTACAATCGGAGTTGGTGTTTCGGAAAACTCTCCAGCACTGGAATTTGAGGGTAAAGTTATCAGCATCGACATTGTGCCAACGTATGTTGGTTGCAGCGTGCGTTCACTCCTTATAACCTATTCATCCACCTACTCGTTAAACTTCTCTTCGTAACCCAACCACTTGACCAGTATCTTTTTTTCATCTCTCCTCGTTCTTCTTCCCAGTATCTTTTTGATTCTGAAAATTGTGGCTTTTTTTACTTTTTGCAACTCTTTTTCGTAAAAAGTACCATCAATCATCTCTTCAGCCAAATCTTTCACCGTGTATACAATAATTTTTTCATAGGTTAGCACATGGGTAATTATAAACACCTCGATGGACCAATTCGGAGTGTATCCTCTCTCAAACGCCCCTCGTGCCTTGCTAATTCTCACATAATCTCCAACTTTTCACTTTGGTTCTTTAGCCAAACTGTGCTCACCACCTTCATACACTCGATTGCAAACAAGCTCCTGGTTTTGAAAATTTACATCATTTGGTCTCACACCTATAGCGCTCTGAACAGAGCTGTTGTACACGCTAACCATATCGGGTAAGACATCAATGTATCTGTCGTCATCTTTGTACGTCAGATATCTGTGAATCTTCTCTTTCCATGTAGGGTTAAAACGTTCCACCATTGATACCTTTATTGTCTCATTTTCGGTTGTAAAGTGTTTGATTTTTTCTCTGCCAGCAGACTCTTGACATTATCTTTGTCGAACTCTTTACCTTTATCCGATTGCAAAGCCTTGTAGTTTTCTCCATCAAGTATCCTTCTCAACCCTCTGGCTACAATGTGACCGGCTTTGAAGATGAGTGGAACAGCTCAACTTTTTCTGGACAGAGAATCAACAACTGTCAGCAAAAATGCTCTGTTGTCGTTTTCTTCTTTTCGAGAACCCACATCTATCAAATCTACTTGAATCTGCTCTCCTATTCCAGCTACAATTGTAGGACGTCGCTTAAACTTGGTTGTTACTTTTTTGTGTAGTGTGTAGGCATCCTCTCCACTCAGCCATTCGCAAATTATTTTTTCTCCCTCCTGTTTTCTACGAGCTTTCAGCAAAGATCTAGCTCCTCGTAGAGACGTATGTGATGAGGGATTGTAATACAGCTCTTTTAATGCGTCGACATCCATTTCCCAGTACCTGGAACGACCAAAGTTCTCCCGCTACGTGTTTGTCGTTGTCATCTCCTGACAGTTGTGATTCCTAGATCCGGTAGCAGACTTTTAAATTAGCTGTAGTTTGTGTGTTCCTGATTTTATCGCACCTCCATCAGTTAAAACATCTCGCAACAAAGTTTTGTAAGTCCTAGGGTTCAACCACTTATCGCCGATTTTGAGTATGTCCTTATCTGAGTCGTACTTGCCGATTTTATTCAATCGCTCCAACATTCTGACGCCAGTTGCCCGATCGCCATTTGTCTTTGTTATACTAGATAATTTTTTCTCAAACTCTTCTAAACGATTCTTCCCACCCCCCTCATCACCTTGTCCATCAGTAACCTCCACATTATCAAACATGGACAAGTCGTCGGTATCAAACAATCTTTTTCTTATTGGAGGTATCGCACTAGCATCTAACACAGAGGTAGAGGAGGTAGATTTGCTTGGTAAAAGGTTGTCAGTCGTGTCATCAATAATCGTACTACTATCCAAAGAAGATTTAGGTTGTGACTTTGGTTTCTTGGTGGGAAACCATTTATCCATTCGTTGGTGACCATTTTAAATTTTTCTGACATCACATCACTCACATTGTAGCATCGGGAGTTATCTACACACCGGAGTATTCTTTATATCCTTCCTAATAACGTAGTCACGTGGACACGTGACCTCACATGAAGTAGTTGAGTTTTGAGAGTGAACCGGCGTAGCAGGCGAGAGCTGCTGGGTGTTCGTTGAGCTAATAATAAATACATGTATTAACCCTCACGTACCATACTTATTATTCTATAACACGCTGACAGAATACTATAATGGCGACGAGGATGGTTAATTGACTGTAATTGAACTTGAAGTGGATAGTCTACCAGAATTTTATTAATTAATTAATATATAAATATTACCACTTTTGGACCACGTGCGTGGCTGCTCTGAATGAATGATTACTCAATGAAAGCTCCTTAAATCCCTGGCTGGCATCATCAATCTTAGAGCGTCATCAACACTAAGAGGACGCAATTTATACAGCTAAGTGCTTTGTTTATTCATTGTAGTATGATCTTGATGCCACCGATGTTTTTGTGTTTTGTAATACTACTGCCATCACCTCAGTAGTTGCTTGTAACGTATGATTTATTGTTCAGTTAGCTTGTATTGTCAGCATTGCCAGTGTGGTTATAGAAAAACAATCGTTTAAAAATAAAAACATTTAAAATGGATATGACCAATTTGCGTGGGCCCCCTAAGTTTGATGCTGAAAAAATCGCTAGTGAAATTCTATTGCGGTGGAGACAATGGCTCGAGGAATTTGAAGCTTTTGCAGACTGTAAAGGGTTATTTAACACGAAACCAGCAAATACTACAGATCCTGATACTTGGGTTAATCAGAGGTCACAGAGACGAGCCCTGCTACTTTATTGTGGCGGGTAGCGGCTTAGGGAGATATTTAGCCCATTGGCTGACACTGGCAATGCGGACAACTATGAGGCTGCAATCGCAGCATTGAACACTCACTTTAATGTGGCAGTAAATTCGACTTTCCAACGGCATTTACTAGAAAAATGATCCAAGAACAGAGTGAAACATTGGGGCAATTTGTTGGCAGGCTACGCACGGCATCTGTGGATTGTGATTATGCTGATGTGGATAATGAGATTCGTGATCAGTTGGTGTCTAATTGTTACTCAGATAAGTTGAGAATGAAGTTACTGGAAAAAGGTTCCGGTCTTACGTTAAATAATGCTTTGAAAATAGCGAGCACTCTAGAAACTGTTGAATTGCAGTTTAAAGAGATGAAAGTCGATGACAGTGGTAGTGTAAACAAGGCCAGTTACAGTTCAGGTGATGGCAATGGTAACAGACCTCAAAGTCGTGGTGCTTTTTTAGATGATAGGGGTAGAAGTGTTAGGCAGGGGCATGGTCAAAATTCTAACAGTAAATTTGGAAAATGTGGTAGTTCGCATAGACTTAGAGAGTGCCCAGCTTTTAGTAAAGAATGCTGTAAATGTAACCGGAAAAATCATTTCCGGTCCATGTGTAGATGGAGTGGCAGGGGATATGCTAATGTTGCAAACGTAAATGATAGTCTCCAGGATGAAAGCCCAGACTCCAGACATTCTTTTGCCTTTTGTACCCAGTCACATAAAGTAGGTCTGGAAAGAGTGATACTGGTGATAGGAGGGGTGGATGTTAGATTTGTGGTTGACACAGTTGCGGATTGTAACATTGTGGGAAAAGATACATGGGAATATCTAAAAAAGAAACATGTCACAGTAACTAGGCAACAAAAAAGGGGTGGTCCGAGAATATTTCCCTACACCAGCGATAAGCCAATGCAACTTGTAGGTCAATTTTGGGCTGATGTGAAGGCAGTAAGCACTTCCGAAAAGGAAAAAAATGTAAGATTTGTGGTTATTACAGAAAATGCAGAGCCGTTACTTGGCATACTGAAGTGTTTTTTGCGTTTACACCACCGACACAACGGCCTCCATGTACTCCTGATTGCAATAGCTAATGTCCAGACAATGATAAACGGTTCCTTGTTAACAATAATTTATTATACACATTCTATTTAGCAAGATATAAGCATGCTAACAAATCAACTAATACTATAATCCATCCACAACACTTCTCTGCAATCCACAATAACTTCTGCCTCCCTGATCTCCAACAATTCCTTTTATAGGAAGCGATCAGGAAGGCACACTCCCTTATTAGGGTAAACTAATATAACAAGTCCTTACAACACAATAGCAAATCATTACAACCAATACAAAAATGTACACAAGGGCAATCAATAGGAGTAGTGCACACATGGCACGTTGTTCACTAGATCCAGGGCTCCTCCTCCTTTAGCTTGGGTTCCACTCCAATGCCCTCATCTCCTGTGTGGCTTCAGCAGGCTCCTATGTTTAGTATTCGCTCAGGCTTGTACATTGGTGGTCATTTATGACAGAATAGCTCAGTATAGCGGCCATTTATGACAGAGTAGCTCGGTATAGCGGCCATTTATGACAGAGTATCTCGGTATAGCGGCCATTTATGACAGAGTATCTCGGCATAGCGGCCATTTATGACAGAGTATCTCGGTATAGCATGTATACTTTGATCATGCATGATGGATAGATGAGTTACCTAACTGCTAACATTCAGGGGTACTTCTAATCAAAGGGAAGGGGTTCTTTTGCTCTCTCTCAGGGGTGACAAGGGGTGCAGGGTAGGGGATTGAGGGGGAAGGGAAGGGGCTGGGGTCACTGGTTTTACACAAATCTCCCACAATACAAACAGCCACCTAATTAGGTATTGTAAAATTTGCAAACTTGACTGGTGCACAGTATGATACTCAGTTTCCCACTCTGTTTTCAGGGGGCGTTGGCAAAGCAAAAAATGCTATGAAGCTAACAATAAAAGATGATGTAATGGCCATTGCTCAGCCTTACCATAGAATTCCTTTACCAATGATGAGTAAGCTAGAAGAGCACTTGAAAGAGTTAGTCAGATTAGACATAATAAAGTACATAGAAGGACCTACCACATAGGTTAGTCCCGTTGTAATCATACCTAAAACCAATGACAAAACTAGCTCAGTTGACCTAGGTGCCATTCTGGTTCAATATCAAGACGGCACTCCACGCATGGTGTGCTATGCTAGTAGAGCACTTACTGATGTAGAAACAAGATATATGCAGACAGAAAAAGAAGCGCTGGCTTGTGTCTGGGCCTGTGAAAGATTCCACCACTACCTGTTTGGAATCCACTTTCAGCTGCTGACTGATCATGAAGCCTTAGAAATAATATATGGCAAGCGAACCAAGAGAGCTTCGCTGAGAATAGAACGCTGGGTGTTAAGACTGCAATGTTATGACTTTGAAGTGAAGTATGTGAAAGGTGTTGATAACATTGCTGATTTTTTGTCCAGGTTGATAAAGGTGGCCAAAGGTAGCGGAGGGCTTAAACAACCCGAAGCTTTGGAAGATACAGAATTATATGTGAGACATACAGTGCTAAATATAGTCTCTGCAGTAACGACGAAGGGTATTGAACAAGCGTCCTTTGCTGACGAGGAGATTCAAAACGCTCGGGATGCTATACAAAACAAAAATACTGAGTGGTCACCGAATATTCCACGTGTGTATAAAGCCATAAGTCACGAATTATGTGTAATAGGTCAGGTGTTGCTACGGGGTGGTAGGATAGTGGTGCCGGCCTCTTTAAGAGATTCCCTACTCAGACTAGGTCATGAGGGTCATTTGGGGATTGTGGGAACAGAGAAAAACCTAAAGGCTCGAGTTTGGTAGCCAGGTATAGATGTAGATGTGGAAAAGTTTGTAAAAAAGTGTCATGGATGCCTGCCAACTAACTGGAACGGCTACGCCTAGAGACCCTATGAGAGTGACCGAAATGCCAAATGCACCGTGGTGTGACTTAGCTTGCGATATACTAGGTCCTCTGCCTAATGGCGATAACCTTTTAGTTTTGGTCGATTATTACAGTAGGTGGTATGAGTTCAAGTTTCCAACTTCAACAACGTCCAAAAAGATGATTGATGTAATGACAGATATCTTTGATACCCATGGGTTACCAGTGTCACTCAAGTCAGGCAATGGTCCACAATTTGCAGAGGTGGGAATAAGTCGGACTAAGTCAAGTCATCTTAGAGTCAAGTCAAGTCATAGGTCATAACCTGACTTGACTTAGTTGAGCAGTGACTTGACTTGACTCTGACTTGATGCCTCATCTGACTCAACTCGACTTGGCAAGTTTCATGACTTGACTTGACTCGGCTTCATAATACAGATGACTTTATTAAAGTCATCATCAAGTCATTTGGAGTCAATCTCGCAGAGTTGTCTGCTCCTACCACAATTTCCTAAGATAACAGAATACCCGGGTGTCATTGCTGTTTTGTATTTCCTGTTTGGTTGTCGGAACCAGAGGTGTTATTTAGTACACAACCTAGCTAATAGTTAGCCAACTGTATGCTTGCTGGAGTATGGTGATCAGAAAATAATTGCCTTTACATTAGGCCTTCCGGTCAAATGTTTTCTACCAGAAAAAAAGGTAGAATAGTTGATGACTTTCTACTGTTTAAAAATATAAAAAGACAAGAGGAAGGTGCATATGCAGAATACTGTTGGTTTTGTCAACTAGAAATGTATTAAAAATAATTAGATTACAAAAGTTTGTGAAATGGGGAAGACTTTTTTTCAATGGGGTTGTTGTTTTTAATGCGCCTTCTCGTCAACTGCATGTAGGTCAAATTCCCTGCTGGAAAAAAAAGTTGATTGCAACTTGTAAAATTCCTAATGTTTTTTGACTTTATTAAACATGTGTTTCAAAATTTATTGCACAACTTTACTACAGAGATTTTTTTAACAGAAAATGAACAAAGAACAAGTAATTTTACAAAATTAAGTTACTAAAATAAAATAGTGACCTTTTTTTTCAAGTAAGGAAGGAGGAAAAACAACTGCCATGCAAGGAATAGGGTTAAATATGGTGGCTCAGAACGTTTTGCCTTTTGTGTTTTAAAACGTCTGAACGCTTTCCAAACCGTTTGAACGAATTTGAAATAGTCTGAACTTTTGGAAAAACTTCTGAAAGCTTTGTGAAATCGTTCATGTGCTTTGAAAATCCGAGCCGATTTGGTGGTTCGCTCTATTGATCATAGATTTACTGTCCATTTATGATGGATAATGTTTCTCCTAAACACTGAACAGTTGAATTTTCTTTATATAAATAAATAATGTTTTTTATTTATTAAATATTATTTGCTGTAAATTATTTTAAATAATAAATACAACCTAACTGTAAATGTAAAAATTCATTTTAGAGATTATATTCAACAACATTTTTATACAGTTAATTAACTTGCTCTATGTCTTTGGATCGACGTCTATGTTGATAAAGTTATATAGAGGCTATAAATAAAATGATGACGATCGCTTTTGGTTCGAAAGCCATGTGCCTTGCAAACTTTTGCAACCATTTCAAAATAGTTTAGACTATTTTGAAACAGTTCAGACTATTTCTAAATAATTCATACGGTTTGTAAATAGTTCATACTCTTTCTAAAGCGTCCATACGGTTTGTAATTTTCTAAATCATCTGGATCATTTCTAAACTGTCTGAATTATTTGCAAGACAACTATACGGTTTGCAGATTTTACAATTGTTGGACAGGAAATACAGTTTTATAGCATTAATCCCGCAACTGCTGAGGCCGACAATTAATTTATTATAACCAACAAGCCCGTTTTTAAACATAGTTTCTTGGGCTATTTTACTACAATTACCCAATTATTTTCAATGTAAAAGACGCTTTGCAAACCGTCTGGACTATTTCAAATCCGTTCATACGCTTTGAAAACGAAACCGTCTAACGTTATGAGCCACCATAGTTAAACCATTTAACTCACTGTGAAGTGTCTACTGCTTGTACTGTAAACAGAATATTTTATTGGCTGCAACATTCTACTGGTTTTGGCTTTCCATAAGTACAAATGCTATACTGCCAGACTATTGTTCTGAGCCACTGATTTATCATTGCCAATATTTTTGTCATCTGTTGCTGTTAAGGAAATCCTTCGATAAAAAAATCTTCTGATTTCTATGAAAGTTTTGTATTAGTCATCTATTGGACATCTAAATTACCCCCCTGAAATCTGCTCGGCGAGCCGATCACGATGAAGTCTTTCATAATGCTCTACGACCAAAAGACTCTAAGATATTGCAAGTGACTTGATATTTGACTTGTAAGTCATTTGAGTCAGACTTGACTTGACTTAAAATTTTTCATTACTCAACTCGACTTGAGTCAACAATGTTTGTGACTTTACTTGACTTGACTCAGCGGAACCTCAGAATGGCTGCGACTTGACTTGACTCACAAAGTTCATGACTTGACTTGACTCGACTTTAAAGTCATTTTTTCCCACCCCTGACAATTTGTGTCAGGTGAATTTAAACAGTTTGCTTGTGATATGGGCTTTGAGCACTATTTGACTACCCCTAGATGGCCCGAGGCAAATGGTGAAGTTGAACGCCAAAACCGTTCGCTTATGAAGCGCATAAAGATTGCTTTTACCGAAGGGTTAGATTATAAAGCTGAAGTGAAGAACTACATTGTTGCCTATAGGGCTGTTCCACATACTGTAACAGGAAAATCTCCTGCTGAGTTGTTGTTTGGACGTAAATTAAGAGCAGAATGCCACATTTCGCTGACATCCATCTAGATAATGGAGAGTGGCGGGGTAGAGATGCGGAGAAAAAGCATGGTATGATTGGGAATAAAAACAAGGGTAGGACTCAACACTCAGTAGGCAGTTTAGTTTTGGTGAAACGTGACAACCCTTCGAAAGTACAAACACCTTTCCATGAAAAGCCTTTTGTGGTATGCGAGGTATGCAGCCCTATGCTGGTTCTGGAGTCTAGTGCTGGTAAAATAGTGCGGCGTAATGTGCATTTCACTAGACCGTATTTCTGCCCCACTTCTTCTGTTTTAGATAGCAGTTCAAAGACGCTGGAGAAAGAGGTGCAACTGACTGTTCCACCACTGTGCTCTGAGTCAGTTAGAGATGAGAGGAGATGGAGAGCGGTTGACGACATACTAAGCTCAGAAGCTGGTATTTGTGATGAACCAGGACAGACAGCCCACACTCCAAGATGTAACAATCACCATGGAATGTCACCAAGTCAACGACAGATAGATCCCTCCAACCAATCTCAGAAACGGGCCATTTCAGCTGAGAATCACGCCACCGCTGAAATGCGTGACAGTATAGATAACAATTTCCCATTGGCGCCGCCTAGACGCTCAGCAAGAGAGTCCAAAATACCACGATACCTAGATGACTATGTGCCGATTGCACAGTGTCAAGAGTTTGATGACAATTTGTAAAACAATGTCATATATATATATAGACAGTACTAACATTTAATTGGTAGAAGCCAAGCATGGTGTTGGTTGGCATTATTACTTTGTTTTAACAAATATTCAACCATAGTATACCCGTTATGTCTTGAAGTTTATACAAATAGGAGAGTGTAGTATCGAGAGTTATCTACACACCTGAGTATTCTTCATATCCTTCCTAATAACGTAGTCACGTGGACACGTGACCTCACATGAAGTAGTTGAGTTTTGAGAGTGAACCGGTGTAGCAGGCGAGAGCTGCTGGGTGTTCATTGAGTTAATAATAAATACATGTATTAACCCTCACGTACCATACTTATCATTCTATAACACGCTGACAGAATACCATACTTATGTTTTGAACATTTTCATCTAACTTTTTGTACTCATTCAAATCGGATTCATACGCTGGTTCCAGCAAAGCATTTCGTTTTCTCTTCATATCTCTCAACGTTATATCTTCCATAGGATTGTAATACAAAAAAGCTGTCTTTTTATTTTCCTGTCACTTTTTCATTGCCGACTTTTTTCATTAATCTAGCGTACTCATTTTCAGACACTAAAAATAACGTCTAAAAATTGTTAAAGGCTGGAGGCTCATAGCTTTATTGGTTTTATTGACGATAAAACAGGTGCAATAGGTTTGTTTGTTTGTTTATTCCTCATAAGAAATGATATAAAAAAAGTACATAAACACAGAGATAGGTGCAATGAGAGCCCATGTGCGCAATAGCATGGCTAGTCAAGGCGCAGGGCTAAAATTCAGTTGACAGTTAACACTCGCTTTAGGGGCAGAGACTACTCCAGCGAGTCCAGCAGGTGTTGCTTCAAGCTTGCTTTAAAAGCCTTTTCACTGGCCATCCTCCGATATCTCAATGGTAGCGAGTTCCATGCCACCGACATCCGATAGGTGTTAATATAGTGTCCAAAAGATTACCTCTACCAGTCTGAGTCAAAATTCTACGCTTATCAGCAACTGTTCCTTTACCGATTAGTTTGCGTAGCTCCTTCTTGTAGCGCTGCAGCTCAATAAACTGTTCCGGTTATAAAGGAGCATTACCTAATATAATGTTTTTAGCAGTTTCTATCAATCATTGAAACAGATCTGAGTTGGCCTTTTCAACTATAGCCATTTTTCCTCTCTTACTCGGGTCATCCAGAGCTAAGATAGCCATTTTATTCCTCATCATTCTTGATTCATCTTAGTCCTCTTCCTAATACAGTTTTCAGTATTCTGGGAACTACTGTGCTTATGATAGGTCCTAGTAGGGAAGTTATACATAAATCCTCCTTTTTGCGACACAGTTTTTTATTGTCTATCGATGATTTCCTAATGAGACTGGCAATATCCTTTGTGCTTCGTTGCAACTGATTATACTGAGCAGTCGACAATGGTATCGTTCCATTTATAATAGCTTTAGCACATTCCATTAGAGTCAAATAAGATCTTTTTGTGCATTAGCTATTACAGACTTTTGAATCGAAGCGGTGCGGTGTTGGGTGATAACAACAGCGCCGCATTTCCTCTTAGTTTTTGTTGCAGAGCGTTAGTCATCATATTAACAACATGTTACATAGATGAATAACAAAAGACGTATGAGATGAAATGAATAGTAATTGTATTTATATGCTTTTACTTGGGTGCATATACATGTAACATCATAGGTTGAACCGATGTAAAGTTTCCCAATAGTCTGTGATGATCATCCGTTTGCTGAGTTGTGTCTATCCGTAGAAAAGCGTATGGTTTCTTTGTCGCTTGTTCGAAAGCCTCTTGTACATATTTTGTTTTTTCAGGAAAGCATTGACGAGCCAAATAGGTAATCGAGGAAGCGTCTCTAGGGTTTTTAAAAAGAAAAAAATAGTGACTATTTGAGGAAATTGTACGGTATCCTTTTAAAAACAGATTCTGAACAATAAAAAAGACACTTATGTTCAAATGATGAATGTGTTTTGTATACAAAGAATTGGCATCAGCTTTACCAAAAACTTCATCCATCATATCATCAATTATCAACAATCTGTTTTGTCCTCTGCCAAAACCCGTCGTTATATCTATCATTCCCCCATGAAATATCACTTTGGGCACATCGTCAAAGGCTTTTTGATAGGTTCTATAACAGTAACGTATTTCTACCGGTGGAGAATAAGCTATAGTCTGACTAGTTTCAATCATTTGTAAAGTCGCTTGTGTCTTCCCTGAACCAGTCGGATCTGCAATCATTGCCGTAAAAGGAGAACGCATCCTCGCGTCAAAACTTTCAACATTGCCATTCATGATAAAAGAGATGTTCGTCATCCGGCAATAGTTTCGTTTATGATTCGATAGGGAGAGCTTCTCATTTTTTTGTATCGCCTTGGCAGCATTTTCATATAAACTAAACTCAGTAACACCTCTAAAAGTAGAAAATCCTATGACAAATACCAAGATAATCATAACTATTAGCACTTTTTGTTTCAGACTCGGTAAAACATCTACAATACCACTCATAGTGCCATCAAGAGTATCATTTTCATTCATCACTCTCATTTCCACATCTTCCTCTGTCAACATCTTACCTTTCAATAGCAATGCAATAATACAATGCTTCATTTTTAAGCCCTGGTCACACGAGACTGATAAACGAAACTATAACGAAACTATTTTAGAAAATCGCCGAGGTGCGACGCTAATAGTTTCGTTGTACTGGTCACACGAGAACTATAATTAGTTCGTTACGCCTAGCGATCACTAGTTTCATCCAATGACAGAGGATTGTGTTTTGTGCGCGGGCCTTCTCATACTTTACTGCGTGATGTAAAAGCATGGAAGAATTATTATTATTTTTGATGTTTGGAATAGATTATTTTAATAAATAGCTAAGTTTGACCAGCCAGTACTATTCCAATTGTTTGATTATATTTTATTGTTATTGTTATCTTTCATTTATTTAAAACTCATTATGAATATAATATAATAAATAATTATTTATTCAAAAAACAAATGTGCTACTACTATGGAAACCATGCGTTCGTTGTGAATGACCCTGACATTGGAGACCAGCCAATAACAGAACATAGAAAATAAACCTATTAATGAGCTTATCTGGTCGAATGGTCCAATCACATGCAAGCATCGCAACCGAAGATTTTCCCAAACCTAGCATTGCTTGATCACGACGAAACTGAATTATTCGCTCGGTTTGCTGAGCAACGAATTCGCTTGGCCTGAAAAAAATAGTTTCGTTATAGTTTCGTCATCAATTCGGTCTCGTGTGACCAGGGCATTATACAATACTCAAACCCCCCAATCTAAATCGTCATACAAACCCTAATAAAAACAATCCCTGCACAGTTAATCATACAATTCCAAGCTAAATAACCATAAAAACTGGTACGAAAAAAGTACCCAGGTTCTCATATCATGTTTCTAAAATAATCAAACCCGTGCATCTAAATCAACATACAATTCACAATATAAACAAACCCTACACAATAAATACTTAGTTCAAACATTAAAAATTAAGTTATCACATCTGATGCACACAAAACGGTACCTCACAGGTTCTCATGGTAACTGGTGCCGACTAAATGACACTTGGAACCAGGAGAACTTTGTCCTTAGACTCCATGACAGAGATCTGCTCCTGTATTACTACTACTATTGTTTTACCCTGGTGTTGTGAAATACTAAAATGGTTATTACTCTGAAGCACTGAGCCTTAAGTCTGAGCCGTGGGCTCTGTTACAGTTGCGGAGTTTGAGATACTCCTCCGTTGACTTGATTGTTAAATAACCTCTGTCGCAGAGAAATCCACTACAATATGTCAACAGGGGAGCAAGATTGCAGCATATTTGTGAGATGAACGTCACAAAACTTCTCCACTTATGTCCGAGATCTGCTCCTATTGGTGAGAAATAGAGCGAGTCAGGAAAAAGGCGAGGAGGGGGTGAGAATACAGCGGACTGCATAGAGATATTTGATTACGATGGGTAGTCGTGATAAAAACGGGTACTCGTTCGCCTCGGACCACGGGTTGTCCATTCTCGAAAATCCGGTTCCAATCCAAATCAAATCCAACATTTTTGAATCCTAAGGAATCCATATTTGTTCGGCCTTTAGTCGATCAATTACGGCTATTAGTAAAGGCATATAATTGTAGCTATGCGCTGAACTAGTTATGTATACTGCGTTTTGTCTATCACTTTCAATGACGGAGGTTATTGCTTTCATTGAAATATAAATATATATATATATTGTGCCGGGAATGACTAAGCACCTTTATGGCCTGCTTCTTGCAAAACATTCTATTGTAATGGTTTTCCCGTGTATGGAGCTGAACCGTTACTGGCACTTACAAGGAGGGCTATATTGTCCGGCTTTGTTTCTACTGTAATGGTAGCGTAGCAGTAGAGTGGCAAAGCTTTGGTGGCTTATCTTGCGCTAGATATAACCAGATGCTGCTATAGAGCAGGCACAACAGTGTTCAGGCAACCGGCCTCACAGATATTACAGAAGGTAGGTAAGAATGGTTTATTACTACCAACAAAAACAAACAATGTCTTATTGCAACGCACAAAAGTGAATGATTGACACAAAGTATAGATACAAAACGGTGGTAACTAACGGCAAGGATCGAGTGAATACTCAACATACAACTGGTCAAAACAGTTTGCTTGCTACACACTAGTTACTTTCGAGTCCTTTACTGCTCGATGTCTCTCTACGATCTGAGCGTCTCTCTAAGAACTGAAGTCTCTGGGCGGAATGCAGGAATATTTATAGGAAACAAGTAATCAGCTGATAACATATGCATACAATTGGTTGGAAATAATACCCCCAGCGAGGCATAAAAGCAATCATAAGCTGGCACACTAACACTAAATAATAGCTATAAATAGATACATGGTAGTTATCTAGTGAGTATTTTTTATGTAGAAGAGATATAATGATAGCCCCGGCTGAAGATAAGAGAGCTACACTGTGCAAATCTATTACACTATTATACAGAAAAGAGGCATCACCAGAAACATGCGCATACTGTACATATGTACGATCCATATATAATCACTTTATGTAACTTTATCAACTCCATGCATTATAGCCCTATGTCCTAATTACTGCACAATCATTGTATGTTTTATGTATTCTTTTGCGTAAGCCAGCCAAACCTTTTATTGTATCATCTAAGGCTTCGCTTAAAGGAACAAAGAAATGGTTACATAACCTTTTGTATAAATACTAGCTGTAGCTCCATAATAAATTCGAGTAATTGTAGCCAGAAGAATAGAAGAATACAATTACTCTCAACCACACTCTCTTGTATTGCATTACTAGAAGTCTGCAATAATAACAAGTTTGTGGTCCAGCATGAACTGCACACAAAGCACTGAGCAGCAAGTGGCCTACACTTCGGTGCAGTCCAGCAAGTAGGCTGCGCTGTCCAGCGTTGGACATGGTTCAGCAATGCAGGCCAGCACTACTAGTTAGTGGCGCCTAAAGAGCTTGACCATAGCCTGCTGACTCTCATCTGAGCTGCGGGAAGTGCAGGTGCCTGCTACCTCGTCTGTATCAGTACAGACACAAAAATCCTGCACAATATATATATATGGGTTTATATTTCAATGATTGCTTTAGTCATCCCGATAGCCTGCAATCTGAGAAAGGTTCGGAAGGGATGCTTCGTATACTTTCAACCTAAGTGATTACTTCACTTAGCTTCCAACCATTAGACTGGTAAACAAAATCACACTCTCACATCAACCACGCGTTGATTAGTAGTCAAGAGAGCTAGTAGTACAAAGTAATAAAAATGTTAAAGAGAAGCTTTGTCTGGAATTATTTCCCACTCAACAACATGCTCAATCTAATAATTATTATCCAGGACATACATAATCAATCACTTGACTTGACCAGTTCACTCGACCAAGAATGCTGAACGTTCATTATATTACTCCTTGGTGATCATTCCAGCAATAAGTAATATAAGGAAATGCTATTTATTATTAGTATAGGTATATATTTGTAGTTGTATCGATAATCAACTAGTAAAATAATTAATTTTCATAGTAGAATTAATTAAGATGTTTTGTAGTTAGCAAAATTTGAAAAAAAAGGAGAAAAATGCTGCTTGCTATTTATTACTCGATATTTAAGCTTTGCTAAAATCGCATTGATCATAAGTAACTTGGAGACCTGTTTGGACTTCCGTAAAAACTTGTTTAAACAAGCAGTTGTCAAACGTAAGTAAGATTCGGACTGGACTACCTCGAACCAGTTCGATTTGACTGGAAAGATTCGGAATCGGACTGAACCCGATTTTTTTTTGTCCCGTTTCATCACTAACGGGTAGTACTGCTAGTATACCACTATACAAGTAATGTACGTTTACATGTATATATACATTACTTGTATATGTACAGAATATAGAAGTGAGGCATCTCCCAGACTGACTGATGCAGATAGAATGATGTCAGTAGACGTTTATCTGCAACACAATCCCTCAATCTAGTAAATCAACTGCCCGACCAACATACAGGTGCGGTGATGATGAAAGACAGATAATTAGGGGGAAGGATTAGTGGTGTTTTACACACTCATCCAATTACACAGTAATGATGAATGTTAGATAATAAATGGGGGCATTAGAGAGTGATTTAATTACATCCACAAACCTTTATTCGGTCTATAATAATAACAGTTGGCACTGCAAGTGGTGCCACTGCTTTTGTCACAGGCTGTGACTGACAGCTATTGCATTGCGGCAGCTGATTGAATGTTGTGACCTATATTGCTGCCACAAAAGTTATAAAACCTAAAAATACTTGCCTGGTTTTTGGTAACTAGAAGCTCGCATACTGCCAGACCAAAGCTACGACCCTACACGGCTTTGTTCCAGACCAGTCACCAGTGTTGGATGGGGTTACAAATAGCAGCATCAAATCTCATTGATTGATCACTGCTTTTATCATAACGATTGAGCTTTCATTGAAGCCAGTTGAACTCTCTGGCTCAGTTGGCTTTTAGCCAAGATCATCCCTTATAAGGTAAAGCCTTTAGCTGCCGTGTAGATTCGCTGGCCTCATGCCAATATTTGTCCTTATAAAGCAGGCTAGTGTGGTTGATGAGTAGTAGATCTAAATATATCCATCCATTCCCAATAGCGACCTCTAACTACAGAAAGCTAACAATGGGGCTAGTATAAAACCTGATTGGCAGCTCATAATGGTGAGTATGCAGCAAGGGGTAGGTAGGGATACTGTAACATTGTCTGAGCCGTAGTCTGATGAGCTGGGCGTACCAAGTGGACAGGTATGATTGAACTTAGCACAAAGTGAGTGCCTTATAAATGAAGAAGGTTGATCAGGTAATGTGATTTGGTAGTTTATTATAAATAACAGTCAGTAGTAGCGATATTATTTGCCCATGATGATGATGAAAATAATGTAAATATCTACAACAATTATGATGTAGTTTTGTGTGTGAATTCACAAGCAATGTCAGGAATTTTTCCCAATCAACTCTCTTTTGCACAGACAGTGTAATAATTCATATGGAAAAAACAGCTATCCAGGTTTAATCTCGGATATGAAAGCCTCGCAAAACCTGCCAGTCGAAGGATAATAATACGGAAAAGGAACAGATTTCTAACGAACAAGGTTGTAAGTTTGTTTGGCTTGCTTCTTTTGGGATATTGGCGTCTTCTAAAAAATAGTATAAAGTAGGCAGCACCGAGGAATTCAGAAGGAGAGGTGCCAAGATTCGGGTAGATTACTGACTCCAAAGATGATGCACAAACTACCAAAGCTCAATTGAAATAGTTTTCCTGTACTTACTGAAATACTATGTCATGTGCAGAGACTGAGTCATCTGAATGAAGGACTCCAAACCATCAGCAACAGAAGTAAGCCATGGAAGGATTGTAGATTCTGTATCATCTAAAGACTGAATAAAAAGCGATGTAATGTTACTTTTTTCTTTGCCTTGAGATGCCTCCAACCATGTTTACCAGTAAAATACCCCATAATGCAATGCATGACCTGGCAGTGGGATACAAATAGTTTGTTTTACAGCTCGGACAATTCGTTTATTTACATATACAGTCAATCACGAAGCATCAGGTTAATCTATTATTGTAGCAATAACATCCAGGATGTATGTATGCCAAAACCATAGGTAGCGGCATTGCAGTTCACCTCATACCTCAGGTAAGGGCAAAATATAAAGATATCACATGACTATCACTATGGTTACTTGGAATGGTGCTCCCATTGTTGGCAATTCTCATTATTGTTCCATTATTACTGCAGACGCATAAATTATAGATAATTATCATTACCAGTGCAAACAATCAGTCCCATAGCTGTTCGCGATTTCCAGGCCAACTATTCACTTGCTTGTTGTTTTGCTCAGTGGTTGGTTTAGCATCGTCAATTTTAATTCACGTTGTTTGAAAATGCTGTCTCAAAAAGTGCTGGTTGAAAATGAGCATAATTGTAACTGCCACTTTGGGCTAGAGACGAAATTGTAGCTAATTCAACGCTTGTTTCTCACAATGAAGTATTACCTGCGCTTCCTGTTATAAATACATCACAACCTTTTACAGGTATAATACATTTATTATAATTTTATTTAACCGCAACCAAGGAGTCAGCGCTGTTAATTATTATTTCAAGTAAATAGTTTAGCTACACACTTTTTCAAATAATGAACAACCTTTTTATTTATTGTTGGTTTCAATGTTACATTATTGTTTCTTGCAATGTCACAAATAACTAGTAAATGCTTGCAACCATTTTTTGGAAAGTAAATATTTTTTAGCAAAAATGAAACGAAATACATCATTTTAGAAAACAGATCTTTTCAAGCTAATTATTTTAATTTTCTAACAGCCATTTTCTAACTGCACCTGTTCTGTTCGATAGTGTGCTCTTAGTGAACACGCCTTAATATACTTTGAGTATGGTTGATTTACAGAAAATAAATGATATACCTGATGCTACCTGTGTAATTAGGTTATGTTCTTTTGCAACTACAACAACTGGGACATCGCTCTTCGAAACGTGGACCAACTGTATGTTGATAAAGGTGAAGGTGAAAAGACTGTAAGACAAGTCCTGGACTATATGAGGAACTGTTGCTAAGTCAAAAATAAATACTGATTTTAGTAGCAGCAACCACATACATAAAAAACAATTTGAGCCGGACCTATGCAAAGCCTTGCTACTTGTTAACTGAGTAGACAATGTTATCGTTGCTCTTCATTCACTTAGCTAATATCGTCATACAATAATAGCCATCTTGCAATGGAACAGCTCTTTCTACATGAGCTTGTAGCCAGCCAACCCATACTCCTAGTAAGATTGGTGGACACACGAAGCATGAGCGCTGCTGATTAAAAACTCTCGAGGTCAATTTTTCTTCGCTCGGAACACTTTACAAGTTGGTCGATTTATATATTTGAATTAGATATTTTAATTTATTGGTTTGGAATATGATTTTTATAGTATTAATTGTAACACATTTATTATATCATGTTCGTATTACATTCTTGTTACATATTTTTTATCGTTGGAGTTTCCCCAAAAGATATGAAAGGCATAAAACAAAGAACTTCCGTCACCTTCTATATAAGTTAAGGCAAATACATCTAGATACAAAATACAAAACCATAAAAAGTGGATAACAATCATTGTAGACAAACAATCACACAATCAGATAGATCCCAGCAACAAAAGTTATCTGGCATTCTTGAAGATTCTTGATGAAAGTCTCAAGGTTTGTACATGTATATGCTGCAGTGAAAAGTATAACCAAGAAGTTAGTCCCAACAAAGTACAAGAAGAGACAACTTCGGTTTATCGAAGGCCCGTCAGTTACATAACAATAGAGTTGTCTTCTCCTAGCAAATGTGAGGCGTGAATGGAGGAGCGAGCTTAAAATTGTGACAAACCAGTCGTAAGCCAACTTGTTCGTCAAGAATTGCGATGCTCAAACCGCCGCACCTATCCAAAAACAACGCAACCTGTTAAAGCTAAGCTATGAAAGGCCGTAATAAATAAGTTGACAGCTAGGCTAGTGGACCTGCATGTGGATTCGCACGGGATTGAGCAATGATGTTGAAGGATTGTAATAATTATAATGATACTACTGTAACTACCCTTACACAGTTTTATTAAAAATTTTAGCATGAGTTTACTCTATATGTGCTTTTTATTTAATCTATCTATGTTCGGATCCTCAGACCAGAATAACTGTGCATGGTGAGTATAATAATATTATATTATTATTAATTATTATATAATAATAATAAAATATAATTAGTAGTATTTATTATTATTATTATAGTTACTATTATTATTTATTATTGTAAGAAAATAAGAATAATATATTATTATATATACATTATATGCTGCATGTAATAGTATGTATAAGCATCATGCTTAGCATGTATGTTGTATGTAGTTGTTAGTTACAACTGTAGTCTAAGTAGTAGTTTGTATGTATATATTATTATTATATATAATATACATACATCCGATCTCATGAATTGACATAATAATAATAATAGTAATAGTAATAATAATGAATGATATATATTTATATACTACTACTACTACTACTTGCTATTATTATTGTTAATGTATATACTATCTATCTATATATGTCAATTCATGTGATTTTCTTCTTATAGTATAGTTAATAATTATTATTATTGTTATTATTATAATTTATTATTAAAAAAATTAATTGATAAATAAATTGCATTTTCGTAACACTACTACTTACTAACTAATTATTATTAATTAATTTTATTATTATTTATTATGGTAGGCTAATAGTAGTGTTAATAATAGTTAGCAATTATTATTATTAGTACAGTTGTATTATTATTATATTAACTATATTATTATTGTTTGTAGCTGTACTGTTGTTATTAGTATTGGGACACACTGCCTACAAGCGATAAACAAACTTGAGAAGATAAGAGTAATGATGATCATGATGATGATGGTTCGAGTTGCACTTGTGTTTGTGAAAGAATTACAGTGGTAGTAAAGTAAGCCTAGTAGTGGCAGTAGCTAGTTGTATTAGAATTAGTGGTTGTTTTTTTTACCAAGCTACCACTGCTAACTAAACTTACAATTGATTATTATTAGTATATTAATTATTATTGTTGCTCCAAATTTATTTATGATAAATTACTGAATGAAAATCAGTGTCAGTGACTGCCATGAGACTGAGTTAATAGTAATAACAGCTAACAATAATTATAAGTAACAGTAAAAAAAATAGTACTTCTGCGATAGACTATAATACGAGTACAGTAAGAGGCATGGGAAAGCAGCTGTGGAGCAGTGATTCCGAAAATTAAAAGCGAAAAATATTCTTACTAGCCAAAGTGCCGACAACACCTCAGACACAAGCAAAATATTCTGAACATACATTAAACATTGGAGCTCATACTACAGTGGAATTGGCACACTGAGATTCAACTTTCAGCTAATTACAAACCCCAGAGAAAATCAGAAGCTCGAAACTAACAGTTCAGGTCATTGCTCACCCTTGCTACTACAATACTAGCAGAATCGGCTACTATCAGTGACATCCCAGGCAGGATGCCACTCACTAAAATTGACAAGAATTGAGTGCTTGCTCAATTAAAAAAGCTCAACCCCCACAAAGTGACATGGCCAAGCCCTCGCCTGATGAAACATACTGCTAACACCACCTATCCGCTGCTGACTATGTTGATCCAGAAATCACTCGACTCATCATTACTGTCAGTTTAAAAGAGGGACAGAGTTTGCTCTGTCTATAAAAATTGACTAGCTCAACCCTGCCAACTATCACTTAACCAGCCTGACTGGCAAGCTCTAAAAGACTCGAACACATTGTCACCTTGCAGCTGATGAGATACCTGGAAGGCTGCGGTATACTAAACAACAGATAACATGGCTTCCGGAGCAAGAGCAGTTGCGAGACTCAACTTGTAGAACTCCACAGAGACATCCCAGCACTTGAATGATAGAAAGGTGGATGCCTGTGTACTTGACTTCTCCAAAATATTTGACTAAGTCGATCACTCAAAGTTCATCACCAAGCTGTCCAATACCAGTGTTTGCACACAGGTGACCAGCTGGTTAAAGAATTCCTTGCTGGAAGATCACAGGTAATTGTAGATGGCTGCCCTCATCTCCTTTTGATGTTACTTCTGGAGTGCCACAGGTAGCTGTGATACGCCCCATACATACTCTTTCTGATCTACATCAACGAATTACCTGGTAGTGTAAAATCACGTGTCCACCTCTTTGCGGATGACACGATCATTTACTCCTCCCCAGATAAAGGCAATCAGCTACAACAAGATCTGTAAGCCCTGGAATAGTGAGAGCTCGGATGGGACATGACATTCAACCCAGACAAATGTGAACACATTAAATTTACGCGGAAACAAAAAGCAATTGATTTGCACATTTCCTTTATAATCTCCAAATGCACAAAGTAATGCGCATCAAATGCTTTGGGATCAAACTTGAAAGCCAACTAAGCCAACTGAACATAAATGCATTATACATCAGCAGAAGATCATCCAGCAGGCTTGGCTTCGTCAGCAGACTATTCCATCATCCTTGCCCCAGCTCGTAGAAAAAGCCTACAAGCGACTAGTTCAACCTGCTGTAGAATACGCCAGTGTTATGTAGGACAGTAGTCTTACCAGTACCCAAAGCAAGGAACTGGAGAGTATTTAGTGACAAACCACCAGATGTGTAAACAACCTCAAAAAGACAGACGGGACAACATGTAAGAGTGCTCTCATAAAGACCATGCACTGGTCCCAGCCGAGTGATCACAGGGAACACAGGCGTCTTGGTTACTTCAGAGCCATGCACTTCAGTGAGGTTGCAACCAAGATCTCAAGCTAATTCACATCTATTACTTCCACCACAGGCTGCACCAGGAGGCACCGGATGCTATACCAACATGGTATCTCATATGGGCAGCTTCTTCATTAACCTTTCGCTTCTCAGTCTCGATCACTGCTTGTGATGGAGTTATGTGCCCAAATTTTCAATCACGGCCATTGCTCGTTGCCAAAATTGTCCGGTTATCGGAAAGGATTGCACGTTGTTTATGGACTGATTTTAATAATTTTTATACCATCGTGTGGAACAAAGTCTTGTCTATTTTTTGGTTTTTGTTTGAAGACTATTACATTGTAAACGGAAACAGTCTCAAATCTCCTTGACCCTCCCACTTTCTGTACTCATTCTCGGTAAATTTTTTATAAACAGGTGCAGTTTTTTTCTGATGAAGAGCTAGCACACTGATTTTTACTTCTGATGTAATTAGTTTATAATTATTTTAGCTTGTTTGAGCCTCCTGATCGCGGAATCGAAGGTTAGTAAGCTATAAATTAGTTATTTATAAGCGGCGACGATAATAAATAATGACTATTTTTTTTAAGATTGTTGTAAAATTATTGATTAGTATTATTCTTTATATCAAAACGTAGCTCTGAATGCTCCTAGTTCATGTGTGTAAAAATTAGGGCTTTATCTTTGCAAATAACAGAATTAATTTGTAATCTGTACAGTCAGTGTTAGATTATTCTTTCAGTGCTCTGACTCCTGTTTTAGATATTTTGCTTCAAATTTTTAGTTTTATCCGAATTTTGTTCTCTTTCCAGCTGTGCTATCGGTTTTCTGTTTAGTTTGATACTTTCACTTTTGCTAGTTGATATGTCAGGGTCACTACTAAAAAAGGTCTCTGAACTAAAAAAATAATAAATTTGGGTTAAACGAGTGGAATCGAAAGATTATTTACTTTCCTCCGAGAAGAGAGAATGCTGATTCATATGAACATAAATTTATTATTGTATCATGTATAGATGAGTTTTAATAAAAGTTTGAAAAAGTGGATTTTTTTAAAAAGCGGTTCAATAATTGAGTTCAATAATTTGCGCAACGAATGAAAACCAAAGAGTAAAGTGCGCCAAACTGTAAAGCCAACTCCCTCCAAACAGTTCGCTCCTCTGGGGCCCCACTGTGGCAGGTGAGGGTTTGTGCCTCATTGTGGTTGTCCCCAGTTGTTTATCCAGAAACAGTAAATGGATCTACGAGACTTCCACATCTCTATATCCTTCGCTAGAAGTTGGACATCACTCGTCAATTAAATAGTAATGATAAATAGTCATAATTAGTAATAGCTTCAACAACAATAATTAGTTGAATAAATATTTTATTGCTTATTGTTGTTATTGTTGATATTAATTATTATTAGCATTTAATTTGAAAAAAACTAATATCGAAGTCATGTACACATTGGACCACACTTTTAACCTTGGTGACAGAATTGCATATGGGTGTCAACATATATAACCATTTTCACTGGTATCCCCATATATACTTGGTGACCTGTAAAGCTTCATAGAAATTGGGGATCCATTTTGCTCCTAAGAAGGTGAGACTTGTCGCATACTTTTCATTTTGCCTGCCAGTCATGAATTATGCTTACGAGTCCAGGGACTTCCGCTTGAAGAAGTATGTGAAACTGTTAGAAAAAGTGCAGAGACTGGTAGTCCGATTTATCTGTGGCCTAAAGGGAATCATCGTTGTAACCAAGGCTATGGAGGCCCTTGGCCTGCCCTCATTGGAAGAGAGATGAAGGGATATCCCTCGTAAACTATTCAATCAAGTTTTCAGTGACGAACATTGTTAAAGATTAATTGTTGGTATCAAACTAATCTATAGCAATTTATTATCAAGTATGACTCAACTTGAATGTACTTAAAAAGAAACATACGTATCACATGTCAAACAAACTTAAGAATGGAAATCCCTGATCAAGCATGCTCAAATGTTTAAAAATAGCTATTAAATTTTCAGCAATATATGTGAGCAAGCTATATATAAAAACTATTACGTCTATTCTGTGGGATACAAAACACAGCCAAAGATAAATTCAGGCAGTACAAGAGTTTGTAATTAACATGAGAATCAGTATAATTTATATAAAAACTCTAGACAACACAAACAAAACAAATTATTCTAGTTTCTAGAGTTACGAGTATGAATATTTATTGCACACAGGCATATGTTGAGTTAGTTGTCACTGGCGTGGGACACAATAGCATATGACATGGTCGTCAAATTCAGATGAAAGCTTCAATTTACGCGGTGTCGTGGATGGGATAAGGGATACATCTGATCTAGGGAAGAGGTCACAGATATTCTATTTGAGACTGCTTGCACTTGAAAAGTTCTAACAGGAGCAGGGTATAGATTATCAGCCAAAGGATTTCTATCGGCAACAAATATATCGGCAGAATTGCCAGGTGAAGGCATAAGGTTGATGATGCTTGAGTTTGAGTTACCAGAGATGGGTGAGCAAGCAAGCAATTGATGCTGTTTGTTTTTTGTCAGAGTCATCACATGTGCAGATATCTTTTTGGTTACGTCTGACCTTACAGAATTGTAATTTAATTTCATGGCTTCTGTCTTCTACTGAACCTACAAATCTATCAGGTTTTCACTCTGTTTGATATTTTGAAGTAAACTGATTGACCACAATGAAGTGGTACTTTTTCTTGGCCTGCATGTGTATCATGATAGTGTTTTTTTAGAACGCTTTACAAATGCTAATTTGCTCATAACCGATCAAGATCAAACGCAGTAACTCAATACTTATCTGTAGAGAATGGCATTGCATCTCTCAGTAGTTTACCCTGAATGAGCTCAGCAGGTGATTGTAAATCATCAGCAACTGATACTTTCCTATCCTAAATACGCCAATACTTTTAAGCCAATCGAAACCTTCATTCGTACATTTAGACAGCATATTTTTTATTGTGGCTAGTGTCCCCTCAGGTTAGCCATTACCTGATGGATGCAATAAAGAACTGGTCTGATGGCAAATATGAAATTCAAATGCAATTTTTCCGAATTCAGCACAAGAGAACTGTAGGCCATTATCAGACACTATTACATCACTTGATCCGAAATCTCAATTATCTCTCTCAGACATTAAATGTCACTGCTGCTACTAATACTCTCAGCGATGGACCACCTTGTCTGGTAATTAATCAATAAAAGATTGTCCTCAACAGTCAAGTAATACAATTCCACCTGACAATTTCGAATGGTGTGCCAGGTACAAGAAAACAAATCCATACAAGGTTTCAAACCTGGCCAAAACACAGACAGATTGCATCGATTTCTTTAAGGTTTGCGACTCACCTTGATGGGCTTCATGAAGTTAATTCACAACTTCACTGCGAAATGCAATCGGAATTACCGATCTGTCACCAGAGAACAATACACCATTTACTTCACTAAAGCTACTATACAAATTCCAGGAAGGCAATGCATGACTGTCACATGATTTTTTATGATTTGGTAAACCATTTCTTACATACTCAAGAACAGCTTGCAGCTCCTCGTCATCTAATGTAGCATTTTAATTTTCACCATGACATCATTGCTATAAACGACCACTGAACACATTGATCTGAGCGGATAAATATCATGTCATATTAATTTGCGTCTTCAGGACATAATCTGAATAATGTATTGGCCAACACCATCATTTGGCCAGGCTTATACTCCAACTCAATTAAATACACCAACAGCTTTATTTGCATTGCAGCTAACCGAGAAGACGGATAATTCACATCTTTGCTCGTCAACCCTACAAAAGAGAGATGATCAGGCGCAACCACCACATGTTTCTGCCCTATGCAATAATACTTGAACCTATCACACACAAAAAACTACAGCTAACAGCTCGTTTTAAATCGGGCTTTACCTGGATTGAAAATCAGTCAATGATTTTGCCACAAACTCCAATAGTCTATCATCTTCAAGGACTGTTGTACCAATACTATGAGAACAGGCATCAGCGTTTTGCCTGTCATCACCACCGAAAACATATGACATCACATGGCTGGCATAAGGGCTATCATTATACCCCAGCTTTATTGACCACAGTTATTTTCTTAGCTGTGTGTCAATAAAGCAGCATAATTCGCTGAGATTTGACAATACCACAACTACCTTCTACCTACCTCAAAGTTACACATTCTCTGAAAAATTATGAAGCATTAGCAGATCTGGGGCAAAATATGATTGGTGATTAAAAATCAGCAATCATAAGCTTCGATTTGGTATAAAAAAGCTGACACCTGTCAGATGCCCTTTAATATCACCCGTAGTATCTGTTACCTATCAATATAGTTACAAGTACTAGGCTAATAGGCACTCCTTCAGCCACAAAACAGAAACTAGTCTAAGCTGCCAACAAGCCGCACTCCTGAGGACAACTGAATCCACTTATTGTTTACTATCATGTAATAATGATAATAATAAACGATCAATGTTAGTTTGTAGTAGTGATAGTTATTAATTAATTGTTGTTACTACAGGGCACCACACCCAAAAGTAATTGTAGACGAAGAGAATTCGAGTCACCAGACATTTGTCTAAATTACGTGCAGCGCCATGTTAAAGATTAATTGTTAGTATCGATCCAGTCTATAGCATTTTTCATCAAGTACAATTCAACTTGAGTGTACATAAAAATTAGCATAAGTATCACATGTCAAACAAAAGTTAGAACGAAAATCTCCATAGAGCATACTCGAATGCTCAAAAATAGCTATTCTATTTTCAACATTATGTGTGAACATTACAAACATTACTCGTTTTTTATGCTAAACTTTGAAAATTGCGTGATATCCTCTCAGGTCAGACAAATATGCTAAACTTTGAAAATTTTGTGATATCCTCCCAGATCAGCCAAATTGCAAGATGTGGTAAGGTCAGTGCCTCCAGTACTGTCCTCCAAGAAAGTTACTCAGTTATAGTCCCAGAGAAATGAGAGATCAATGCAAAAAATATACCATGGAAACTAGTGGTTGAATTTTCTTCTTTTCGATTTGCTCATTTTTTTTCTAAGTTTCCTAACAACGTTGACATTTCACTCTTCCCCTTACCAAGAGGTCTAAGAGATGTAATATTGTGGTGGAATTTTGTGACTACTACCACTGCGCAAGGTCCCCCTGACAACTGTTGAGTGTCAGGCAAGCCTAAATAGAGCCTGGCACAGCCAGAACATAAACAAGTCAGCCGGTAGAAACCCTATCGGCCCTGCAGCATTCACTGCCTGCCCTGCAGCATTCACTGCCTGCCCTGCAGAGGTACCACCGGCCCTGCAGCACACCCTGCCGGCCCTGCAGCATGTACTACCGGCCCTGCAGTGCCATTACCATACCTATACCGGGTCGGTGAGCAAAGAACTACTATAGCCTGAGAACCGAAATTAATACCAAAGGTGCAGGAGCCCGACTTTGCAACATAGCTGTCCTCAAACAAGACCAAAGCCAAGGACCACAAGCCATAAGGACCAAGAACCAGAGCTACTCATTGCACCACCATGAGTAAGCAAGATTGACTGAGAAGCTCCGCCCCCTACTTCTGGGCGCCTGGCACATTTAACTCTATATTAACCAATGACTGTATTGTATATTTATATCTCATGATCTGATTAGTGTAAACACTTCCTGCCACTACTGATTTGTTGCCCCTTGTTTGGGCATATGTTTTAATCATGTTCTGCCTATAAAAGGCAGAACACTTCACTAGACTCTTTGTATTGTATTGGGATTCTACCTGTGCTTAAGCCAAGTAGCATGATACATTTACCCTTATTATACATTGCTGGTTACGCTGTGTAATAAAGTATGGTTTACTCAACAAGTCATTGAGTTGTACGTTTGAGCCGTGGGCTCCGGGAACAGTTGTGGAGTCGGTATACTCCTCTGTTGGAAGTTTACCTCTGGAGTGAGGCGTTGTTGGTGGACGTTTGGTCGGCCCCCCAAAATCCACTACAATATAATTCAACACATAGCATTCAGCAGTTGGAATTATACTATGATAATCATTATGATTAAAAATGAATATAGTTTATGATTACCAATATTTACTGCTATTGATTGATTATCGTCAGTATAAATGTGATAATGGTATTATTATATATTTGTACTCATAAATTATATCTAATAAATAATCATAATAAGGACAATTGCTAATTGTTGTGGTATAATAATGATTGTTAGGAATGACATTATTGAGTTCATGTTCGCATCAATCATTCATTATTCTTCTTTATTGGTTAATAATCATAATATGTCATTTATATCACAACGATTGCATAATCTCATCGTTATTATAATTTTTTTTTCACATATGTACATTAGTGAATGGAAAAAATTAAATTATTATGAAATGGATTTGAAAACTACATCACACCCTTTATTTCCGATATTTCGGCAACTAACGTTGCCCATTCCTACTATAATGCTTATATTTACAATGTCTTAAACTTGAAAAATGCAGCACACATCACTTCATGATTGATTGTTCAATTAAAACAGTTATGAAAAAAATGTTGGTTGTACTAAAGAGTATTAAAAGAATAACATAGATATTAAGATTATAATCCAGTTCAAGATGATGATTTGCATGTGCGCGGTACTCATCGGGCAGCTGGGTACTCAGCAGACATGGCAGAATCGATTCTGGTAATTTTACTAGTACCAGAAGAGACAACAGCACTAGCCACTTGCAGCTTCTTTGCTAAGGACATATGCTATTGAACCACTTGGTCATTGGCAAACCAATTTTGACCCTTGAAGACCAACAACCTTGTGTTTTAGTGAATTGATATTAATATATATCTTCTGTTGGTTTTCAGGCTTTACTGCAATCAAATCTTCTTTCTGTGTCACCCTCCTTCTTAGTACCTCAGTCAGCAATATTTTTCGTGCTTTATTGATGCCGATCGTCACAATCCTGAACTTTAACAACCGTGTTCGAAACGTCATCCAATAATATTGGCAAGATTTAAAGCGTTCTGCGATAAATAAAAACTAACCATTTTTGATGAAACTTTGTGAATAACATACCACGTTATGAAAATTTATGTTCAAACACTTTTATCACAACGAAATTTTTTTGAAAAGACCATTTTGATAGTAATAAATTATTATTATTAAATTGCATGAATAATAACAATTTCCCTGCTCGAATCTGTGCTAAAGGCATAAACATGATGCTTTGCCGTTTTCAACCATAATTTGTTCATAAACTTTCTTTAAAAAAGTTTTCTCCAAAGAAAAGTTATTTGGAATCTAATGAACTTCATTGCTGGCTGCTAAGGATTTTGGTGCAAGATAAAAATAAATTTGTAAAAGTTCAGAATAGCTTTAGGTGAAAGGTTGGTGATAATTCAGAAAAATAAAACCAATTCTAAATGCAAGATGTTACTCTTCTCACACTAAACAAGAAAATTATGTCGAGACAACTACCGCATTTATTGAAGTACTGGGCATGATGACATGTTATTGAGCCATTGTGTTAAAGTTTTACATATTAACATCAACAAATTTTATTTAATTTCTAAAAAAAAGTGCAAAAAAAGAGTGGCCATAACTCAGGAACCACAATTCTGATTTACGAAGTTTGTTTGCAGCTGCTATCACGTTGGTATAATCCATCAGATAGACATCCATTTTTCCCAACTCTCAAATGCTGAAGATATTGTTCAAGGCAAAAACTATAACTTAGGACATGTGTTAGCCAAATGTTCCCTATTAACAGTTTATGAAAGGAAAAAAGCATATGTAAGTCTGAAGTTATCGGAAATATTGTTTAGGTGGCTAGAAACATGAGTTCAGCAACATTTGATTTGAATGTATTGACGCAGTTTTTAGGAAAAGGTAAAAGTTGAAATAGCCTTTTTCTAACAATTAATCATGACAACCTGTCAATATTGCTCGGTGACTTATTAGTTAATGCTATGACCCACCAATTGCTGAACTTTTTTTTTTCAAAAGCAGATTTTCTTAAACAACCAATGAATAGCGATAGTTATTTCTAGTGTTACCTGTTCGCCTTGTTCGCTTTGACAAGGTAGTGATGTAGTGGCCTGTGGTTTGGTTTTCCTTGATTCTCATATGAATTTTTTTTCTATTTTTCTAGAGTATTCTTATTTTTACTTCTACATACAAATCCATGTCCAGTTTACAATTCTTTGTTATCACAAAAGCAGTAGAATTCAGTTCTCAGGTGGGTTAGGTCAATGTATTAGTTTCTTTGTTGTGTAGACAAATTGTCTACTAGCGAACCAAAAGACTTGTATTAGAAAAAAAGCAACTACATTGCCTTTACGAATTGACTTTTATGGTGATGCAAAACAATAAAATATGCCAGTTGACTGATCTTTTACCAACGTGGTGATTTTTAAATTACAATTTATAGGTAGTTTATTGAATGGAAATGGTAAAATAATTGATCAGCACAAATAGACTTTCATTGAGAGAGCAACCAAAGCAGTACCTACTGTACCTTAAATTTTAGCCCAGTACATTCTTTGTAGTATTTGGGTGATCTATTGCATTAAAGTGAAAATAACCTCTTATAAACAATTATTGGAGGTGTTTCTCTTTTTTATGAGCAAGAGCAAGCTGTTCAATGGGCACTTTATTATTTGATAACTTGGTCCTTTTTTGCAGGTTTGACAATTTACACATTTTAGTACAACTACACCAATCTTAAAAGTTTTACCTTCAACTCTCACTTATCTTTTCATTAGACCTAGCCACAAAAACTTTTGCATTTGAGATGCACATGAACATTCATTCAACCGTAGATTAGAGAACAAGTAGGATTAAATGCACCTACGCCCGAATTTTTACTTACTGTTGAGTCAACATCTTTGCCAAGGCCAAGCCACAGAGCAGGGCAATGGTTCTTTATTTGCTGTATATTATCATCACAGCAAAAGCCCACCAATTATCAATCATGGAACACTCCGGCCTTGAGGAATGTTCTCATGCTAATAATAGATGCCCTGAAATTAAGTTTGTCAACAACTTTTGGGTGTAGCTATCATTTGTTGAGGGTAGAGCAGCAATTGATAGCATTAGTCACTGAATGAAAAAATGTTTGAACTCACTTTGAAAACCTATTTTATGAAATAAGTTATACATGTGTAGTGAATAACAGCAAGACAATAATCCTTTTCAAATTATAAAATGTGTGTACCAGCAAGAAATTTTTGAACTCAATCCAAGAGAATATATAAAGAAAGGATAAATTCATATTTATGAAAAGGGGAGAGTTACACCCGTTCTTCTGTTAAAATCCAGTATGACAGGGAATGGGTGTAACTTGCCCGTTTTTATAAATATGGGTTTATCCTCTCTTTATATATTTGCATCGCGCTTCATTATCAGTGATACAATAGTAATAATAGTTTTTATAATCAATGTGCATTTTGTAGCTACAAATGAGAAAAGAAGTGCACAACTCATTCTCATGTGGCAACGATAACATTTGGAGTAATTATTAGTAAAAACCCAAGTAATCTTAGGGTTTCTATTAATTAAGACCCAAATAGACAATTTTTGAATTAAAGCATATCTTGTATTTTTCGTTCTCTGTGTTAATTATTAAAGACTGGTTTATTTGAAATGAGCAACAATCACTTGATAAATTCTCATCCAACTTCATGTAAAATAATATAATTTGAATATTATTAATTGATTCTTTCTCAATAATAGATGAAAGCGAAAGATAATAATTTATGTATATATAAGCGTGATAAACATGTCTCTGTGTATGCCTTTTTGTGTGTCTACCTGTATATGTATTTGTATGTTATTCCAGGCGAATAGTTGCCTAAATTGCTACACTGAGAGAAAAAACTGCTGTAAAAACATACCATCAAATTAATCCAATTTATTGCCCAGACTTTAACGTTGCCATATCTTCTTCAACTGGAGATATTTGCAGATTTGATTTTTGCTCAATAGTAATAATAATGTAGGAGGAAACAATCACATTTTGATAAGTTAACCTTCAAATGGGTATATACGCCTAAACTGCTATGCTGAGCGAAATAAAACTCCTCTAAAAAGAATCTTTTGGACCAAGTTGCTGGATAGCAGGGGATTAAATTTGCTATTTGTAGGTGGAGAGGAATCACAAACAATTACATTATGCCGATATGCAGTGGTTGGAATGTCAATCCTGCAATTTCAAGCTGGTTTATGACTAACCTTATTTCGTCCCAGTACGCTTGGATCGTAACATTGTTTTTGCAAGCTGATGAGATCATTAGTGTCTGCAAGGTGCCAGCACACAGAAAACGTGTCATATTTTAAATTGAACTGAAAGAGAGTGACTAAGGGAGAGATGGAGAGGGTAGAGCGGGATAGGGATGGAACAGTGTGGGGATACAACAAGATAAAAGGTGAGGGGTAGAGCAAGGTGGAGGGGGAGGAGGGAAAATAAAATAGAGCAGGCTGTCATACTATTTGAATATGACTAGTAATACTATTCCTTATAATATACATTGGTCTTACTACATGAAAAAAATAGTATCTTCACCATGGCCCAAGAAAACTAGTCAGTAGAAATGTGCCGTACATTAGCACAACCATTGTTTCAGTAATGCCGATGTGACAGCAACTGTAAAAGGTTAAATAATTCACTAAATCAAATACCGTGCATACTATGGTTCTGTATAACAGCCTTGTTTTGAAAATTAAAATAAAAAACACTCGAACCACTTGCTAAGCTGTGTGCAATCGGTTTTCGAAATGCAATTGGATGAGCAACCTAATGATTGGTAAATCTTCCTTCTCACATATAGTTTAAAATGAATTTCACTTCATCCCACTTGTTATTGGCATGCATTGATCTACAGTTACCCAAAATATCGTGTAATATTGAGCAATGAGCTAATGATGGTAACTGCAGTAATTATTGTTGTACTTCTGTGTTTATATGCAGCAAACTCTGTTGAACTCTCTTCTGCAGCTTGCAGTAGTTGTATAGTTCCCATTGGAAGCACCATTTACACAGCACATATCACAAGTTTCATTTTTTTTTAGTTGTTGTAGTTGTGTCAAATGATCAACAGTCACTATTGTTTTGTTTTTGCTGTCATTTGAAATACACACCATTAGTGGCTTTCCATATCATGATGTCGTAGCGCTACCCTATGGTGTCGTAGCTCAGTGCTTCTCAATAGCGATAAACCATCACGCTTTTCCATAAGCCAGCATTCCAGTAGGCCCAAAGGTCATGAACCCTAATTAGCGAGTCAACGGCGACTTTGAGCCAATGAGTCAATGAGTGAAACTGTATCGAGAAGAATTTTTTTAACCAACAATTGGTTTTAATTACTTTTCTCATGTTTGTTTCATTTAATATTTCATACTCCACGGATAAAATTTTGAAGCAGCAGTTCTTGGCCAATGTATACTCTTATATTAAATTTAAAATAATTATTCACTTTTAATGTTATTTAACTACGGCCAATTGATCATTTATTATTATTACTTAAATTATATTATTATCAAATTCGAAAATAGAGAAAAAAAGATGAATAATATGAAATGAAAGCGCATACATATATTTGTGAACGCTTAATCTGCATCATTTTTTTATTAATATAAATGGTCTTGGAAGGCAACTGTCTCATATCACTAAAATTTCTGTCCAAATTATTAATTATTTTGACTGCAGTGATGCTGGATATTCAATACACGCATGTGCAAACCAGTAGTGCTACGGCATTCCCTTTTACCATAACGCTTCAGTGGTCAGGTGCTATCATAAGTCGCTACTTAGTAGCGACTTTCAATAGCACCACATCATCACGCCAGCAGTAGCGATATATCCATTTCCAAGGGGGGAAAACTCGTGGCGCTACGACATAGCGCTACAGAGTCGTGACAGGGAAAGCCACTACATTATACATGTACGACACACTTCACTTCTACTCGCATAATGTCTGTAGAGAAATGATAGTGTTTGTGTGACACAACTGTTTTGCTGAGCTTGGTTCGTACCAAATTGTTTGTTCGGTGATCTTGCATATTCTTGTCAAACATTTACCTCTCTGACTTGCAATGGAGAGTTCAAAGAAATTGGTTTTCTTTGTTGGATGAAATAATGCAGGCATTCAATGTTGTAGGATAAAGTGAATGCTAAAGGTAGAAAATCACCACGAGTTTCTCTTAGTCCATTACCTAAGGCCTATCAAGGTGAGCATTTCTCTGTAAATGACTTGCCAATTGCATGATTTAGTCAAATCGAATTGTTGAGAGAAAGCTTATGTTTTGTTTAAAAACATTGCTTACATCTCGCTACCCTTTCTGGTTCATTTCACTATCTTTTCACTGAAAATAAAAACTTAGCAGCTGATGCTAATAATAACTCCCAATATACAAATATTTTGTGTGAAAAAATGTGTTTCCATTTAGGGTTTTACTATTAGTCATTCGTTGTATAAGGAAAGCAGAAAATACAGTTTTAAAAACTGCTAAATTTTCTTAGAGGTAGTAAAACTTGTGAATGAAATGGTCTGGCTAGTGTAAATATTATGAGCTACCTTGATTACTATATGATGATTTTAAATCCTTGAATACTCGCTGCCTGTAAATATCAACAAAAAACTTTTACTCATAGCAACATTTGTGAAAGCCATTGAAATGCAATTAATACTTTGAAAATGCTAATAAATGATGATTTCTGTTTAGCTCTACATCGCAAGAACAAAGGTTATACAAAAGTTCTTCAGCTGGGTAATGTTGCACGAAAAGTAACTGAATCAGGATACGCTGGCCTAAAATTACCCGATATTCAATTGGTCCACAAAAAGTCTGTGAGAGGTATAATTACTGGCAGAATAATTCTTTGCTTCTTGGCACTTTCAGTTTAGTTAATCAATAACAATTATGATATACTTGTCTATTCCATTTCTATGTAGGATCACAATCACAAATAAGAGTGCAACCTAAAAGTCCACCGGTGGATGCAGGTGATCTAAAGCATGAGGTAGCAGCAAATGTTTTAACAGACATATCAGAGAAAATATTTACCAAAGACCAGCAGCCGTTGGTACATGCTGTTAGCCAAGTGGATGGGTCACCGCTTTCTGGTTGTTCAGAAGAAACTTTGCTGATATCTGGATTGTTGGTTTCCCAGAGTGAGAAAAGATTTCACTGTAACAAAAGGTCAGTGGGTGTAACTACCCTACACAATATAGAAGACGAGCCTTTGTGGAAAGAGAAGCCTTCAGTCGATATAACTATCTTGGGTAACATAGAAGACGAGCCTGTGCTGAAAGAGAAACCTTCAGTCGATACAACCAGCTCGAGTAACATAGAAGACGAGCCTGACCGGAAAGAGAAACCTTCAGTCGATATAAACAGCTTTGGGAACGTAAAAGACGAGCCTTTGTGGAAAGAAAAGCCTGCAGTCGAAACAGCCAGCTCTGGTAACATAGAAGACAAACTTGTGATGAAAGGGAAGCCTTCCGTCGATACAACCATGATAGAGAATTCCAAAGCGGCCACAGGTTGCCCCAAGGCTGTTTTAGAGTTGAAGAAGAAAGTTTCCTTTGACAAGGAAAAGTTTACATCTGCACTCACTAAAATCAAACAGACTCCAGCTGACAAAGAAAATCCCAAGTCTTCTCACCACAAGATATCAGCTAGTGGGAAAATTGTTTCATTCTTGAACAATGACAACCAAGATTTAATACCTCCCAGTTCAGCAAAACCTTTGGAGTTTGATGATCCGGTTACCACCTACGAGGAAGTAGTCACTGAAGAGGAACAGGAAGCTGATAGACAAAGTGAGTGTTTTCATTCTATTGCATATTCATTCAATGTTGTTTTTGAACCAGGTAATGTTGCTGTGAAGCCTTGGAACTCAACCCCAGTCAAGTATCAGCTGTTTTTTCATGATTGTGGAAAAATTTACACAGATTGCTCACGAACACTCGTTTTGTATCAAACATTTTGTATTTGGTATACTTGCCATTGAAAAATAATTGGCTATGATAATAGGAGCCGAGTTATATTTATTGAAACCCAGGGACAGAGCTTACTTAGAAACTTAACAAAACATGACCTTGTGGAGTTTTCTGGTAGATCTGATGAAAGATCACTTGACCCAAGCATGCAAAAAATACTGTGTGAAGAACAAATCAGTTTTACGGCTGTGGTTCATTATTACCAGCCAGCAGCTGCACTTGTGCATGTAATTGCTTAAATAAATCTCTTGCTGCAATAATTTTGCATTTTCAATAGTTAAAACAGATTACCTCAATAAATTGTCTTTTTAAAAAAAAACTGGCTGAAAAACAAAGAAAATTGGCTGAAAAACTGATTACTGATCTTTAATTTTCCTCTTGTTATTGTTATTAGCATTTTTCACGGCGTCATGGAAGAAATAAATCATAAGCAAACTACAAAAAAAGTGAAGCAGTCGACGGGCGCCAAAAATGTTTTACCGACAAATTTTTTGTTTTGTTCATATAAGCGACCACTTAAATTTTTGTTACTCAACTCTTGACTGACTGACACATTGATGGACTCTTGACTGACTGACACATTGATGGACTCTTGACTGACTGACACATTGATGGACTCTTGACTGACTGACACATTGATGGACTCTTGACTGACTGACACATTGATGGACTCTTGACTGACTGACACATCGATGGACTCTTGACTGACTGACACATTGATGGACTCTTGACTGACTGACACATATATGGACTCTTGACTGACTGACACATTGATGGACTCTTGACTGACTGACACATTGATGGACTCTTGACTGACTGACACATATATGGACTCTTGACTGACTGACACATTGATGGACTCTTGACTGACTGACACATATATGGACTCTTGACTGACTGACACATTGATGGACTCTTGACTGACTGACACATCGATGGACTCTTGACTGACTGACACATTGATGGACTCTTGACTGACTGACACATATATGGACTCTTGACTGACTGACACATTGATGGACTCTTGACTGACTGACACATTGATGGACTCTTGACTGACTGACACATTGATGGACTCTTGACTGACTGACACATTGATGGGCTCTTGACTGACTGACACATTGATGGACTCTTGACTGACTGACACATTGATGGACTCTTGACTGACTGACACATTGATGGACTCTTGACTGACTGACACATTGATGGACTCTTGACTGACTGACACATTGATGGACCCCATAGCCCACGTTGCTAATCAGCAGTTAGCGAACACAACCAAACCCAGTCGTGAACTGGTAATTCCTTATGGGCTTGAATGATTGGCCATTTGTCTCCGCAAAGCTGCGCTCTTACTTTTATAAACAACAACAATTGATGTAGCTCTGTTGGTGCATACAAAATAATTGTAATTTTTTTCAGATTTTCTGTTTATTTTTTTAGACAAGCGCAAACATCCTGAGAAGAATTTGAACTATGACACCGTCAAAAAATCTCGATGTCTGTCTGTCAGTTCAAGCAACAATCATCATTCTACCCAACTGTGTGACAAAGTGACTTTGTCGAACGAACACTTGCCATTAGCCAGCATAAAACAGCCTGTCAACAAACTGCAGGATTTAGAGTCAAAGCAAATTTTGTCGCCAAGAGTCGCTTCTACAAATAGAATTGACTTGAATAATAGAAGCTCATCAGCTAGCTCTGAAAGTGCTTCTGAAAAATCCAATGTGACTGCAAGAGACCAGGTTTTAAAACAGCCTATTACTTCATCATCTAAGATGCCATCATCTGAAAACAAAGGTGCTAAGCGTACAGCTCGTAAAACCATAAACAGAAACAAGTTTTCTCTGGAAGAGAGGAAACTGCTGGAGAAGTATAAAACGGAGGAGTTAAAAGATAGCCCAAAAAAAACTTTGAACTCGCTGACTTCAGTTGAACGCAACCAAATGATGATTATCGATTCATTGACTCGTCACCTAAAAGTTGATCTTTCACCACCAACCGATAAAAAGTTGGTTCCAACTGCATGCCATATTGTTAAAAATGTACCAAGGCCAACAGATCAATTGCTGGCATCAAACGGTTCAAAATCATCAACATTCCAAACTGTTGAGACTTCATTGGAATCTACAATGAAAACCTCGACTTGCGCTTTATCTGAACGCTCTTCTAAGCCTGTTGAAAACTCAGTCACAGGTGTTCCGTCCTCCACTGTTGTAGATTCCCAAAAACGACCACTAAAAGATGCTAGCTTTGTACCTGGCCACAAAGTTCCTAGAATTGATTCATCAAATGACGGTGTCAATGTACCTGCTGCCTTTGAATCCAAAAACCTTGACAATTTTTTAAAATCTGTGGGTTTTACCGGAATAGAATCTTGTGAAACCATTAAGCCGACAAGTCCTGTATCTTCTAAAAATACTCTGTGCTCTGCTAAAACCTTGAGTTCAAGCGCTTTGAACGTAAATGCCCACATGCCGTTACAAAAATGTACTGAGCCTCCTAACGATGGTGTAAAAGTTGCACAGAAGGAAACAGATTCAAACTGTACCACAGGTCTGTCCATACACCTAGAAGTGTTTATAAAATAACGCGGTCTGATTTTTTTATCATTTCTTTTGTATTAATCATATTTGTGCAAGCCATGAGTACCAATTCATTCATGAAAATTTGACACCGCGTAATATATGTTTTAGCTGTATCAAAAGAAAATGGGGTTCTATCACAAGAAACAGAGGTGAGTTTTATAAGCACGAACCTGTGTCATCTGTGTAAACAAGGGCATCACTTGGTGAAATGAATTATTGCTTATACTATATAGAATCCAGTTTACTGCTTCATTTTGTTGATAGCGCTTTTAGTAGCAATGCCGGTTAGTGCTTTTTGTTGCAATGCCAGTTGATCATGCATCTGTCAGCATGCAAAAGCTGGCTTTGACTAGATTTATTTTAGGAATGATGTTTCCTTATTCACATAGATAGACATGTATGAAGTTTCTTAAAGGTTTAGCTAGTGTTATAAATTCAGCAACAGCAGCATGCCTTTCATTGACCAAAATTTTATCAATTCTCGGAATAGTTGCGATTAAAATGGGATGAAATCATGTTGCACTTGAATCGGTGGTAATATACTATGGTATTTTATCACTAAGAAATTTATGCACCATTTTCAAAATTGTACATGAGATGTATTGTTGAAAAATATCACATGATATTATTATATTGAGCTAATCAGAATGTGTAAGTGAAAACAAGATTGTTACAGCTTTTTCACACTACTGATGATTGATAATACGCTTTTGCTTTTTATAATGGCAAAAAAGTTCTGAAAAGCAAGATTAATTTAGTTGGGTTCTATTGAATAGTTGAAAAACTAGTTACATCTTTCGGTTTTTTGTCACTCCAACTCTGTAGGAACTATGTCATGTCCATCCTGGACTACACATTTCAAATGTGGGGATTGGTGTAGAAGTAGCAAAACAACATAGTAAAAATCAAGATAAAAATATTCACTGTTTTTCTTATTCAAAGGTTGAGCATGCTAAAAACTCCAACAAGTAGTAGTAATTAAGGCAGTCAAATAAAGACGGCAGTGGTTTGCATTTGTATGTGAAGAGCTGGAGGCTCTTGAGGGAACTTTTTATATCTCTCACCTCTCATTGAAGCTTTCGGTAACATCAGCAACAATTTGTACTTTTTTTATAATCATCATTGCTCTCTTACTGGGTATATGAATGTTAAAATTTGAAACTCGATGCCTGACTTGAAGTTGATAGGGTTGTTCATTTAAACTATTTCAGAAGTATCATGTTTTAAGGAATATTTGTGGACTATAAAATTAAGTAGCCTAAGTTTTAGGCCAACATTTGAGGCAATATCTGTTTATATCTGTTTATATATTATTTTGCTGTCACTATGTTGTGTTATTGATTGGGAGTTGTATGTTCCTGCGTGATGGTGGTGGCCTTTGAATGGATTTCATTGGATGATTGGTTCAGTGGGCGGGGTTTTTTCTGCAAACCAGCAGAAAAAACCCCGCCCACTGAACCAATCATCCAATGAAATCCATTCACAGGCCACCACCATCACGCAGGAACATACAACTCCCAATCAATAACACAACATATTGACAGCAAAATAAACAGATATTGCCTCAAATGTTGGCCTAAAACTTAGGCTAAAAATTAAGTACTTGATAAATTTTAGTGGTGAAAAATCAGATAAAGTTTATTTTTGCTATTAACATAAGCCTTGACCTCAATGAAAAGTGCCAGCATATTAAATTACTGCGTGTCATATCTACCGAAGTGGGTTAGGGTTTATGGGAAAGGTATGGCATGGCCACATAATAGCTGGAAAGGAGGTGGTTATTGTTAAGTAAGCTGCCTGCCGATGGACACTTCCACAATTTTATTGATATTGTGCTGTTTAACGGATAAAACTTCCCTGGACGTCTCGTACACATTCCCATGTGGTTCCATTTTCATCAGATTGCAGCCGGCTGGCTGCAGTTTGATCGAAGTTGTAACGCTACCACTGTGAAAAATGGTTATCAAATGTGAACAGTACAGTAATTATTTTTCTTATTCTGGATTCACTCACCTCGGAGTCTTCACAGACCCCTTGAGCTACCCTTGATAGTAACATTGTTTCTTCTGAGTCAGGCTGTTGGCAGGGAGTTGATCCTTAATAGAATGCCAGATGGCATAATTAGGCTTTTGATAAATGAGAAATAATGGCTACTACCATTACCCTAGTCAGCCAATAAAGTCCGCTACCCAGGCCTACCTACCCAAATCTTACTTCTGCTCGGACACACTTCTAGCCAGTTGTTTGGAAAGACATAGGGAGGACACACTCATGGGTTGAAATCACAAGCCAATGTTTGCCATCGAAAGACCTATGATAGGATCGGCTGATATATCTGCACACCGGGGTGGGGGGGTTGATCGTAAGCCAAATAACATGTTGGTCACTGCCCTATGCTGAAGGTACATCGTTTACTTGTGATTGGCTAAAACAGCTGTACTAAGAAGTTCATCAAGTTTACCTATTTAAAACATGTTACCGCTAGACGAAAAGCTCTATCACGGATGGTAATTGGCTCAATAGAGATTGTACGACAATCAGTTCGCACCCGAAATAATTCGATGAAGTGCAGTGAATTTATTTTAGATTGCAGATGGAATAATCATTAATGATACTAGTACTAATAATAATAGTAGTAATAATAATGTTGTTACAATTGCATAACTGATTAATATTTTGATGATCGCTCTTTTGAAAAGAAGCAAACAACAATTAGATGTTTGTTTTTATTTATTTCAACACAAAAATATAATAATGGAAAAAGTTAGCCGCAGAGGAAATGTCGGGGCCCAAGGGGCAATAGCACTGCAGCTGGTCGAGACGCCAGGCCCATTATGTTGGCAGTGAGCAGTCGTCTTTACATCATGTTGAATAGATGACGCCTCAGAGCCTGCCTGAAGCGATTCTCCCCCTTAACAGATCGAATCGAACTCGGCAGCCCATTCCACAAAGAAGCACACCGGTAACTCACTGTGCGGTGCTTTCAACTCCTAAAATCTCTATTAAGGATTTCTCTTCCAAATAAAAATCTTTATTTTAATTAAATTGCTTTTTAATGAGCCTAAGTTTCGGCGAGTTTTTAATACAATATAATTAGTTCTATCTAGATTTAAAGTAAGTTTGTTTGAGTCGCACCATTTTTTCACAAGTTTTAATTCTTGATTTATTTTTTCCACATGTTTGTTAAGTCTTTACTCTCAAAAATAGATTAGTATCATCGACATACGGAATAAGGTCAAATCATTTTGTAACATTGGGTAGATCATTTATGTAAATTAAAAACAAAGTTGGGCCCAGGATGGAACTCTGTGGTACAACACACGTGATGTCACAGAATCTAGAAGCTGTCTCATTCACCATAGTAGTTGTATACGGTGTGAAAAATTAGGGATGAGATCATTGCTGATGTTTGAAAATTTCAGAAACTTGGCTTGTTTAATAGAACAAAATGATCGATTGTATCAAAAGCTTGAATGAATCTGGAAATATTCCAAAGACAGAATTCCCATTATTCATTGCCTCCGGTATTTTACCTGTAAACTTTATTGGAGCAAGAGATGTACTTTTGTTTTTTCTGAACCCATATTGTTGGTGATGAGTATGCTGCTTTTTCCAGGAAATCTACCAATTAATTGTTTATAATTTTTTCAAAAAAATTTTACTTAAAGTTGCTAAAATAGATATTGGTGTATAATTTGAACAGTCTGCCGTTGAGCCCTTTTTGTGTAATGGTTTTACTTTTGCTATTTTTAAAGAATCAGAAAGTTTACTGCAAGCGAAACATTTGTTTACAATATGGGCCAATGGTACAGCTAAGGTGTTTGCACTGGTTTTCAATAATTTAGCTGGCATGTCGTCAATTCCAGGAGCTTTCTGTAGATTAATGTTACACAAAAGTGCTGGAATAGCTACATTATCAATATCTGTAAAGCTGAAACTAAGCCTTGGTTTGTCTGCTGTAAGAATTTGGCTCTCTGTTTATGGTTGACTTCTAAATTTACTAGCTAAATTGGCTCCGATAGATGTAAAATAATGATTAAAACAGTCAGCTATTTCTTGCTTCTCCAATTTACGTTATTTAAATCGTTTATAATTTTTTTGCGCTAAAGTTTTTATAGTCGCGAGTTTTTCTTTTCTGGATGGCATAAAATAATTTTTATCACATTCGTAGCTAACAAAAGTTGGTAGATGATCAGCGGTAACAATTGTTCCTGACTTCTGAATTTTGTTATTATAGTTTATGTTAATATGGTCAAGTTTCAAGGCAAGAATCTTTTCTGTTAGGTATAGTTATGATGTTGTCAAAGTTAACAAGCAATAGTGTTAAGGTAATCAATGCTTATCGAGTCAGATTTCAGTGTATCAATATTTATGTCACCAAAGATAACATGACAGAGACCTACATTGTTAGGAGTATGTCGCCCAAGATCGCAGACAAAGGCACCGGTGTCTGTGGAGGGCCGCCGACAGATCACTGTAAGGCAGAGGTACGGTCCAAACACTCCAAAGATGCCACCCCTCAACTTCAGCATCAACGACTCTGTACCAGCAATAGCAACGCACCCACGCTTGAATGCCTCTGCACCACCACTGCAGCACCACTGCACCACCACTGTGCACACAGACCCCAACACCTCCTCTGGTTGTCCGTTGCTCACCTTCAAAATAATAACCATTCGAGAATAATTTTCAATCTCATCATCATACAAAAAAGTCTCGGTCAAACAAATTATATCAAAAGGTTTGGATACACTGACCAAAATTTTTTCAAGGTTTTCAAAATTTGAACGTAGACTTTGAATGTTAACATTCAGTATAGTGAGTAGAAAGTAGCTTACTCTCTCCAAAAAACTGTTTACTGAGTATTCATGACATATTGCTACAGGCATCAAAAACAGAAAAGGGTCCTATTTCAATTTACATAACTCATCTATGTTACGTATGTAAATGATATCAGCACTATCAGTCTTTCATAAGAAGATGCGTTGATGTTTGTTCCAAGAAAACTTATAATCATTTGTTGTTTTAAAAGCGCGAACCTTGTGAAAAAGTGCAGCTTGCCTTGGTGTCAATATTTTATTTACATAATTTTTTTTCATTTGATTTGAACCCCAAATCATCAGCAAAAACTTTTTGTATTTCTACGACTAGGGAAAAAATGTTTGGTGTTTGTTATTAAATGCGCCTTCGGCAACATAATTATCATTATGCGCGAAAATAATATTATTTCTTTGCCGGAATTGTAACAGGTATGAAACCCCGCTTTGCGCCGTGTGGTAGGCTAGTTCAATATTAGGTTGCCGATCTTACTTTATTGGTCTATTTTGTACTTAGTATAAATATTTCCTTTTCTGTTCAGTGAAAGGCTCTTTGCTGTTCTCGGAGTATTTTTTATTTGCCTTTATTACCTTCAGGTTGTAAGCAGCTCTGGTTAATAAAGTACAGTTTGGTGGAAATATCATGCAATATGTTTGCTCCGCTGGATAGCTGAGCATTTCAAGTTTACTACAAGCCTTCTGCATCACTTTTTTTCTTACATGACCGCCTGAAAAGATAAATCCAAAGGCATTAGGCAAAGACTTCGCATTTTTTGATTTGGGGGCTATTAATATTTTTCTTAGTTTCATGTTGCATGACAGTTTTTGACACGAGTGCTGACGGATGGAATGTTCTGGAATGTTCTGATCTGTTAAGCATGCTTACTTGGTACAACCCAATGAGTTCTCATAGAACTTCATTGCTCAAGTTCACCTGTGTCTAGAAGTTCAAGCAATAATTTTGAGGCCACTGTTCATGCGCTCATTGTTCATGCACTCATTGTTCATGCCATAGACCTAGTATTATTATCTCATAATAATACTAGGTCTATGGTTCATGCACTCATTGCCTGTGAACGTACGTAAACCTGCAATTTTGAAACGCTTTTTGATTTACTTTTGTTTCCTCAGGTCCAGAAAAGTCTGCCATCCCATGGTGATACAAAAGCAGTTTTGTCCTCTTCAAACACAGGGGCAAAAAGCGCTGAGCTTGGTGCAAAAGTGACTGAGGACGGAACTGAAAATGCAGAGGTGTTTCAATTAGATGCTACTGTGAAAGAAGAAACTGACAACACTATTTCCATCGTTAATGTGAGATCATTGGTGGATCCGTTACTAGAAGATAGCGATGTAGAAATAACGGACAAGTGTTATCTTCCTCACGCAAAGACCAAACGTGTTGGGTTTTATAAGTTCCCTAACGGATCTAAGATTGCCACGATATGCAAAGATGGCAAGTTGTTCTGTGCGGCTCATGAATTGGTGATTTGGTTAAAAATCAACATAGGATCTCTCACACAAGTAAAATGTTCCGAAAATGAGGCTACTCTGATTAGAATGGTTGGTCGAGGAAATTTGAAAGAGAATTTTGAGTTTAAGATTGTTCCATTAACCGAAATACTTGATATGATTTCTTCTCCATCTGATAGCTTGAACCACGAAAAAATCAAATCAGAGGAAGTTTCCTCTCCTCGATCGTGTGCTGAAGGAACCTCCAGTAGCGCAGAGAAAGTGACAGTTTGTAATACTGTAGCCTCTAAAACAATGGTGTCAAGTGAGGGTAACACATGCCAAACAGCACGACCCAAAACTAGTAACAATGATAAGAGTAAACAGGGTGGTGTAGTACAAGCGGTGACTTGTGAATCCTTGCCATCCTCGATCTCATCCATTTCTACCTCAGAATCAACGTCTAAACTATCAGTTATGCAAAGACTCTCTCCCCCAGCTGCCATATTAGTTACTCAGAATTCGTTTAGTCAAGTAATCCATCAGCCGCCCATTGTTACAGTCGCGGCCAAGATGGTTACTGAGAGTATAAGTCAATGCTCTGCAGAGGTCTCAACTCCAAATGTCCAGGCACCATCATTGCCGGATACCACATCTGCCTCCTCGCTCAATGCTAGCTGCACACCACCGAGCTTACCAAAGACAGCCACGGAAGCTTTAACAAAAAGTAAGGAGTCTACAACCCAATCGGCCAACGCTGGTCATGGTGCCAACCCAGTTTTAGATACCAAAAATTCTCACCCGCAGACCAAAGAAGATAATGTGGATTTGTTGCCATTAGTTGTGTTGTCGCCATCATCCGGTACTGTTTCTGCCGTGTCCATAACAAGTACAATGAATGCTGTTGAAGATACATCGAATACAAATCGTGAGCAAGGTGAGTCATTTGCCACGCGGAGCTGTCTTATCCACCGGGTTTGTCATTTTAAAAGCATTAGAGAAAGGGCAAATCTTTGATCTTCCCTTTTACGCAATTTTCTTTGGCTGTGATACGTTTATGCCTGGTTTCCATACATATACCAAGCGCTCGCACGAGGTCGCAGAAGCTTCTGCCACGATCTGCGATTTATGGAGACCGTGATTACGCGATGTGCCACGGTTCCCTACGAGGTTGCTGCGACGTCCCACGAAAGTTGTTTGCAAAGTACTTTTCTGCGACGCACCCGCGATCGGGAACAACTGGCGATCGCCAAGGATCTATGGAGACCATACATATGCGACCAAACATAGATTCTGAAGATTAGGCGACATCGTTTTGTGTCTTTTTCCTAAAAGATCAGGGTAAAGGTCAGGAAAGTTGACCATGGCTGAAGCAATTATGTAGTAGTAATATTATTATTATAAAAATAATAATTTTTTTTACTTCATTCATATAAAACCTATAGCTTCTAATAATAAGAAGCGCAACAATAGCAGTTTGTTCGTTGATATTAAGAATAAATAACGATTGAATAATTGTATTAAATATAATAATAATTAATATATAATAATAATAGCTACCAGTGAGTGATAAATAAAAAATAATTTTGGGAATTTTCATTAATTAAATAATAATAATGCTATTGAGTTGATCATTATTATTATGAATAATAATTATAATAATAATTTAACAACAACAGCCTTTTATAATAATTAATAATAATTTATTATTATTTATTACTTACTGCTTAAACTGCAGTAGCAATAAACTTGTGTTATTATTATGGTTGCCTCTTATCATAATAATTATTAACATAAAAGCTCTTTGCATGAATGATGAAAATAGCTAATTTTCACATATTAATAAAATAAATTAATAGGATGATAATAATAATTAAATCTACCATGTATTCACAACGGAATCGCAGCCGGGCGCCATCAAATGCAAAAGTATGGAAACCAGGGAATCGCAACTCCTCGTGAGTCGCCAGTGCTCGCGGGAGATGCTGCTATTACTTGGGAGATGTATGGAAACTAAGCTTAATTGTTCTGGTGACTAATTTGTACCTTCATCGATTGACCCTGGATATAACGCTTCCCATAAAAAAGAATCTTTAAGTAAGAATCGCTTTAAATTAAACAGAACAGTTTACCGACTGACGCCTGGCAAACCAAGCACTTGCCTTACACTAATTTTTCTGTTCTTGTACATTCCTGGTAGAAGTATCTAATGTCGTTTCTGCTTGCTATACAAACGTGAGCCCTCCAAACCAAAGACCTCTAACGAAAACATTAAACCACATGCGCTTCAAGTCAACGGTCCATGCAGATGATAGTTGTGCATTTCTGGTTATTTTCAGAACAATTCTTCATTGCAACATCCGCAAAAGTTTTTTTGTCAAATTGTACCATCTCCTTGTAGTCACTAAATAACTCCATAATATGCTATATCATGTGAGCAGTGGACACCTCTATGTATCATATTTTAACCAACAAAGTTGGAAATGTTTTTCCTTATTTGCTTGTAGTCACAGTACCACCCTTTCTCATAGTCATTCGCTCAATTTGTTTTACTAATAGTGCATTAGTGCAATTTAGGTTTAAAAAGGTGCGTACACACTAAAACGATTTGCAGGCCGAAATTGGCGCAGTTCTAAAACAGCTTAGTGTAAATGCAATAACGGCCAATTTTTCACTTTTGGCTGACTTTATTGGCATTTCAACACAGCTTATGATCACTGACAGTTATTTTAGCGGATTCTTTATAAAAATAAATGTCACCAAATTAGTGGAGGACTGTGCTTGTTGACAATGTACACAACAAACGCTGATGAATGAATATGAACACATCACTTTTTTTGAACAATGAATAAATAGTGATAAATATTATTATTTAAAATTTATCAATGAGATTCTCCTTTTGTAAATCACATATTATTTATTACTATTACTATTTTCACATTAATTATTATTTAATGAAATAGATTTAATCACATGAAATGAACATTTCATGCAGCTAATTAGAAAATATTGGTCATAACTATAGCTATTAATAATTGTTATCAACACAGTAACTACTGCTCTTTCTAATAAAGAGAACATAGACTTTGTATGATAGCCAAAAATTATATCAATATTTATTGAAAATATTAATAGTATTATGGGTGTACTAAAAACTAAAAAAGTTATGTGTCTTTTTTTCCAAAGAGCTAACATTTTGTTGGCTGAAGTTTATCTAGTGAGTATGCAGTCAACGGCAGAAAGACGCACGACTCCAAAATAAATGGTTTTTTCTTCAAAAATTATTTTACATTGTGAACAGTTTTATGCATCAAATAAAAAGATTGTATAAAATGGGATTCTTAAATTGTTAGCCAGTTTTGCTTTGTGCTGCCATTTTGTAAAAATGAAATGGTTTTTTTGTCGCTGATGTTGGAAATCGAAGAGTTGAAATTTTCATAGACGACTGCATTATATATCTAGTATTTGTGTAGTTGTTATAGTAAGTATTATATATCTAGTGTTTGTGTTATAGTAAGTATTATATATCTAGTATTTGTGTAGTTGTTATAGTAAGTATTATATATCTAGTGTTTGTGTAGTTGTTATAGTAAGTATTATATATCTAGTGTTTGTGTTATAGTAAGTATTATATATCTAGTGTTTGTGTAGTTGTTATAGTAAGTATTATATATCTAGTGTTTGTGTAGTTGTTATAGTAAGTATTATATATCTAGTATTTGTGTTATAGTAAGTATTATATATCTAGTATTTGTGTAGTTGTTATAGTAAGTATTATATATCTAGTATTTGTGTAGTTGTTATAGTAAGTATTATATATCTAGTGTTTGTGTAGTTGTTATAGTAAGTATTATATATCTAGTGTTTGTGTAGTTGTTATAGTAAGTATTATATATCTAGTGTTTGTGTAGTTGTTATAGTAAGTATTATATATCTAGTGTTTGTGTAGTTGTTATAGTAAGTATTATATATCTAGTGTTTGTGTAGTTGTTATAGTAAGTATTATATATCTAGTATTTGTGTTATAGTAAGTATTATATATCTAGTATTTGTGTAGTTGTTATAGTAAGTATTATATATCTAGTATTTGTGTAGTTGTTATAGTAAGTATTATATATCTAGTATTTGTGTAGTTGTTATAGTAAGTATTATATATCTAGTATTTGTGTTATAGTAAGTATTATATATCTAGTATTTGTGTAGTTGTTATAGTAAGTATTATATATCTAGTATTTGTGTAGTTGTTATAGTAAGTATTATATATCTAGTATTTGTGTAGTTGTTATAGTAAGTATTATATATCTAGTGTTTGTGTAGTTGTTATAGTAAGTATTATATATCTAGTGTTTGTGTAGTTGTTATAGTAAGTATTATATATCTAGTGTTTGTGTAGTTGTTATAGTAAGTATTATATATCTAGTGTTTGTGTAGTTGTTATAGTAAGTATTATATATCTAGTGTTTGTGTAGTTGTTATAGTAAGTATTATATATCTAGTATTTGTGTTATAGTAAGTATTATATATCTAGTATTTGTGTAGTTGTTATAGTAAGTATTATATATCTAGTATTTGTGTAGTTGTTATAGTAAGTATTATATATCTAGTGTTTGTGTAGTTGTTATAGTAAGTATTATATATCTAGTATTTGTGTTATAGTAAGTATTATATATCTAGTATTTGTGTAGTTGTTATAGTAAGTATTATATATCTAGTATTTGTGTAGTTGTTATAGTAAGTATTATATATCTAGTATTTGTGTAGTTGTTATAGTAAGTATTATATATCTAGTATTTGTGTAGTTGTTATAGTAAGTATTATATATCTAGTATTTGTGTAGTTGTTATAGTAAGTATTATATATCTAGTATTTGTGTAGTTGTTATAGTAAGTATTATATATCTAGTGTTTGTGTAGTTGTTATAGTAAGTATTATATATCTAGTGTTTGTGTAGTTGTTATAGTAAGTATTATATATCTAGTATTTGTGTAGTTGTTATAGTAAGTATTATATATCTAGTATTTGTGTAGTTGTTATAGTAAGTATTATATATCTAGTATTTGTGTTATAGTAAGTATTATATATCTAGTGTTTGTGTAGTTGTTATAGTAAGTATTATATATCTAGTGTTTGTGTTATAGTAAGTATTATATATCTAGTGTTTGTGTAGTTGTTATAGTAAGTATTATATATCTAGTGTTTGTGTAGTTGTTATAGTAAGTATTATATATCTAGTATTTGTGTAGTTGTTATAGTAAGTATTATATATCTAGTATTTGTGTTATAGTAAGTATTATATATCTAGTGTTTGTGTAGTTGTTATAGTAAGTATTATATATCTAGTATTTGTGTAGTTGTTATAGTAAGTATTATATATCTAGTATTTGTGTAGTTGTTATAGTAAGTATTATATATCTAGTATTTGTGTTATAGTAAGTATTATATATCTAGTATTTGTGTAGTTGTTATAGTAAGTATTATATATCTAGTATTTGTGTTATAGTAAGTATTATATATCTAGTGTTTGTGTAGTTGTTATAGTAAGTATTATATATCTAGTATTTGTGTTATAGTAAGTATTATATATCTAGTGTTTGTGTAGTTGTTATAGTAAGTATTATATATCTAGTATTTGTGTAGTTGTTATAGTAAGTATTATATATCTAGTATTTGTGTTATAGTAAGTATTATATATCTAGTGTTTGTGTAGTTGTTATAGTAAGTATTATATATCTAGTGTTTGTGTTATAGTAAGTATTATATATCTAGTGTTTGTGTAGTTGTTATAGTAAGTATTATATATCTAGTGTTTGTGTAGTTGTTATAGTAAGTATTATATATCTAGTATTTGTGTAGTTGTTATAGTAAGTATTATATATCTAGTATTTGTGTTATAGTAAGTATTATATATCTAGTGTTTGTGTAGTTGTTATAGTAAGTATTATATATCTAGTATTTGTGTAGTTGTTATAGTAAGTATTATATATCTAGTATTTGTGTAGTTGTTATAGTAAGTATTATATATCTAGTATTTGTGTAGTTGTTATAGTAAGTATTATATATCTAGTATTTGTGTAGTTGTTATAGTAAGTATTATATATCTAGTATTTGTGTAGTTGTTATAGTAAGTATTATATATCTAGTGTTTGTGTAGTTGTTATAGTAAGTATTATATATCTAGTGTTTGTGTAGTTGTTATAGTAAGTATTATATATCTAGTGTTTGTGTAGTTGTTATAGTAAGTATTATATATCTAGTATTTGTGTAGTTGTTATAGTAAGTATTATATATCTAGTATTTGTGTAGTTGTTATAGTAAGTATTATATATCTAGTGTTTGTGTAGTTGTTATAGTAAGTATTATATATCTAGTGTTTGTGTAGTTGTTATAGTAAGTATTATATATCTAGTGTTTGTGTAGTTGTTATAGTAAGTATTATATATCTAGTGTTTGTGTAGTTGTTATAGTAAGTATTATATATCTAGTATTTGTGTAGTTGTTATAGTAAGTATTATATATCTAGTATTTGTGTAGTTGTTATAGTAAGTATTATATATCTAGTATTTGTGTTATAGTAAGTATTATATATCTAGTGTTTGTGTAGTTGTTATAGTAAGTATTATATATCTAGTATTTGTGTAGTTGTTATAGTAAGTATTATATATCTAGTATTTGTGTAGTTGTTATAGTAAGTATTATATATCTAGTATTTGTGTAGTTGTTATAGTAAGTATTATATATCTAGTGTTTGTGTAGTTGTTATAGTAAGTATTATATATCTAGTGTTTGTGTAGTTGTTATAGTAAGTATTATATATCTAGTGTTTGTGTAGTTGTTATAGTAAGTATTATATATCTAGTGTTTGTGTAGTTGTTATAGTAAGTATTATATATCTAGTATTTGTGTAGTTGTTATAGTAAGTATTATATATCTAGTATTTGTGTAGTTGTTATAGTAAGTATTATATATCTAGTATTTGTGTAGTTGTTATAGTAAGTATTATATATCTAGTATTTGTGTTATAGTAAGTATTATATATCTAGTATTTGTGTAGTTGTTATAGTAAGTATTATATATCTAGTATTTGTGTTATAGTAAGTATTATATATCTAGTGTTTGTGTAGTTGTTATAGTAAGTATTATATATCTAGTATTTGTGTAGTTGTTATAGTAAGTATTATATATCTAGTATTTGTGTAGTTGTTATAGTAAGTATTATATATCTAGTGTTTGTGTAGTTGTTATAGTAAGTATTATATATCTAGTGTTTGTGTAGTTGTTATAGTAAGTATTATATATCTAGTGTTTGTGTAGTTGTTATAGTAAGTATTATATATCTAGTATTTGTGTTATAGTAAGTATTATATATCTAGTATTTGTGTAGTTGTTATAGTAAGTATTATATATCTAGTGTTTGTGTAGTTGTTATAGTAAGTATTATATATCTAGTGTTTGTGTAGTTGTTATAGTAAGTATTATATATCTAGTATTTGTGTAGTTGTTATAGTAAGTATTATATATCTAGTATTTGTGTAGTTGTTATAGTAAGTATTATATATCTAGTATTTGTGTAGTTGTTATAGTAAGTATTATATATCTAGTGTTTGTGTAGTTGTTATAGTAAGTATTATATATCTAGTGTTTGTGTTATAGTAAGTATTATATATCTAGTGTTTGTGTAGTTGTTATAGTAAGTATTATATATCTAGTGTTTGTGTAGTTGTTATAGTAAGTATTATATATCTAGTATTTGTGTAGTTGTTATAGTAAGTATTATATATCTAGTATTTGTGTAGTTGTTATAGTAAGTATTATATATCTAGTATTTGTGTTATAGTAAGTATTATATATCTAGTGTTTGTGTAGTTGTTATAGTAAGTATTATATATCTAGTATTTGTGTAGTTGTTATAGTAAGTATTATATATCTAGTATTTGTGTAGTTGTTATAGTAAGTATTATATATCTAGTATTTGTGTAGTTGTTATAGTAAGTATTATATATCTAGTATTTGTGTAGTTGTTATAGTAAGTATTATATATCTAGTATTTGTGTAGTTGTTATAGTAAGTATTATATATCTAGTGTTTGTGTAGTTGTTATAGTAAGTATTATATATCTAGTGTTTGTGTTATAGTAAGTATTATATATCTAGTATTTGTGTAGTTGTTATAGTAAGTATTATATATCTAGTGTTTGTGTAGTTGTTATAGTAAGTATTATATATCTAGTATTTGTGTAGTTGTTATAGTAAGTATTATATATCTAGTGTTTGTGTAGTTGTTATAGTAAGTATTATATATCTAGTGTTTGTGTAGTTGTTATAGTAAGTATTATATATCTAGTATTTGTGTAGTTGTTATAGTAAGTATTATATATCTAGTGTTTGTGTAGTTGTTATAGTAAGTATTATATATCTAGTATTTGTGTTATAGTAAGTATTATATATCTAGTGTTTGTGTAGTTGTTATAGTAAGTATTATATATCTAGTGTTTGTGTAGTTGTTATAGTAAGTATTATATATCTAGTGTTTGTGTAGTTGTTATAGTAAGTATTATATATCTAGTATTTGTGTTATAGTAAGTATTATATATCTAGTGTTTGTGTAGTTGTTATAGTAAGTATTATATATCTAGTGTTTGTGTAGTTGTTATAGTAAGTATTATATATCTAGTGTTTGTGTAGTTGTTATAGTAAGTATTATATATCTAGTGTTTGTGTAGTTGTTATAGTAAGTATTATATATCTAGTATTTGTGTAGTTGTTATAGTAAGTATTATATATCTAGTGTTTGTGTAGTTGTTATAGTAAGTATTATATATCTAGTGTTTGTGTAGTTGTTATAGTAAGTATTATATATCTAGTATTTGTGTAGTTGTTATAGTAAGTATTATATATCTAGTATTTGTGTTATAGTAAGTATTATATATCTAGTATTTGTGTAGTTGTTATAGTAAGTATTATATATCTAGTATTTGTGTAGTTGTTATAGTAAGTATTATATATCTAGTGTTTGTGTAGTTGTTATAGTAAGTATTATATATCTAGTATTTGTGTAGTTGTTATAGTAAGTATTATATATCTAGTGTTTGTGTAGTTGTTATAGTAAGTATTATATATCTAGTATTTGTGTTATAGTAAGTATTATATATCTAGTATTTGTGTAGTTGTTATAGTAAGTATTATATATCTAGTATTTGTGTAGTTGTTATAGTAAGTATTATATATCTAGTATTTGTGTAGTTGTTATAGTAAGTATTATATATCTAGTATTTGTGTAGTTGTTATAGTAAGTATTATATATCTAGTATTTGTGTTATAGTAAGTATTATATATCTAGTGTTTGTGTAGTTGTTATAGTAAGTATTATATATCTAGTGTTTGTGTAGTTGTTATAGTAAGTATTATATATCTAGTGTTTGTGTAGTTGTTATAGTAAGTATTATATATCTAGTGTTTGTGTTATAGTAAGTATTATATATCTAGTATTTGTGTTATAGTAAGTATTATATATCTAGTATTTGTGTAGTTGTTATAGTAAGTATTATATATCTAGTGTTTGTGTAGTTGTTATAGTAAGTATTATATATCTAGTATTTGTGTAGTTGTTATAGTAAGTATTATATATCTAGTGTTTGTGTAGTTGTTATAGTAAGTATTATATATCTAGTGTTTGTGTTATAGTAAGTATTATATATCTAGTATTTGTGTTATAGTAAGTATTATATATCTAGTGTTTGTGTAGTTGTTATAGTAAGTATTATATATCTAGTATTTGTGTTATAGTAAGTATTATATATCTAGTGTTTGTGTAGTTGTTATAGTAAGTATTATATATCTAGTATTTGTGTAGTTGTTATAGTAAGTATTATACATCTAGTATTTGTGTAGTTGTTATAGTAAGTATTATATATCTAGTATTTGTGTTATAGTAAGTATTATATATCTAGTATTTGTGTTATAGTAAGTATTATATATCTAGTATTTGTGTAGTTGTTATAGTAAGTATTATATATCTAGTATTTGTGTAGTGGCTGCCGAGACGAACCCATTGTCTACTGCCAAGTCACAGAAGTTGCTGCCAGTGATTGACAGCTATTGTGACTTGTTTGCTGACAGTATAAGTGATGTAACACAAGCGTTGGAGACTCTGAGACCAATTCGCTATGTCAGTGTCATGCATAGAAAGCGTCTCAACCATCATACACTCTCTTACATGGGAAAACTGACACCCAACTTGTGTGTGAGTATTACTGATGTGTCAAGTTGAGTATCACATGTGCGAGCCAGCCTCAAGCCAAGTCACAAACTTTGGAGCTGTATGCCCCGACACGTATTGATACATTTTTACACTGAACAATAAGCGAATCTCTAATGTAGGCTAAAAATCCTACACAGAAAAACTTTGTTGTTGAAGGTCTGCCATACTCCCACCCTTTATAAAACTTGGCAACTGGAATTACTGCTGGGTTTTTTAGCAGCAGTACTTTTATTTGCAGTTACCTCATTTGTGCAGTGATATGGTCCCTGGTGTTTATCCTCAGCATAAAACATTAGTGTCATTTATTCAGAATTAAACAATATTTTCAGTGACAATTAGCAAAACAGTTGCAGTAGTGATATATAATGGTATTCATGACGCAAAAAGTTATAGTATGCTAATAATTATTAGAGAGCTTATTGTAATAATAATCATTAATAATTCAAACTTATTATTATTAATTATTATTATTGTTTATTACCATTATTACTATTCTACAACAAAATCAAAATTAACTCAGCTTTCTATTATATTTATTATGATAGTTAGTTTATCTATTTATTGTAAAAGTATTATTCTACATGATCATGATAATAAGTCTTATTATACCAATATGTATAATTATTATTATATATATAATGTACATACTATTATTTGTCTACTCTTAAGATATATGCTGTTATTATTATTATTATTATTATATATATTTACTTGTTTGCTCTTAATATATAATATCATCATTTATGATGATCCAGTAGAATGATACTTTTTATTATTTTATAATAACAATTTTTACTATTTATATACATTGCTTGTTATTATAACAATTATTTGGGAACATAATGCTATCATCATAAAAGTAATATGTGTACCAAAATAATAGTAATCACAGGTAAAGCTATATTAAAAAATTGGAATTGTTCACGTTCTGACATTGTGAGCATGACGATTCTTCTAAATAAAAATTATATTTTAGTTTGAGCTTTGAGATCTTGTTTTGAGTTGCTTGCTACCTTCAATGTAGTTGGGTATTACTTTCTTTATTATTATTTTGTTAATAACAAAACAATCAATCCCAATCACACAACCATATAATATTGCATTGACAAGACCTTGAAGCACAAGTCGACTCGTTTTTGACTTGGCTTGGCTCGTTTTTTGATGGCTCTGCTTGACTTGACTCGTTCTCAAGTTTTGTGGCTCGATACAGCCCTAGTGAGTATGCTCTCTTGTTTTGTTTTTTTCTCATATTCATTACTTCAAAGCTGATAGTTAATGCGATGGCTGTACTGTACTCACATGAGTAGATGTATTGGATTTCTAAAGGCGGGGAGAGGCTCTATTATTGCTTTGATATGTTGACTATATGATCAAAGGTAATAGATATTGGAGATGTGCTTCACTTTCATTTACTAGTTGGTGTCCGATGTAGGCTAGATTGGTGTCCGATGTAGGCTAGATTGGTGCATCACTTCATTCACTCAACTTCTAGGCCCAATGCTAGGCCTTGGCAAATATTGTTTCAGAAATGCTGGTAATGGACAAGTGTGTAGGGCTCATTGATGTAGTCACCATGTTTTTATGGCAGTTGTCTTCTTTTATAGCAATTCAGCACCAAAACACCATTTATCATCGAGTGTGTCATTTGTGGCAAGTTCTTTTCTCCTCTAAACTTCATGATGCACATTGAAGAGAAAGATAGCAGTCAACGTTTCAGGGTCGCTGACTTGCTGTCAGAGTCGATAGTAATGGATCCCGCTGTGGTCACTTCTGTTGATAACAAGCATGTCGCCTTTTGGAACCTCTTTGTCGACTGGTTCCAACTGTAAGTCTACTCTACTATCTGTAGTGTTGAGTAGGTGTATTGCTTGCGCTTCTGCTGCTAATCTATAATACTCTGTATGCAGGGCTGTTAATGAACTGAGGTAAGATTGCTTTAGCCTTAGTCACCTACTGATAAGTAGCTATATGTAACCCTCAGTAATGCTTGCCACTTGTCCACCCTCCTACCTCCTTACCAGTACATAATCTACCCCCAGTGCAAACTTGCTCAGGTTTCACTGAACCACAGCGTACATTGGCCCTAGCTATACAGCAACGTAGAAGGGCAACTCCTACAATTATGATCTATTTAGTTTTCTCATTATTTTTTCTAAAGCTGTGCTCGCACTATGAGTGGACGGTACATGTAAACCTCGGATATGTTAGACATTTTACTTTTAGTAAATTATTTAAACACTAATTAAAAACTAAATGATCATAATGAATTGAAATAATTAATGGCAGATATTTATTTTTTTTTCATTGATTCCAACTTTGATCACAAGTTCATATTTATTATCACTGATAAGTAAACAATCACTAAACCAACCAAAAGCCTCGGTAATACAAGCTAAGAAAAAGTCAATATTTTATAATTTTGTGTCAATCAAATAAATGCGGTGTGTTGTTATGTACTATGTTAACTACAGCTACTGCAAGCGTATACTAAGGGAAATAATCGGGGAAAACAACTTCCAACTTTGAACTATATGTTTAGTGTCGACCATCACATAGAGTGAACGCAGCTTCAAAATCATGGGAAAACACAAGTTAATAGTTGAATGGATGAACGAAGTACAGTATGATTTTGGAAAACAGTTTGCCATATGGAAAATGAGTAAAAACTTTTATTTTGCTCTTAAAAATAGTCCATCTGTGTAATAAATGATTATTCAGCACAGTAAATATTTAGAGTTTAATCAAATCACAAACACAGCAGCAACAGTAGCGAAACTTGTTATTCCAACAGCAAATGGGAAAAGTGACCGACTAGAATTATTGGAGTTGCCTTCTTTTTTGACAATGAACCGAATAGTCAAACTTTTACAGCTGCAGTACACTGAAATGTGGGCAAGTTTGTCTCAGTTCCTCTGATGAAGTCTACATCACATAGCCTCGTTCTGAATAGTTCATTGAGCTGTGTGATGTGACTGGCGTGTTGGAGTTATCACAACTTTATTAAGTTAAAATGCGGGACGTTGTGTAACATGGCTAACCGGGTGACCTTTATGCACACGTTTATGCGTGGATAAAATATTCATATTTAGTTATCTGTATATTCTTGTAATATATTATTTGTAATACTTTTGTTTATATTTTTGTTATTTTCCATCGATGGTTTTATGTTAAACCCGAAGTACGATGTGCAACAGAAGCTCTTCTCCACATTTCTAGCCAACACGGCTAGTGGCCAACACGGCTAGTGGCCAACACGGCTAGTGGCCAACACGGCTAGTGGCCAACACGGCTAGTGGCCAACACGGCTAGTGGCCAACACGGCTGGTGGCCAACACGGCTAGTGGCCAACACGGCTAGTGGCCAACACCGCTAGTGGCCAACACGGCTAGTGGCCAACACGGCTAGAGGCCAACACGGCTAGTGGCCAACACGGCTAGTGGCCAACACGGCTAGTGGCCAACACGGCTAGTGGCCAACACGGCTAGTGGCCAACACGGCTAGTGGCCAACACTGCTAGTGGCCAACACGGCTAGTGGCCAACCCGGCTAGTGGCCATTTATTATTTCTTATAATGACTGGGCTGAATGAGGTGATGAGCACTAGGAGATCGGACCAATATTATTTTTTACTTGTTCATTTATTATTATTTCATCTCTTAACTGGCTCATGAATGCATAATCTTACCAATCTTTGTTGATGAGCCAATCATCTCCTCTGTGGGTTTGACTCTAGTTATAATTCCATTGTGAAATATAAAAAGGACTCGTACATTTACTAAAAAGTTGCGTTTCTATATTCCTCTACATCGCATTTTTATCCAATCCAGCTGAGGTGATGCCGTACAATGCAATGTATCGCTGATCCAACTACTATAAATATCCAGAACTTTCTATCAATTGTCCTAAATGAAATTTATAACAGTTCATTCCATCCCAATCAGCTTATAATAAGTGGCTGAGTTTTTATCCTACGAAAGAGTTGTGTTCCATTCAAAGTCCCATAAAATGTATCGCACAGTCATATATACCCCGGCTCTATCAAGCTCTATCAATGACGAACACCTCTCTGCAAGGGCATCGTGCAACCCAGGTTAAATCGCAATCAAACTCCAGTTGCTTTCACTTTTTGATTTCTGATCTAATAAAGTGTGAGGTTCAGAAAACCAAACGAATGATTTCCGGCTTGTAAGTTAGTTACATGATGGCTTTAAATAACTTACCTTTGTGTCAGTTAACTCTACTAATTGCTCTAGTCTACAACGATTAAGTCCTGTCACAATTTTATGAATTGATAATTATTTTATTTCACGATTAATAAATAATAATTATTATTATTATTCATTATTATAATTATATTAATAATAAATAAATATTACTACTGATTATTACTCGCGCATGAGAGTTGCGCTAAACTTTGAAGTTGTCTGTTCCTGTCCTTCGAAGGACATTCATTTTGGGCAAACTTTGGAGAATAAACATCATATTTATTGGTTGATACAATACATTGTGCTGACTACGTTTGTTGCCTCGGCCCCGAGCTTCGAAGGATCCTTCAAAGGCCCAAACTTTGTAGCATAGAAATGCAATGAATGATAATTGTACACTCTCTTATCAACGAGAAAGCTAAAAAATGATTAGCCAATCATTTACTGGTTATACATGGTATTGTGGTGTAGACTCACAAAGATATACAGTCTACTCAGGGTGCTAAACCCTCCCACATCTACCTCGTTTGTCTGTCTGTGTGTCTGTCTGTCTCTGCGTATCCCTGTGTGTATCCCTGCCTGTCTGCCTGCCTAGCTATGTGGCCATAATGTTGTCGGCTTTTTCCACTAGTGCTAGCAGATTGGTTGTTCTCAAAAGACCAGTTTTCGTCACATAAAATATCACCAAGTCACTGTGGCTTTAAACATGGTACATGTTTTCGTAAGTTCACTTTGCTGTCAGAAATGATAATAAGTTAGCAACTCTCATTGTCACTGAGTGATAATGCATAAATACAAGATTGCCCTCTAAAACATTTCATCCTTCAAATTGAGCTGAACCATCATCACTTCAGAAATGCTCATCCTCTTCATTGAAATGTTGTGTAATTGAATGGCAAAATTTGTTTTTAGTGAAGGTAACTCCTCAACAGATGGAGTTGTCCTCTTTAGATGGGGACTGTTGCATTTTTCTTCTCATTTTACTGGAAGTTTTCATGGCCTTTTTTGTCACTGCATTAATTATAGGATGTCATTGTAAACGACATAACGTCATGCCTGCTCGTTTGTCAATGCTGCATGAGCTCCCCCTTTCTACCCCTATCATTTATCTATGCTCATGCTCAGTGCCCTGTCTATCCCTCTTTCTGCTGACTACTGGCAGCAGGCTTTCTCATGCGTGAAACCCTGCATAGTGTAAACTAGTGACCCTGTAGGGAGAGATACGCGAATGAGCCGCGTGCAATCGCCTCGGGATCCAAACATTGAATTAACTCGATCACGTTTATATGTGCTATCATCGCGGTTGAAGTACATACTCCAATGAAATATTTATGTTCTCACAAAATTTTTAATCTTCAAAAGTTTTATGGGGAAAAAAGAGAACCTTTCAATGTACCAGGATAAATAATAAAAACGTCACAAATCAACTTGCTTTAGAAATTTTTGATAACCTGATTATTTGATCGTGATACATTTTGGCGGTAGCTCTTTAGTTTATACATAAATAAACAGCTTTGTTTACGATCATAAATAAAACCGCAAAATCTGGTATTAAATAATTGTTTATTGTTGTTATTCAATATCATTATTATAATTAATTGATACTAAAAAATTGGTATGCCCGGTAAGCTTCAACTTTTTAAATAATAATTATATTATGCTATTAATTGTATTGTTGGTGCTGAATAATAATAGTAATAACAATAAAACAACAATTTAATAAAAAATATAATTGCTTGTTATTAAAATGAACAATGACAGTAATATGAAAATTATCTTAAAATATAAATCACATTATATCGTATTACATGTTATTATTATATTATATAAGATATTAGGATTATTATTGGTCGGTTACTTTTACATATTCATTATAGTTTTTATTATTATAATTATTATTACTAACAATCATCATTTTATTAAGACGCTTCAATTATTATTTATTTATTATATTTCAGATGTTCTATAAGCATTTCTGGTCATTAAAATTTCCATTAGAGGATAACGAGATTTATCGTAGCAAAATCTCTACCAAAGTAATGATATCAATCTGGATCCCTAGACTTCGATCTTTAATTAGTGCAAATTTAGATCAATTTTGTCACACAAAAAATATCCCTGCTTAGAGCAGAATGTGTTTTTTGTTTTCCCCCAATAAATTATTGAGATATGATTCTTCAATAAAAACTTATGATTTATTTTGTTAACCCTAGTGTGCTAGCTTAATGATATTTCATATAAAATTTTGACCGGAAACAGTTTAGTTTGTAACCCAACAGCCGTGGCACGTGCGTTTTATACTGCGCGATGATTGGCGTATCTCTCCCTACTGGGTCACTAGTGCAAACAGTTCCTCGTATTTTAAACTGTGTATTGCCTTTAATTTGATCATATGCCTTGATTTGTTGTTTGTGCATTTGTTTAGTTTCCTATATGTTTATGCACTACTTTTGATGTCGATGATCACATTTGCTTTTTGTATATGTTTCAGGGTGTCCAGAGAAATATACAATAAGAAGGTCAGTCCTTTGCATATGGCAGTTTTTGTCTCCGAGTAGCAATGTGCAAATATCACACATTTTATTTGCTCTCTGAGCATCATAGATTTACATTGCAGGTAACTGTTTCTCAGACAACGTCAAACTCTCTGTCAAGTACTGCCAGCAGTACCATTTGTGCCACAAGTTCTAGCAAGTGAGTATTTCTGCACTTCCTTTTCCAGTTTCTTAAAAACTTTTTTGCAGAAATACTTCTTGTATAGTGTTACTTGGTTTGCTCAATTGTTAAAAAAATACAGGCTTGCGATTTTATCTAGGAAACAGGCCACAAAGGTGAAGGACCCATTTTCTGAATTTAACAAGTTTGCTGTTCCTGCATCACCGGCCCCATACAATCCAACAGAAGATGTCACAGCTGACCGACAGCAGTCGGCAACTGCTGTCAGCAACGAGTCCATGCGTGGCAGAACTGCTCAGCCTTCGGAAAATTTTACGACTCTAGCTCAGCATCTTCAAGTACAACAGGCTCAAGTACAACAACCTCAAGTACAGCATCCTCAAGTGCAACAAGCTCAAGTACAGCCGGCTCAAGTACAACAGACTCAAGTACAACAACCTCAAGTACAACAGACTCAAGTACAACAGACTCAAGTACAACAACCTCAAGTACAACAGACTCAAGTACAACAGACTCAAGTACAACAACCTCAAGTACAACAGACTCAAGTACAACAGACTCTAGTACAACAGACTCAAGTACAACAACCTCAAGTACAGCAACCTCAAGTACAGCAACCAAGCCAAACCCAGCAGTCTCGAAACAAGCAACTGCAAATGGCACGTCCTCAAGTTCACGCACCTGCCAGGCAGCGATCTCAGATTCAGCAGCATGCAGGTCTCTCGCCACGGATACAATCGGCATCAAATCAACCAGTTCACCAATCGCTGGCTGTGCAACAGCAGCACCTGGCTCATGCCGATCGCTACGGTACAGCACGCAGACCAAACACATCAAACTGCTATGAATACAGCAACTCATATGTCATACAGGGAGGTCACCTGACTGCCACTAGAACAAACAGCGACCCTCAATCTTACAGCCACTCAGCCAGCCATTTACCTGCCAACCTAACCTCTCAGCCCCTCATGCCTCCTCCCCAGAATGCACAAGGTATACATTATGAGATTTAATTGTTTTGAGTGCCATTGTAGCAGTTAATCTTGTGCATAAGCAGAGTGCAATCAAATTAGGCACCATTTCATTTAAGCCCACTATCAAACTAGGCACCATTTCATTTAAGCCCACAATCAAACTAGGCACCATTTCATTTAAGCCCACAATCAAACTAGGCACCATTTTATTTAAGCCCACAATCAAACTAGGCACCATTTCATTTAAGCCCACATTCAAACTAGGCACCATTTCATTTAAGACCACAATCAAACTAGGCACCATTTCATTTAAGCCCACAATCAAACTAGGCACCATTTCATTTAAGCCCACATTCAAACTAGGCACCAGTTCAGTTAAGCCCACAATCAAACTAGGACCAGTTCATATAAGCTCACGATCAAACTAGGCACCATTTCATTTAAGCCCACAATCAAACTAGGCACCAGTTCATTTAAGCCCACAATCAAACTAGGCACCAGTTCATTTAAGCCCACAATCAAACTAGGACCAGTTCATTTAAGCTCACAATCAAACTAGGCACCATTTCATTTAAGCCCACAATCAAACTAGGCACCAGTTCATTTAAGCCCACAATCAACTAGGCACCAGTTTATTTAAGCCCACAATCAAACTAGGACCAGTTCATTTAAGCCCACAATCAAACTAGGCACCATTTCATTTAAGGTCGCAATCAGACTAGGCACCAGTTCATTCAAGGTTACAATCAAACTAGGCAATAGTTCATTTAAGCCCACAGTAAAACCGTACCATAAATCAATCGTTACATCGTCCATTGCATGAAAGCACCTAACTGCTAGACTATGTGTGTTATGAGTCTGATCACAGTAGCTCTTAATATTGTCGCAATGCATGGGTGTTCTGCAGCGGAGTTGCTAAAGGTTCGAGACATTCAGTATTGATTGATAAACCTTTGCGGTATCATCGAGAAGGGAACTTCTGTAGTGTTACTCGCTATTTAGGACTTCAATAGTTTCTAGCTGCCTGTGATTCATTAATTTATTACTGCGGGCAATTCTTCACGTAGTGGTGGCTATCTTTTTTGTGTGTAAAAATTTATTGCATCATAGTTTTAAATTTGTTTTAGTTTGGTTACGTTACGGTTAGTCATCGATTCAATTTCACATATTCAACTTTATTGGTTGGAAATCTCGAATGAGTTACTAGTCTGGAGTCTTGGCCTTTATAAACAAACTGTAGTAGAACAACAAGCCAAATGCTGGACACCAATATTATTGTTCTATAATTTAGTAATAAAGGGTTGGGTGGCGTAGCTGTTGGTTTTATTCTTATTTACACAATTGTAGATGGTGCAGTATGCGGGTAGATACAATATTCTGGTACACAATAATGTATGTGATGTAAATACAATACTATAGAAATTTTATGTTTTTGAACGTCTATGCCAAAACAGGTAAAAATTCTCACCTTTTTGACGAGTTCATAAACTGTTTTTATTTTTTAACACTATGTAGTTCAGGAGCTTGTTCACCCTATAGCAACATTCATGATTCGAATCCATGCAGCTCCAAGATCTGATGAAAAAATTTGTCAAAACTGAACACTTTCAGGTCAACTACAAGGACAATAAGAATAAGGTATCGATGTTGCATTTTTGATATTAACAAAAAATATTAAGTTTTTGAAACATACTGAAATTTTTTTGACATATTTACCGTCGTGAATTAAATATAATAAAAAAGTATGGTAATTATTATTAGTGTTATTATTCAAATGGTATTATTATTATTATAAGCGGTCATGTGTGATTGTTATCATCATGTATTTTATACTCTTAATAATGAAAAATGATGTTTTTTTATAACCAAATAATAAAAATTTATAATAAATGCTTTTATATAATGATAAATAGTAATATTGCAGTTTGTAAAACTGTTACATGTATAATGATTATATATTATTGGTTTTTCATAAATAGAGAAATTGGTAGTAAGACTCGCCTCACAACTATTTTCATCATTGTTTGCGACGCTATAAACAAGAGAATGCAACTTGTATCAAATAAATTCATGATTTTTCAACATTCTTATGTTGAAAGTACGCTAGAAACGATCATTCAAATTACATTTGGATGCGCTTTCCCTAACCAATTTTTGCAAGGCATAGACGTTAGTGATCCAAAAATGCGTAATAGATCATATTAAAATGTTGTTACAATATTGTCACGCTATGATTTACCGATAATTACAATCAATAGACTCGCTACACACTGTGTCAGTAGATGCTGTAGTAGAGAGGTGAGTTGTTGACTCGCTACACACTGTGTCAGTAGATGCTGTAGTAGAGAGGTGAGTTGTTGACTCGCTACACACTGTCAGTAGGTGCTGTAGTAGAGAGGTGAGTTGTTGACTCGCTACACACTGTGTCAGTAGATGCTGTAGTAGAGAGGTGAGTTGTTGACTCGCTACACACTGTCAGTAGATGCTGTAGTAGAGAGGTGAGTTGTTGACTCGCTACACACTGTGTCAGTAGATGCTGTAGTAGAGAGGTGAGTTGTTGCAGACTCTTGTTGTAATTACTAGATATAACCCGGGAACTAACCTTATGTATTTGTTATTGTTATTGTTTCCTATATAAGTTTGTAGTGTTTTGTAAGTTTTGTTGTTGTGTTGAGCACATTGTTGTTGGCAGTTATCAGTAATTCTAACATCCAACGAGTTTTTTACTTTGGGTCTTAAAAGATCTTTTTATGGTTTATTCTATTCCACGGATTTTGTACAGTAAAGGGTGCGGCCTTACATTTGATGGTATCGATGATGGCCGAGTTGAACTTTGAATTTTTTTAACGCCCGGCCACACTAACGTGTTTTTCCAATGAATTGACGAACGAACTGAAAGTGCGCATGCGAAGTTTACAAACGCTCAGTGTTCAACGTGTTTCGTTGAAAGTGGACCTGTTGATCATCAACAATGACCAATGACATTCGTTAGAACTCTGCTCTGTGAGTGGGCAAAAAATGAACAGCGACTCAAACAATAATATTTTTGTTTTCATCAATGCAACAGCAGGCTCGCACAAAATTACTAGTGGGCATTCATTGGTTACTAGCTACTTACGTCCACGATAGTGTGGCATGTTGAATGTTTGCGGAGGATTGACTGTGAATAACGTTTTGTTCAAAAACACGCTAGTTGAGCCTTTAACCGATGGACGTTAAGTTTTAGTAGGAAAAAATCATCTCATTAAATAATCCACAATGTAAACATCTTGTTTGGAAAAAGTAATATTGTAAGTTTACAACAATCAAAATTTTGTTGTCACAAAACTGGATTCTCTGTTTTGCAAATTTGGCATGGTCAGGTTTGAATGCTTCCAAAACCTGGCAACAGACCACACTAACCAAACTGGCTATTGGATTGGACCTACATTCCTGTTCACTGCATGCGCCGTCATTGTGCATTCCGGACTGTTTGCTCATTGTCTAGCTAGCCCTTACAGATATCCACTGGACTGTTTGGTCATTGTCTAGTTAGCCCTTATAAATATCCACTGGACTGTTTGGTCATTGTCTAGTTAGCCCTTCCAGATATCCACTGGACTGTTTGGTCATTGTCTAGTTAGCCCTTATAGATATCCACTGGACTGTTTGGTCATTGTCTAGTTAGCCCTTATAAATATCCACTGGACTGTTTGGTCATTGTCTAGTTAGCCCTTCCAGATATCCACTGGACTGTTTGGTCATTGTTTAGTTAGCCCTTATAGATATCCACTGGACTGTTTGGTCATTGTCTAGTTAGCCCTTACAGATATCCACTGGACTGTTTGGTCATTGTCTAGTTAGCCCTTATAGATATCCACTGGACTGTTTGGTCATTGTCTAGTTGCTGTGTTTGGCCAAGCCTTGAGGATAAGTTGACGTAACTTATCAAAGGTTTTTTGATTCATTTGAACAGTAATGATAAGAAGTATAAAGATTGTTCTGGTGACATGTGGCACGTGCATAAATGCATTTGATATAATTTATTCTATCTCATGTCCTCTTGATCTTACCATTGAAAAGTAGAGCAGGAGGACAATTCACAATTGTATTCTTACATAGTGTGAATGAAGCTTCAGATGTTCAATTTGAGTAGTTGTTGTACTATACATCAGTTGCTCAGCAAGTACTCTGTATTGTAGCTATGAACAGTATGATGAACAACTACAGAATACAGCCAGCTATAAGCAAGGTATGCGTTGCTCTGCGATATATTGTGTGGCTAACTTGTATGCCTTAGTGTGCTGCTGCTGTCGTTACGCTCTGTGCAAAGCTGTCTGCGTGTAAGGTGGCTTAGTCTGGTCTGTCCACACACCTCTAGGTTTCATCGGAATCTTGTCCAATTAATTTATTAAAAAGTTGCTTTTATTTTGATGCATTTTCATTGGTCTGTTTTCCATGCATGATGAAATGTTTTATGAGAGTTGCTTGATGACTTGTCGAATTAAAAATGGCGCTCCAACCCGGATTGCTAAAGTTAAAAATTGTCAGAACTTGGTGCTGGTAACAGTCTGGTTCTGCGACCAACATGTGGTTTAACCACTATCTTTTTTTCACTACCGTCTGCTGCCAATTCTGCAATAGTACGGTAGGATGACCTTTGGTGAATGCATTGCCGTGTCTATTGAGTGTAAGACCAATCACTATGTTCCCATGGCTCCAGTTTGTTCGGGCTCAACTTATAAATCGTTTATTCGGGTCACGGAAATGAAGACTCATACGAGTTGGTTCGAGTTCGTTCGTACTGGTTCAATAATATTCCTCAAACCGTATTCATTTGGGTTGAGCATTCATTAGAATCGTAGGAATTCTTTGTGTTGATGAATGAGCATTCGTTTGAGTAGCTCTTTTTTGGAGGAGGGGTTAAACTAGCGTTTTGTCTGCAAATTACTCAAAGCGCTCCTCAGTTTTTTGTTATTTCTCACTACTTTATAATATTTATTTATTGACTTTTTGCAAAGTTGATGGAAGCAAAATTATAATGCTTTCAGTATTATTTTTTGAAATTAACAGTTTTAGATGCATCGATCGCAGAGTTCAGAGAAACATAGCTGCGTTTTATGGGTGGGCAAACTGAATTATCATCCATTATTATTATTATTTATTAAATTATTATCAATTATTTATTATAGGTATTATTATATAATAATAATCATGTGTAATTAATATTAATTGTTTTTCTTATTATTCATTGTTATTATTAATAGTATGTGCTGTGAGCATTCACCTGTTAACAATCCTCGCTCATATCACTATTATGTTAACAACGATAAAATAATTGCGGTCGCTACTCACTGACAGGAGGGACAACTCACAAAGATGATTTTAATTTACATTATTATATAGGAACGGTTAGCAGTGCCAACCCAAATGAATACGTTTCAACACAAATGAACAGTCAATCCAAACGAATTCGAACACCACTCACGTCTACTCATGTACAGGAGTAGCCATGCCACCACTCAGTCTACTCATGTACAGGAGTAGCCATGCCACCACTCAGTCTACTCATGTACAGGAGTAGCCATGCCACCACTCACGTCTACTCATGTACAGGAGTAGCCATGCCACCACACACATCTACTCATGTACAGGAGTAGCCATGCCACCACTCACGTCTACTCATGTACAGGAGTAGCCATGCCACCACTCATATCTACTCATGTACAGGAGTAGCCATGCCACCACACACATCTACTCATGTACAGGAGTAGCCATGCCACCACACACATCTACTCATGTACAGGAGTAGCCATGCCACCACTCAGTCTACTCATGTACAGGAGTAGCCATGCCACCACTCACATCTACTCATGTACAGGAGTAGCCATGCCACCACACACATCTACTCATGTACAGGAGTAGCCATGCCACCACTCATGTACAGGAGTAGCCATGCCACCACTCAGTCTACTCATGTACAGGGGTAGCCATGCCACCACTCACATCTACTCATGTACAGGAGTAGCCATGTCACCACTCATGTACAGGAGTAGCCATGCCACCGCTCACGTCTACTCATGTACAGGAGTAGCCATGCCACCACTCACGTCTACTCATGTACAGGAGTGGCCATGCCACCACTCACATCTACTCATGTACAGGAGTAGCCATGTCACCACTCAGTCTACTCATGTACAGGAGTAGCCATGCCACCACTCAGTCTACTCATGTACAGGAGTAGCCATGCCACCACTCACATCTACTCATGTACAGGAGTAGCCATGCCACCACTCAGTCTACTCATGTACAGGAGTAGCCATGCCACCACACACATCTACTCATGTACAGGAGTAGCCATGCCACCACACACATCTACTCATGTACAGGAGTAGCCATGCCACCACTCAGTCTACTCATGTACAGGAGTAGCCATGCCACCACTCACATCTACTCATGTACAGGAGTAGCCATGCCACCACACACATCTACTCATGTACAGGAGTAGCCATGCCACCACTCATGTACAGGAGTAGCCATGCCACCACTCAGTCTACTCATGTACAGGGGTAGCCATGCCACCACTCAGTCTACTCATGTACAGGAGTAGCCATGCCACCACTCAGTCTACTCATGTACAGGAGTAGCCATGCCACCACTCACATCTACTCATGTACAGGAGTAGCCATGCCACCACTCAGTCTACTCATGTACAGGAGTAGCCATGCCACCACTCACGTCTACTCATGTACAGGAGTAGCCATGCCACCACTCATGTACAGGAGTAGCCATGCCACCACTCAGTCTACTCATGTACAGGAGTAGCCATGCCACCACTCAGTCTACTCATGTACAGGAGTAGCCATGCCACCACACACATCTACTCATGTACAGGAGTAGCCATGCCACCACTCAGTCTACTCATGTACAGGAGTAGCCATACCACCACACACATCTACTCATGTACATTAGTAGCCATGCCACCACTCACATCTACTCATGTACAGGAGTAGCCATGCCACCACACACATCTACTCATGTACAGGAGTAGCCATGCCACCACACACATCTACTCATGTGCAGGAGTAGCCATGCCACCACTCACATCTACTCATGTACAGGAGTAGCCATGCCACCACTCACGTCTACTCATGTACAGGAGTAGCCATGCCACCACTCACATCTACTCATGTACAGGAGTAGCCATGCCACCACTCACATCTACTCATGTACAGGAGTAGCCATGCCACCACTCAGTCTACTCATGTACAGGAGTAGCCATGCCACCACTCAGTCTACTCATGTACAGGAGTAGCCATGCCACCACTCACGTCTACTCATGTACAGGAGTAGCCATGCCACCACACATCTACTCATGTACAGGAGTAGCCATGCCACCACTCACATCTACTCATGTACAGGAGTAGCCATGCCACCACTCACATCTACTCATGTACAGGAGTAGCCATGCCACCACTCACATCTACTCATGTACAGGAGTAGCCATGCCACCACTCACGTCTACTCATGTACAGGAGTAGCCATGCCACCACTCACGTCTACTCATGTACAGGAGTAGCCATGCCACCACTCAGTCTACTCATGTGCAGGAGTAGCCATGCCACCACTCAGTCTACTCATGTACAGGAGTAGCCATGCCACCACACTCATCTACTCATGTACAGGAGTAGCCATGCCACCACGCACGTCTACTCATGTGCAGGAGTAGCCATGCCACCACTCACATCTACTCATGTACAGGAGTAGCCATGCCACCACTCACATCTACTCATGTACAGGAGTAGCCATGCCACCACACACATCTACTCATGTACAGGAGTAGCCATGCCACCACTCAGTCTACTCATGTACAGGAGTAGCCATGCCACCACACACATCTACTCATGTACAGGAGTAGCCATGCCACCACTCAGTCTACTCATGTACAGGAGTAGCCATGCCACCACTCACGTCTACTCATGTACAGGAGTAGCCATGCCACCACTCACATCTACTCATGTACAGGAGTAGCCATGCCACCACTCACGTCTACTCATGTACAGGAGTAGCCATGCCACCACTCATATCTACTCATGTACAGGAGTAGCCATGCCACCACTCACGTCTACTCATGTACAGGAGTAGCCATGCCACCACACACATCTACTCATGTACAGGAGTAGCCATGCCACCACACACATCTACTCATGTACAGGAGTAGCCATGCCACCACTCAGTCTACTCATGTACAGGAGTAGCCATGCCACCACACACATCTACTCATGTACAGGAGTAGCCATGCCACCACGCACGTCTACTCATGTGCAGGAGTAGCCATGCCACCACTCAGTCTACTCATGTGCAGGAGTAGCCATGCCACCACTCAGTCTACTCATGTACAGGAGTAGCCATGCCACCACACACATCTACTCATGTACAGGAGTAGCCATGCCACCACGCACGTCTACTCATGTGCAGGAGTAGCCATGCCACCACTCACATCTACTCATGTACAGGAGTAGCCATGCTACCACACACATCTACTCATGTACAGGAGTAGCCATGCTACCACTCACATCTACTCATGTACAGGAGTAGCCATGCTACCACTCACATCTACTCATGTACAGGAGTAGCCATGCCACCACTCACATCTACTCATGTACAGGAGTAGCCATGCCACCACTCACATCTACTCATGTACAGGAGTAGCCATGTCACCACTCATGTACAGGAGTAGCCATGCCACCACACACATCTACTCATGTACAGGAGTAGCCATGCCACCACTCAGTCTACTCATGTACAGGAGTAGCCATGCCACCACTCAGTCTACTCATGTACACGGGTAGCCATGCCACCACTCAGTCTACTCATGTACAGGAGTAGCCATGCTACCACTCACATCTACTCATGTACAGGAGTAGCCATGCCACCACACACATCTACTCATGTACAGGAGTAGCCATGCCACCACTCAGTCTACTCATGTACAGGAGTAGCCATGCCACCACTCAGTCTACTCATGTACAGGAGTAGCCATGTCACCACTCAGTCTACTCATGTACAGGAGTAGCCATGCCACCACACATCTACTCATGTACAGGGGTAGCCATGTCACGGCTCACGTCTACTCATGTACAGGAGTAGCCATGCCACCACTCACATCTACTCATGTACAGGAGTAGCCATGCCACCACTCACATCTACTCATGTACAGGAGTAGCCATGCTACCACTCACATCTACTCATGTACAGGAGTAGCCATGCCACCACTCACATCTACTCATGTGATTTACTACTCCTACTTCAATCATATTCTACACTCACTAGTTGACACCTTTGTGCAAGTGCTGACATTCAATGTTGCTTGCACTGAATTCTTTTTAGTTTCTAAAGTATAAACAAGAATTTTTGAAGCAAGAAATATGAAACATGACAAATTGCTCGCAGCAGTAGTACCTACGTTGTCTCAATCTATACAGAAAAATATGTTTTGGGAGTTGTCTTCTTAGTCAATTTGGAGTTGTCTTTGTTGTGATAAAACTTGCAGTACTATTTAGGAGCAACGTGTGCACTTCTGGCACCTCTGCTCTAATTGGTGCGAAACCCATTACCTGTTGTCCAATCAATCAATGCATTTTGTTGAGCCTGTCAGTAAATGGTCAATACATGTAATGCTGTAGTACTATATAATAAATGATATATTTGATTTTTGTTGTAAATTTTGACAAGAACACTTGGCAGCAATTAAGACATTCCTTCTACGGCTTGATATTAGCTAAACTGCTACATAACATGTATTGATGCTTAGTCTGTGTACCACCAATGGAGTTAGAACACCTTTCACTTTTTGTATCCCATCAGACAAACAAATCCCAAGTATTTTGACTATTAAATCGTCATAAGAGAGTAACTTTGGTTTGTCAGCACTTATCATGTCTTTGTTTCATTGAAATACCTATTAACTCTATCTTTCTGTGCACCTACAGACAGCCCTACTTGTCTGTGTGCAGCCCTCAGTAATGACTGCACAACCAAGTAAAGAGAAGGTAACTCCAGTAGTGGCTAATAGATTATCTTCCCTCTTATTGTTTGCTTATTCTGTTGTGGCCACCTTTACTCTTGATAGAGGAGTACTTGTGTTGGTACTGCTAGTTGCGTTGGTACTGCTAGTGTTTATATATCCTACCGGATGAAATTATTAACGGAAGTTAATTTTGCGAGTTGTCTTCTGTCTGATGATTTAACGGATATTATTTTTCACGAATCGGGCAACCTTTGCGGTAGGAGAAGACAACTTCACATATTTTTTATGAATACGCCAAAAAATCGAGTAAAAATAAAAATTAACATAAAAATGGCATTAATTTTTAATGGAAATAATATTTCGCGAATTTAGAACTCGCGTAAACGCGAAATTAACTTCCGACGAATATTTTCATCCTGTAGGGTATGTTATTTTTGCACTGCTGTATGCTATATGCACACTAGCAGTCTTTTATCTAGAACATTTTTTGTGTGGCTGATAGCTAGAAGATTCAACACCTTTGCACCCATGTAGCCTCAGTCTTGGGCCAACATTGGAGGCATTACCTGTCCATATTTCGCTGTGAACATCTTATGCTTTGCTAGTGCTTGACTGATTGGGAGTTGTATGCTCACTTGTTCAACCAATGGGGACCCGGCAGATTTTAGGTGCTCACCAGGGGGTGCTAATTTGATGATACCGGAAGTTTACTTGAAGTTTTATCATAATATCGTTAAGATTTTCAAAAATCCACTACTTTTATTTTTATTTTTTGCTTTAGAAGTTTCTTTTCACTGATATATTGAAATGGCAGGAGCTCCAATGTCTGTTTTAGCTCACTAAATTTTTTTTGGCACAATAAACAGTTATAATCAACTCGAATAATCACTTTTTACGAACGCTAACAATACTGACTATAGATCGCTATATAAAATATAGAGTGAGCTCATAAGAGTTATCTCCCATTTATTATTACTTATTATTTATTTATTGTGTGTTGTCCTCAGAGATTAACACTATTCATTTTATTTCAGTGTTAAATAATTTTCATTCAAGCACAAATTTGATCCAACTTGTGATTAGGAAATTACAAGTTTCACTCAAAAGCCTTAAGAAGAAAATTAATTTATTTAGTTTAATTAATAATTATTATTATTATGATGATGATTATTTATAATAATAATAATATCAAAATAATTATTATTCATTTGCCCTAAAAATTAAAAAATATAAAACAAACTTTTAAAAACAATTGCTATTTATTAGTCACATATCACAGGGTACACCAGATTTTTGGTACACTTGGGATTGTCATAAGAGTTTGTTATTATTATTATTATTGCTAGTCGTTGACTGGAGTTATGAAATCCGCAACAAACGATTCACGAGCAGTTGATGGGGATGGAGCTTGTAATACTGAGGATGCGCCGCTTAAATCAAGCATAATAGTATATCGCTGTTGTTGAGATAAATTGACAGGGCGCACTGTAAGTTATTTACATTGGCAAACTTAGTTAGGCCCGAAATACGATACTTTGGTTCAACTGCATACTATCTATGAGCAACATTATTAAATTAATTTTTTCAAGTGAATAAAGCAAAAAAATTTTCAAAAGAAAAAATTAGAGGTTATATTGATCCCTCAAGCTTCCTCAATCACATCTTTTTTGTCATATTAGCTGCTTAAATGTCTCAAATTAAAATAACAGTCAAGCAAGTCGTAAATTCTAATGATAAGTTATATTAGCAATTGAACTTCTTCCGGATCCCCATTGAATGGATTTCATTGGATGATTAACTTGGTGTGTGGTATTTTTGTGTTGGGCTGAAGGGACAGCTTCTGCAACCAAATAGCGTATATGCAAAATAACAAATGAGCATACAACTCCCAATAATTGCACTAGCAAATAGCCAGAGTTGCTCTCTGGGAGGAGAGGGGGGCGGGGAGGGTGAGAGAGAATAAGAGCCAAGGACACATTGACACACGGTAGGCGGAGCTTATAATGTGCTTAATCCTATTGTAACTTCATCGTATAAAACAAAGGAAGCTTAAAGCCTTGGCTACACACACCTACGTTTTGTAGGAATATGATGAAAAAAACGTTTCGTAGCGTCGCTCTGGTGGCTACACACACAGATGATTGATCACGGCAACGCTACGGAGTGTCCAGTGAGGCAAAGAGATCATAATTATTGAAAATAATCAATGTAATAACTTTAATAAATATAAATTATAATAATTACTTAATTATGATATTTCTTTATAATACTAGATAAATAATTTATTATCTGTGATAAATAATTAAAGTTTATAAATAATAAATAATTGTTTATAAATAAACAGTAACCTCTTTGATAAAAGTACTGTTGGCCAATCAGTAATGACCAGGTCAAGGTTAAATTATAAAAAAAGTTCACTGGAGTCGTCAAATTTCATCCCTATATTTTATCCAATTGAGAGTAGTTATTTAATAATAATTGTCCAATCACCGAAGCGTCAGGCAAAAAACGTTTTCGTAGACCAACATGTTGGTCTACGAAATTGAGCGTCTTTTTGTAAAAAAAACGTCGCTTGGCAAGAAAAAAAACGCGTTTTTACCGCATACCTACAAAACGTAGGTGTGTGTAGCCACGGCTTAAAGGGATAGTCCACAGAGAAAGCCAAAAATGACATTTTTTGATGCTAGTTTATTTGATATTGGAATGGTTAGGTAGCACTAATTTAATACATAAGCTACCAAAAGACAGTGATTTTCCCAATAGGGGATCAAATTTTATTGTAAAACTTTCCAAAAGTATAAAAATAGCAGTATAAAACTGTCATGTTTGCACAAATCTACTTTGAATTTCGCGCTGTTAGAAATATCGCCAAAGACTCGTTACATTGTTGTCTATAACGAGGGTACACCCCGCACAGACATAGCGTGCAATCAACTTGTGCGACATTAGTAAACCACCACCGCTGGAGCGCGACTGTGTGTGACCCCCTAATATGACGGGACTGGCTTGCACCCCTCGTCATTATTACACAGATACTTATCAGCCTTGTGGTTATTTCACATTAGGCTATATCAGTGATAAGTGATGACAATAATTATCACCGACAACTTCTCCTATCATTGATCATTATTAATAATAATAAGCGCTATTATTGCATATCTATTGGTATTATGTATCATGTTGTTATGATTATGAAATAAAAATATCAAAAATATTATTAGAATTTTTTTATTTAGTAATGTTATTATAAGAATAATACTGCTAAAATACTAAATATTATTATTATTAATTATAATTTTATAAAAAATAACTGGCAAAAAAATTAATTATTACGGTTTCAGCGATGAATGGCCCCTAATAACTGAAAATATTTAATATTTCAATGTTTTTTTAGTAGTCCACAAAGCAAAAATACATGAATTGGGGAAACTAAGGGTGTAACAACACTGGAAAATGATAGCTTTGTGCAGGATTTCGCTGTGGGGGTGCGAGGTGGTAGCTCGGCCTACCTGCACAACCTCCCGAACTGTGAATGGCAACTGTGTTTAGTGCGCTAGCGATACAACCCTTCCACAGGTCGACTTAGTATACTGGAGAGTAGTGGTTGACCATCTCAGTAACTAGTGAGCTGCCGGTTGCGTTAGCTGTAGTTTGTGTATGTAATGTGTTCGAACTTTGAAGGGCGAACTAGTTGAACTAGGTTCGGCCAGCAGAGGTTCGGCTGTCCTATTATAGTGCTGTGCAGAGGTCGAACATTGAAGGCGAAAGTAGGCAAAGCTAAGTTCGGCCAGCAGAGGTTCGGCTGCCTTATTGTAGTGCTGTGCAGAGGTCGAACATTGAAAGCGAAAGTAGGCAAAGCTAAGTTCGGCTAGCAGAGGTTCAGACTGATCTGCCTATGTATTACTACTCGAGTAATGGTGCGCAGTGAAGTTATTTGTATGTACAAAGAAACTTCTGAGAGTGTGCAAGCTGACTCTGATTTATTTGACATAAAACATCCGTATTTATGCATGCAGTTACATAACTGATTGGACTGATAAACAATAATACAAAAGGTAGCCACACCTAGCACAGCAATTGGCTAGAGTGTGCCAATAAGGAAAAAGGGGTGGCTCTAAGGTACATGCATGGTTGAGTCCACATGGCGCACGTATAAGATTGTATGGTTAAAAGAATAATAGTAAAATGTGCATAGAGTTACTAGCTATAAAGTGCAATTAATAGAAATAAGTATGTAGCAAATAGTTACGATAGGTAAGTGTTTACATAGAACTGGACTCGGTAAGTGAGTGTCGCATAGAACGATCTGATGCATAGAACTAGTAATGTTAGTAGAGTGTTACCAGATGGCGCCTGTCCTTCACACACTCCCCTCCATTGGCGATGGTGGCCAATAAAACGTGTCGGCGTCATCGGCAGGGTAGAGGTTACTCTCTAAATGGTCTGTTGAGCTCTTTCTTTATTTCTTCCGCTCTCAGCAGCAACTGGCATGCGTCGTGGGTGACTGCATGCAACTCTCTGTCTAGCGCTTCCATGTGATGTCTATACTCGCGCCTCCTTCTGCTTCTTTCGGCCTCTGCCGAGCGCTCTCGGTCGGTTCGCCAACTATAAGATGATGGGTGGCGGTCCTTTCTAGGGGATACCGACCTCCGTGGGGGAGTTGTCTTCCTCTTCTTGGCTGGGGGAGGTGACTCCGGCTTTCTTCCTAGTCTCTTTTGTACCGACGTTTTCTCTACCTTCTCGAGGCTGGGGGTAGGGGTGCCAAAGGGTGGTGGTGATGTCCAGCCCATTGCCGCACAGAACTCTTGATATCGTTCCTTGTCTACTTCATAGAGAGGTTTTCCTTTGCCTCCATGCTCTGCTGTGCCGCCCTGTACTCTGATGTGTTTTAGGATTGCATCCCTAGATGCACTCTTTTTCCCGCACTTGCAAAAGAAGCACGTCAGGTGTTGCCGAACGTGGTAGGCAACTCTCTTCTTCACTTGTTGGAAGTCGCAGCGGCAGCATCTCCATTGGTCACTGTCCCCGATCTGTTCGGCCATTCCTTTGATTTCCCATAGCGTATCTCCACTCAACCAAATTTCTCTGTGGGCTGGTTTGTATACTGGCAGGTCGTTCTCTCCTGCAACATCGACACGTCGTATGTTAATCGTTGGTGAAACTTTATGTAACATGTCCTCCTTGCGGGGAACAGTCACAGATAATTTCATCTGCTGGTCTAGTGCTTTTGTCAGTGAGGTGATGGATACGTTCGGTAGTGTCTCACCTGTAGTTGACGTTATGTCCAGCTTTTCCTTGGTTACTTGAGTGGTCCGAGCCATCGTCGGTTGCAGGGAGTTGTCCAGTTGATCTATGCTTCGAGCGGATAGTGAACACCCTCGCTGCTGACTGTGAACTGAGCGTTGGCGGCTTCTCCCTCTCTCTTTATTTTGATTGGTGTTGGTGCTCACGTGTCCTCTCAGCGTTGCTCCCCACGTGGTTCCGGTTTGGTGACGTAAGGTGGCGGGTGTTTGTTGATGATAACTTGAAGTTATCTCCTCTTGCTTATTAATTTTTTCGGCGACGGTTTCGTTGTTTTTGGGGTTTGTGTTCTCTTGTTCACTTTCTCTTTCTCGCCCCTCTTGTTGATAACTCGTCTCTTGTTTCTGTAGCTGGTTTTGTTTTCTCTTTCTTTGCACTATAGTCCAGCCGATTTCGGCCGGGTTTTTTGCTGGTGCACTCACTGGACTGAGGGCTAGGGGTTGTGAGGTTACCCTACCGCTTTCTGCTGTCTCAGTGGGTGGTCTCTTGGGTGACTGCTGCTCTCCTATCGCTGTGTAACAGTGATAGTCAGCTAACTTTCTTGGCTGGTGTCTCTCTCTTTGAGGGCGATCCAGAGGGGATGTGGGCGCCCGATTTTGGCTCAGAGTTGGCCAGTCCTCCTCATTGAGGGGAGGGGGTCTCTGAGGGCTGGGTGCCCTTTGGATGACCTCTGGTGGGGGTGTGTTTTCTCTTTCCACGCTTCCTTTTCTCTCCACCTTTACTTTACTGTGTCCTATCACTTCAGGTCTCCTGGTTGGACTGTGGTGTGTCGCAGGTGATGGCGAGGGTGGCCTCTCTGGAGGGTAGTGTGTCCCCTGTGGAAGAGGAAGGTTTCCAGTTTCCTGGAGAGGCGACGGATCAGGGGGTTCCCTGACCGGCGGTGGCCTTTCCGGTGGGGGTGACGGCAATGGTAATGGTAATGTTTCTGGTACGGGCAGTGGTAAGGGTAATAACTCCAGGTTCTCAGCGGGGGCAGGGCGTGCCTTGGGGGGTCGTCCTCTTCTGGCCCCTTTCATATTTGGTTGGAGGGCGGGCTCTCGGCAAGGGGGTGCTCGGCCGACCGGCTCTTGGCATGTCCTATAATGACGCAGCCGCATCCCATTCTGAATGGACCACTGCCCATTCCTTTCCACTTTGTAGGTGTGGTTTGGGAAGGCCTCCAGCACCTGGTAGGGTCCGACGAAGCGTGGCTGCAACTTCGGGTTACTTCCCTTCACTCTCCGTTTGTTCTCTAACACGACGAGTTCCCCCTTCTGAAATACGGCGGGCTCCTCATCGTCCTGGCTCCTAATCTCTTGCTGCTGCTGTCTCAGATATTCATGTGCCATCCGGAGATTTTCTTGCACTTCTGCCGTGTGTTCCGAGACGTTGCGAGGGTCCAAGGAAGGGGGCGTGCCTGTTAGTTGGTCAGGAAGGCGTACCTCCCGTCCCATCACTAACATGTTGGGCGTTTCCCCGGTTGCTGAGTGGGGGGTGCTGCGACAGGCCCGCATGATTTGCGGCAGCAGACTGTCCCACTCGTCCTGGCCCTTCGTTAGTATCAACGTCCGGAGTGCATCTCCCAGCGTCCGGTTTTGACGCTCCACCATCCCATTCCCTTGCGGGTGATAGGGGGTGGTCCTGGTTTTTTTTATGCCCCACAGGCTACATAGCTCTTCTAACAGCACGGACTCAAACTGAGCCCCTTGGTCGGAGTGTAGCTGCTCGGGCAGGCCCCAGTAAGCGAACACTCGTTCGTCCAGCGCGACGGCGACCGTAGGTGCTGTGGCATCAGGCAGAGCTATCGCGTCCTGCCAACGGGTGAAGTGGTCGGTGAGGACCAACACCCAACGGTTCTTCCTTTTCGTCAAGGGCAGGGGGCCGACTAGATCGACCGCCAACTTCTGAAAAGGCCGTCCCGCGTACATCCTTTGCCGGTGAGGGTTCTCTGCCTTCTTCCCATTCTTGGCGACTTGGCATACCTCACAATCCTTGATTAGTCTCCTGACCAGGGGGGATATGCCTGGCCAGTACCAATCCATCAGGATGCGCTGTCTTGTCCGATGGATCCCTGCATGGATCATCCTGTGCGTCTCCCAGACGACCTGTGTCCTCCTACTTGGTGGGCAGACTACACATTGCTTCGCTCTGGAAGGATGGTGCAGCGTGATTACGAGCACCCCGTCAGGGCGGATCTCCATCGCCTCCTTCCGATCATACAGTGTCCTCAACTCGACACTCCCTTCGGCCAATTCTCTCTCTGTGACGCTTCCCGGCCGTCTCAGCTCGGCATAAATCCGGCCTACCGCATCCTGCCCGTCCCTTTGCTCTTGAGCTAAGGTTTGGGCGGAGTGTACCGGGTTTGTCACAGTGAGGTTGACCCGCTCCTCTTTCTTTCCTCTCTCGGCAGACTCCCTCTCCAGCATGTCTCCCGGTCGTCTCAGCTCGGCATAAGTCCGGCCTACCGCATCCCGTCCCTTCGACTGCTTCTGAGCCGAGTTCTGGGGGGGATGTACCGGGTTCAATGCGTTGAGGTCGTCTCTCACCTCTCTCTGAGGTCTCTGTCCAGCCTCCTGCTGTAGCTCTTCATGGGAAGGTCCCCCATCTCTCTGCTCGATGGAGCCGCACTGCCTGCAGTCCGCGCAGGGCCCTTGTCGGCTGAGTCCATCAGCATTGCCATGGTGAGTTCCAGCTCTGTGCTCGAGCTTATAACGAAACTCAGCCAGGATCTCCAGCCATCGAGCGATCTGGTTCGATGGCTCCTTCCGTCTGCACAGCCAGCGGAGGGATGCGTGGTCCGTCCGGAGTTTGAATTCCCGTCCATAGAGGTAGGGGCGGAAATGTTTTACTGCCTTGATGACAGCAACTAGCTCCTTCCGGGTGACGCAGTAGTTCCTCTCCGCTGGTGCCAGCGTCTTGCTGAAGTATGCAATGACGCGTTCCTTGCCTTCTTGTACTTGGGAGAGCACAGCACCGACTCCTACCGCACTGGCGTCAGTATCCAGTATATACGGTAAGTTGGGGTCGGGGTATCCGAGTACCGGGGCTTGGGTGAGTCTGTCTTTGAGCTGGTCAAAGGCTGTCTGCTCCACCTGTCCCCACTTCCATGGTGTCTCCTTGCCCGTCATCACGGTGAGAGGTTTGGCAATCGTGGCGTAGTCGGGGAGGTACTGGCGATAGTACCCGGCTGTTCCTAAGAATGCCTGCAGCCCCTTTACGTCCGTTGGTGCCTCCCATCTCCTGACCGCTTCCACCTTTCCTGGGTCGGTAGCTACTCCTTTTGCGCTTACTACATGTCCGAGGTACTTGACCTCTTCTTGCAGCAGTTCGCATTTAGAGGGCTTTACCTTCAGGTTTGCCTGGTGGAGTCGTCCCAGCACTTCTCCGAGCCTCTGTAAGTGCGTCTGAAAATCGGGCGCGATGATAATCACATCATCTAAGTACAAGAGTAACGTCTTCCAGTGAAGACCTTTGAGGACCTTTTCCATGAGCCGTTGAAAGGTGGCGGGGGCTGACGTCAACCCGAAGGGCAACACCTTCCACTTCCACAGGCCACTCCTTGTAGTGAAGGCCGACTTGTCACTGGCGTCCTGATCCAGGGGAACCTGCCAGTATCCACTAGTGAGATCCAACGTAGTGAAATACTTGCTCCCGGCTAGAGCATCCAGTGATTCGTCGATTCTGGGAATGGGGTAGGCGTCTTGTTTGGTTATATCATTCAGCCTCCGGTAGTCCACACAGAACCTCCACGTATCGTCCTTTTTCCTCACCAGTACCACAGGGGAGCTCCAAGCTCCGTCGGCCGGCTCGATCAGATCCTTCTCTAAAAGGTCTTTAATCTGGCGCTCTGCTTCCGCCTCCTTCTCTGGCCCCAGCCGATGTGGTGGGCATCGAATAGGTCGGGCTCCTTCCACGGTGGGGATAGAGTGCTCTGCTAGGGCTGTCCTACCCAGGTCTCCGCTATGACTACTGAATACTGTCTGGTATTCGATCAGCAGCTCCTTCACTTGCTGCTCCTGCCAAGGGTCCTGGCACCCTCTCTTTGCTTGCTGGAAGAGGTCGTGCAGATGGGGGGGTAACTCTCTTCCTCCCGTCTTGCTCTTCCGTTGTCCTTCTGGTTTCGTCAACTCTTGGACGCCACCTTCTTCCACTCCCGTAAAGGTACCAATAACCTCTCCTGCGGGCAGTCTTAAGGTGTCCTGCGTCGGGTTCAAACATCTAACCAGTACGTGTCCCTGCGCGTCAGGCCTGTTGACGCTGGTGGCGATGGGTATCCCACCCTGGATGCTCTCAATTACTCCCTGAGGGAACGTATCCCTGGAGCTCAAGTGACATGGAATAGTCACTTCTGTCTGTGGTGGAAGCTGGGTGTCCTGTCGGACTTGTACTTTAGACACGAGATTTCTCCCGTGGCGGTCGGTACAGGCCAGCTCCTTTCCTTGTATCACCAGCACTGGACGGTCGAATCCCATCTGGCATCCTTGGCTTGTCAGGAAGGGCATCCCTAGGATAACGTCTTCGTTGACTTGGCTGACCACAAAGGTCTCTTCAAACTTGACGTGCCGTATCCTTCCCTTTAGTGAGAGCAAGCCATAGAATGGGAGTCTCGTCCCGTCGGCCATGATTCCATGGGAATCGTAGTGCTGCAGGTTGCGCTGTACATGGTTCGGTAAACGATCAAAGACTCGCTTGGACAACAGGTTAGTGTTGCAGCCGGTGTCTATGAGGTGTGTTACCGCCTCTCCTTCTACCCTTCCAGGTAGGTAGTAACTTGAGCGGTACGGTCGCTCGATCTGATTGCTCTGGAGTGTCACAGGCTTTGGGATGAATTCTTCCTTCTTCAGTGGGGGCGTTTGTGTCTGCCTGTCCTTCCTCCTGGGCCTTGGTTCCTGCTGCTCTGGAGTCCCGTCGCCGTCCGTTTCTTCCGCCACTGAGCTGTCGAGTGCCGACAGGCTGGCAAAACGGTTGTGTAGGGCGATGGGGGGACTAGTCAGGAGGTCCAGGGGAGGAGTCGTTCGACGCGCTGTTGCCGGTCCACTGGAGGGCGCCTGTGTCCTTTCCTTCTGAGGTGTCTTTGCCCGTGCGCAGCCAGCGGGTTTCCCTACTGCTGCGGGCGGTAGTCGTTTCCCTGGCGGCTAGGCCAAGGGACGGTCTTGCATGCCTTCCGGGTATGGCCCACTTGTTGGCATCCCCAACATCTCCTGGGCGGCTCAGGCTTCTTTTCTGCCCTTAGGCTGGCAATTTCTTTGCTCAACCCTTCGACGGTCTTAAGCAGTTGTGCCAAGGGGTCCTGTACTTCTTGGTGTCGAGCCGTCTCTCTCTGTGGAGCCATCTCCTCTTCCAGGGGTTCGGTCTCTACCGTCCTGATGTGGGGTCCTCCTACCGGTTGGTGAGGCACCTGCAGGAACTCATTTCCTGCTGAGATCGCTTCCTCCAGATTCTGAGGGCGTACTGCCAACAAGTGGCGTTGTAGGTACGTATGCCCTAGAGTGCTGTGGAACGTCTGCATTATCAGCTCGTCCCTATTTTGTCGTGGCAGGGTACTGTGGGCTGCCGTAACAAGATGTTCGACCGTGAGGGCATGGTCCCTGAGACTTTCTCTGGGGTTTCGTCGGTAGCTTAGCAACTTTGCTTGGGCTTCCGCACGAGTCATACCAAAGGTCGCCCGTAGTGTCCGTGCTACTTCCTCAGTGGTTTCACCTCGACCGCACTGCTCGGCCTTGCCTGTTAAGGCTTGGCGTAGGTGGATCACTGCTTCTTCTGCCGGCCAATGGTTTGCTCTGGTCACCTCCTGAAACCGTTGCAGAAAGTAGTCCACATCTCCTGTACCATCGTACTGTGGTACTCTGAACCTGTCTCTAGATGTGGCTACTGTCATGCGGTCTAGGATATCGGTGAGCGTCCCCATCATCTGCAGACTGGAAGGATCCCTGTCAGTGCTTAGTGCTCGTCTTCTGGTTGCCATCTTTCCGCTGGGAGTTGCTCCTTGTGGGTGTCTGTCTATCCCACTGCTGCCACCAATGTGCAGGATTTCGCTGTGGGGGTGCGAGGTGGTAGCTCGGCCTACCTGCACAACCTCCCGAACTGTGAATGGCAACTGTGTTTAGTGCGCTAGCGATACAACCCTTCCACAGGTCGACTTAGTATACTGGAGAGTAGTGGTTGACCATCTCAGTAACTAGTGAGCTGCCGGTTGCGTTAGCTGTAGTTTGTGTATGTAATGTGTTCGAACTTTGAAGGGCGAACTAGTTGAACTAGGTTCGGCCAGCAGAGGTTCGGCTGTCCTATTATAGTGCTGTGCAGAGGTCGAACATTGAAGGCGAAAGTAGGCAAAGCTAAGTTCGGCCAGCAGAGGTTCGGCTGCCTTATTGTAGTGCTGTGCAGAGGTCGAACATTGAAAGCGAAAGTAGGCAAAGCTAAGTTCGGCTAGCAGAGGTTCAGACTGATCTGCCTATGTATTACTACTCGAGTAATGGTGCGCAGTGAAGTTATTTGTATGTACAAAGAAACTTCTGAGAGTGTGCAAGCTGACTCTGATTTATTTGACATAAAACATCCGTATTTATGCATGCAGTTACATAACTGATTGGACTGATAAACAATAATACAAAAGGTAGCCACACCTAGCACAGCAATTGGCTAGAGTGTGCCAATAAGGAAAAAGGGGTGGCTCTAAGGTACATGCATGGTTGAGTCCACATGGCGCACGTATAAGATTGTATGGTTAAAAGAATAATAGTAAAATGTGCATAGAGTTACTAGCTATAAAGTGCAATTAATAGAAATAAGTATGTAGCAAATAGTTACGATAGGTAAGTGTTTACATAGAACTGGACTCGGTAAGTGAGTGTCGCATAGAACGATCTGATGCATAGAACTAGTAATGTTAGTAGAGTGTTACCAGATGGCGCCTGTCCTTCACAGCTTGACAATTATGACAATTCAATCGTATAAGGAAATGAACATCGTTTGGGGTGTACGCCAATCCCGATGACGAACCAAAGAATGTATTGCCGATATCCAAAATGCAATTTCACATTTTCCCTTATATCTCACAAACTAAAATGTTAAAAACAACAAAGATACTCCCATATTTATTGTTACTGCTATTCAAAGTTTCTATCAAAATTTAGTTTTCTCTGTTGACTATCCCTTTAACTACTACTGTATTTATTATTAGCTTCATATAGCTGATAGCATTCTCTTGTGTCGAATTGAGCGCCCTGTTGGATGGTGCTACAACCACCTGGCACCTACCTTAGCCATAAGTTAACCAGGCCACATTTTCGCAGAGCTTTTGAGTAACATGAGCAATGTCTATTTTTACCCGACAACTTCTCAAAATAAAGCTAAAACTGCACTGTTTCAATGAGGATTTACTCCCACTATAATAATGGTTTTCTAGCAATCTTTCATGCAACATTAATTATGATTTTACCAAGTCTTTAAAACATGCATATGTATGGATTTATGCATATAAAATCAAAGAACAAGATAAAAATAACCAATTAGCAAAATGTGAAATAACATTATTGTAAACCAGAATTTTTCAGTGAATAAAAATTAAACACAAATTTTGTACACAAGTTATCACATGGATCATATAGTGAGTGCAAATGACTTGATAGACAAATATGTATGCGAACAAATATAAAAAATGTACATATATATACATTTGTAATGCAGAAAATAGAAATAAATAAAAGGTGAAAGTACCAACGAGTAGTTAATCAGAAATACAAACATTGACGCAGCCGACTGTATGGTGGAAGTAATATTTCTCAGCTCTTCAACTCAGTTTTCAGTTTCAAACGAATCACCAGGCTTATTTCCTTAATGACTAACGACTGTAATTAGTGTCTTGTAGCAAGGAAGTTGTATCCATAGGTACTTTGCATTGCCAGTACTTCTGAGTAAAACACATCTGGTTACTTACTATCTAAAGATTCTCTACAGCTATTTCACCAAAGAACTTATTGTTGCATTCTCCTGCAACCATAACCGTGGACAGTTGTAAACATAATAAAAATAACTTTTTTACTTACTGTGTGTAGCCACCAGGATTTTTATTCCTTTTGACCATAGTACACTCGCGTTCACACTTTCCAACTATTTGCCAAAAGCCAATTCGGCAATAACTATGTTACCGTCAGGAGTAGTAAACAGCTACCTATTATGTTGCAAGTTTTAGTAAAAGAACCGATGAACTTCATTATTTCGCTTTGATTTTGACTAGTGCAGCCACTTGTAACATTGAGATGCACAAAAAAATAAAGTTATGATCATGCGCTTACCACCGAAAAAACTTAGAGGAAGAGTAGTAATAACAAAGGACAAAAAATATCAAATATTATTATCAACAATAAATAGTATTATTATTATTTATTGATCATATCAATATCATAAATAGTAGATAGGTAGTATAAATATATTCATAATTTTAGAGTAATAATGATCAAAAGAAATAATAATAAATAAATGATGATAAATGAAAAAAAATAAGCAATAATAAATAAGTTATCATCTGTTATTACCTGTTATTTTATTATTATTACAATTAATTTATTATAATTGTTGTCATGATTATTATTACTCACAAGATAATAATAATATCATTACAACAACAACTACTTATTATTTCTACTGTAACTACGAACTCACTGCACTTAACTACTGTAAATAGTAATAACTACTACTACCACCACTAGTACTACTAACATCTCACTACTTTTTTTTTAAACTTAGTGTCACTGCTCTAGTATTATATTATAATAAATTTAATTAATAATAGTTAGTAATTATTTTTATAATTATTATGATTATATTTTTGTTTTAATTAATTATTATATCTTAATTATAATATAAAATATGTGTGTTTGAAAGATTGTTGATGATCATTGAAGCCGCCTGTGAATAATTTATTATCAGACAGCAGCAACTATTACTACTACTACTGCCTGCTCACTAGCGCTACTCATTGACTGGTTACTACAAAATCTTAGTTGTAGCATTGAGAGTTCAGATTGATCGATTCTATCTATGTACAGTTGCAAAAGAAATTGTAGAATAATAGACCATCGCAAATTGGTTTGTAGAGCTCTGTATGTGGCTGGCACATGGCAATAGACTTTACTGTGCAAACCAGATTCAAGTCGGCTTTTCATTGAAAAAAAAGACAGTTTATTTAGACTATGATGTATTCTGTAAATGAGACGGTATCTCAAAATCAATCTGTCCCCGGCTCTCTTTCACTCTCTCCCCCAAACCCCGCCCATCGTCGTAAACCTTGCCTTTTGTGAGCCGCCTCGGCTAACTAGCAAAGCATAACATCTTCACAGCGAAATATGTGCAGGTATTGCCTCAAATGTTGGCCTAAGACTTGGGCTACTTTTCAAGCATGAGTATTTTCTTCACAATTTTGTGCTTTCACTTTATGAACATCGTATAGCGTGCCTGTATCTGCTAGTATTTCTATACCAACGTGTCACGGTCTCTGAGTGTACGTATGTGTAGTGTGTGTGCGTGTAGTGTGTGCGTGTGTCGTGTAGTGTGTGTGTAGTTTGCGTGTAGTGTACGTATAGTGTGTGTGCGTGTAGTGTGTACGTGTATGTGTGCGTGTAGTGCGCACGTGTAGTGTGGTGATAGTCTGGAGTATTTCTGGAGTAAGCCTGGGACCGTGGTATTTAATTCTCATGTCTCATATCTCATGCCTCATACAGGCAGCGGAACATTACCAGAGAAGTCAGCATTATCAGCATCCTAGACAACCGCGCGCAGACAGTGGTTACCCCTCCAACACACAAGGGCTCTCCAATTCACTGACAGTACAGAACTCTGTTACTGTACCGCAGCACAGTAAGATTTGACTCTCTGATACCTGCCTTATACCTGCATATACCTTATACCTACATATGCCTTATACCTGCATATACCTTATACCTGCATATACCTTATACCTACATACACCTTATACCTGCATATACCTTATACCTGCATATACCTTATACCTACATATACCTTATAGCTGCATACACCTTATACCTACATATACCTTATACCTACATATACCTTATACCTACATATACCTTATACCTACATATACCTTATACCTACATATACCTTATACCTGCATATACCTTATACCTGCATATACCTTATACCTACATATACCTTATACCTGCATATACTTTATACCTGCATATACCTTATACCTACATATACCTTATACCTGCATATACCATATACCTACATATACCTTATACCTGCATATACCTTATACCTGCATATACCATATACCTTATACCTACATATACCTTATACCTGCATATACCTTATACCTGCATTTACCATATACCTACATATACCTTATACCTGCATATACCATATACTTACATATACCTTATACCTGCATATACCTTATACCTGCATATACCATATACCTACATATACCTTATACCTGCATATACCTTATACCTGCATATACCTACATATACCTTATACCTGCATATACCTTATACCTGCATATACCTTATACCTACATATACCTTATACCTGCATATACCTTATACCTGCATATACCTACATATACCTTATACCTACATATACCTTATACCTACATATACCTTATACCTACATATACCTTATACCTGCATATACCTTATACCTGCATATACCATATACCTGCATATACCTTATACCTGCATACACCTTATACCTATGTATATCATATATTCATGTATATCACATGCATACATACATACCACACTACCATATACCTATACATACCACACTACCCTATACCTATATATACCACACTACTATATACCTATATATACCACACTACTATATACCTATATATACCACACTACCCTATACCTATATATACCACACTACCATATACCTATATATACCACACTACTATATACCTATATATACCACACTACCCTATACCTATATATACCACACTACTATATACCTATATATACCACACTACTATATACCTATATATACCACACTACCGTATACCTATATATACCACACAACTATATACCTATATATACCACCCTACCATATACCTATATATACCACACTACTATATACCTATATATACCACCCTACCATATACCTATATATACCACACTACTATATACCTATATATACCACACTACCATATACCTATATATACCACACTACCATATACCTGTACATACCTATATATATAAGTGTATAATATTGCAGACACCAGCTCCTCCTCACCAAATACCACAGTTGCTGCCGGCAGCAGCTCACCCCCCACAGTTAGTGCACATGTTGAGAGATTCAACAAAGCCATGGTGCAGCAAAGGATGTCTATGCTTAGCATTGAGGAAACCGTCAGATGTTTAGAACGTAAGTACATATATATAAGTAAGTTAGAGGTAAGTACACACACATATATATATAAGTTACTAAGAGGTAAGTACACACACGCATATATATAAGTTAGTTAGAGGTAAGTACACACACATATATACAAGTTAGAGGTAAGTACACACACATATATATACAAGTTAGTTAGAGGTAAGTACACACATATATATAAGTTAGTTAGAGGTAAGTACACACATATATATAAGTTAGTTAGAGGTAAGTACACACACACATATATATAAATAAGTTAGAGGTAAGTACACACATATATATAAGTTAGTTAGAGGTAAGTACACACACATATATATAAGTTAGTTAGATGTAAGTACGCACACATATATGAAGTAAGTTAGAGGTAAGTACACACACATATATAAAGTAAGTTAGAGGTAAGTACACACACATATATATACAAGTTAGAGGTAAGTACACACATATATATAAGTTAGTTAGAGGTAAGTACGCACACATATATGAAGTAAGTTAGAGGTAAGTACACACACATATATACAAGTTAGAGGTAAGTACACACACATATATATAAGTTAGTTAGAGGTAAGTACACACACATATATATAAGTTAGTTAGAGGTAAGTACACACACATATATACAAGTTAGAGGTAAGTACACACACATATATATAAGTTAGTTAGAGGTAAGTACACACACATATATATAAGTTAGTTAGAGGTAAGTACACACACATATATACAAGTTAGAGGTAAGTACACACATATATATAAGTTAGTTAGAGGTAAGTACACACACATGTATATATAAGTTAGAGGTAAGTACACACACATGTATATATAAGTTAGAGGTAAGTACACACACATGTATATATAAGTTAGAGGTAAGTACACACACTATATATATAAGTTAGAGGTAAGTACACACACTATATATATAAGTTAGAGGTAAGTACACACACACATATATATAAGTTAGAGGTAAGTACACACACGTATATATAAGTTAGAGGTAAGTACACACACACATATATACAAGTTAGAGGTAAGTACACACATATATATATAAGTTAGAGGTAAGTACACACATATATATATAAGTTAGTTAGAGGTAAGTACACACACATATATATATAAGTTAGAGGTAAGTACACACACATATATATATAAGTTAGAGGAAAGTACACACACGTATATATAAGTTAGAGGTAAGTACACACGCACATATATACAAGTTAGAGGTAAGTACACACACACATATATATAAGTTAGAGGTAAGTATACACACTTATATGTACAAGTTAGAGGTAAGTACACACATATATATAAGTAAGTTAGAGGTAAGTACACACACACATATATATAAGCTAGTTAGAGGTAAGTACACACACATATATATACAAGTTAGAGGTAAGTACATAGTATATAATATTACAGATGTGTAAAGTTAAACAGTCAGTCTTGATACCGATGTACCTTCTGCATGCATAGTTATTTATATACTACCAGGTAGGAAATGTATCAGCTATAACTCTATGAATGTCCTAGCTACACGGGCAATGCTTGCCAAGGCTGAATGATGGGCTCAGCCGATACGTCTGCACATCGTGCGATCTGATTGGAGGCCAAACAACATTGCTGCCTGATTGGTTAAAACAAAATTTGTTTCCGCTAGAAAACGTAGTGTCGACAGTGATTATACATATATAATGGTTGTTATCAACTTCAAGTTCCGAAGGAATGCCAATGTTTCAAAACTTGTACGTCCATTCTTTGGCATATTTTTATGTAAAGCGGTTGTTGACAGAAACCAGTTCTTTTTGTGAATTTTCCTCACAGCTATCATTGATAATAACATTTTTAACTACAATATTGTAATATTTAATGATTACAACAATAAATATTGATTAATAGCGATATTCTAATGATTTAATTATAACTAAGTCCAAAATAATAAATAAAAATTGTGTTTGTTTACGGCAGAAAAATAATTCGTTACAGTAAATGTGTTTTTTAATTATTATATCAGGAAAACAAATAATTTGTTGTCGGGAACGAAACAGGCAAAACCTTTGTGTCGTACGATTGGCTAGTTCAATAAGAGCTCCCTGATGCGCGCTATGCACATTAGCGGACTAGATTTGCCTAGATTTGACTGCCACATCGCAACGATCCATCGCATAGGTAAATCGGCACCAAAACATGGGTGCAGCGTAGCCAAGTGTTTTAGCTTACAATTTACCAAGTATTTATACAAAAACGATACTTTTGTATTTATTGTGCAGCGAGGAAAGTTAGCTAAAGAAACAGTGAGAGATGTTGAGCATTGCTTGGTAAATGTTTTATTGTAGACATCAGTAGAGTTATACACTGTTACTATTGTAGACATCAGTAGAGTTATACACTGTTACTATTGTAGACACCAGTAGAGTTATACACTGTTACTATTGTAGACACCAGTAGAGTTATACACTGTTACTATTGTAGACACCAGTAGAGTTATACACTGTTACTATTGTAGACATCAGTAGAGTTATACACTGTTACTACTGTAGACATCAGTAGAGTTATACACTGTTACTATTGTAGACACCAGTAGAGTTATACACTGTTACTATTGTAGACATCAGTAGAGTTATACACTGTTACTATTGTAGACATCAGTAGAGTTATACACTGTGACTATTGTAGACATCAGTAGAGTTATACATTGTTACTATAGTAGACATCAGTAGTGTTATACCCTGTTACTATTGTAGACATCAGTAGAGTTATACACTGTTACTATTGTAGACATCAGTAGAGTTATACATTGTTACTATTGTAGACATCAGTTGAGTTATACACTGTTACTATTGTAGACATCAGTTGAGTTATACACTGTTACTATTGTAGACATCAGTAGAGTTATACACTGTTACTATTGTAGACATCAGTAGAGTTATACACTGTTACTATTGTAGACATCAGTAGAGTTATACACTGTTACTATTGTAGACATCAGTAGAGTTATACACTGTTACTATTGTAGACATCAGTAGAGTTATACACTGTTACTATTGTAGACATCAGTAGAGTTATACACTGTGACTATTGTAGACATCAGTAGAGTTATACATTGTTACTATAGTAGACATCAGTAGTGTTATACACTGTTACTATTGTAGACATCAGTAGAGTTATACACTGTTACTATTGTAGACATCAGTAGAGTTATACATTGTTACTATTGTAGACATCAGTAGAGTTATACACTGTTACTATTGTAGACATCAGTTGAGTTATACACTGTTACTATTGTAGACATCAGTAGAGTTATACACTGTTACTATTGTAGACATCAGTAGAGTTATACACTGTTACTATTGTAGACATCAGTAGAGTTATACACTGTTACTATTGTAGACATCAGTAGAGTTATACACTGTTACTATTGTAGACATCAGTAGAGTTATACACTGTTACTATTGTAGACATCAGTAGAGTTATACACTGTTACTCCAGTCTCTCTTTTCCTAACAGAGAAGCCTACTAATGGTTTGTGTTTGTTGTAGAGGACAACTCCTCTCTCAGGTCTCAGCTCACCACCGAAAGGAGAGAGAAACAGGATTATGCAATAAAACTGCAAAGTATGTATTGTACAACTGTAACTACTCTTGATATATCTATTATTGTTGTGTTATTTCTATTGATTCGCTGCAGACAAATCTATGACCAAATGACTTACTTCCTCTACAATCTTTTATCGATTGTTTACTGGTCTCACTAGAAGAAAGGGGAAACTGAGCTCTGAGAACACATTTGCTGATTTTCCTTTTATTTAATTTATTTTCAACTAAAAACAAGTTTTAGTTGAGAACTAAAACTTCTTAAATCTATGCAATAAGCGACGCCATTTAGAAATGCCGTAATTTGAAAAATTGAAATGGTATGAAATTTTTGTGGAGTGTTTTTTGTTGTTGCTCAATATGCTATTATGGTCGATACAGACGTCCACGTGATACTGCTGCACGTGAGACATCCACGTGATACTGCTGCACAACCAGTATCTTAAAATTTCGAGCAATTTCCTAATCGGAAATTTTTTTGATAATTTTTGAGAAAAAGTAAACTAAATGCATTAGAAAATTAATTCTGAAGAATAAGTATTTTGCGATAATTGTGTTTGCAGCATTATTGTTGCGATCAGCATCAGCAATAAGCTCAACAACAATAATAATTATATCTAATAACCAATTTTTTTTTAACAAAAAACGTATAACAGACCCCATAGAAAAAAATTAATAATTCTCAAACTTTATTAAAAAGTGAGCATAAACAGATTCATCATTTTTAAATGCTTTGAAAGTGACTACGTAGCTAGCATTTTCTGCAGCAAGAAGTGTTCAGTGATCAGACAACTCCAAAAGAATAGTAAAATATGTAATGGTTCGACTGACCACTAGTGAAGTAATCGAAGTGTGGTCAGCCGTTTCCAGCGCAATTTTATATAAGGACAACTCCACTGGAGCCAACTTTCGTAAAGGTTCATATAAGTCATCATTGGCTGAAATAGTTTTTATGCATGTACTCGATATGCATTGCATAGAATGACATTTTTTCTGCAGAAATATCTGTGTGAAATCTCTGGTTTCATTCCAGTACAAATATTTGTTCCAGTAAGCTGAATTTTGCAACACAAACTTAATGGAAATTTTTAAGCTTCACTGAAGCCAAAGATTAGCAAGGAGTCATCTCCTATTGGAGGGATAACTATGTAATGAGCAATACCTGACATCAAGATGTTTGCTGACAGGTATACTAAAGAATATGCACCTATTCAACAAATGTATACTTTCATGTCAGTGAACTAGGGTATTGTTATATAGGACGCGCATGCTTTGCTATATTTTTGGCAGATGCCCCAAAACCTGAAGTTGCGCCTTGTTTCGTGGTCAAAAAGAAAATAATAATAAAATTACTGGTAGCTATAGTAGTGTACAGTATTTACTCCTTCAAGCCGGTGGTTGTTGTTGGCGGGTTGGTGATGATGTAAGTCAGCACTGAATGCTATAAAACTGGTTCTAACAAATTTATCTCATTATTTATTTAATTTTATTATCATTATTTATTATTAATGATACATGTTTTTTATAATTAACTTTAAGGCTGACTGAATAAAGACTCAGTACTGAGCTACTTTGCGGTCAAATAATCAATATGCTCAATTTGAATAATTTATTGATTTCACCTGTGAAAAAGATATTTATTTTTTATGTCCATGCATTATTATTTAAACTATTTCAAGAATACACTCCAATGTGATAGTAATACTGATTGACTTCTGGTTATTAATAATCTTTCTTGTGATCGGTTATGAATTATTGAAATTTCATATGAAACTCGATCGATACAAAAAATAGTTTATAAATCGTAATATTTTTATAACCAAGAGATAATAAGAGCACCAGATTTCGGCCCGTATTACTGTGTTTATAATATAATTTATCGTTTGAATTTCACAGAGAGCTAGGAGACACGCTAGGCTTTCAAATGAATGGTTATTCAAAGCTGTGGTTTGTCTATTTGTTGAGTTATGAGCTGTTGAAAATGAGCCTTTTTCTGTAAGTTATAGTGTAGTCACTCAAGCATTTGGCTCCAGAGGGTCACATGACCAAGGCAGTTGGCCACACTTTGATTACTTCACTTGGGCTGTACCTTTTCTGACAATTTTTCTCTCACACTGACCATTTATTGTTATTGTTATAGCATACCCACAAATTTATCCCAAAACCTGGGCTGGTATGTAGTTCAAGCAGACAACTAAATAAAAACGAAGTAATTTCTATGAAATTCGTGTTTTCGCGGGTACGTCCAGCAATCCGCATTTAAGTGCAACCCTTTGTTTAGCACCCTTCCTGAGGCTTGCATCTCTTTTGGTTTTGGAAGGCACTCAACTAACATGTCTGGTCATCTGGGAATACAAATTTTTCAAAAATCGTAGTTTGAAAATGGATGCTTCGAAAATAACTGGTTTAAAAACTACTGTTTTCCCATCATGCCGTTTTCAGGTTTTGTCGTCACTGAAAATATCTACTTGTTCAAAAATTGTTTTAATCATCTACTAGTTTCTGCTAGTTACGACTGGTTACTGCTAGTTAGTACTAGTTACCACTAGTTACTACTAGTTACTACTAGTTACTGCTAGCTACTACTAGTTACTGCAAGTTACTGCTAGTTACTACTGGTTACTACTAGCTACTACTAGTTACTGCTAGTTACTACTAGCTACTACTAGTTACTGCTAGTTACTACTGGTTACTACTGGTTACTACTAGCTACTACTAGTTACTACCACTATACTAGAAGTAATAATAAAATATTGAGCATAAACAATAGAAAAATTATTATTAATTATTATTTAAACATGACCTCTATCAATGCTAAGGCTAAAGTTCTTTTCTTACTGGCCAGCTACCTTTTGATAGCTCTATCAATGCTAAGGCTAAAGCTCTATTCTTACTGGCCAGCTACCTTTTGATAGCTCTATCAATGCTAAGGCTAAAGCTCTATTCTTACTGGCCAACTACCCTTTGATATGTCTCACTTACTGCCATCTCTTGGTAGAAGGCCAAGGCCCCAAACCTTGTACAATCAAAGATTAGAGTTTTGTCTCCATTTCTTCACATTGCAAGCGCTCAACGTTTGTCATTACTTACAGAGGCCCTGGCAGAGAGCCAATCCAAGGATATGGAGATACGCGCTCTAAGAGAACAGTTGGGTTGTCGTATACCGAGATGAGGGGCAGCTGATGTACACGGCTAGACCGACTCCATGGCCGTCAGAGACGTTGTTGTGGGATGTAGTTGTACAGACTATTGGTATTATCTCATGTACAGTGTGCAAGTCTATTTGTATACCTTCATTCAAGTGTTTAATCTCTGTATATATTACATAGTGTGCAAGTAGTCCTAGTTCCATATATACTTAGAATACTCCCACATATCTGTTACCTTTCATCTATACATTTACTGCCAAAGAATTTTTACCTGCCATCAAGTCAAGTGCCAGTTCTGTAATACTGTGCTAGTTGGTGACATTTTATGGTTAAAGTTACAACTTTACTGTTTCTTAGCGTATACCATCTGTCTAGCAACTTTTGCTAACCACCGTTACTCAAATACATAACCATTAGTTGCCGATTCTTGCTGATGTCCTACGTTATGGAATTGGAGTTGTTCGTCCTTTTGTGGGTGCATAACTCCAACACAATTACTTCAGATAAACTGAGGTGATCGTTGAGTGTGGTAGAATCTGTTTGATGGCTTCTCTACTCTCTAGTGGTACATAGGCTATTGACAGCCATTATCAACTGTGTGTACAAACACAGCTCAAGTACAGGTGGATGCTCTATCCTACCCCATATTTTTGGTAAAACAAAATCCAGCATATTGATACCAGTAGCATGTGCATGCATTTGTTGAATCTAACTCGTTGCTTTTCTCATTTCAATTTAACATTTATTGTCATACTTTATACATATATATATATATATATATATATATATATATATATATATATATATATATATATATATATATATATAGATTATAACTATGACAATGGGCGATGGGTTGAAATAATGTTGAAATATCACTTACCGCATTTGTTGAATTATTGAGTAGATCTAAACTAGACACATTCTTTCTACACGAGACATGAAATGATGAGTACTTATAAATGTGATAAAATCGTAGATGAATGTAGAATTTTAGATATTAGTTGGTGATAGATAGTCAAAACCAACCACGTGCTATCCTCAAGGAGACTTCTACTTTTTTCTTTTCTCAAAACTTTTCCTCTGTATTTGATAACCAATTCTTTTGGAATGAGAGCCTGAGATGATGGAAGAATAAAGACTATCCACTTTCCGTCATAGTTTATGGATAGCTGCTTTCTAAGATTGTTGGGTACTGGAAGAAAATATAATTAAAACACAGTGGCTTATCTCTGAACCTAGGCTCGACTTTTTACCCACAATGCAATACACAGCAGGTATATATCTACGTAGAGTTGTCACTTCAGTCAGCAGCATGTGCTCCCTTTGCTAAAACACAATATTTCTTATGCATACTTACTTCGATTCAATCTAAGAGTCACAAATTATTAAACTTGAACTACTGATAAAAACTAACCTACGGCGGGCACCATCCTCGCCATTACGCTAACTGTCCGACCAGCCAAATTTGGTTACATATTTAGCCTCAGCCACCTTCACCATGCTTCAGTGAAACAAAGAGTGCGGTTTTGTGTTTTTGCTTCTACTTCAGGTATAAACAGGAAGCCTTCACACTTGCGTTTAGGCCAGTATACATATTTATGCACAATTTTCAGCCTGCGCGAGGACTGGAGGTATGTTCTTGGGATGCTTTCGGCTGTATGTTACAAAAATGCTGTGGTAGATTTTGTCATAGTATAACATCTTGTGCCAGCACTCACTCATACCTAACCCTAGAGGTACCTCTGGCCACTTACCTTTAACCAGACACGCCTCCTTATGTGCTGGAGCAAGACATTCGGTGACACTGTGTGGTGGATTTTACTGACTACATGCAGTGACCACTACTGCGCAGAGGCCCTCCTGTTGGTGGTTACCACAGGCATGCCTCCCCTGATTATGACAGACGAAGGCCAGCATCTGTTATGGCAATTATATTGCTCTCATAAGTATTTATTATTACTTCGGCACTCAGTATTTACTATACCGACCCTGGGTTGCTATCCCGGGTCGGCAACAAGATGGCCGCCATGGCCAGGATGATGTAACTTAGCCTGAGAGCCTTCAGATGCCACCTCCCAAAGATAACTACCCTTGGATAAAGGAGACAGTGGACCCAAGGCTGCGTAACGCCCAGGAACAATATTAACCAATCACTGGCCAAGCTGCTTGTGAACTCCGCCTCTTACTTATGGGCATCAGTGATGTTTTACTTACCTAGCTATCTTATTGGACAATGTCATTGTTATATATATTATATTGTGCCTTTGTATCATATAACTTCCTGCCATGCTTCCTGTGCATGGCAGTTATTTTCCACAACTCTGCCTATAAAAGGGAGAAGTTTTCTCATAACCATTGCACTTACTGATATGGCAAGAGTGTGTTCTCTTGCTTTGTATTGCCAGTCTTACCTGTTATTCTGTAATGAATAAATGGTCTTTACACACAAAACTATGCTGTGTATGTCTGAGCCGAGGGCTCCTTGCTACCGTTGTTAAAGTTAGCCACTCGCTTTGCAACACTGCGTTGTACCGATTCGGTACAGGGTCACCTCTGGGTTGAGGTCGACCACCACTTGTCAGGCCTGAAGAGGCTGACTGCGTTGTTGTGGCTGCACAGACGGCGCGTCTGCCAGCACAACCCCCTAGCGGAAGGTAGTGGACATAAAAATCCGCTACAACTGGTCACCTATTACAGTAATTATGAGAACCAAAAGCCAATATAGTTTCCCCGGCACGGAGTAAAATGTGCTGAGACAGCGTAGTACAAGTTGTGGTGGAACAGGGTACCATACCGAGCTGGCACAAGATGGTCAACGTAGCAGAAGATCCAAGTTGCATGAGGGTTTACCACATACAGTATCCTGGACATTACTACCTCTAGATATCAGGGCTTGCAGTCGGCAGGCTATAAGAAAGCCATAAGAGCCAGCTAGCTGGACATACACCAGAGTGACTCGGTCTCTTTGCCAATAAATCAAATCATATCCAACTTCATTTAATTCTAATGTGTACGGCTACAATCATGATGTTGGGAGTCGTGTCCTCCTGTGTTAATTTGTTTTTCCTGTGGTGAATCCCTTATCAGTAAATATTTCTATAACGGTGATCGTTTATAACTTATATAGTGGTCTCCCCTCATTGAATTGGAAAAATCTTCCGTTTTTTAATTAATATTAAAAACGTATAGAGTTTTGCACGAGCCTTTGGGTTTTCCAAAAATATAACAGAGATGATGCACCCACAAAACTCAGAAAGAACAAAAACTCTTTACGTTTTAAATAGTGATTCAAAAAAAAAAATTTTCAAGCTAATGCAGGGAGACAACAAAGTGTTATGTAAGTTAATATACAAATAGATAATTGTTACATAAGTTTGCACGCAATAGACAGTTTACTAGTAGCCATTCTATCCATCAGCCATAATACAATAAATAATTGATTCACCTCCATTTATTTAAAATTTTCATTGTAAGCCAGTAAATTAGTAACGCAGATGAACCATGCCAAATGCGTCCCACTTTTGGTACTGAAAGCACTAAAATTATTGGAAACTCAACTAAAGTTGCTGAAAAATATGCCTCCCATTTCCTTGCATTTAAAAAAGCTGAGCATAAATTTAGGATAGAGTTACTTCATGGAGACAGCCTGTTAGTTGTGTCAAGAATTTTGATTGGATCTAATTACATCTAATCAAACTTGGCTGTGTGTAAAGGGGGTGGGGGGGGGGGGACAATTGCAAGTAGAGGAGATAACTCTAGATATATGTAGAGAAGATCACATTGGAAATATAAAATAGAACTGTTTGGTTATTGGCATACTACTTACCCAGAAGCTCCGTGCAAGTTGTGGTATGTTAGTCGTTAGAGTTTAGAAGTTGGTGTGTTAGTCATCAAAGGCTATTGCAAGGATGTGTGGTGAAAGCTGTCTTCAGTTGGCGCAAAGCGTATTTTAGCTATCTCGTAGCTATATAGTAGTAACAATGCTCTAACCATATCATAATGATCGCAAGTGAAGTTATTATATTTGTTGTGATGGTTAGGGACAGTAGGTATAGTTGTAACTACACAATAAATGCAGTACCTAATGTAGCCAGTGACAGAAGCTGAAGTTTTACTGTCAGTGTTAGAAATAAGGATTTGATAACAAATTGGTTGATAGGAAAAGTCAGAGTTATAAGGATTATGGCTTAAATGGAAGAACGCAACATCAGGAGAGAAGATGTCTGTTGTCGGGACTCTTCTCTCTCCATTAATTGTGTGGTTTAAAGGCCTCTTCACACACAGCGCTTTACGACCACGAATTTGGCACTTTGAGAGAAATTTTCCTCCTGTAGCCCGTTGATGCACTAAACACACTAGCCTAAGTTTTAGGCCAACATTTGAGGCACTATCTGTTTATTTTGCTGTCAATATGTTGTGTTATTGATTGGGAGTTGTATGTTCCTGCGTGATGGTGGTGGCCTGTGAATGGATTTCATTGGATGATTGGTCCAGTGGGCGGGGTTTTTTCTGCAGAAAAAACCCCGCCCACTGAACCAATCATCCAATGAAATCCATTCACAGGCCACCACCATCACGCAGGAACATACAACTCCCAATCAATAACACAACACAGTGACAGCAAAATAAACAGATATTGCCTCAAATGTTGGCCTAAAACTTAGGCTATAAACACACAATGATTATGCACATGACAGTGCACATCAACAGTTTATAATGACGTATGGGCTGTCACCGCTGAAAAAATCAAAATCAGAAAAAATGGATACAAGCGATTTGCATTGACCAATCAGCGTCAGGGAATAAGAATAAATCGTGAGACCAACCGGCAATAATCAAGCATGCTTGATTCAGAACGATCTCGGCAAAAGGAAGAAAATTGGTTCGTTGACGATGAAATAAACAGCCGTTTTCCCCATTTCCGTGACAAAATTTGTTTTGTGTGGACAGGCCTTTATTATATTGTAACACTCGTCATTTACTGGTAGCAGCACACCTGCGCTACCTCTAGGTGGACAGAGTCACCCAACTCAGACAGGTCCAGCAGACAAGCTTAGCTCACTGTCAGCCAGGCCACGTCAATGTCTGCTCCTCAGCGCAGTCTACCTGATGCTAGACTTTAGCCATCACAGTTGGACTATGTGTCTGCTCTTGCTGTCTGCCAACTGTCTGACAACACTGCCAGTTCTGCAAGTTCATTCTAGGAAGGTCGTCATCTTAATTGATTGTGAAGTTCTTGTACTTGTAAGTATGCTTGTAGTCCTCAGTAAGACATGTCTGTGTGCTTCTTTCTCAGTACTTAAATCTAGTAAAAGTGCTTCAGCTGTGCCTCTGTGAAGAGAAGAGATGTAGCAGCAGCTTATATTTAACCCATAACCTTTGCCCTTACGTCGGTGCTAAAGGTTTAGCCTCAGAAATAAATGTACAACAAAAACCGATAAAAAAGGTTTTAGATAAAGATGAAAGATATGCAAAAATAGAAAATTATTGTAATGGATTTGCATCGAAATGTCTCAAACGTAGACTTGCTCACTCTTGATTCCAACATTAACTTTACAATATGGTAGATACATTGAAGGAAAGAACTCCAGTTGGTGCAGTCAGATATTAGTCATGCGTGAGTGATTGCCTAACAGTGCCTAGTAGCCGAAGCTACTAATACATGGTCAACTGGAAATTCCCACATTCCACATTATCGATCATAACATGGCCATCTACTAGAGGAAAAGTCTACTATGACATTGCGTGAAAGGTCGTCCTGCAATAAATTCCATACTAGAAGAAAGTATGATTGAATATTATTATATATATTATCATTGAACAAGAATTTTAACTTTAAATAAATTTCTATGAAATGTCATTGTCCATTCACCAACATCATGCTATGATGTTTATACATTTTTGTTTGTCTGGTGCACTTGTGAGATGGTTGTAATTTACAATTATGTTTTAATGTTACTACATTCTGATGTTTTGAGCTGTTTTGTATAAAAGCTCCTTAGTGCTCAGTGCAGTTGTCTTACTGAGATGTTTCCAGATGAATTAGCCAATTAGAGGAGAAGAGAAGTTAATACCCCACCCTTTTTAGTTAGTCTGCCTGACTACGGTCGTTTGAGCATTAGGTGCTCAACTTGTTAGAAGGAATAGAAGGTTGCTCTGGAGCCAAAGCGCTCTAGATCTTTGTCTTCTTTGCATTGATAGAAGACAAGCATAATTAGAAAGGCCATTGACCCTCAAACTATTGCAATTAACACAAACAACTATCATTAGTATAGTTGTGAAAGACATCGGTGTAGGCATGCTACCACTAACTTATAACACACACACCGACATCCTCCACAGTATTATAGTGGATTTTAGTAGCATGCATGCCTTGCACACTCATATTAAGCTAGGGTGACTCTGACTGAAGCAATCCGTCAAACAGACCTACCAAAGTGATGAGTCAGAGAGCTATCACCTCAGAAGGAGGAGGAAATACCCTACCGGCCCTGCAGATAGCATACTGTCATTGCAGCTTTACTTACCGGCCTTGCAGTGTCCATTCCCGACCCGGGAGTGACCTCTACCACCCCTGCAGTGACAGACTGGGCCGGCAACAACATGGCCGCTGTAGCTCCAAGAGTAGCCCAAGTCAATGCACGAGGACGAATCCAGAACCTATTCATTCAAAAACTGAGCACGTTATCTTATAGTATTATTCCTTGCCACTAGGCACCTTGTACATTTATTGTTGTGCGCTATTACATGCATTGTTATCTGATTGGTTATTTTACTTCCTGTCACAATTTATTGGTTAGACTTAGCAAGATACAATGCACTTCCTGCCATCAGCGTATAGAAGGCTGGATTCTTGTGTGTTCATTGCCACTTATCACTTACTGCTGCTGTTGTCAGCTGCTCTAGGTAGATTGCCTCCCCAGAGCATGATATGTGGACAAATAAATGTATTATTACTTAAACTCTACCTAGTTTGTCTGAGCCGAGGGCTCATTAGTTGTGAAGTTGTGATCCTTCTCCATTGCATCCTGCAGGTCTGACCGACCCTGTGTTACCTCTTAGAGAGAGGTGTTGATGGGCTGTTCCACAAGCTGTGTGCTGTGGACAGCTGTTTGTTAGTGGACGGTAGTAGGAGCCCTACCGGCACGATCCACTACAGACATATTGGTAGATTAAACTGTATTTGCATGCTAAAATAATAGTAATAAATGTTCGTGATTATTTATTATTTACAGAGGTTAGTCACATTTCTTGTATGCTACTTCCATAATGCATTGAACAATGAAATTTTTGGTAAACTTCAGAAAACCAATGTGCAATTGCTTTACAGTCGCAATTGGTGCATTGATACACTATGTTACATCCGTGCTGCAAATTCTAGCTAAAAAGACCAGTCGGTTCCCAAGCAGAAAACTGTTTTACGCCGAAACCTTTTCCATCAATAGACGTCAATTAATAGATAAAAAAACACATTACAAAATCTTTTCAAGGTTGGTTGATTGGTTCTTACTTTTTGTGAGCAATTTCTGGACTCAATAACTGAATTCAGAGGTCTTTTCAAACTCGAGTAGTTGTGAGTTGTAAGATTCTTGAGGTTTATTTTTTCCAAAATTATTCGTCCAAATCAATGTCCACTTCCTTAGCATGAAAATTCTTCCGCCTATCTCTGTTTCTGACGAGAAGAGGTGAGAAATGCATGAGAGAATATAAGCTAGCTGGTGGAACAATTGTAATCTGGCTTCTCTCAGAAAATATTTAGGTAGTTCTCACAATACCAACCAGATCACGAACAATATGTCGTGGAGCTGATTGTCTAAAGTGTAATCTCAACATTTCCACTGTACAATCACAGCAGCTATTATAATCCAGTAAGAAGTTGTCTCCCCTTGTATTCTCAGACTGGTGCTCTGCAGTATGTGATAAATCTGGCTACAGCTGTGGCTCCTGGGTGGGGTAAACAGGTTGCAGGAGTGGAACCATCAGGGAGAAACTGTGAAATGCAAATCGTTCTGTCTGTTATAGGATTGATAGTTGAATGGACTAGTAAACTGGTTAGTAATAGTCGGGGGTGACAGGCTTTTGAATAATCTTTGCATTGGCCACCAAAAAAATACAAAAGTTGTCTCACTTTGTATTTTGGTTTTAACAATCAGCATTTTATGTTGCCTTTTTGTATTCAATCTTTGGTCTGCAACGTCTTCCAGTGTAACTGGAGAGGAAGTGGTCTCACATGTGCTGGCTACACTCTCGAAAGATATCTTGGTACATGAATGGACAACTTCTGTGATTGTTGAGTTTTATTGTCATCAGTTTTGTCAAACAAGATTATTCTTTTGTTCTAAATCAGTTTGGTTTAGAGAAATCAAATAAAGAATGTGGTTATTGCAACCTGCTTCATGAAGTTTATATTTCTAATGTACTCACAAAATGGCGAAGATGTGAGAATTTAATTTTGAAAAATGAATGAGAAACAATGATTTGAACAGCTACTGCGTGTAGCAAAAACTATGATGTATTGTTTTGTATGGATCTATTTAAAACCTTTTCGAGTCAACAGCTGTAAAACCGAGATCTGCTCCTACATCACTACCAGCTGAGCAGCTGTAAAACCTTGAAGCAGTATCTAGAACTGTGATGCAGAAACTAAAAACCAAACCATTCAAGACATCTGAATATTAGGATAATTTCTCAAAACAAGTGAGAAGTTGTCTGCCCTATGCATGAATTAAGCTAAAAAATTTGGACTACTGAAATTTTAATTGGGACAAACTAGCTAGCCATGTGTAGCTTGTATTGGATAGTTTGTAATTGAAACTCATTTCAATGATCACAACCTACATCTGAGACTCTTGTGACAGAAGTTTCTGTTACCAGACAGTAACACATCGGGGTATTAGAATCTGCCACAATAACAGCTATATAAAGTTTTGTCAGGGATTCGAAATTAAGATTGGAATGGATAGCACCCACAATAACTGCATCACCTACAAACACTCAGAGAGGATACCACAGTCCTACAGCTGGTAGATACCACAGTCCTACAGCTGGTAGATACCACAGTCCTACAGCTGGTAGATACCACAGTCCTACAGCTGGTAGATACCACAGTCCTACAGCTGGTAGATACCACAGTCCTACAGCTGGTAGATACCACAGTCCTACAGCTGGTAGATACCACAGTCCTACAGCTGGTAGATACCACAGCCCTACAGCTGGTAGATGCCACAGTCCTACAGCCGGTAGATACCACAGTCCTACAGCTGGTAGATGCCACAGTTCTACAGCTGGTAGATACTTGCTATGGAAGGTTTGATTCAATCATAGCCACTGCCAGCTGTATGCCAGGCAAATTGTTAAAATGAAAGTGTTCAGTTTATAACAAATATTAATGAAAGCATCCAGTTTGTAATAAATAATGCTAGGCACATCAATTACAACAATATACACAATAGTACAAGGGGCACAGACAATATTTAAAAAATACATCAGTACTAAAAATAGGTTCTTTTTGTTGTATATGTACCCATAATCTATCGATTTAGACAAACGACAAGCTTAATGCTAAACTGAAAATAATAAAATGAGTTCTATCGATGAATGAAACGACAGCCTGACAGAAGTCAGTGTTTACTAAAACTGGCAGCATTTGAATATTGCTAGAGGCAGTAGACATTGAACATATGCTAAAAGCTTAACGGTCTGGAATGCACTACGACCCTTCATTTCATTGGTTGGCCGGTGGCGTTGAAGTGAGGTCATAGTCTCGAAAATCTGAAGCCAATAAATCTACTTTTTGCTGCAGTTGAGCAGGTAACTCATCGCCGTCTTGGCGCATCATTATCTTTTCTGTAACAACTTGGTGTTGAGGTACGCCATCGCAGAGAACAGTTCTCGTGTGACACTGCTTTATCCAATGCACTCTAACAAAAACATTGCCAAGTTAAATGTATAACCAGAATCCTCGGTGGCAGGTGTGACCTGGGAGTGACCTTGACTGCGATGAACAAGTAAATGTATGTCATCATGCTGCGCGTGCGGTACAACTATGCGTCACTCGATAGAAAAGTTAGTCATGCATAATTTTGCTAATCTATAATAAAGTTAGACAGACGGCAGCGAGAGCAAGGGATGCTTGACATCACACGCCATCCAACGCTGTCGACTGGTAGACTAGTAGAGGGTCAAATCACTGGTGAAATCATATAAGTAGCAGAGTAAACGGGGTTATAGTAGAGGAAAGAGATATCACAGCCACGACTATCAACTATGCAGTCACTCGATCAGCTAGCAGAGGTCTTTACCTTGTGCTACTCATTGAGGGCGTGTCTTCTGTGGACGGGGGAGCCATTGCAGTTCCATCACCTGTAACAATCATTCAATACAAAATCAATGTCGGTTTTGTTATGGTAAAGCAGTTGAGCAAATCTAAGCTGTCTAATACAAATTAACTGAAAACTCACGCTTTTAAATTCATAAAACCTCATTGTAATGAATAAAATAACCAACAAACAACACACAATGTCGAACACAGGGTGCACACTACAAGCGCAACACAACACAAATGCAAACATGGCGCAGTGACAGTATAGAAATGCTAAGACACACCAAAGCAAAATCACGACAAGTTGCAACAAGAACTAAACAGAAAAGAATTGAGAAGGAAACAACTGAAGAGTACAAGCCTATCTACTACTGAAATATATAAAGCTTTGGGTTCAAGCAAATGAAGTCGGGTTCAAGCAAATAAAGTCGGGGTCAAGCAGAAAAGTTCCAAGTAAAAGAAAACACAACAGCCACCCATGTGGTACCTTCAGACGAATGACTTCCAGTTGATACAGGAGACTGCGTTCGGCTACTCTTTTGTACACGTTTGGCTTCCCTTTCAGCCTCAACATCTGCCATGGTAAACACTTTTTGCTTAGGTTCATAACGATAGTCGGAATCCACAAACTCACGAAGACGAGTTGAACGGCCAGAAAGACTTGAGTGGCTGGAGACTGTTGACCTAGTTTCTGCATCACTGTCAACTGTCCCTTCAGTTGGTGTGAATGGATCTAAAGCTGATGGATAATTTTGATGAAAAGATAAAGTCATTCTGTCATCAGTGGTTGACTCATCACATTCTGTTGCAACTGTTTCTTCTGCAGATACGGATTGTTCATCTAATGAATCTGTGCTAGCAGACATTTCCACAAGAGGTTCAGGGTTGAGGGAATCAGTTGATTGTACCAAAGACATCTGTACAGGGCTAGCAGACCCCAACACATCCTGCATGCTCTCCGATGTTGTATTTACAGGAGACTCTTGCAGATATGGCTCATGGATAACATCACTACTCAGCGAATCAAGTGACTTGTCCATTATAGCTGGATCGTCTCCAGCTATAGAATCTGCAGAGCTCTTTACAGCTGTATCAGAGTATGCTTCCTGCAAAGAGTCACTCGAAGCTTCCATCACTATTTGTTCAGACTCTTTCAGAGAATCTACTGAAGTTGACATAACATTTTCTGATCTCTCTTGGCCACTTAAGCTATCCAATGACTGTTCCATGATATTTTCTACCAAGTTTGAGGCACAAGCTTCAGAATGTGTTGCAGTTGGCACACTCATAACCACACAGAGTTTTTCAGGTTTGATTTGAATTTCCTCGTCAGTATGGGAAGTAGTGGCTGTGTCAAGGTTGCGGAGTATGACAGAGTCAGTCATTTGATTTCTCATTTCATCAAACCTCTGAGAAGCCTCATCAATTATGCGTTGGATTCCATCAGCAGCACTAGGCCGGCTGATGTCACCAGATTCGTTTTCATTTAAGGCCCTAGTGTCTTCAGTAGTTTCTCCCTCAATTTCTCCAGTTTTCATCAGACTGTCTTGTGATGCAATGGTCTGCTCTGCTGTAAATCTAGTTATTGAAACTGAGACATTACCATCAGAAGTTTCTGACACATACTGCTGTCTGTTACAGCTAATCTGTTGATTAGTACACATGTTGAACTGATTTGTAGCAAAACCATCTCTTAATGCTTCCAGCTGTTGCACAACTTTGTCTGCTTCCTTTTGAAGTTCTTCAGACTCAACATCAACTTCCAATGTTTCAAACTCTGCAAGTGAACTCGTTGATAGAGCTTTATTTCCTATGGCAACTCGATGAAGGCTAGGTTCTGAAGCAGCATCACTGCTTGACACCATTGTTTCAAGATGCTCGAATTCCAGCACTGATGAACTAATAGATTCTTGATCTTTTTCAAGGGGCTTACGTAGACTTTTATCCATGTAAAAAGATGACCTTGGGGAATCCCGAACAGAGCCAACTTGATTTTCTAAATGCTCAAACTCAGACAAAGAGGAAGAAACTGAGAGAGTGTCAACATCTTGTATCCTTGAAAATTTTTGAGCATTCCCACTGTCCGAAGGTGTGCTTGCTGACGAACTTTCAACTGCATCTGTTTTTAGCGAGGATGGTTCTTGAATCGATATTGCTAAAGGTTCAATGATAGACAAAGGCATCAACCCCATGTCTGGCCCAGTCATGACATCTGAGCGGAAAGAAGATGTCATTGAAGCAATTTCAGCTAGACGATCTTCAGGTGCATCCTCATCTGCATCAGGTACAATAACAGTATTATAGCTATCTACACTAGACATGTCAATATCGTCATCAGGGCTGTTACACTCTCCAATTTCTACAATGTCTGAATGTTCTGTGGCAGGCTCGACTTCTCTGATACCAGGAACCCCAAACAGGAGGTTATCATCTCCAAAAACAGCGTCAGTATTTTCTCCCTGCTCACCATGAGCTGATTCAGTAGAATCCTCATTCTCTGAAAGCTCCTCTACAGCTGATAATTGACGACCTTGGTATACGTTATATTCTCCAGTTTCTAAATATAGTCCGTCAGAGTCACATGGATCTTCCACAACAAGGTTGTCATATATACTGTTGTTAGAACCAGATTGACTTTCATCAGCTGGAGGAGATGTTTCGTGCCTGTAAAGTCTAACTAAATCTGAATTTTCAGGTTCTGGTATATCTGTTGCAGCTGGTATACTTTCACCAGAGGAAGTAAAATCTGTGGATTTTTCAAAACTTGGACTATCAGAAACTTCTTTATCAAGTGGAGCTCCATCACTCTGTTCTTCATCACTCACCGAATTATGAACAAGGTGCTCAGCATCAATGCAATCTGCTCTACGTTCCAAACTTGCCACATTTTGAAGGTTTTCGGCAGTGAATGAGTTGGCATCATCACTGTCGTATTGTTCTGTTGCTGCTCTTCCAAAATCAATAATGCTAAGAAGTGGATCAACTTTGGGAGGCATGCTAACAGGAGCAACATCAGTATTCATTTCAGCTTGACTCAGGCTAATGGAATCAACTGAACCTGTTGTGCCAAGAGGTGACTTTATTTCCACAACAGGACTAATATTTGCTTCCTGAGAGCCTTCTGCAAACACCTCATCTGAAATGCTAGTTGACATGGAAATGTTTTCTTGCAGAATATCTGGTGGCTGACTGTTCGTCATCATATCAGAAAGCTGCCCAGTCTCGAGATTATAACAGCCTCCAATAAAACTTGCATCAGTTGAAGAAAAATCGGTACTACTTGCATGACTCCTAGGCATCTCAGGGAATTCGTTAGTAGGTAAAGACTTCACGGATTCCACTACTTCTGTGTCACTATCCACATCAGAAAAACTGATGCGTCTCTGACCTTCGGAGGAAATTGCTGACAAACCACCAAAGGAAGGCCTCTTTACAGTTCTATCTGAGTGTGATAAATCATCACAACTGCTATTATCAGGGGTATTCAACAAGTCAACAGATTTGCTGCCAGCTGATGACTTCAAAAGGACATCTTGATCTGATTTTAGACTTGCTATTTGAGAAGTGTTATTGTTATCAGTAATTTTGTCTAAGCTTTCTTCAGTTTCTTTCGCATCTTCCACCGAGCTTCCAAAGTCGTAAGATGTTCCACTATCAGTCATAGTTTGACTAGGTGAAGAATCAGCCTGCTTTTCAGTAAAATCAGAATCCTCTGCCAACGATTGAACACTTTCTTTATTCAACGACCCAAGGTTGTCATGTTCTAAAAGTGTACTTGAATCATCAGACAATGGCTTATCTGAAGCTGAAACATTGGTTTTGTTCAAATCTTCAAGGTCATCAGGAACATCTTTAGAACTGCGAGTTGTAAGAGCAGCTGCATGTGAAGTTGCTTGTGCTACTGCATCATCAACCAATGTTTTAGCAACAGCCTCCAAAACATGACACGTTGGAACAGTCAGGCTCGTTTTCACTTCTTCCAAGTCAGAAGTGATATTATCATCAAAATTTGACCTAATTGAAGCTTCTGCAACTAAACTTTCGTTAAAGTGGCTGCTCAAGTTTTGCTCTTCATTGAAATTGATATCACTTTGATGCTCCTCTACCAATGGGGATGATGCATCAAATGATGTATCTTGTTCATTTTTAACAGGCGGTGGCTGAAGTATATCACTTGATGTTTCGTCATTCTCTTCTGAAACATCTGAAAGCTCAGCAGCATTTCCTTGGGTTATTGGTTTTGATGCTTCAAATACATTATCATAGGAATCTGTATCTTTGGCTTCCGATTCTATTCCTGAAACTTTACCTTTTTCTTCCACAGTGTCATTCTGAGTAGCGTCACTGTGGCACCATTCACTATCTGTAGCGCCACTGCGGGACTCACGTATTTTCTCATCAGTAATTGTTACTTCACCCAGGTGTACCATTGGTTCGTTTTTTGATTGTGTCAAATTTTGAGATTCGGAATCTTTCTCACAAATCTCATCCGAAAAATCCATCATTTCCTCCAGCGACTTTGCGGTTTTCAAAGTATTCTCACCTTCAGACCCCATAGTCTCATCATTAAAGTGTGCAGCTGTATCATGAAATTCAGTCACTTCTTTGTCGCTCTGAACTGATTCGTTTTGGTGGTTTGTGGAATGACTTCGGTATCCCACAGGCTCATCATAGAACTGTGCAGATGGATTCTCAAATCCAGACATATCAGTAATTTGTGGTTCCACAGTGTCGTCTGTAGACGCACCACCTTCAATTAAGCTGTATGCAGTCTCCTTTTCAAATCCCATAACTTCATCTTCAGCTTGTGCATCCAAACCTTGAAACTTGGTTACTACTTCAGGAGTCGCTTTTGCATCATTGTAGTCGTCTGTAACCTGACCATGAGATCCCCTAATAACAGATTCAGTTTCAGAATCTTGGTATTCCACCATTTCATCATGAATATCAGATGGTTCAATGTGGCAGTGTGTTGTATGACCTTGAAATCCCACAACTTCATCTTGATATTTCAGAGCCGTACCCTGAAATTCGTCAGTTTCCTGTTGGGTCTTGAGAGTTTCGTTTTGGGTGTTTACAGTTTGATCTTGGAGTTCCACATTTTTTTCCAAAGATACCTCATCTTCAAATCGCCTGTCTGCAGCCTCATCTTGAAATCCCATAATTTGATCTTCAGCCTCTGTAGCTAGGTCTTGATAATGTGATGCCTTGGCGTAGAAATCTGTGGTTTCGTTTTGGTTAGTTGTAACCTGATCATGGAGATTTAACACTTCACAATCAGATTTTGCAGAAATATCTAGACATTCAGTCACTACTTTACAGGCATCTGTTGCTTCAACATAGCTGTTGGCTGCTTGATTGTGAGATCTCATAACTTCATCTGGGGATTCTGCCCCTGATCTCTGAAGTTCATAAACTCCGTCTTGAGCCTCGATAATTCTATTTTTGGTGCCTGCAGCTTGTTCTGAGAGGTCCATATTTTCTTCCAGAAGTACAGTATCTTCAATTTGGTTGTCGGCAGTCTTATCTTGAAAACTTATAGTTTCATCTCCAGGTTCAGTAACATACCCCTGAAATTCGGATGTTTCATCATGAGTCATTGTCGCTTCAGTGTCAGTATCTCTAAAATCTTCTTGGGATCTGGTATCTTCAACGTCAGACTCAGCAGCTGTTTCAGCAAGAAGTTTCGTATTCTCCTCTAGGGATTCAACATCTTTCAGTAAACTGTCCACAGTTTTTTCTTGAAATCTCAACGTTTCATTTTCAAACCTTACGGATGGATCGTGTAATTCAGTTCTTTTTTCTGGTGTGCCTAATGTATCATTCTGATTCGGTGGAGTTCCCACGAAAGGATCCAAAGTTTTATCTACAGAATCTGTAGCTTCAGGCTTGTTGGGCGCATCTTTGTCTTGAAACCTAAGAATTTCATCTTCAGATTCTGAAAAAAGGTCTTGGGGTTCAGAATCTTCACCTAAAAATTCTGCTTCCTTCTGAGGCCCAGCCACTGCATTTTGCAAATTGTTAACTTCTTCAGATTCTGTAGTTGCATTTGGCAAATCCTGAGTATTTTCTTGGGATTTGTTCTGAGAGGTCCAGTCTTCAGAGGCACTGCTTTGGATCACAGTAGCTTTATCGTACAAATCAACCGCTTGATTTGAGGACTCTGTAATGTCCTCTTCAAAATTTAACACGGCACCTGGAACATTAGCGGCCTTATATTGAGTGTCTTCGGCTTCACTTTGTGACGCCAACTCAGTGACTTCATCTTGTTTTGCTGCATTTGCTTCCTGAAAACTCAAAGCGTCATCTCTGGTTTCTACTGCTTTGTTTTGGATGTCTGTATTATCAGCTAAAGAACAATCAACTTCATTTGACACCACTTCACTATCAGGAGAAACAGTTGCATCTTTCTCATGCTCTAAAACGGGTTTTGTAACTGGTGTGTCTGTTGCATCTTGAGTATCAATTTTTCCCAATAGCACATTAGCTGTGTCAGCTTGAGAGACTGCATTGTCACTTGGTCGCAAAGAGTCTTTTTCAGAGGCTGTTGAATCAACATCAAGACATTCTTCAACTGATTCTGCGTCAGACACTTCCGTTTCAAGTTCACAGAGTTCCCCTAGAGAATGATTTTCGTCAGTTAAACCAATAATCCCTATGTCAGCAAACTTCTGCTCATCGAACTCCTGGCAGCTAGAAGGTGTATGAGATGCCATCTCTTCTGCTGCGGATGTGTCAAATAGCTCAGAGTTTGGTATCAAATCAGTTTTTGCAGCATTTTCTTCTGGTGATAATTCTCCTACTGTCATACTGTGCTGCACGCTGTCAGCAACAGAAAAAGAGCCTGAGCCACATCTATCAGAATCCATGGTAAAATCTGGAATATCGGAATCTTCAGCCACTAATTGGGACTTGCGATAATATACGGATGGCGTTCGAGATATGTCGTCATATGAAATGTAGGTGTTGGCAGAATCAGAACCCGACACATTGGATGAATTTGCACAAGATGGCAGTTTACCAAAGCAGGCACCATGTACATCAGAAACACTTTGTGGCTGTATGATATCATCTTCGACTGAAACTGCTGTGGCATCTTGGTCATCATCAGCAAATGCTTGATTGTCATAGGATGGGTGAATAGGCTTGCTCAAAGCGATCATGCATGCACCCGCATCTAAACCAAATATCGAAATGAAAAATTGATCAGATATAAAAAACAACAGTGCATTGGGCCAAAATATCACAATTTGAACTCAAGCAGCATGGGACACAATATGACTATCTACCGGCCATTCAGATAACATACAATCATTTGATTGCTTTCGGCAATGATGGACGGCTAGTGCTGCACCAAATGAATGGCAACCAAAGGCACAATCTGTACTTGTGCTGAGAATTTCAATGCGATTGTCTGAGGTTAAGTGAAACATTTTCGTAAACAAGAGCAATACAAAAAGTGCGGCTGAGCAATATCAAGAGTGTCTGAAAACAAAATAGCACTTGAATGGAGAGAAAGAAAGGCTGGACAACAATTAATTACCTCCATCATGACCCTTACAGTCAATACTGTCATCATTGTCTGCAAACGCAAAATATTGACACATAAATGGGTAAAGAAGTTGAAAGTGACCCAAAGAATGCAACTAGAGGATGACGTGTGTACTGAATTGATGTTTGCTGAACCAAATTCTTCCGGTTCATCAAAATGGTCTCTTGAACAATGCGCGCTGCTGTATACACCAATTTTTACTGGTGTATAACTGTTCAAACATACAGAAAGAATGGATGAGTGAACAATTGTTAGCTGAGGCGTGAAACTCACTGTAGGGAGAAATGTCAAAGAAGAAAGAATTACAGTGCATACAAATAGCACTGCAAGGACAATAAATGCGATACATGTACTAAGATATGCATGTAGATAGAAACAATCACACACAAAACATGCTAACATTATTAAATCCGTTTGATAAACTGTTGTAAATAAGGTTGCAGTTATAAATATTATCAAATCCTATTATTGCACAAAACTCAAGTTAAACACCGACAATAGCATGGACAAAAACTTACAAATCGACTCGAATGGATGAGTTATTGCTAATTCACAGGCTAACTACAAAATTCTCTTTTTAGCGGATTGTCTACTATGGTGTCCCGCTGTAGATGGTAAACCACAGCAGTGGCTAATTTTCATATTGTTCTTTTTTAAATCTTACATTCTGGTATAAACTTATCAAACAGAATCAGCTCTGTTTTGCCCAACACTCAGCAACCTATGACCACAGGCTATTATTGAATTGAACCACTTTTTGTCGATGTTTGCTTCCTGAGCACCAGTAAGTGCAGACCATAAGTGGGCTACCAGATTGTTTTTTACAAACTTTGTTTAGTGAAAAATACTGTTGAGAAAACGATGTTTCAAAATTGTGAAAGCAACGTTTTATGCCTAGTCATCAATTATTGTGAATATTCGAACAGGTAAATGTGGTTGCTCATCCAATTTAGTAATCAATACTTATTATTTACCGTATCAAGAAAAACTTTTTGCAGGAAACTTTCGCTGTCGTAGTAACTATTTAGTATTGAACTAAAAGATTATATCTATAATAAGGATTACCTAGTGATAGTGTGTCCCTAGTGATAGTGAGTCCCAAGTGATAGTGAGTCCCAAGTGATGGTGAGTCCCAAGTGATGGTGAGTCCCAAGTGATAGTGAGTACCTAGTGATAGTGAGTCCCTAGTGATGGTGAGTCCCAAGTGATAGTGTGTCCCTAGTGATAGTGAGTCCCAAGTGATAGTGAGTCCCAAGTGATGGTGAGTCCCAAGTGATAGTGAGTACCTAGTGATAGTGAGTCCCAAGTGATGGTGAGTCCCAAGTGATAGTGAGTACCTAGTGATAGTGAGTACCTAGTGATAGTGAGTTCCTAGTGATAGTGAGTCCCTAGTGATGGTGAGTCCCAAGTGTTAGTGAGTCCCTAGTGATAGTGAGTACCTAGTGATAGTGAGTACCTAGTGATGGTGAGTACCTAGTGATGGTGAGTCCCAAGTGTTAGTGAGTACCTAGTGATGGTGAGTACCTCGTGATAGTGAGTACCTAGTGATAGTGAGTCCCAAGTGATAGTGAGTACCTAGTGATGGTGAGTCCCTAGTGATAGTGAGTCCTTAGTGATGGTGAGTCCCAAGTGATAGTAAGTACCTAGTGATAGTGAGTCCCAAGTGATAGTGAGTACCTAGTGATGGTGAGTCTCTAGTGATGGTGAGTCCCTAGTGATGGTGAGTCCTCAGTGATGGTGAGTCCCTAGTGATGGTGAGTCCTTAGTGATAGTGAGTCCCAAGTGATAGTGAGTACCTAGTGATGGTGAGTCCCTAGTGATAGTGAGTCCCTAGTGATGGTGAGTCCTTAGTGATAGTGAGTCCCAAGTGATAGTGAGTACCTAGTGATGGTGAGTCCCAAATGCTAGTTATTTTTTCTTTTTACCAAATAATAATTGTGAATAAAATCAGCATCATTTTTCAAACCAACATTCTGATAAAACAGCGATTTTAAGGGGTGAAGGTTACAGGAGTGAGGCATCTCATTTTGAGTGAACTTAATTTAATTTTAACTTGTTCAAGTTGACGTGTGCTCAAAAAGCTTATAGGGAGTTGCCCTCTCACCGCTAAGACGATTCCTACTGGGACAACCAATGCTAACCTAAACGGAATTTTTTTCACAAGATTCATAATGTTATATAGAGCTATAAAGGGAGTCTCCTAGACTTGCTCGTCTGCATAGAAGTAGGATCTCCCAGATATTGGCATTGTGAAAAGCCTTTCGTATTGGGGGCTGCGACGATCTTTCTAAAGGCTGCTCCACACGGCGACGAAACGAGGACGAAACGTCAAATTAATTTCGTAACGAATATACATTTGCCCAACGAAAGCCCTACCGGCACTTCGGTAGCGTTGCGGTGAAGTTTCGTCCAGACCTAGCAGTGCTTGGTTGGCATTTTTTCGTTAGTCGATCATTGGTCGAAAGTCTTTTCTGCATTTTGCTATTGGCCACACAAGGCGTAACTTCATTGGTCCATGTTGCGTTAGTGGCGCTAAACACACCACATGTTACTAAAATTTATTATTATAATAATTATAATAATTATTATTACTACTACTAGTATTATATTAAATACTACCATTGGCTGGCAGTTGTTTATTATTATTGTTATTAAATTTGCCTAATGGTGTAATTATTATAATAAAAATTATTATAATTATTAAAGTAATTGTTATTACAGTACAGTTAAATAATTTTTTAATAAAAATTGGGCCTACTGCAACAAAATAACAAATGATTCATCATCATTTATTATTATTATTGTTAGGAATTAAAAGAACCTAGCTCTTATAAAATTACTAGCCCGGTGAGTGAATAATAATGATAACCAGTTGATAAATAATTAAGTTTACTCACCAATAAATTAACTAAATGCGAATATCTGGAAGCTGTCCGTACAGAAGAACTAGTAGAAGAACTACTAGTATTGAATACTACTATTATTATTATGATTGGCGGCAGTTGTTATTACAATTCGTGTATTGTCATTGGCTGGCAGTTGTTTGTCGTTGATCGGCTACATGAAGTTTCGTTCGCGTGTGAAGCAAATTTCGTTAACACTGCATCGAAACGAAAAACTTTTCGTCTTCGTCGCCGTGTGTAGCAGCCTTTAATTTCATTTTATCTTAGAAACAGCAAGCAGACCTGGTAGCTCTATTGAATATATATAAAAGGTTGACTTCGTTTTAGTAAAATAGTTTGATAAATTGTTTAAACTAAAGTTAAATTATTCATTTCAAAATGCGAACACCAAGAATTTTATTTCAGGGAAAAAAGTTATACTCTTACAGCCCTAAAAGTCAATACGAACTTGTTAATATTTTTTTTACCAGAAACAGCTATATGTTATAGTTAAAGGCTTTAATAATTATTTTGACTAAGTTGTCTGCTTTTGAGGAAACAACTCCACAAGTTAACTCATTTGGTTCTGGAGACACTAGCTACTCCTGGAGTATGTAGAGCAGAGCCTACTGAAAAAGAATACGATTGCAACAAACTTTGAATTGTGTTTGTTTCTAGGGGAATTTTGAGCAAAGTGTTATTGTTACACAATATCTTCATGTTTCTTGACAAAAATCTAAAAAACTTAATTTTCAACTTTTAACTTGATTAAATACTAAGTATAGTGTAATCTTATAACATTTGAGATTAGAAAAAACTGCCGAAATTACTTTTACGAAATGTTTTTTCATAACAACGGTAATAATTTAATCTGAAATACTTATAATAATAATAAATAATTTTAGAAGTTGTCTTTAAGCTGAAAACTTGATGAAAGGATTACAATTATTGAATCAAATTCATTACATAACATTCTCATGTAGCTGCGGCTCGTAGATAGCCCTTTCGTTGACCTTACTTCCATAGAGCTATTGCGATTGTTTTGCTTCAAGTAGTTTTTTAATGCTCAATGAGAGAACAACTCCACACTCGGAGTGCATCTCGCAGAGGCTGTCTTCAATACTTATATGGTTAAGAATTCATAGCTGCCAGGTTATGCAATATCCACTAGTCATGTGCACCAAGTTTCATGAATACTCACTTTGCCCAAGTATGTTTTACCAACTTTTAGTTGCCATCAACAAAACTGTTTTGAAGAGAACAACTTTTCTGTGTTTCAAAAGTATTTTTGCCTCAAACTTGATAGAATATGAAAAGAAAGCACTCAAACCACATTGACAATTGCTTGACCATATAAACAAGTATTCTTTGCGACAGATGACAAAAAGGACCATCAAACAAGTTGTTATCGCATTTGCGCAATGTTTATGTTGTGGTTGGTGGCTTCGATACTGAAACACCTACTTTGTGCCGCACAATATGGATGCTAATTAATGTTTCCAGCCTGAAATGTTGATCTCTTTCTTTGCCTGTAAATCAGCAACCAAGGCATAGGCAAGGCACCATGTCGAGCTTTTGTTTATATCAACATTAAAGCACAGAAGAGATGTTTTAATTTGTTTTTGTGAACTGTTTAAGCACACAGAATCATACATACAGCTGAACGGCCAAACCTCATAATCTTTTATGGTATAAACCATATCGCTGTAGCTGTTTGGAGTGAGCATCAAAAAAATAATGAAAACATCAATTTTCAATGAAATGGGCCCAGTGGTCTTCAGACTAAAAAGAATCCCTGTGTTCTGGAGAGTTCGTTACTGAGAACCACCCACCCATCTCAGGTCACGACCCAGCTCACCCTCAGGTAATGACCCAGCTCACCCTCAGATAATGACCCAGTTCACCCTCAGGTAACGACGCAGTTCACCCTCAGGTAACAACCCAGTTCACACACAGGTAACAGCCCAGTTCAACTAAGAGCTGAAGCCTTCAACCAGCACCTACCTGAAACATCCGAGTTGAGATTGTCAGGAGAAGAATGGTGCCTCACTTTGTCTAGGGAAGAAGTAGATAACCTGGTTAGATCTTGATCCGACTGAGATCGCTCGTATGATGGGCTGGTGGGGGGCTCAGAGAAGTCACCTGGCTCATCAGACCTGGACAGAGCAGATTGAAACACTTGATGGTAAATGATCTAAGCCTGAGCAAAGATTTAGCATAGTCCGCGAAATTGCAAAGAACACCCGCTTTTTTAAATGTATTCCCATGATAGGACCTACTCATAATACAAGATATTAGCCATGGATAAATTAACTAGCTGGGAACATTAAATACAATAGACAAGATGAAAGCTATTAATTAAATTTGACTTGGAAATGTCTGGAGGTCTGCTACAGATGGATAGATAGACCAATGCCTGGAGGTCTGCTACAGATGGATAGATAGACCAATGTCTGAAGGTCTGCTACAGATGGATAGATAGACCAATGTCTGGAGGTCTGCTCCAGACGGATAGATAGACCAATGTCTGGAGGTCTGCTACAGATGGATAGATAGACCAATGACTGGAGGTCTGCTACGGATGGATAGATAGACCAATGTCTGGAGGTTTGCTACAGATGGATAGATAGACCGATGTCTGGAGGTCTGCTACAGATGGATAGATAGACCAATGTCTGGAGGTCTGCTACAGATGGATAGATAGACTAATGTCTGGAGGTCTGCTACAGATGGATAGATAGACCAATGTCTGGAGGTCTGCTACGGATGGATAAATAGACCAATGTCTGGAGGTCTGCTACGGATGGATAGATAGACCAATGTCTGGAGGTCTGCTACAGATGGATAGATAGACCAATGTCTGGAGGTCTGCTACAGATGGATAGATAGACCAATGTCTGGAGGTTTGCTACAGATGGATAGATAGACCAATGTCTGGAGGTCTGCTACAGATGGATAGATAGACCAATGTCTGGAGGTTTGCTACAGATGGATAGATAGACCAATGTCTGGAGGTCTGCTACAGATGCATAGATAGACCAATGTCTGGAGGTCTGCTACAGATGGATAGATAGACCAATGTCTGGAGGTCTGCTACAGATGGATAGATAGACCAATGTCTGGAGGTCTGCTACAGATGGATAGATAGACTAATGTCTGGAGGTCTGCTACAGATGGATAGATAGACCAATGTCTGGAGGTCTGCTACAGATGGATAGATAGACCAATGTCTGGAGGTCTGCTACAGATGGATAGATAGACCAATGTCTGGAGGTCTGCTACAGATGGATAGATAGACCAATGTCTGGAGGTCTGCTACAGATGGATAGATGGACTAATGTCTGGAGGTCTGCTACAGATGGATAAGCTATGACAATAAACCAAAAGTAAATATTGCAAGTATTATAAACTTGTCATAGAAAAGGTAATTTTCTGTATGAAAGCAATGAGGGAGGACTAAAATTGCTGAGTAACGACTATAGCTCTTGCTTATGGAGTCTACTATTCAATTTACATATGATTGAGTAGCATTGGAGAAGTTGCTCTTCAGATAAACCAACCTGGTAGAGATGAGGTCTAGCCCAGATTCATAAGTGACGTCGATAGGTGGTTCATTTTTTATAGGCTGAGTACTGGGCATTTCATCTATAGTCGTGAGTCTTTTGGGCCGGCTCAGACCAACGTCGCTCTCATCACTGCTGTAATCTGAAATGCAAAAGTTTCCACGCATTCAAACATTTTATCCAGCTCTAACTTTAGCGTTACAGGAAATGTAAAAATGCCAATATGGCTACCAAACAGACGTGATAGGTCAATTCAATGTCATGCTGTGGGTTTAGATCCCTGAGGGTGACAAGCAGAAGACTAGCGTTGACAGCTTTGGACACACAAGCTGAACAGGATGATTAATGCCAAGGAGCATTGGATTGTAATATTGGGATGTAATACCTGAACAAGACAAGTGTGCAGCACATATAAAGTCTATAGACACATGCTTGAGCGCTAGCAGGCACTGGAGCGAAGCTGCCAAGGGAAAAGCACCCTCACAGTTTCCATAAAAACTGAGATAAAAGTTAAGACAATAAGAAAAGACATAAATTGGTGTTAACTGGAAGGTTAGTTGAAGAGGCTAGCAAAAGTCACAATACCTTTAGATACCAAAGAGACATCAGCAAGCATTAACGTGTGCCCACATGCTAAACCTTCGGCCAAGTCGCCTGATTGAGGTATCGTGTGAGTGTGACTGGGAGAGATGCCGTCCATACCATGCCCAGACACAGAACCTTGACCAGCCTCTTCGCTAGTCTGCTCCGAATGAAGGCTACGGGTTTCTAACGAAGCCTGCACATCAAGGGAAGACGTGTGACTGAGTGACTGGTCAACATTTCCTTCTATTCCGTCACCATCAACCATGTTGAACTCATTCAAACCAACTTCTGATTCAACTGATAGGCCATCGAAGGAACCATCTTCAAAGCTCAAATGCCGTTCCAACTTTACTTCACTATAGGCATTGCCTGCTGTAGGAGTATTAGGGCTTTGTGTATCATCTAGTGACTCCTGTGAGCTAAGAGTTAGCGAAGACGGCTTGGTCGTTTGACTGCCTTCTTCAGTCAACACACTTGAGGTCATGCTAGAAGCTTCTTTCTCTTCATGTGACAGTCTTTCTTTGGGTCGGCCCCTCGAGAGTTCATCGACAGCGCAGCAAGCAAATACTGATGAGGCAGTTGCTTCAGAGACAACCGTCTCTGACACATCAACAAATCCTTGAGCGCTGTGAGACAGTTGATCGTTGGTGTAAAGCACATCTGTGGTGGCGTCATCTCTTGGGAACCTGACATGCTTTTCAGAATCTTTCATTTCAGCAACGCACTTTTCATCAATGGCTACTGGATTGGATTCTTCCTCAGAAACTGAGTCTCGCATTTCTTCAAAACCCTCTGTGTATTCCTCAGTTTCGCTTTCGATCGTATCCTCCATCTCGTGCTTCTCTGTTTCTGAGAGGTGGCTGAGCGCACTGGCTTCGCTGTGAATGGACACGGAGAGTTGCTGACTGCTGACGTTGGACAAGGTCATTGGTGTGCTGTCACTCAGGCTGGAACTGGTCAAATCCTCTGCCTCCTCCAATGTCATTGTGTGACGATTTGTCGGGCTTAATTCTGTAGAAACACAAATGCCAAGGTCAAAGCAAAGCACATTAGCACATCAGACAAGACTACCATGTACAACGCACAACACAATACAACATACAGATAATACCTTTCACAAAGTTACACCAAAGCACAAAAAAACGACACAGCAAAAGAAATGAACAAATAATTTCACAAAACATGGCAACTACAGGTCATGCTTGGACATCGGTAAACCAGTTGTGGCATCAATATACATACACTGTACATGCAAGCAGCATGCTATTACATTATATACTACTTGAAATCAAAACTCACAAAAAGTTTAAATGTTTTTCTAACGACAACTAATAGAAAACTACAGCTCTTCGTTTCTATGACAAATATACAGAGCTAAAAGGAGAGTAGCATCACAATAAATATATATACCTGTGAACTGTTGACGCCTCATGTCTGCAACAACAAGTCCGGAGGGCAATTATTCAATAACATTCAGATGACTGGCCAATGCACAAAACTAACAGCAAACCTTTTGAAACCAACAAATAACTCTGCAAGTTGAGCCAAGGGCAATTGACCGCCTCATCAACGTTTCTGCACATTCCAGGTCAGTTTGCATATTCAAAAACAAAGAAACGATAGAGTTGACACTGTGCAGTACTTCAATAACTTGGGTTTTAATTGGTTTATCAACAGTTGATCCACTGAGTGTACTGCACTGAGTGTACTGCACTGAGTGTACTGCACTGAGTGTACTCCACTGAGTGTACTGCACTGGGTGTACTCCACTGAGTGTACTGCACTGAGTGTACTGCACTGAGTGTACTCCACTGAGTGTACTGCACTGAGTGTACTGCACTGAGTGTACTGCACTGGGTGTACTCCACTGAGTGTACTCCACTGAGTGTATTCCACTGAGTGTACTCCACTGAGTGTACTCCACTGAGTGTACTCCACTGAGTGTACTCCACTGAGTGTACTGCACTGAGTGTACTGCACTGGGTGTACTCCACTGAGTGTACTCCACTGAGTGTATTCCACTGAGTGTACTCCACTGAGTGTACTCCACTGAGTGTACTCCACTGAGTGTACTCCACTGAGTGTACTCCACTGAGTGTACTGCACTGAGTGTACTGCACTGGGTGTACTCCACTGAGTGTACTCCACTGAGTGTATTCCACTGAGTGTACTCCACTGAGTGTACTCCACTGAGTGTACTCCACTGAGTGTACTCCACTGAGTGTACTCCACTGAGTGTACTGCACTGAGTGTACTCCACTGAGTGTACTCCACTCACAAGGTTTCAAGCAGTTTAACATTCACAACTCAAAAGCATTGACAAAGATTTGTTTTAAATTGCTAGATGATTAATTTAGCAAAGACGGCTTGATCAACCCTACTACTGCTAATGAGAACTTCCGCTTTGTCATATGATCAAACCGACCAAACTTGAAAAACTGCAACTCACTGCATGCGGTGACTGCTTAACGCACTAACAAGCAGTCAAATAAGAGTACTACAGTAGTAGTACACAGTGAGCAGTCAAACAAGAGTACTACAGTAGTAGTATACAGTGAGCAGTCAAACAAGAGTACTACAGTAGTAGTACACAGTGAGCAGTCAAACAAGAGTACTACAGTAGTAGTATACAGTGAGCAGAGTGCAGTGCGAACAAACAATACCAAGTCATTGAGGTGTGAACTTAACAATCAGCTGGTTACAACAAACACAACACTGAAACATGCAGCCAACTAATTCATTTGTTTCAATGAACAATTAACAACATGTTAACAGTGTTACCCACAAACAAACATGCCAAGAAACCATAACTTCAAGCAAATTTATTTGTAAATGCAGTCATTAGTTATCAATTAATACGAAAGAAAATGGAAAAATAATGCAAAAGCCCATATGAATAATCATAGCGAAATAACAATAAAAACAGTGAAAACCGTTGCAAATAAAGTAATACGGGTAATAATAATATATACAACAACAAAAACAGTAGCGAATCTAGCATCAACTAAAATACGAAAAAATAATACATGCGATGACAAGGGAAATTATCAATAAAAGTTAATGGTAATGCATTGGGAGATACACAAATGTGTAGCTGCAAGGGACGAGAAAACAGACAAAGTAAAATGAAAGGAAGTGACGGGTGTGTGCGTGTTAGCGAGCTAGCGTATAACTTCTGCTTCGATTAATAACAAACGTGATACATAAAAAGCTCAAGCACACTTGACACAGATTCAATGCAGTGGCACAACAAATAAAATGCGCCAAACTATGGATGTACCAAAGGGGTGGTTAGTGGACGTTTGTGGGAGTTGAAAAAGTCTGTTAGAATAGCCCAAATACCATCAAAACAAGTAAAAAAAATCTAGAGATAACAAGTAGTCGAAAATTGTGGAGAGAAACATTGAGGAATGATGGCAATGATGCCATAGCTTCAACGAGTGTTTGTCGGGGCTGAACTGTGAGCTACACACGGCAACTAGTGGTGCAATAAATCACTGACCTGGCTCCTCCAGGAGATAATTGCTCTCAAAACTGCCTTCATCTTGTCCCATGTCAGTGTTCATAGCATCACTTTCCAAACCTAAAAATAGAAAATTTCATAAACACCAATCTCAAAAAGTCAGTGATTTGATTAAAAGAGCGAAAACCAAAAAATGTGAGGATGCAAAATTGTTTGCAGTATGCAGAGGAATAAAAAACAAAACATCAAACATGAAGCGGAGTGCATCATCAGCTGTAAATATCCGACTGTTTTGTCTGAATGCACTCATTGCATCATTGCAACTGCAACCAACAATAATTGAAACTCCATTTTCACTTGTGCTTTCTTATAAGTGAACAATAAAACAAATATTTCTAAAATAGTGAAGGTTTGTTCCTTAATATCTATTTAATTCATTAAAACATGACAATTTTTTGTGATCAAATGATAAATTTTCTTACCCGCATCATTATTTTGCTGTTGCGCTTCACTACCCTCAGTTGGTGGGTCTTTTTTCCACACATCTACAACAGATATAAATGGGGACTCGAAATCGAAAAAGAATTAAAAAGAGAGAAACTACATCAACTTAAGGAAAGAGAAGAATGCAAGGATGTGGAGTTGTGAGAGCATGAAATGACACCCGCGCTAACGCTTTGAAAATATAAAAATATGCAGTCATGTAAACGAATTGAAACGCTGTAAAGGAAGACGAAAACCTAAACAGAATGAATGTGATGCACCAATTATGTAATCTAATGGTTGAAACATAGACATGCCAATATAAAGAGTATTACGCAATGCTACTTACTATTGGAAGCCTGAAGGGAAGGCCAATCCACAATGCAACTGTACTTACGAACCAAAGAATCAGAGCATGCCAAGTTCCACAAAAAAATTTCTACGGTGCATGCCAATGTCAAGGAAAGTATTTATGAAGCAACAAATATAAGTCAATTTACTGCAGGTATATGTATTGAAATTGACGACAAAAACATGGAACATCTGATAGCATAAGCAAATAAAGCAAAACACATTTAGAGATAAAAAAAGTAACCAATTAACAAAATAAATGGAAATTTACTGCGCAAAATACGTACTAGCAAGTTTACTTTCATAGTTCAATGCTGCAAAACAATGATGACACATTTTAATACCTAGCTAGTAGTAGATAGATCTATATAATACTGTCAGGAGGTGCAAATACCAAGGGAGAAAGCTTGGACAGCAATGTAAGGCAAGCCACAAGCCTAGTACTGCACTAGTAATCAGCAATTATCGATTAAAACTTGGCTTGACTAGCAAGAATTAATTGCAATGAATGGTAGCGTTTATTAGCATTTTTGTCAACCATGGAGCCAAATGCGATGAAACTACTGATCTGTTGGAGCGAAAGCCATTCCAGCGATATTGCTTGCAGCAAGATTATCGTCACCTTCAATGCAAGTTGTCTGCGATTGAACGACTGTTATTTTCCTCTCTACTTGAGTATCTGTAGGAAGGCCATCTGTAAATGTTTGCTCGAGTTCTTGCACATCTTCCTTTGTCATGGAGAGAAAACGAGTGGTAGATGCGTCATCGCAGGGGCTTTCATCACAAGACGGTTGTGCTGGTTGACTACACTGTTGGCCTAACGAAAGAAACTTGTCAACTTTGGTGGTATTATTGTTATCTGAACTAACAGTTAGATCGCCATCATCCGACTTAGTTAAGACGCTTTGGGCAACCATTCGCTTACGAATAGTTTTAGTTATTTTTCGTGTCACTACAGTGCCATCAGGTAGAAACTCAACTTTGGTTTCCGTTTGAAAACTAGGATCATCAGTTGTAAGGTCTGTTTCAACATCAGTTTGACTTGACGCAGACTCATCTTTGAAAGAAACTGACAGAGAAACCTTGCTGTTTGAAGTTTGGCTCAAAATGTCATCTTGGTCAGAAGGAACAACTTCGCTGTCACTAACTCGATCGTCAATGGATGGAGAAAGATCACTTTTGGCAGACTCAAGAAGAGAATCTTCCGTACGAGAGTGAAACAGATGGCTTGAATCGAAATCACTTGAAATGTTCATTGAAGCAAAAACTCCACTATCTTTCATAGTATCGAAACGTTCAGAAGTGAGCGCAGAATCAGCAGGTGCATCAGAGAAGGGAATGTCTGAAGATACTGCTTCCTGCTGACCAGTACAAATGAGACGCTCACCATGGCCAGGAGATACAGCAGATGTGCTGGAATCAAATGGAATATCAGAGTGAATAGGAACATTGGATGATTCAACATGAACCCAATCATCTTCCATGACCTCAGCTGACTGCAGCGAATCGCTCTGGTAACCTAGAAACACAAACAATAGTATAATAACATGCAGAAAATCATAAGAACTAACAATAACACCAAAACAAAACTGACAATTAGCTGTGTAAAAAGGGGGTGAAACCTAAACTGTAAAGCATCAACACATAAAAAATGACGCAAAGTAGCAAAATAAAAGGCTTTCACAGAAAACTAAAACATAAACAACAGGATAATGATATCGATTCGAAATAATCAAGAACTAAGGTGAAAAAACTAAGCAGAAGTCCTAATAACAAAACTAGAGCAAACACAATGAACTAAGAAAAAAAGTAAACTAGAAAACAGGGAACAGAGGTGGTATATCCACAATCTAATGCATAAAAACTTACCTGAAACCTGGGGAAGCGGGTGATGACTGAGTGTCTTGGTGATGTTTCGACACACAACAGTACCATCGGGAAGCAAACGATAATCGGTTTCTGTTACTGTGTGCCCAGATGAAGAAGAAAATGGGGAATCATCGACCATATAGGTCATTCGAGCAGAATTTACAGTTTCAGGTTCAACCATGACAAAGTCGGCGTCAGGCGAAGTTGACATAATAACAGTTTGATCATTTTCAACAACCAAAATTGATCGACTGGGAATGTCTTGGGGATCTTCAATATCACTTAAATACTCTTCATGAACAACAAGACCTTGTGGATCAGAAGACGAAACAGGAATGAACCCAGTCAAAGAAGGATCGTGAGCAATAAAAAGACCTTGCTCAGATGTGGCAAGATCGGTGTGTTTTTCAAGATCAGTTAGGGAAGAAAGATTTGCTGTATCATCAACCCGCAGAGTAGCAGGTTCTTGATCATTGTCCTTAGCTGATGCTTGACTGGAAACATCAGTTAGTTGGTGTGGATGATCAGGTTCAAGGGCTGGTCCAGCATCTAAATCAGGGGATGATACAGAATTAGAAACAATGACTTGAAAACATTCATGCGAACTGTCAGTAATGTTCTTACCAGCAGTTAGTTTCTCAACATCAACATTGGGAATGTCAACGGCAATGACAAGTTTTTCTACAGTTGGAGCATGTTCAACATCTTTACCAGGATCCTCATACTTGGCAGCAGAGAGTTCCGGCTCTCCAGCAATCAGGTCAACTTGTTCCTCAACCCCTTCGGACGGTTCAGCTGCTTGGGGCGGAGTGGATCTACCACGAAGCTCTGCAACACTTTCAGCTTCGTGGCAAGGCTCCTCGCCCACGGCAGATATAAACTCGGGTTCTTCTGCAGTCAAGGCAATTTGTTCCTCGGTAACTTCTGACAATCCAGCTGGTTCAATCGCAGTGACATTATCGTTGACCGCTTGAACCTCTTTAGCTATTTCTTCAGGCTCATCATCTGTACGGGAGAAAAACTGAAGCCCAACATCAGATGCTTCAACCTGTTCTTCAACCGCTTCTGGTTGCTGAGATGGTTCAGTTATTTCATCATCAAGGAGCTCTTCAAGACTTTTAGCTTCTTCGGCAGGCTTCTCATCTGCACCAGCAGAAAACTCTGGCTCTTTAGCAGTGAGGTTAACCTGTTCGACAGCAACTTCCAGCTCTTCAACCGGTTCAGGTTCACAGAGATCAACATTGACTGATTGCTCACTTTCAGCTACTTCTGGAGGCTCATCATCCATACGAGACAAAATCTGAGGCTCAATATCAGACACTTCAACCTGTTTTTCAACAGCTTCTGTTTCCTCAGATGGTTCAGACTTTGTATCATCATCAAGGAGCATTTCAACACTTTCAACTTCTTCGGCGGGCTCCTCATCTGGGTCAGCGGCGTGCTCCGGCTCTTTGGCAGTCAAGTCAACCTGCTTCTCAGTAACTTCCGGCTCTTCAGCTGGTTCAGTTTCGCTGACATCAATAATGAGCTCTTCAACACCCAGAACTTCTTCAACAGGTTCCTCATCTGTGCAAGCATTAGGCTCTGGCTCCTTAGCGATTAGATCAAGAGGTTCCTCAATAACTTCTGGCCCTTCAACCGGTTCAGTTTCAGTGACAACTTTGATCGCTTGTTCATCTTCAGCTACTACAGCATGCACATCTTCTGTGGGAGAGAAAAACTGAGGTTCAATATCAGACACGCCAACCTGTTTTTCAACAGCTTTTGGTTGGTCAGACGGTTCAATTGTTTCCTCATCAAAGAGCTCATCAACACCTGCAGCTTTTTCGGCAGGCTTTTCATCTGCAACGGCAGAAAGTTCAGGCTGTTCGGCAGTCAATTGATCATGCTTCTCTGTAACTTCCGGCTCTTCAGCTGGGTTCAATTCACTCACATCATCAATGAGCTCTTCAACTCTTTGAACATCTTCTACAGGCTCCTCATCTGCTCCAGCAGAAAGCTCTGGCTCTTCAGCGGTCACGTCAACCTGTTGCTCAGTAACTTCTGGCTCTTCAACAGGTTCAATTTCAGTGACATCTTTGACTGCTTGATCACCTTCAGTTACAGCAGCTTCTGTAGGAGAGGCAAACTGAGATTCAATATCAGACACTTCAACCCGTTCTTCAACAGGTTCAGGTTGACCAGATGGTTCAGATGCTTCATCATCACACAAATTTTCAACACTTTCAGCACGCTCTTCATCTGCGCCAGCGGAATGTTCCGGCTCTTCGGCAGTCAGATCAGCCTGCTCCTCAGTAACTTCCGGCTTTTCGGCTGGTTCAATTTTGCTAACATCGTCAACAAGCTCCTCAACACAGTGAACTTCTTCAACAGGCTTTTCATCTGCACCAGCAGAAAACTCCGGCTCTTCAGCGATCAAGTCAACCTGTTCCTCAGTAACTTGCGGCTCTTCAACACGTTCAGTTTCAGTGACATCTTTGACTGCTTGATCACTTTCAGCTACAGCAACTTCTGTAGGAAAGACCAACTGAGGTTCAATATCAGACACTTCAACCTGTTCTTCAACAGCTTCTGGTTGACCAGATGGTTCAGAAGCTTCATCAACACGAAGACTTTCAACACTTTCTGCTTCTACAGCAGACTCTTCATCAGCGCCAGCAGAAAATTCTGGCTCTTCGGCAGTCACGTCAGCCTGCTCCTCGGTAACTTTCAGCTCTTGAGTTGGTTCAGTTTTGCTAACCCCATCAATGAGCTCTTCAACACTCGGAACTTTTTCAACAGGTTCTTCATCTGCACCAGCAGGAAGCTCTAGCTCTTCAGCGGTCAGGTCAACCTGTTCCTCGGTAACTTCAGGCTCTTCAACAGGTTCAGTTTCAGTGAGATCTTTGACTGCGTGGTCATCGTCAGCTACCGCAGCTGCTGTAGGAGACGCAAACTGAGGTTCAATATCAGACACTTCAACCTGTTCTTCAACAGCTTCTGAGTGCTCAGATGAGTCAATTGTTTCATCATCAATGTGATCTTTAACAGTTTCAGACTGTTCATCAGGCTCCTCATCAGCGCCAACAGAAAACTCTGGTTCTTCTGCGGTCAGGTGAACATGCTCTTCAGTAACTTCAGGCTCTTCAGCTGGTTCAATTTCGCTCACATCCTCAATGAACTCTTCAACACTCAGAACATCCTCAACAGGCTCCTCATCTGTGCTAGCAGAAAACCATGGCTCTTCAGCAGTCGGCTCAACCTGTTCTTCAATAACTTCCGGCTCTTCATCAAGATCAGTTTCAGTGACATCATCTGTCACTGCTTGATCACGTTCAGCGGATTCGTCATCTGTACGAGAGAAAAGCTGAGGCTCCACCTCTGAAACATACATCTGTTCTTCAACGACCTCAGGTTCTTCAAATGTATCAGTTTTTGGTTCGTCATCAAGGAGCTCATCAACACCTTCGACGTTTCTAGCAGGTTCTTCATCTTTGCTAGCAGACAGATCAGGCTGACCAGCAGTGAGGTAAACTTGTTTCTCAACAGCTTCTGTTGGTTCCGGAGGTTTGAGCTGAGTGGACCTATCACTGAGCTCTTCAACATTTTCAGCCGGCTCATCTGCGCTAGAAGAAGTTTCAGGCTCTGCAGCAATCAGGTCAACCGGTTCCTTAGTAACTTCTGGCTCTTCAACAGGTTCAGTGAGATCATCTTTGATTGTTTGATCACTTTCAGCTACTACGGCAGGGTCGCCATCAGAACGAAAGGAAAATGGAGGCTGAATATCAGACACTGCAACCTGCTCTTCAGCAGCTTCTGGTTGCTGAGTTGGTTCAGTTGTTTCATCATCAAGGTGCTTTTCAACACTTTCAGAATGGGTGGCAGGCTCTTCATGAGCGCCAGCAGGAAGCTTAGGCTCTTCAGTGGTCAGGTCAACCTGCTCTTCAGTGACTTTTGGCACTTCAGCTAGTTCAGGTTTGCTCATACCATCGATGAACTCATCAACACTCTGAATGTCTTCAACAGGCTCTTCATCTGAACCATCAGAAAGCTCTGGCTCTTCAGCGGTCAGGTCAACCTGTTCCTCAGTAGCATCAGGCTCTTCAACAGGTTCAGCTTCAGTGACATCTTTGACTGCTCGATCACCTTCAGTTACCGCAGCTTCTGGAGGAGAGACAAACTGAGGTTCAATATCAGACACTTCAACCTGTTTTTCAACAGCTTCTGGTTGACCAGATGGTTCAGATGCTTCATCATCACGAAGGCTTTCAACACTTTCAGCTTCTACGGCAGACTCTTCCCATGCGCCAGCAAAAAGTTCCGGCCTTTCGGCAATCCGGTCAGCCTGCTCCTCCGTAACTTCAGGCTCTTCAGCTGGTTCAGTTTTGCTAACATCATCAATGAGCTCTTCAACATTCTGAACTTTTTCAACAGACTCTTCACCTGCAGAAAGCTCCGGCTCTTCAGCGATCAGGCCAACCTGTTGCTCAGTAACATCTGGATCTTCAACAGGCTCAATTTCAGTGACATCTTCGACTGCTTGATCACCTTCAGCGACCGCAGCGTCCGCAGGAGGGGCAAACTGAGGTTCAATATCATACACTCCAACCTGTTTTTCAACAACTTCAGGTTGACCAGATGATTCAAATGCTTCATCATCACGGAGACTTTCAACTCTTTCAGCTTCTTCAGCAGGCTCTTCTACTGTGCCAGCAGAAAGTTCCGGCTCTTCTGCAGTCAGGTCAGCCTGCTGCTCAGTAACTTCCGGCTCATCAGCTGATTCAGTTTTGCTAACATCATCAATGAACTCTCCAACAGTCTGAACTTTTTCAAAAAACTCTTCATTTGCACCAGCAGAAAGCTCTGGCTGTTTAGCGGTCAGGTCAACCCGTTCCTCTGTAACTTCCGGCTCCTCAACTGGTTCAGATTCAGTGTAATCTTTGACTGATTGATCACCTACAGCTACCGCAGCTTCTGTAGAAGAGGCAAACTGAGGTTCAATATCAGACACTTCAACCTGTTCTTCAACAGCTTCAGGTTGACCAGATGATTCAGATGCTTCATCATCACGGAGACTTTCAACACTTTCAGCTTCTTCGGCAGGCTCTTCATCTGCGCCAGCAGAAAGTTCCGGCTCTTCAGCAGTCAGGTCAGCCTGCTCCTCAATAACTTCAGGCTCTTGAACAGGTTCAGTTTCAGTGACATCTTTGACTGCTTGATCACCTTCAGCTACCGTGGGTTCTATAGGAAAGGCAAACTGAGGTTCAATATCAGACACTTCAACCTGTTCCTGTACAGCTTCAGGTGGACCAGATGGTTCAGATGCTTCATCGTCACACAGATTTTCAACACTTTCAGCTTCTTCGGCAGGCTCGTCATCTGCGCCAGAAGAAAGTTCCGGCTCTTCGGCAGTCAAGTCAACCTTCTCCTCAGTAACTTCCGGTTCCTCAGCTGGTTCAATTTTGCTAACATCATCGATAAGCTCTTCAAGACTAGGAACAATTCCAACAGGCTCATAATCTGCACCAGCAGAAAGCTCTGGCTCTTCAGCGGTCAGGTCAACCTGTTCCTCGTTAACTTCGGGCTCTTCAACAGGTTCAGTTTCAGCGACATCTTTGACTGCTTGATCACCTTCAGCTACCATAGCTGCTGTAGGAGAGGCAAACTGAAGTTCAATGTCAGACACTTCAACCAGTTCTTCAACAGCTTCTGGTTGCTCAAATGAGTCAGTTGTTTCATTGTCAAGGTGCTCTTTAACAATTTCAGATTGCTCCGCAGGCTCATCATCAGCGCCAGCAGAAAGCTCAGGTTCTTTTGCGGTCAAGTCAACACGCTTTTCAGTAACATCCGGCTCTTCAGCTGGTTCAGTTTTGCTCACATCCTCAATAAACTCTTCAATATTCTGAACATCCCCAACAGGCTCCTCATCTGCGCTAGCAAAAAGCCCTGGCTCTTCAACAGTCAGCTCAACCTGTTCTTCAATAAGTTCCGTCTCTCCATCGGGTTCAGGTTCAGTGACATCATCTGTCACTGCTTGAGCACGTTCAGCAGACTCGTCATCTGTACGAGAGGAAAGATGAGGCTCAACCTCTGAAACGGACATCAGTTCTTCAACGGCTTCGGGTTCTTCAAATGGCTCAGTTTCTGGTTCCTCATCAAGGAGCTCATCAACACCTTCGACAATTCTAACAGGTTCTTCATCTTTGTTAGCGGAGAGTTCAGGCTCACCTGCAGTGAGGTCAACTTGTTCCTCGACAGCTTCTGTTGGTTCCGGTGGTTTGAGCTGTTCAACATTTTCAGCTTCTTCACCAGGCTCATCTGCACTAGAAGAAGTTTCATGCACTTCGACAATCAGGTCAACCTGTTCCTCACTAACGTCTGGTTCTTCAACAGGTTCAGTTTCCGTGACATCAGTGATGATTGTTTGATCACCTTCAGCTACTACAGCAGGTTCGTCATCAGTACGAGAAAAAAACTGAGGCTGAATATCAGACACTTCAACATGCTCTTCAGCAGTTTCTGGTTGCTCAAATGGTTTAGTTGTTTCATCATCAGGGTGTTTTTCAACAATTTCAGAATCTGCGGCAGGCTCTTCATCAGCGCCAGCAGGAAGCTCTGGCTCTTCAGCGGTCAGGTCAACCTGCTCCTCAGTAACTTTTGGCTCTTCACCTGGTTCAGTTTTGCTCACATCATCACAGAAATCTTCAACACTCTGAACGTCTTCAACAGGCTCCTCATCTGCACCAGCAAAAAACACTAGCGCTTCAGGGGGTAGGTCAACCTGTTCTTCAGAAACTTCCGGCTCTTCAACACGTTCAGTTTCGGTGACATCTTTGACTGCTTTATCACCGTCAGCGACCGCAGCTTTTGGAGGAGAGAAAAACTGATGTTCAATATCAGATGTTTCAACCTGTTCAACAGCTTTTGTTTGACCAGAACGCTCAGACGCTTCATCAACACGGAGACTGTCAACACTTTCAGCCTCTACAGCAGACTCATCATCTGCGCCAGCAGAAAGTTCCGGCTCTTTGGCAGTCAGGCTAGCATGCTTCTCAGCAACTTCCGGCTCTCCAGCGGGTTCAGTTTCGCGAACATCATCAATGAGCTCCTCAACACTGTGAACAATTTTAATAGGCTGTTCATCTGCACCAGCAGAAAGCTCTGGCTCTTTAGCGGTCAGGTCAACTTGTTCCTCACTAACTTCCGGCTCTTCAACAAGTTCAATTGCAGTGACACCTTTGACTGCTTGATCAGCTTCAGCTACGGCAACTTCTGTACGAGAGGAAAACTGAGGTTCAACATCAGACACTTCAACTGGCTCTTCAACAGCTTCTGGTTGCTCAGATGAGTCAGTTGTTTCATCAAGGTGCTCTTTAACAGATTCAAGTTGTTTGTCGAGCTGCTCATCAGTGCCAGCTGAGAACTCTGGTTCTTCTGCGGTTAAGGCAACATGCTCTTCAGTAACTTCCAGCTCTTCAGCTGGTTTAATTTTGCTCACATCCTCAATGAACTCTTCAACACTCTGAACATCCTCAACAAGCTCCTCATCTGCGCTAGCAGAAAGCTCTGGCTCTTCACCAGTAAAGTCAACCTGTTCTTCAATAACTTCCGACACCTCATCACGTTCAGTTTCAGTGACATCATCTGTCACTGCTTCATCAAGTTCAGCAGATTCGTCATCTGTACGAGAGAAAAGCTGAGGCTCAACCTCTGAAACGTACATCTGTTCTTCCACGGCTTCGGGCTCTTCAAATGGCTCAGTTTTGGGTTCTTCATCAAGGAGCTCGTCAACACCTTCGACATTTCTGGCAGGTTCTTCATATTTGCTAGCAGAGTGTTCAGGTTCACCAGCAGTGAGGTCAACTTGTTCCTCAACAGCTTCTGTTGATTCAGCTGGTTTGAGCTCAGTGGACCTATCAATGTGCTCATCAACACTTTCAGCTTCTTCAGCAGGCTCATCTGCGCTAGAAGAAATTTCAGACTGCTCAGTAATCAGGTCAACCTGTTCCTCAGTAACCTCTGGCTCTTCAACAGGTTCAGTTTCAGTGACATCATCTTTGACTGTCTGATCACCTTTAGCTAATACAGCAGGCTCGTCATCAGAACGAAAGGAAAACTGAGGCTGAATATCAGACACATCAACCAGCTCTTCAACAGCGTCTAGTTGCTCTGATAGTTCAGTTGTTTCATCATCAAGGACCTCTTTAACACTTTCAGAATCTTCGGCAGGCTCTCCATCAGCGACAGCGGGAAGCTCTGGCTCTTCAGCGGTCAGGTCAACCTGCTCCTCAGTAAACTCTGGCCCTTCAGCACGTTCAGTTTTGCTCACATCGTCAATGAGCTCTTCAACATTCTCAACTTCTTCAACTGGCTCATCTGCGCCAGCAAAAAGCTCTGGCTCTTCACTGGTCAGGTCAACCTGTTCCTCAGTAACTTTCGGTTCTTCAACAGGTTCAGTTTCAGTGACATCATCTTTGACTGCTTGATCGTCTTCAGTTACCGCAGCTACTGTAGGCGAGACAAACTGAGGTTCAATATCAGACACTTCAATCTGTTCTTCAACAGGATCTGGTTGACCAGATGGTTCAAATGCTTCATCATCACGAAAATTTTCAACATTTTCAGCTTCTTCGGCAAGCCTTTCGTCTGCGGCAGCTAACTGTTCTGGCTCTTCGGCAGTCAGGTCAGCCTGCTCCTCAGTAACTTTCAACTTTTCAGCCAGTTCAGCTTTGCTAACATCATCAATGAGCTCTTCAACACTCTGAACTTTTCCAACAGGCTCTTCATCTGCACCAGCAGAAAGTTCCGGCTTCTCGGCAGTCAGGTCAGCCAGCTCCTCAGTTACTTCCGGCTCTTCAGCAGGTTCAGCTTCACTGACATCATCATTGACAGAGGTATCAACTTCAGCTACTTGTGCAGGCTCATCATCCGTACGAGACAAAAACTGAGGCCCAACAACAGACACTTCAACGTTTTCTTCAGCAGCTTCTGGTTGGTCAAATGAGTCAGTCGTTCGATTGTCAAGGTGCTCTTCGACACTTTCACATTGTTCGGCAGACTCCTCATCAGTGCAAGCAGAAAGCTCTGGCTCTTCTGTGGTCAGGTCAACATGCTCTTCAGTAACCTCTGGCTCTTCAGATGGTTCAGTTTCGCTCATATCATCGATGAGCTTTTCAACACTCTGAACATTCTCAACAGGCTCCTCATCTGCGCCAGCAGAAAGCTCTGGCTCTTCACCATTCAGGTCAACCTGTTCTTCAGTAACTCCGGGCTTCTCATCAGGTTCAGTTTCAGTGACATCACCTGTTACGGCTTGATCTTGTTCGGCAGGTTCGTCATATGTACGAGAGAAAAGCTGAAGATCAACCTCTGAAACGTAAACCCGTTCTTCAACGGCTTTGGATTCTGCAAATGGCTCAATATTGGGTTCTTCATAATTGCTAGCAAAGTGTTCAGGCTCACCAGCAGTGAGGTCAACTTGTTCCTCAACAGCTTCTGTTGGTTCAGCTGGTTTGAGCTCAGTGGACCTATCACTGAGCTGTTCAACACTTTCAGCTTCTTCAGCAGGCTCATCTGCATCAGAAGAAATTTCAGGTTCTTCAGTAATCATGTCAACCTGTTCCTCAGTAACTTCTGGTTCTGCAACAGATCCAGTTTCAGTGACAACATCTTTGACCGTTTGATCACCGTCAAATACGACAGCAGGTTCGGCATCAGAATGAGAGGAAAACTGAGGCTGAATATCAGACACTTCAACCAGCTCTTCAGCAACTTCTGGTTGTTCTGATGGTTCAGTTGTTTCATCATCAGGGAGCTTGTCAACACTTTCAGAATCTTCGGCAGGCTCTTCATCAGCGCTAGCAAGCAGCTCTGGCTCTTCAGCGGTCAGATCGACCTGCTCTTCGGAAACTTTTGGCTCGTCAGCCGATTCAGTTTTGCTCAGATCGTCAATGACCTCTTCAACACTCTGAACTTCTTCAAAAAACTCTTCATCTGCACCAGCAGAAAGCTCTTGCTTTTCAGCGGTCAGGTCAACTAGTTCCTCAGTAACTTCCGGCACTTCAACAGGTTCAGTTTCATTGACATCTTTGATTTCTTGACCATCTTCAGCCTCCGCAGCTTCTGTAGGAGAGACAAACTGAGGTTCAGTATCAGACATTTCAACCTGTTCTTCAACAGCTTCTGGTTGACCAGATAGTTCAGATGCTTCATCATCACAGATATTTCCAACACTTTCAGCTTTATCAGCAGGCTCTTCGTCAGCGCCAGCAGACTGTTCCGGCTCTTCAGCAGTCAGGTCACCCTGCTCCTCAGTAACTTTCAGCTCTTCAGCTGGTTCAGTTTTGCTAACATCATCAATGAGCTCGTCAACACTCTGAGTTTTTTCGTCAGGCCCTTCATCTGAAAAAGCAGAAATCTCTGGCTCTTCAGCGGTCAGGTCAACCCATTCCTCTGTAACTTCCGGCTCTTTATCAGGTTCAGGTTCAGTGACATCTATGACTGCTTGATCATCTTCAGCTACCGCAGCTTCTGTAGGAGAGGCAAACTGACGTTCAATATCAGACACTTCAATCTGTTCTTCAACAGCTTCTGGGTGACCAGATGGTTTACATGCTTCATCATCCTGGAGAACTTCAACACTTTCAGCTCCTTCGGCAGGCTCTCCCTCTGCGCCAGCAGAATGTTCCGGCTCCCCTGCAGTCAAGTCAGCCTGCTCCTCAGTAACTTCCGGCACTTCACCAGGTTCAGTTTCACGGACATCATCCTTGACCGATTGATCACCTTCAGCCACTTGTGCAGGCTCATGATCCGGATCCGAGGAAAATTGAAGGTCAACATCAGACACTTTAACCTGTTCTTCAACAACGTCTGGTTGCTCAAATGAGTCAGTTGTTTGATCATCAAAGTGCTCTTCGACACTTTCAGATTGTTCGGCAGACTCCTCATCAGCGCCAGCAGAAAGCTCTGGCTCGCCTGCGGTCAGGTCAACATGCTCTTCAGTAACCTCCGGCTCTTCAGACGGTTCAGTTTCGCTCATATCATCGATGAGCTTTTCAACACTCTGAACATTCTCAACAGGCTCCTCAGCTGCGCCAGCAGAAAGCTCTGGCTCTTCACCAGTCAGGTCAACCTGTTCTTCAGTAACTTCCGTCACTTCATCAGGTTCAGTTTCAGTGACATAACCTGTCACAGCATGATCACTTTCAGCAGCTTCGTCATCTGTACGAGTGAAAAGCTGAGGCTCAACCTCTGAAACGTACATCTGTTCTTCAACGGCTTGCGGTTCTTCAAATGTCTCAGTTTTGGGTTCTTCATCACAGAGCTCGTCAACACCTTCGACTTTTCCAGCAGGTTCTTCATCTTTGCTAGCAAAGTGTTCAAGCTCACCAGCAGTGAGGTCAACTTGTTCCTCAACAGCTTCTGTTGGTTCAGCTGGTTTGAGCTCAGTGGACCTATCCATGAGCTTTTCAACACTTTCAGCTTCTTCAGCAGGCTCATCTGCGCTAGAAGAAATTTCAGACTGCTCAGTAATCAGGTCAACCTGTTCCTCAGTAACCTCTGGCTCTTCAACATGTTCAGTTTCAGTGACATCATCTTTGACTGTCTGATCACCTTCAGCTACTACAGCAGGTTCGTCATCAGCACGAGAGAAAAACTGAAGCTGAATATCAGACACTTCAACCTGCTCCTCAGCAGCCTCTAGTTGCTCTGATGGTTCAGTTGTTTCATCATCAAGGAGCTCTTCAACACTTTCAGAATCTTCGGAAAGGTCTTCATCAGCGACAGCAGGAAGCTCTGGCTCTTCAGCGGTCAGGTCAACCTGCTCCTCAGTAAATTCCGGCTCTTCAGCAGGTTCATTTTTGCTCACATCATCAATGAGCTTTTCAACATTCTCAACTTTTTCAACTGGCATGTTATCTGCGCCAGCAAAAAGCTCTGGCTCTTCACTGGTCAGGTCAACCTGTTCCTCAGTGACTTCCGGCTCTTCAACAGGTTCAGTTTCAATGACATCTTTGACTGCTTGATCATCTTCAGTTACCGCAGCTTCTGTAGGCGAGACAAACTGAGGTTCAGTATCAGACACTTCAATCTGTTCTTCAACAGCTTCTGGTTGACCAGATGGTTCAAATGCTTCATCATCACGAAAAGTTTCAACTTTTTCAGCTTCTTCGGCAGGCCTTTCGTCTGCGGCAGCTGACTGTTCTGGCTCTTCGGCAGTGAGGTCAGCCTGGTCCTCAGTAACTTCCAACTCTTCAGCTGGTTCAGTTTTGCTAACATCATCAATGAACTCTTCAACACTCTGAACTTTTCCAACAGGCTCTTCATCTGCACCGGCAGAAAGTTCCGGCTCTTCCGCAGTCAGGTCAGCCTGCTCCTCAGTTAGTTCCGGCTCTTCAGCAGGTTCAGTTTCACTGACATCATCATTGACAGAGGTATCGACTTCAGCTACTTGTGCAGGCTCATCATCCGTACGAGACAAAAACTGAGGCCCAACAACAGACACTTCAACGTGTTCTTCAGCAGCCTCCGGTTGCTCAAATGAGTCAGTCGTTCGATCGTCAAGGTGCTCTTCGACACTTTCAGATTGTTCGGCAGACTCCCCATCAGTGCCAGCAAAAAGCCCTGGCTCTTCTGTGGTCAGGTCAACATGCTCTTCAGTAACCTCCGGCTCTTCAGACCGTTCAGTTTCGCTCACATCATCGATGAGCTTTTCAACACTCTGAACATCCTCAACAGGCTCCTCATCTGCGCCAGCAGAAAGCTCTGGCTCTTCACCATTCAGGTCAAGCTGTTCTTCAGTAACTGCTGGCTTCTCATCAGGTTCAGTTTCAGTGATATCACCTGTTACAGCTTGATTTTGTTCAGCAGATTCGTCATCTGTACGAGAGAAAAGCTGAAGATCAACCTCTGAAACGTACACCTGTTCTTCAACGGCTTTGGGTTCTTCAAATGGCTCAGTTTTGGGTTCTTCATTATTGCTAGCAAAGTGTTCAGGCTCACCAGCAGTGAGGTCAACTTGTTCCTCAACAGCTTCTGTTGGTTCAGCTGGTTTGAGCTCAGTGGACCTATCACTGAGCTGTTCAACACTTTCAGCTTCTTCAGCAGGCTCATCTGCACCAGAAAAAGTTTCAGGCACTTCAGTAATCAGGTCAACCTGTTTCTCAGTAACTTCTGGCTCTTCAACAGATCCAGTTTCAGTGACATCATTTTTGACCATTTGATCACCTTCAGCTACTACAGCAGGTTCGTCATCAGAACAAGAGGAAAACTGAGGCTGAATATCAGACACTTCAACCTGCTCATCAGCAACTTCTGATAGTTCTGATGGTTCAGTTGTTTCATCATCAATGAGCTTGTCAACACTTTCAGAATATTCGGCAGGCTCTTCATCAGCGTTACCACGCAGCTCTGGTTCTTCAGCAGTCAGGTCAACCTGCTCTTCAGCAACCTTTGGCTCTTCAGCCGGTTCAGTTTTGCTCATATCATCAATGAGCTCTTCAACAATCTGAACTTCTTTAAAAGGCTCTTCATCTGCACCAGCAGAAAGCTCTGGCTCTTCAGCGGTCAGGTCAACTAGTTCCTCAGTAACTTCCGACTCTTCAACAGGTTCAGTTTCATTGACATCTTCGACTTCTTGACCATCTTCAGCCTCCGCAGCTTCTGTAGGAGAGACAAACTGAGGTTCAATATCAGACACTTCAACCTGTTTTTCAACAGCTTCTGGTTGACCAGATAGGTTAGATGCTTCATCATCCTGGAGAACTTCAACACTTTCAGCTCCTTCGGCAGGCTCTCCCTCTGCGCCAGCAGAAAGTTCCGGCTTCCCTGCAGTCAAGTCAGCCTGCTCCTCAGTAACTTCCGGCACTTCACCAGGTTCAGTTTCACTGACATCATCATTGACCGATTGATCACCTTCAGCCACTTGTGCAGGCTCATGATCTGGATCCGAGGAAAATTGAAGGTCAACATCAGACACTTTAAACTGTTCTTCAACAACGTCTGGTTGCTCAAATGAGTCAGTTGTTTGATCATCAAGGTGCTCTTCGACACTTTCAGATTGTTCGGCAGACTCCTCATCAGCGCCAGCAGAAAGCTCTGGCTCGTCTGCGGTCAGGTCAACATGCTCTTCAGTAACCTCCGGCTCTTCAGACGGTTCAGTTTCGCTCATATCATCGATGAGCTTTTCAACACTCTGAACATTCTCAACAGGCTCCTCAGCTGCGCCAGCAGAAAGCTCTGGCTCTTCACCAGTCAGTTCAACCTGTTCTTCAGTAACTTCCGTCACTTCATCAGGTTCAGTTTCAGTGACATAACCTGTCACAGCTTGATCACTTTCAGCAGCTTCGTCATCTGTACGAGTGAAAAGCTGAGGCTCAACCTCTGAAACGTACATCTGTTCTTCAACGGCTTGCGGTTCTTCAAATGTCTCAGTTTTGGGTTCTTCATCACAGAGCTCGTCAACACCTTCGACTTTTCCAGCAGGTTCTTCATCTTTGCTAGCAAAGTGTTCAGGCTCACCAGCAGTGAGGTCAACTTGTTCCTCAACAGCTTCTGTTGGTTCAGCTGGTTTGAGCTCAGTGGACCTATCAATGAGCTCTTCAACACTTTCAGCTTCTTCAGCAGGCTCATCTGCGCTAGAAGAAATTTCAGACTGCTCAGTAATCAGGTCAACCTGTTCCTCAGTAACCTCTGGCTCTTCAACAGGTTCAGTTTCAGTGACATCATCTTTGACTGTCTGATCACCTTCAGCTACTACAGCAGGTTCGTCATCAGCACGAGAGAAAAACTGAAGCTGAATATCAGACACTTCAACCTGCTCCTCAGCAGCCTCTAGTTGCTCTGATGGTTCAGTTGTTTCATCATCAAGGAGCTCTTCAACACTTTCAGAATCTTCGGAAGGGTCTTCATCAGCGACAGCAGGAAGCTCTGGCTCTTCAGCGGTCAGGTCAACCTGCTCCTCAGTAAATTCCGGCTCTTCAGCAGGTTCATTTTTGCTCACATCATCAATGAGCTTTTCAACATTCTCAACTTTTTCAACTGGCATGTTATTTGCGCCAGCAAAAAGCTCTGGCTCTTCACTGGTCAGGTCAACCTGTTCCTCAGTGACTTCCGGCTCTTCAACAGGTTCAGTTTCAATGACATCTTTGACTGCTTGATCATCTTCAGTTACCGCAGCTTCTGTAGGCGAGACAAACTGAGGTTCAGTATCAGACACTTCAATCTGTTCTTCAACAGCTTCTGGTTGACCAGATGGTTCAAATGCTTCATCATCACGAAAAGTTTCAACTTTTTCAGCTTCTTCGGCAGGCCTTTCGTCTGCGGCAGCTGACTGTTCTGGCTCTTCGGCAGTGAGGTCAGCCTGGTCCTCAGTAACTTCCAACTCTTCAGCTGGTTCAGTTTTGCTAACATCATCAATGAACTCTTCAACACTCTGAACTTTTCCAACAGGCTCTTCATCTGCACCGGCAGAAAGTTCCGGCTCTTCCGCAGTCAGGTCAGCCTGCTCCTCAGTTAGTTCCGGCACTTCAGCAGGTTCAGCTTCACTGACATCATCATTGACAGAGGTATCGACTTCAGCTACTTGTGCAGGCTCATCATCCGTACGAGACAAAAACTGAGGCCCAACAACAGACACTTCAACGTGTTCTTCAGCAGCCTCTGGTTGCTCAAATGAGTCAGTCGTTTGATCATCAAGGTGCTCTTCGACACTTTCAGGTTGTTCGGCAAGCTCCTCATCAGCGCCAGCAGAAAGCTCTGGCTCTTCTGCGGTCAGGTCAACCTGCTCATCAGTAACCTCCGGCACTTCAGACGGTTCAGTTTCGCTCATTACATCGATAAGCTTTTCAACACTCTGAACATTCTCAACAGGCTCCTCATATGCACCAGCAGAAAGCTCTGGCTCTTCACCAGTCAAGTCAACCTGTTCTTCAGTAACTTCCGGCACTTCATCAGGTTCAGTTTCAGTGACATCACCTGTCACAGCTTGATCACTCTCAGCAGGTTCGTCATCTGTACGAGTGAAAAGCTGAGGCTCAACCTCTGAAACGTACATCTGTTCTTCAACGGCTTCCGGGTCTTCAAATGTCTCAGTTTTGGGTTCTTCATCAAGGAGCTCGTCAACACCTTCGACGTTTCTGGCAGGTTCTTCATCTTTGCTAGCAAAGTGTTCAGGCTCACCAGCAGTGAGGTCAACTTGTTCCTCAACAGCTTCTGTTGGTTCAGCTGGTTTGAGCTCAGTGGACCTATCAATGAGCTCTTCAACACTTTCAGCTTCGTCGGCAGGCTCATTTGCGCTGGAAGAAACTTCAGACTGCTCAGTAATCAGGTCAACCTGTTCCTCAGTAACCTCTGGCTCTTCAACAGGTTCAGTTTCAGTGACATCATCTTTGACTGTCTGATCACCGTCAGCTACTACAGCAGGTTCGTCATCAGAACGAGAGGAAAACTGAGGCTGAATGTCATACAATTCAACCTGCTCTTCAGCAGCTTCTAGTTGCTCTGATGGTTCAGTTGTTTCATCATCAAGGAGCTCTTCAACACTTTCAGAATCTTCGGAAGGGTCTTCATCAGCAACAGCAGGAAGCTCTGGCTCTTCAGCGGTCAGGTCAACTTGCTCCTCAGTAAATTCCGGCTCTTCAGCAGGTTCAGTTTTGCTCACATCAATGAGCTGTTCAACTTTCTGAACTTCTTCAACTGGCTCCTCATCTGCGCCAGCAAAAAGCTCTGGCTCTTCACTGGTCAGGTCAACCTGTTCCTCAGTAACTTCCGGCTCTTCAACAGGTTCAGTTTCAATGACATCATTGACTGCTTGATCATCTTCAGTTACCGCAGCTTTTGTAGGCAAGACAAACTGAGGTTCAGTATCAGACATTTCAACCTGTTCTTCAACAGCTTCTGGTTGACCAGATGGTTCAGATGCTTCATCATCACAGAGATTTCCAACACTTTCAGCTTTATCAGCAGGCTCTTCGTCTGCGCCAGCAGACTGTTCCGGATCTTCGGCAATCAGGTCACCCCGCTCCTCAGCAAATTCCAGCTCTTCAGCTGGTTCAGGGTTGCTAAAATCATCAATGAGCTTTTCAACACTCTGAGTTTTTTCAACAGGCCCTTCATCTGCACCAGCAGACAACTCTGGCTCTTCAGCGGTCAGGTCAACCCCCTCCTCTGTAACTTCCGGCTCTTTATCCTGTTCAGTTTCAGTGACATCTTTGACTGCTTGATCATCTTCAGCGACGGCAGCTTCTGTAGGAGAGGCAAACTGAGGTTCGATATCAGACACTTCAATCTGTTCTTCAACAGCTTCTGGTTGACCAGATGGTTTAGATGCTTCATCTTCCTGGAGAACCTCAACACTTTCAGCTCCTTCGGCAGGCTCTCCCTCTGCGCCAGCAGAATGTTCCGGCTCCCCTGCAGTCAAGTCAGCCTGCTCCTCAGTAACTTCCGGCACTTCACCAGGTTCAGTTTCACTGACATCATCATTGACCGATTGATCACCTTCAGCCACTTGTGCAGGCTCATGATCCGGATCCGAGGAAAATTGAAGGTCAACATCAGACACTTTAACCTGTTCTTCAACAACGTCTGGTTGCTCAAATGAGTCAGTTGTTTGATCATCAAGGTGCTCTTCGACACTTTCAGATTGTTCGGCAGACTCCTCATCAGCGCCAGCAGAAAGCTCTGGCTCGTCTGCGGTCAGGTCAACATGCTCTTCAGTAACCTCCGGCTCTTCAGACGGTTCAGTTTCGCTCATATCATCGATGAGCTTTTCAACACTCTGAACATTCTCAACAGGCTCCTCAGCTGCGCCAGCAGAAAGCTCTGGCTCTTCACCAGTCAGTTCAACCTGTTCTTCAGTAACTTCCGTCACTTCATCAGGTTCAGTTTCAGTGACATAACCTGTCACAGCTTGATCACTTTCAGCAGCTTCGTCATCTGTACGAGTGAAAAGCTGAGGCTCAACCTCTGAAACGTACATCTGTTCTTCAACGGCTTGCGGTTCTTCAAATGTCTCAGTTTTGGGTTCTTCATCACAGAGCTCGTCAACACCTTCGACTTTTCCAGCAGGTTCTTCATCTTTGCTAGCAAAGTGTTCAGGCTCACCAGCAGTGAGGTCAACTTGTTCCTCAACAGCTTCTGTTGGTTCAGCTGGTTTGAGCTCAGTGGACCTATCAATGAGCTCTTCAACACTTTCAGCTTCTTCAGCAGGCTCATCTGCGCTAGAAGAAATTTCAGACTGCTCAGTAATCAGGTCAACCTGTTCCTCAGTAACCTCTGGCTCTTCAACAGGTTCAGTTTCAGTGACATCATCTTTGACTGTCTGATCACCTTCAGCTACTACAGCAGGTTCGTCATCAGCACGAGAGAAAAACTGAAGCTGAATATCAGACACTTCAACCTGCTCCTCAGCAGCCTCTAGTTGCTCTGATGGTTCAGTTGTTTCATCATCAAGGAGCTCTTCAACACTTTCAGAATCTTCGGAAGGGTCTTCATCAGCGACAGCAGGAAGCTCTGGCTCTTCAGCGGTCAGGTCAACCTGCTCCTCAGTAAATTCCGGCTCTTCAGCAGGTTCATTTTTGCTCACATCATCAATGAGCTTTTCAACATTCTCAACTTTTTCAACTGGCATGTTATCTGCGCCAGCAAAAAGCTCTGGCTCTTCACTGGTCAGGTCAACCTGTTCCTCAGTGACTTCCGGCTCTTCAACAGGTTCAGTTTCAGTGACATCTTTGACTGCTTGATCATCTTCAGTTACCGCAGCTTCTGTAGGCGAGACAAACTGAGGTTCAGTATCAGACACTTCAACCTGTTCTTCAACAGCTTCTGGTTGACCAGATGGTTCAAATGCTTCATCATCACGAAAAGTTTCAACTTTTTCAGCTTTTTCGGCAGGCCTTTCGTCTGCGGCAGCTGACTGTTCTGGCTCTTCGGCAGTGAGGTCAGCCTGGTCCTCAGTAACTTCGAACTCTTCAGCTGGTTCAGTTTTGCTAACATCATCAATGAACTCTTCAACACTCTGAACTTTTCCAACAGGCTCTTCATCTGCACCGGCAGAAAGTTCCGGCTCTTCCGCAGTCAGGTCAGCCTGCTCCTCAGTTAGTTCCGGCACTTCAGCAGGTTCAGCTTCACTGACATCATCATTGACAGAGGTATCGACTTCAGCTACTTGTGCAGGCTCATCATCCGTACGAGACAAAAACTGAGGCCCAACAACAGACACTTCAACGTGTTCTTCAGCAGCCTCTGGTTGCTCAAATGAGTCAGTCGTTTGATCATCAAGGTGCTCTTCGACACTTTCAGGTTGTTCGGCAAGCTCCTCATCAGCGCCAGCAGAAAGCTCTGGCTCTTCTGCGGTCAGGTCAACCTGCTCATCAGTAACCTCCGGCACTTCAGACGGTTCAGTTTCGCTCATTACATCGATAAGCTTTTCAACACTCTGAACATTCTCAACAGGCTCCTCATATGCGCCAGCAGAAAGCTCTGGCTCTTCACCAGTCAAGTCAACCTGTTCTTCAGTAACTTCCGGCACTTCATCAGGTTCAGTTTCAGTGACATCACCTGTCACAGCTTGATCACTCTCAGCAGGTTCGTCATCTGTACGAGTGAAAAGCTGAGGCTCAACCTCTGAAACGTACATCTGTTCTTCAACGGCTTCCGGGTCTTCAAATGTCTCAGTTTTGGGTTCTTCATCAAGGAGCTCGTCAACACCTTCGACGTTTCTGGCAGGTTCTTCATCTTTGCTAGCAAAGTGTTCAGGCTCACCAGCAGTGAGGTCAACTTGTTCCTCAACAGCTTCTGTTGGTTCAGCTGGTTTGAGCTCAGTGGACCTATCAATGAGCTCTTCAACACTTTCAGCTTCGTCGGCAGGCTCATTTGCGCTGGAAGAAACTTCAGACTGCTCAGTAATCAGGTCAACCTGTTCCTCAGTAACCTCTGGCTCTTCAACAGGTTCAGTTTCAGTGACATCATCTTTGACTGTCTGATCACCGTCAGCTACTACAGCAGGTTCGTCATCAGAACGAGAGGAAAACTGAGGCTGAATGTCATACAATTCAACCTGCTCTTCAGCAGCTTCTAGTTGCTCTGATGGTTCAGTTGTTTCATCATCAAGGAGCTCTTCAACACTTTCAGAATCTTCGGAAGGGTCTTCATCAGCAACAGCAGGAAGCTCTGGCTCTTCAGCGGTCAGGTCAACTTGCTCCTCAGTAAATTCCGGCTCTTCAGCAGGTTCAGTTTTGCTCACATCAATGAGCTGTTCAACTTTCTGAACTTCTTCAACTGGCTCCTCATCTGCGCCAGCAAAAAGCTCTGGCTCTTCACTGGTCAGGTCAACCTGTTCCTCAGTAACTTCCGGCTCTTCAACAGGTTCAGTTTCAATGACATCTTTGACTGCTTGATCATCTTCAGTTACCGCAGCTTTTGTAGGCAAGACAAACTGAGGTTCAGTATCAGACATTTCAACCTGTTCTTCAACAGCTTCTGGTTGACCAGATGGTTCAGATGCTTCATCATCACAGAGATTTCCAACACTTTCAGCTTTATCAGCAGGCTCTTCGTCTGCGCCAGCAGACTGTTCCGGATCTTCGGCAATCAGGTCACCCCGCTCCTCAGCAAATTCCAGCTCTTCAGCTGGTTCAGGGTTGCTAAAATCATCAATGAGCTTTTCAACACTCTGAGTTTTTTCAACAGGCCCTTCATCTGCACCAGCAGACAACTCTGGCTCTTCAGCGGTCAGGTCAACCCCCTCCTCTGTAACTTCCGGCTCTTTATCCTGTTCAGTTTCAGTGACATCTTTGACTGCTTGATCATCTTCAGCGACGGCAGCTTCTGTAGGAGAGGCAAACTGAGGTTCGATATCAGACACTTCAATCTGTTCTTCAACAGCTTCTGGTTGACCAGATGGTTTAGATGCTTCATCTTCCTGGAGAACCTCAACACTTTCAGCTCCTTCGGCAGGCTCTCCCTCTGCGCCAGCAGAATGTTCCGGCTCCCCTGCAGTCAAGTCAGCCTGCTCCTCAGTAACTTCCGGCACTTCACCAGGTTCAATTTCACTGACATCATCATTGACCGATTGATCACCTTCAGCCACTTGTGCAGGCTCATGATCCGGATCCGAGGAAAATTGAAGGTCAACATCAGACACTTTAACCTGTTCTTCAACAACGTCTGGTTGCTCAAATGAGTCAGTTGTTTGATCATCAAGGTGCTCTTCGACACTTTCAGATTGTTCGGCAGACTCCTCATCAGCGCCAGCAGAAAGCTCTGGCTCGTCTGCGGTCAGGTCAACATGCTCTTCAGTAACCTCCGGCTCTTCAGACGGTTCAGTTTCGCTCATATCATCGATGAGCTTTTCAACACTCTGAACATTCTCAACAGGCTCCTCAGCTGCGCCAGCAGAAAGCTCTGGCTCTTCACCAGTCAGTTCAACCTGTTCTTCAGTAACTTCCGTCACTTCATCAGGTTCAGTTTCAGTGACATAACCTGTCACAGCTTGATCACTTTCAGCAGCTTCGTCATCTGTACGAGTGAAAAGCTGAGGCTCAACCTCTGAAACGTACATCTGTTCTTCAACGGCTTGCGGTTCTTCAAATGTCTCAGTTTTGGGTTCTTCATCACAGAGCTCGTCAACACCTTCGACTTTTCCAGCAGGTTCTTCATCTTTGCTAGCAAAGTGTTCAGGCTCACCAGCAGTGAGGTCAACTTGTTCCTCAACAGCTTCTGTTGGTTCAGCTGGTTTGAGCTCAGTGGACCTATCAATGAGCTCTTCAACACTTTCAGCTTCTTCAGCAGGCTCATCTGCGCTAGAAGAAATTTCAGACTGCTCAGTAATCAGGTCAACCTGTTCCTCAGTAACCTCTGGCTCTTCAACAGGTTCAGTTTCAGTGACATCATCTTTGACTGTCTGATCACCTTCAGCTACTACAGCAGGTTCGTCATCAGCACGAGAGAAAAACTGAAGCTGAATATCAGACACTTCAACCTGCTCCTCAGCAGCCTCTAGTTGCTCTGATGGTTCAGTTGTTTCATCATCAAGGAGCTCTTCAACACTTTCAGAATCTTCGGAAGGGTCTTCATCAGCGACAGCAGGAAGCTCTGGCTCTTCAGCGGTCAGGTCAACCTGCTCCTCAGTAAATTCCGGCTCTTCAGCAGGTTCATTTTTGCTCACATCATCAATGAGCTTTTCAACATTCTCAACTTTTTCAACTGGCATGTTATCTGCGCCAGCAAAAAGCTCTGGCTCTTCACTGGTCAGGTCAACCTGTTCCTCAGTGACTTCCGGCTCTTCAACAGGTTCAGTTTCAATGACATCTTTGACTGCTTGATCATCTTCAGTTACCGCAGCTTCTGTAGGCGAGACAAACTGAGGTTCAGTATCAGACACTTCAATCTGTTCTTCAACAGCTTCTGGTTGACCAGATGGTTCAAATGCTTCATCATCACGAAAAGTTTCAACTTTTTCAGCTTCTTCGGCAGGCCTTTTGTCTGCGGCAGCTGACTGTTCTGGCTCTTCGGCAGTGAGGTCAGCCTGGTCCTCAGTAACTTCCAACTCTTCAGCTGGTTCAGTTTTGCTAACATCATCAATGAACTCTTCAACACTCTGAACTTTTCCAACAGGCTCTTCATCTGCACCGGCAGAAAGTTCCGGCTCTTCCGCAGTCAGGTCAGCCTGCTCCTCAGTTAGTTCCGGCACTTCAGCAGGTTCAGCTTCACTGACATCATCATTGACAGAGGTATCGACTTCAGCTACTTGTGCAGGCTCATCATCCGTACGAGACAAAAACTGAGGCCCAACAACAGACACTTCAACGTGTTCTTCAGCAGCCTCTGGTTGCTCAAATGAGTCAGTCGTTCGACCGTCAAGGTGCTCTTCGACACTTTCAGATTGTTCGGCAGACTCCTCATCAGTGCCAGCAGAAAGCCCTGGCTCTTCTGTGGTCAGGTCAACATGCTCTTCAGTAACCTCCGGCTCTTCAGACAGTTTAGTTTTGCTCACATCATCAATGAGCTTTTCAACACCCTGAACATCCTCAACAGGCTCCTCATCTGCACCAGCAAAAAACTCTGGCTCTTCACCAGTCAGGTCAACCTGTACTTCAATAGCTTCCGGCTCTACATCAGGTTCAGTTTCAGATACTTCATCTGTGAATGCTTGATCATGTTCAGCAGGTTCGTCATCTGTACGAGAGAAAAGCTGAGGCTCAAGCTCTGAAATGGATATCTGTTCTTCAACGGCTTCGAGTTCTTCAAATGGCTCAGTTTTTGTTTCTTTATCAAAGAGCTCGTCAACACCTTCGACGTTTCTAGCAGGTTCTCCATTTTCGCTGGCAGAGAGTTCAGGCTCACCAGCAGTGAGGTCGACTTGTTCCTCACTAGCTTCTGTTGGTTCTGCTGGTTTGAGCTCAGTGGACCAACCACTGAGCTCGTCATCACTTTTAGCTTCTTTAGCAGCTTTATCAGAGCACGAAAAAAATTCAGGTTCGTCAGCAACCAGGTCAACTTGTTCCTCATTTATTTCTGGCTCTTCAACAGCCTCTGTTTTACTGACATCATCTTTGACTGTTTGATCACTTTCAGCTACTACAGCAGGTTCGTCATCAGAACGAGAGGAAAACTGAGGCTGAATATCAGACACTTCAACCTGCTCTTCAGCTGCTTCTGGTTGCTCTGATGGTTCAGTTGTTTCATCATCAAGGTGCTTTTCAACACTCTCAGATTCTTCGGCAGGCTTTTCATCAGCGCCAATAGGAAGCTCAGGCTCTTCAGCGGTCAGGTCAACCCGTTCCTCAGTAACGTCTGGCTCATCAGCCGGTTCAGTTTCGCTCACATCATCGATGAGCTTTTCAACACTCCGAACCTCCTCAACAGGCTCCTCATCTGCGCCAGCAGAAAGCTCTGGCTCTTCACCAGTCAGGTCAACCTGTCCATCAGTAACTTCCGGCTCTTCATCCAGTTCAGTCTCAGTGACATCCTCTGTCACTGCTTGATCACGTTTAGCAGGTTCGTCATCTGTACGAGAGAAAAGCTGAGGCTCAACCTCTGAAACGTACATCTGTTCTTCAACGGCTTCGGGTTCTTCAAATGGCTCAGTTTTGGGTTCTTCATCAGGGCGCTCGTCAACACCTTCGACGTTTCTAGCAGGTTCTTCATCTTCGCTAGCGAAGTGTTTAGGCTCACCAGCACGGAGGTCAACTTGTTCCTCAACAGCTTCTGTTGGTTCAGCTGGTTTGAGCTGAGTCGACCTTTCACTGAGCTCTTCAACACTTTCAGCTTCTTCAGCAGGCTCATCTGCGCCAGAAGAAGTTTCAGGCTCTTCAGTAATCAGGTCAACCTGTTCCTCAGTAACTTCTGGCTCTTCAAAAGGTTCAGTTTCAGCGACATCATCTTTGACTGTTTGATAAGTTTCAGCTACTACAGCAGGTTCGTCATCAGAACGAGAGGAAAACTGAGGCTGAATATCAGACACTTCAACCTGCTCTTCAGCTGCTTCTGGTTGCTCTGATGGCTCAGTTGTTTTATCATCAAGGTGCTTTTCAACACTTTCAGATTCTTCGGCAGGCTTTTCATCAGCGCCAATAGGAAGCTCAGGCTCTTCAGCGATCAGGTCAACCCGTTCCTCAGTAACGTCTGGCTCATCAGCCGGTTCAGTTTCGCTGACATCATCAATGAGCTCTTCAACACTCTGATTTTCTTCAACAGACCCTTCACGTGCACCAGCAGAAAGCTCTGGCTCTTTAGAGGTCAGGTCAACTTGTTCTTTAGTAACTTCCGGCTCTTCAACAGGTTCAGTTTCATTGACATCTTTGATTTCTTGACCACCTTCAGCTACCGCAGTTTCTGTAGGAGAGACAAACTGAGCTTCAATATCAGACATCTCAACCTGTTTTTCAACAGCTTCTGGTTGACCAGATGGTTTAGATGCTTCATCTCCCTGGAGAATTTCAACACTTTCAGCTCCTTTGGCAGGCTCTCCATCTGCGCCAGCAGAATGTTCCGGCTCTTCCGCAGTCAGGTCAGGCTGCTCCTCAGTAACTTCCGGCTCTTCAGCAGGTTCAGTTTCACTGACATCATCATTGACGGATTGATCACTTTCAGCTACTAGTGCAGGCTCATCATCCAGATGAGAGGAAAATTGAGGGTCAACATCAGACACTTCAACCTGTTCGTCATCAGCTTCTGGTTGCTCAGAGGAGTCAGTCGTTTGATCATCAAGGTGCTCTTCGACGTTTTCAGATTGTTCGGCAGACTCCTCATCAGCGCCATCAGAAAGCCCTGGTTCTTCTGCGGTCAGGTCAACATGCTCTTCAGTAACCTCTGGCTCTTCAGACGGTTCAGTTTCGCTCACATCATCGATCAGCTTTTCAACACTCTGAACCTCCTCAACAGGCTCCTCATCTGCACCAGCAGAAAGCTCCGGCTCTTCACCAGTCAGGTCAACCTGTCCATCAGTAACTTCCGGCTCTTCATCCAGTTCAGTCTCAGTGACATCCTCTGTCACTGCTTGATCACGTTCAGCAGGTTCGTCATCTGTACGAGAGAAAAGCTGAGGCTCAACCTCTGAAACGTACATCTGTTCTTCAACGGCTTCGGGTTCTTCAAATGGCTCAGTTTTGGGTTCTTCATCAGGGCGCTCGTCAACACCTTCGACGTTTCTAGCAGGTTCTTCATCTTCGCTAGCAAAGTGTTCAGGCTCACCAGCACGGAGGTCAACTTGTTCCTGAACAGCTTCTGTTGGTTCAGCTGGTTTGAGCTCAGTCGACCTTTCACTGAGCTCTTCAACACTTTCAGCTTCTTCAGCAGGCTCATCTGCGCCAAAAGAAGTTTCAGGCTCTTCAGTAATCAGGTCAACCTGTTCCTCAGTAACTTCTGGCTCTTCAAAAGGTTCAGTTTCAGTGACATCATCTTTGACTGTTTGATAAGTTTCAGCTACTACAGCAGGTTCGTCATCAGAATGAGAGGGAAACTGAGGCTGGATATCAGACATTCCAACCTGCTCTTCAGCAGCTTCTGGTTGCTCTGATGGCTCAGTTGTTTCATCATCAGGCAGCTTTTCAACACGTTCAGCATCTTTGGCAGGCTCTCCTTCAGCGCCAGTAGGAAGCTCCTGCTCTTCAGCAATCAGGTCAACCTGCTCCTCAGTAATTTTTGGCTCTTCAAATGGTTCAGTTTTGCACACATCATCAATGAGCTCTTCAACATTTTGAACTTCTTGAACAGGCTCTTCATCTAAACCAGCAGAAAGCTCTGGCTCTTCAGCGGTCAGGGTAACCTGTTCCTCAGTAACTTTCGGCTCTTCAACAGGTTCAGTTTCAGTGACATCTTCGACTGCTTGATCACCTTCAGCTACCGCAGCTTCTGTAGGAGAGGCAAAGTGAAGTTCAATATCAGACACTTCAACTTGTTCTTCAACAGCTTTTGGTTGACCAGATGGTTCAAATGCTTCATCATCACGAAGCTTTTCAACACTTTCAGCTTCTTCGGTAGGCTCTTTGTCTGCACCAGCAGTCTGTTCTGGCTCTTCGGTAGTCAGGTCAGCCTGCTCCTCAGTAACTCCCCACTCTTCAGCTGGTTCATATTTGCTAACATCAATAAGCTCTTCAACACTTTGAACTTTGTCATCAGGCTCTTCTTCTGCACTAGCAGAAAACTCTAGCTCGTCAGCGGTCAGGTCAACTTGCTCCTCTGTAACTTCCGGCTCTTCAACAGGTTCAGTTTCAGTGACATCTTTGACCGCTTTATCACCTTCAGCTGCCGCAGCTTCTGTAGGAGAGGCAAACTGAGGTTCAATATCAGACACTTCAACCTGTTCTTGTACAGCTTCAGGTGGACCAGATGCTTCGTCATCACGCAGATTTTGAACATTTTCAGCTTCTTCGGCAGGCTCTTTATCTGCGCTAGCAGAAAGTTTTGGCTCTTCGGCAGTCAGGCCAGCCTGCTCCTCAGTTACTTCCGGCTCTTCAGCAGGTTCAGCCTCATTGACATCATTGACTGAGTGATCACCTTCAGCTACTTGTGCAGGCTCATCATCCGTACGAGACAAAAACTGAGGCTCAACATCAGACACTTCAACGTGTCTTTCAACAGCTTCTGGTTGCTCAGATTGTTCTGTTGGTTCAGCTGGTTTGAGCTCAGTGAATCTATCACTGAGCTCTTCAACACTTTCAGCTTCTTCAGCAGGCCCATCTGCGCCAGAAGAAGTTTCAGACTCGTCAGTAATCAGGTCAACCTGTTCCCCAGTAACTTCTGGCTCTTCAACAAGTTCAGTTTCAGTGACATCATCTTTGACTGTTTGATACGTTTTAGCTACTACAGCAGGTTCGTCATCAGAAAGAGAGGGAAACTGAGGCTGGATATCAGACATTTCAACCTGGTCTTCAGCAGCTTCTGGTTGCTCTGATGGCTCAGTTGTTTCATCATCAAGGAGCTTTTCAACACGTTCAGAATCTTTGGCAGGCTCTCCATCAGCGCCAGCAGGAAGCTCTGGTTCTTCAGCAGTCAGGTCAACATGCTCCTCAGTAACTTTTGGCTCTTCAGATGGTTCAGTTTTGCACACATCATCAATGAGCTCTTCAACATTTTGAACTTCTTGAACAGGCTCTTCATCTACACCAGCAGAAAGCTCTGGCTCTTCAGCGGTCTGGTTAACTTGTTCCTCGGTAACTTTCGGCTCTTCAACAGGTTCAGTTTCAGTGACATCTTTGACTGCTTGATCACCTTCAGCTACCGCAGCTTCTGTAGGAGAGGCAAAGTGAAGTTCAATATCAGACACTTCAACTTGTTCTTCAACAGCTTTTGGTTGACCAGATGGTTCAAATGCTTCATCATCACGAAGATTTTCAACACTTTCAGCTTCTTCGGTAGGCTCTTTGTCTGCACCAGCAGTCTGTTCTGGCTCTTCGGTAGTCAGGTCAGCCTGCTCCTCAGTAACTCCCAACTCTTCAGCTGGTTCAGTTTTGCTAACATCAATAAGCTCTTCAACACTTTGAACTTTTTCATCAGGCTCTTCTTCTGCATTAGCAGAAAGCTCTGGCTCGCCAGCGGTCAGGTCAACCTGCTCCTCTGTAACTTCCGGCTCGCCAACAGGTTCAGTTTCAGTGACATCTTTGACCGCTTGATCACCCTCAGCTACCGCAGCTTCTGTAGGAGAGGCAAACTGAGGTTCAATATCAGACACTTCAACCTGTTCTTGTACAGCTTCAGGTGGACCAGATGGTTCAGATGCTTCATCATCACGCAGATTTTGAACACTTTCAGCTTCTTTGGCAGGCTCTTCATCTGCGCCAGCAAAAAGTTCTGGCTCTTCGGCAGTCAGGTCAGCCTGCTCCTCAGTTACTTCCGGTTCTTCAGCAGGTTCAGCCTCATTGACATCATCATTGACTGAGTGATCACCTTCAGCTACTTGTGCAGGCTCATCATCAGTACGAGACAAAAACTTTGGCTCAACATCAGACACTTCAACGTGTTCTTCAACAGCTTGTGGTTGCTCAGATAGTTTAGATGTTTCATCTTCAAGGTGCTCTTCAACACTTTCCGATTCTTCGGCACGCTCTTCATCAGCTCCAGCAGAATGTTCTGGCTCTTCTGCGGTCAGGTCAATCCGCTCATCAGTAATTTCCGGTTCTTCAGCTGGTTCAGTTTCACTGACACCATTTTCGACTGCTTGATCACTTTCAGCTACCGCAGCAGGCGCAGCTTCTGTAGGAGAGGAAAACTGAGGTTCAATATCAGACACTTCAATTTGTTCCTCAACAACTTCAGGTTGTCCAGACGGTTGCTCTGGTTCTGGTTGCTCAGATGGTTCAGTTGTTTCCTCATCAAAGTGCTTTTCAACACTTTCAGATCCGGCTAGCTCCTCATCAGCGCCAGCAGGAAGCTTTGGCTCTTCAGCAGTCAGGTCAACCTGTTTCTCGGCAACTTTTTGCTCTTCAGCTGGTTCAGTTTGGCTCATATCATCAATGAGCTCTTCAACACTCTGAACTTCTTCAGCAGGCTCTTCATCTGCACCAGCAGAAAGCTTTGGCTCTTCAGCAGTCAGGTCAACCTTTTCTTCAGTAAATTCTGGCTTTTCATCAGGTTCAGTTTCAGTGACATCTTCTTTGACAGCTCGATCACCTTCAGCTACCGCAGCTTTTGTAGGAGAGGAAAACTGAGGTTCAACATCAGAAACTTCAACCTGTTCTTCAACAGCTTCTGGTTGCTCAGATGGTTCAGTTGTTCCTGCAACAACGAGCTCTTCAACACTTTCAGCTTCTTTGGCAAGCTCTTCTTCTGAGCCAGCAGAAAGCTCTGGCTCCTCGGCAGTCAGGCCATCCCGCTCCTCAGTAAATTCCAGCTTTTCAGCAGGTTCAGTTTCACTGACATCATCATTGACCGATCGATCACCTTCAGCTACTTCTGCACACTCATGATCCGTACGAGAGGAAAATTGAGGCTCAACATCAGACACTTCAACCTGTTCTTCAACAGCTTGTAGTTGCTCAGATAGTTTAGATGTTTCATCTTCAAGGTGCTCTTCAACACTTTCCGATTCTTCGGCATGCTCTTCATCAGCTCCAGCAGAATGTTCTGGCTCTTCTGTGGTCAGGTCAATCCGCTCATCAGTAACTTCCGGTTCTTCAGCTGGTTCAGTTTCACTGACACCATTTTCGACTGCTTGATCACTTTCAGCTACCGCAGCAGGCGCAGCTTCTGTAGGAGAGGAAAGCTGAGGTTCAATATCAGACACTTCAATTTGTTCCTCAACAACTTCAGGTTGTCCAGACGGTTCAGTTTTTGTTTCATCATCAAGGAGCTCAGCAACACTTTCGACATCTTTAGCAGGATCTTCATCTCCGCCAGCAGGGAGTTCAGACTCTCTGGCAGTGAGGTCAACTTGTTCCTCAACAACTTTTGCTGGTTCAGCTGGTTCGGGCTCAGTGGGCTCATCACTGAGCTTATCAACACTTTCAGCTTTTTCAGCAAGCTCCTCATCTGCGCTAGATAAAATTTCAGGCTCTTCAGCAACAACGTCAACCTGTTCCTCAGAAATTTCTGGCTCTTCAACAGGTTCAGTTTCAGCGACATCATCTTCGACTGCTCGATCACCTTCAGCTACTACAGCATGCTCATCATCTGTACGAGAAGAAAATTGAGGCTTAATTTCAGACACTTCAACCTGTTCTTCTACAGCTTCTGATCGATTAAATGGTTCAGATTTTGTCTCATCGTCAATAAGCTCTTCAACACTTTCAGCTTCTTCGGCAGGCTGTTTATGTGCGCCAGCAGAAAGCTCTGGCTCTTCCGCAGTCAGGTCAACCTTTTTCTCTAAACCGCCATAAACCATGGCGTTACCATTTGCATCTACATCTCCACTTGTACTTTCTTCCACTTCCTTAAATTGTTTCTCAGAGTCAGCGAGTGTAAGGAGCTTTTTAGATTTCACAGTAGAGTCATGTGTTAATTCTGTTTCTTCCTCACAATTATTCCCAACTACACTTTCTAAAAGGAAAAGACAGAGTTGCTGTTAAATCTGCAAAATAATATTTATGGTATAAAAATTCATGTTTTGATTCATGTCTGTGTTACAACTACAGAAAAAACTAACAGGCGATTTCCACAGCCGTATATCTACGTTAATCTACAGGGTTGTTGATTGGAACCATTTGCAAGTGTGTCAGATAGCAATAGCTAGCAAGGCAACCAAGTGTAAGCAAGGGTTTGGTAGGTATAAAATATCACAAGCTTTGGGACACACTTTTTTAGTTCAACGGACTATGCGGTATTCCTCCTTGATTTTTTTAAACATTCATTGGCTGTAAGGATCAGTAATTTGGTTGTATAAAAATCATTGATACTAACCACGTAGTTGAACTGTCAACTAGGCTGCCGTTCCTTCGTTATGGGGCTCCATCATGCAAAAGCACTTGTCAGCTTGTATGCATAAGTTTGCAGAACATGCAGCATTGGCTTAGAACAGTGCTGAGAACAGCGTTGAATGTTAGCTAAGCTTGTTGAAAGGTCAGCCTGACACTGACTAAACTGAAGAGGGATATGAAATTTTCAGCTATATAAACATCTGCGCGATACTTTGCCCACAATTTTCGCGCAATTTATAGGCTAACCATAATTTTTGCGCAGCTTATCGTCAATGCAATCAGTTGTGTTAGATGTTTATATTCTTCATGCATCAGTGAAACGTCAAAAGAAACAGAGCGCATATACAGCTAAGCCAAACTTTTACGCAAAAAACAGCGATGAAGCGAGAGAGAATGAGAGATTGAGAGATATAAACAGGAAGTTAGCAGTGAAAAAGCCAGCTAGTTAGGCCGACCAACTTAAAGCTGGAGTCGATCGACACGAGGCATTTAGTACCTTTAGTAGGGCTGCTACCAAAGCTGTGCCATACAGTTCGGTAATGGCCGAGTGTAACTGAGCAGGGAGTTTCAAGTTTGCACTAGTAGTCAAGAGTGAGGCAAGACACAAAGCATACACTAACATGAAGAATAATGAAAACAGCACAAGAAAGTTGTGGCAGGCCACACATGCTTATGTACATTCACAAATCAACATGACTAGAGAAAAGAATTTCCCGGGGCTACTATTGGTACACTAGCATGGAAGAGTGTATATGAAACTGAACAGGGCAACAAAAGCATATGATACACAATATGTTAACAATATGTTAAACAATATGTTACATTACGTCACAGATAAATAATATAAACTAGCATGTTTACAGCAGGCATACAGTACAACGTGTGTTGTTGTTGACAACACACAACAACACATAACACAGTAGGAGGCAATCAAATGCCATTGTCCACGCATACCCTAATGTTCTGACTCACCTTCTGTCCCAGCAGCAGGAGCTTCCTCTTCATAGTAACTAGTCTCTCTCCTACTCAATCCTTCCTTGTCTGTAACAGCAAATGACGTTAGATAAAAACACAACTTTACTTTGGAGTTGTCTACTTATTACCTATCAGCAAGGAAGTGAGTATAGGTGCAAAAGATACCTAAATTATAAAGAAACAAGGTGAAAGAAACTCCTTAATTGGTTTCTGGCTGCTAGTTGAAATGCAAAATACAATAATTAAACGCCGAGCTCGTCTCAGCCATGGCATGATTGACAAGTGTGTATAAACATTAAAAGGCACTGCTCATATAGTACTATCTATCCGTATTAGAAGACCGATACTGATGCTAAGACACTAAAGCAAGATGGACTACGCAGCATGCTAATAATAATTGAGAAAGCAAAGCAGCAATAATTTAAAGAGAACAGGGCAATGCTCTTTCCACCACTAGCAGCAGACACACTGACAGTTGCTCTATCCACCACTAGCAGAAGAAGCATCATCAGTTGCTCTATACACCACTAGCAGCAGAAGCACAAACAGTTGCTCTATCCACCACTAGCAGCAGACGCACAGACAGCTATATCAACGACTCAACTACAATTTATCCATCTATGACCCACAACCCACAGCGAGCAGCTTTACCTGGCGAAACGAAATCCTGTTTGACATGTAAACCTTGCGAGGAAGGACTAGGGGAGAGGTTGGGTGCTTCTGAATCTGTGCAAGGAGTCGACAAACCAATAATCAAAAAGAATACAAGTAAACACAAGCTGATTGAGGTAGAGCTTTGAGAGGAGAGGGGGGAGAGAGGAGAGGGGGAAGAGAGGAGGGGGGAAGAGGGGGGAAGAGGGGGGAAGGGGGGGAAGAGGGGGGGAAGGGGGGGGGAAGAGGGGGGGGAAGAGGGGGGGAAGAGGGGGGAAGAGGGGGGGGGAAGAGGGGGGGGGGGGGAAGAGGGGGGGGGGAAGAGAGGGGGGGGGAAGAGAGGGGGGGGGGGGGAAGAGAGGGGGGGGGGAAGAGAGGGGGGGGGGGAAGAGGGGGGAAAGGGAGGGGAGGGGGGAAAGGGAGGGGGGGAAGAGAGATGGGAAGAGGGGGGGGGGGGGGGGTGGATGGAAGAGAGGGGAAAGGGAGGGGAGAGAGAAGGATGAGAGTTGACCTAAATATAGAGCCACTGAAACATGCAGTGTACCTACTTCGTGCATAACTTCTAAGCCACAGTGTCAACATTGATGCCAAAAGGCTATGTCAAAATGCACCCACAAAAATGCATACAATAACAGTACATGAATGTGTATAGCTTAAAGGAAGCAGTTTTTTCAGCAGATAGCGCAGCAGTTGCTTCAACAAATATGTCTAAATATGTCAACAACTTTTCAGACAACCAAAAACTGTAGCAGAACAAATGTATCTCACTCAGCATCACAACCAGCTCGCATTCGACATTTTAACGATTGATTGAAACTACCTCTACCTCTACCGATAGGAATAAGAAAACAAAAGGTATTTTGTCATGAGTAACAAATAATGTAATTAATAAGCCGTTCAAAGTTATTAATGAAATGACAAAAATAAAAGTCTGAAATTGTATAATATAGATAAGAGTTTGCCAAAGAAATGGAGTAGAATTGCAGAACTCTTGGGCACAAATGGTGGTAACCAACATAAAGTGGTAGACACACTGCTGCCAGTCAAACAACACAAGCTATCATTTGCAAGAATTTAATTAACTCCATAATCAACAAAACAAAAAAAACTTGTTCTTGTACGTGATATTAATATGCAGTTAGTCAAATCAAACTTTAGAACTATATTACAGTTGTATACACGCAGAAGCACTTGTTAAAGAGCATTACGAGATGAGGGATAGACTCATTGCAGCTAGACTCATACACAGGATACCAAGCAGAGATCGTACATGGATATCACTAAATACTACATCCATATCTCTGCTCTTCTCTCACTATCACACGCCCAGTAGATTGTCTATGAGATACAAGCCTTGCCTATCACATGTAGTACATACATACCCAAGTTAGCAAGCCAACCAAATCCTAGACACCACCTGATTGCGCGTGTCAGCAATATGACAGCAGCAAATGTCACACAAACTAGATGAGTGGTATAGACTCTCAGTAAAGGTAGAGAAGTGTTAGGCTTAGCAATGGCTTCCATCGCAGGTGATGCTTGTCATGGTTAGAGACAAGATGAAAATGAGACTGGCAAGAACAAACAATCTTAGTTGCACAGGTATGTGACCTCCGGTGTCACCGGCTATACCTTGTCAATTATGACGCGCAATCTAGCCAATGCAACACCAATTAGTGCAGTCATTTGTTTAAAAAGTACACCACTGCTATGTACACCGACACACACACCGCCAACTATTTCACAGCAATAACAATCTCACCAAAACACAGGCAAGTCAACAATCGGCCATAGCAAACCTTGTATATCGCGCTTCTTCCGTTTCCACTTAGACCTAGATCCTTCGGTTCGACCTCCGCAACAAAGTTTGTGAAATATTTTTGGCATTATATAAGAGACGCATGAGAGCAATGCTTAGCTCTAACAGAATATGACTATACACTGCACTGATGCGTACTGTACTGATGCGTACTGTACTGTTGTATGATGTACCAATGCGCACAGTACTATACTATGAGATCAGATACTTGAGTAACAGCCCTAGTGCTATCGTATTATATCCGCTGTTGTACGCCTGCCACCTACAGTCTACCTGCAGTCTACCTGCAGTCTAGCATGCGATAAATGACACACCTCAAGGGAAGGTATGACAGGTATTTGATCTGAGTAATTTATGAGCAGTAGAGATATGCAGCGTGTTACAGACTAAACAAAGTCACATGTCGGCGTATTGAAATTTGCAGACAGCAGCTGCAAATGAAATTAAACCCTCAAAAGACTGTAAATCAAACACAGAGGGCTAGCTTATACCAGCTTAGACTAGATCAGGGTATTGTTGGACTGGTGCCAACGATGTCACAACATCACATTCCCTCAGCCCCCCCCCCCTGGAGCGAAGCCCAGTAGGTCATAGAATATTATACTGTAACTATGGAGGTAATGTAAGATTGCATAACTCATCTCAGAGAAGTTATCTAACTTTTAAAATGTGTGTCAAAGAGCTGCAACAAGTGATACAAAAAACACCACCTATCCCTAGCTTATTATTTTGAAAGCGAAGACCAAAATCAGGCAGAAAACCGATCATGATATTAATAATTGGCAATCAAAAGGTTGTAGGGCTGTCTTTGCATATGCTTATAAAAGAAGTTAATGTAGCAGTGATACAGCCTCACTATTCATAGCAATATCACACAAGCCCTTGGCATGCTGGCAGCTCTTTTGAACAAACAAAATGCTCCCTCATTGATATACAGTGTACTCCTGATATATCGAATCCTGTTATATCGAAAATCCGGGTATATCAAACAAACTTCATCAGTCCCAGCTGAATGCATTGTAATTACCTACTCCTATATCGAATGATTTCTTACATATCGAACAACAAAATCCTAATCTGGCATGAGCCCAAGTAAAAAGTGTCCTAGTTCGACCAAAGCATGCGATAGTAGAAAATAAAATTGCAGTATTAAACACTCAGAATAGTTTCCATGGGGGCTGCCATCTTGGAATATGAATGTCAAGGTCTATCATTCCAATTAAACACTCTGTCTCGGTGGTATAGTTCCGGTAGGTCGACCCCATATTATTATTGTTGTGATACTGACAATAACTGGTCCTTATTGTAGCTAGAGAGCATGCTCAGGCTATCCTTATTCAGTCTGCACATGAGATGTTGTTGTTGACTTTATTCAAAATGTGGGAGAGACATATCTATCTATCTATAGCATTACTATTGTCACTGTGTGAATCGAGATCAATAGTGAAGAAAGGAGTCAGGAAAACTTCAAGCTCAAGAAGAAGCAGTACACTTACTACTGCTACTAATTTTAACTAGAGTACTAAAACAAATAATAATAATACTACACACACAGTGACACTACTGCTTATTATTTATTATTATTATTACTACTTCTTAAAAATTTATTATTTATTATCCTATTAATAGTACTGTTATTTTTTTAGAGACCCATTATTTATTATTGTTATAACAAATGATGATTTGTTAATAATTATTAATAATAATAACAATGAGAACATCAACAACAATAAATAATAATAATGTCATAAAATAATTTAAATAATAAGTAATAACAGGTAGCAGCTGTTACGTTTGTTGTCATAGGTGGTTAGAAGTGATAAAACCAACTTAGTCTAACAGTAACTTAACTAACACAATAATATACAACAACATGTGCTACTACTACCTACATCATCATTGCATAATAATAATTGTTGTAATTCTCAGCTTCAACACCATTAATTTAATTATTTAATAATTAACCAAAGACCACAATCACAAAAGACAAAATGCTTGATATCCTAGCTTAAATACATGTAATAGTGACTTATTGTGTACATAGAAAAGTCCGACGGTCACGATTTTATATATCAAACATCTCATATATCAAACAAAATTTTATGGTCCCCTCGGGTTTGATATATCAGGAGTACACTGTAAATGCATCATGCAGAGAAGGTGAATGAACAGCTAGATGAGCCGGTGAAAATGAACAGTTGAGAAGGAACAAGTGAAAATGAACAGGTGAGGAGCAGGTAAGAACAAACAGGTGAGAAGGAACAGGTGAGGACTTACCATGCACTGATACTGAGTCATCTCCCATACTCTCTGATCTCTCCAACAATTGCTCTGCCCTCAGCTCATCATGTTGCTGCTCAGAGTCATCTATCACATCTCCTGCAATCACATTCAACTAGCTGGTTAACTCACTTCTAGCCAACTATGTATTGCTTGTAGCGGCATTGAAGGTAATTGGTTGATACCAAACGGTGCTAATTGTTCAGCTGAATAAAAAAGTGAAAACATTCCAAATCTCACAAATGTAAAAGTTGATGGAATAGATGCAAGTAGAGAACAAATAGCGCAGCCAATCAACAAGTACCACTTCATAAAGAAGTGGAAAGCTTACGCAGACAGTAAGGTGTTGCGCACTGAACAGTTCTTTACCTGAAGTACGGACAATTGTACAGAACACACAGTGTACAAGGTTGTAAGTACAATGAGCACACTATATCACTCACAGGCAGTTCTGTCGGGCCATCACATATTTCACCTCCTACATTTCTGCACAGTTTCGTCACACAATAACATTGAAGCCCCGCAAATGACAACAAAGGGAGTTAGTTAGCAGTGAGTTAAGGTAGAGACACACACAGTCGAGAGACCACCACATTACCTACAGCGCACAAACTTGGCCTATGTTTCCCTTGGTACTCACCAGCACCCTCAGCTGCTGAGCGTTCAACAATAATATCTTCTGCAAGGGGAGAGACAATTTCTAACTCATCATCTTCTCTGGGCACAACTTCTTCATAAGCATTTTCATCATCGTCAATAGGGGTCTCTCTGTTGACTTCTTGTGACGTAACGTCCACTTCTGCATCATCTGACACATGGTCAGCAGCATCAGGGGCATCAGATGCTTCTAGCTCGTGAGTGACTGGTATTTCATAGTGCAAGTCTTGAGAGCCCAGTGCATGAGCACTGCTCAGTGACGGCTCAGCACCATCGACAGAGAAGCGATATTGAGTATGTACAGTTTCAGTCTGTCTGTACTGGTACTGATATTCATCAGCCACTTGCTCAAACTGCTGTGTAGCAGCTTGTGTGGACACAACAATCTCTTGCTGCGCAGTAATCTCTTGGTCAGACTCAATGTTCGACACAACGTCTCCTTCTGTATGGTGACTGATTGGCACATCGTACAATGCGTCCTCATCAAGTGGTGGTTGGTTGGAAACATCTGGAAGCTGTTGCTCCTCAAGCTCGTGAGATACAGGTATCTCATATTCCGCTGCATGATGAACTGGGAGGACAAGCGGTGTGTCCATTTCCTGTTCGAAGCCGTTATCAGCTCCCTGCTCATCTAACTTGACAATAGGCAACTCAACGGAGGTGCTGTCCTCTGGTTCATCTGTGTAATCTGCTACCTGCTCATATTCGGCAGCAGCGGGTGGTGTCGGCTCATCATCACCAGATGTAACAGAGGCCTCCGCGTCAGCCACGGCAGGGTACTCGGTGAGGGTTTCTTCGACAGCAGCTATATATAAATGAATGAATGAAGATAGCGATAGTACAACAACCAACAACCACCACCAGCTGCATGTATGCAAGAATCACAGGAGTATCAATCTGTGTGCTGCCTTGGTTAGGTGCCAGCCGGAGCTCAACTTCACCAAATTTTCGGGTATTTAAAAAGATGCAAGTTATAAAGTATACTAACAAAATTTGATAAAACTTTTGGATAGTAAAAATGCCCAATCATCTATACTAGATAGAGACTACAAGATTGCATGGCTAAAACAAACTTCAGTGAAAGTACAAAAATATGGCATGAGCATTTTAATAAATACTGGTGACGCAGACATACATGCAGCAGTTTATACAGAGTTACTAGCACATGACAGAGAGACAAGGAGACGGACAGACAGACAGACAGACAGACAGACAGTGGTAGCACACTACCACAACCACCCAACAAGCAGAGAACTCTAACCATGTGCGACAGAGTGAGCGCAGATTTACCTTCATTTGTTGCCTTGTCACAGATCACCACCTCCGGTGATGCCGCGTCGAGATCCAACAGAAAGTTGACATATGCCTCTCGGCGTGTGTCTGCACTTTCTTGAACCTCGGCATCACTGGGGGGGACTCTCTGCCCATGGCGAGGGTCCACCTCAACACGCACTTGGTCTGCAGTAAATACTTGCAATCTTAGACAAGGTATGATGAAAAGCTGTCAGTAGTAGCTAGTAGTTTGTACTAGGCCAGGCCAATGTATAACTTACCATCAACTGCTACTTGCTCTGTCTGATCATCACTTTCATTCTCAAACTCGTCATCATCACATTTCTCAGTCTCCAAATCTGGCTCGTCATAACTGGGCTCTTGATGCTTAGCGTCAGCAGCAGGTGCGCTTGACTCTGCAGTGTGTACCCATGTTTGTTCAGTGATGTCTTCGGCATACCTTTCCTGTCTGGATTGTTCATTGCTGACAACTTGTGTAGTCTGTACCACACTAGTCAGAGATTGCACTTCGCCATATTCATCATACCTCATTTGCTCGTCAGACAAGCCAAGATCAGCTACTGCGGGGATGTCTTGTCCGCTTTCTAACAAAACATCCTCAAGCTCGGCGCCGGGTTGATCGTAAAAATTAACTGTAGAATCGACAATGACTTCTCCCTCAAGTTCCATGTCTGACTGCACGGGTGAAGCTTGAATATCAGGAGTGGTTGCTGCAAGCACCTCCTGCTCAAATTCATCATCTCTCACTTGTGGTGCAGTCTCCACTTCTTCGTATGCATAGTCAGAATGAGTAGGTAAATGCTCGGCTACTTCAGTGGGCTCATCATAGCTTGTCTGTGGTGGCTCGTCAACTGAGCCAATGGGAGTGGTCTCCACAGCATCTCCGCCCACTTCTACCATCGCATCTTTTATATCCCCTTCAGGCTTTTCTTCTGAATAGGCCAGTGAAGATTCAACGAAATATTGTGCAGTGCTTGCAATGAACTCTTCATCCTCAAACCTTTCCTCTGAACACGTTGGTGAAGATTCAAGGACATCTTCTGCAGTGCTTACAACGATCTCTTCATCCTCCAGCTTCTCCTCTGAATAGGTTGGTGAAAATTCCATGACATCTTCTGCAGTACTTCTAATGATCTCTTCATCTTCAGGCTTGCCATCTGAATAGGTTGGTGGAGATTCAATGATATCTTGTGCAGTGCTTACAATGATCTCTTCCTCTTCAGACCTGTCGTCTGAATAGTTTGGTGAAGATTCAATGATATTTTGCGCAGCGCTTGCAATGAACTCTTCATCCTCAAACCTTTCCTCTGAACAGGTTAGTGAAGATTCAAGGACGTCTTCTGCTGTACTTACAATGATCTCTTCATCTTCAGGCCTGTCGTCTGAATAGTTTGGTGAAGATTCAACGACGTCTTTTGCAGTGCTTACAACGATCTCTTCATCCTCCAGCTTCTCCTCTGAATAGGTTGGTGAAAATTCCATGACATCTTCTGCAGTACTTCTAATGATCTCTTCATCTTCAGGCTTGCCATCTGAATAGTTTGGTGAAGATTCAATGATATCTTGCGCAGCGCTTACAATGATCTCTTCCTCTTCAGACCTGTCGTCTGAATAGGTTAGTGAAGATTCAATGATATCTTGCGCAGTGCTTACAATGATCTCTTCCGCTTCAGGCCTGTCGTCTGAATAGTTTGGTGAAGATTCAACGACGTCTTGTGCAGTGCTTACAACGATATCTTCATCTTCAGGCCTGCCGTCTGAATAGTTTGGTGAAGATTCAACGACGTCTTGTGCAGTGCTTACAACGATCTCTTCATCTTCAGGCCTGCCATCTGAATAGTTTGGTGAAGATTCAATGATATCTTGCGCAGCGCTTACAATGATCTCTTCCTCTTCAGACCTGTCGTCTGAATAGGTTAGTGAAGATTCAATGATATCTTGCGCAGCGCTTACAATGATCTCTTCCTCTTCAGACCTGTCGTCTGAATAGTTTGGTGAAGATTCAACGACGTCTTGTGCAGTGCTTACAACGATCTCTTCATCTTCAGGCCTGCCGTCTGAATAGTTTGGTGAAGATTCAACGATGTCTTCCGCAGTGCTCACAATGATCTCTTCATTGCCAAGCTGTGACACTCTACTATCCAAGTCTGTTGTCTCATCAAAGAATGTGACCCTCTGGCGGCTGGTCTGCTCAATACTCTCATCCACATAGTCCTCAGGGTCTGCAATCAAGTTCAGTAATTCTCAGCTATCAATTTCATAAGACAACCCAAAGCGCTACCAACAACAAGTGGAAATGTGCAGTAATTGTGATACTTTTGCTTGTAATGTGTTACAGTAGCATGCAGCTACCAGGGTGACAAGGAGATCTCTGGTGCGAAATAGCATGCATGGCCTACTTGTGTGACACTACATATACCGACAGTTAACACCGTTTCCTCCACCAAAGCAGAGCTTGTTAAGATAGGCAGCATGCAATGTGGTACGTGGAATAGCCGAGAAAGGAAGGTCATTAACCGTAACATTTGGAACACAAAACATAATTAAACTCAACAACACAACATGTCATTGCAGATGTGAGTGTGACTAAGGAGGTGGAAAGAAACAGGGAGTTACGCCCAATAATCAATAGCTGGTCATGCAAGTATCTGCCCGTGAGATCAGCATAAGACCGGTAGGTTAGACACAGCGACAGCGGGTCACATGACAGAGCTCAATACCTGATTGGTTGACTTCCTCGTGCACTACAACCGCAGGAGATGAGGCCTCAAGGTCAGCGATGAAGGCCAGATACGCCTGCTGGCGTTTCTCTGACCTCTCTCTGACCTCCTCATCGTCAAGCGGTTCAGTGGTACGATGCCTTGGGTCAACGGTGGTTGTGATTGAATCGTTTGGGTCTGCATTTCAACACACAAAATGTCAAATGTTAGAAAATGAGGGGCACACGTCTACGCTCAAGAAACAAGAATACACATGCAGGCATCCACTGCAGACAGTACATATTACTGCAGACAGTACATATTACTGCAGACAGTACATATTACTGCAGACAGTACATATTACTGCAGACAGTACATATTACTGCAGACAATACGTATAACTGCAGACAGTATCTATGACTGCAGACAGTACATGTGACTGCAGACAGTACAAATGACCACACAAAGTACATATGAGTGCAGACAATACATGACTGCAGACAATACTAATGAATGCAGACAATGTTTGTTACACCAAGTGACTGCACCCAGCAATTCAGTATCATAAAAGAATACTAAACCAAACCGAGCATCCAAACGGCTGGTAAGCATGTATCTGTGCCTACCACCAACTATCAAAGTAGCCATCACACCACAATAATTGAAGGTAATATTACAGACAACTACTACAGGCGTACCTTCAGCTTCTTGGCCTTTGTGGGTGGAGGATGCAGCTATGTGTTCTTCTATGTGCTTCTACAGAAATCAAAGGGCAACATTACATAAGTGTTTATTGTTAAACGTATGTATCATGATCGCATTGTGTAGTTGATAAGGTTATCTATAGCAATAAACATAGAAAAGCATCTGTCTGTCTGTCCAAGCTTGCGCATGCCTATAATTTTATTCTGAGAGAAATGAAAGCCTTCTGTACCAATCATATGTGAGGTCAGGTTCAAATTAGGAAATTTGTCTCAATACTGAAGATTTTAAAACCTTTTCAATAACTTGTGGGGAGATGAATCACAAAAAACACATACCCTACAGGATGGAAATATTCGTTGGAAGTTGATTTCACGTTTACGCGAGTTCTAAATTCGCGAAATATTATTTCCATTAACAATTAATGCCATATTTATTTTTACTCGATTTTTCAACGGATTCATATAAAATATGTGAAGTTGTCTTCTCTTACCGCGAAGGTTTCCCGATTCGCGAAAAATAATATCCGTTAAATCATCAGAAAGAAGACAACTCGCGAAATTAACTTCCGTTAATAATTTCATCCTGTAGGGTAATGCAAATAGAAATGGTTTGAGAGTTAAATAGGTAGTGCGTGCTAGTTGATGACTCATATTATCCTCTTCAAGTATGCATAGACTGCAGCATTCCTTCAAACATTTTTTTCATGCTGCTTGTCTCAGCGATGACCGCGAAGTGCCAGCCAGCACACAGTTTTCATGTGTTTTCAATTAAATTGCGCGGGGGGGGGGGGGGGGGGGGGGGTAGAGAGAAAGGCAGAGATAGAGACAAAGTGGGTTAAAAGTGGAGAGTGGCAAGGTGGAGTGGTGGAGCGTGGCAAGGTGGAGTGGTCGAGCGTGGCAAGGCGGAGTGGTGGAGATAGCCACGAGTCAAATCCATCAATAGCCATGAATAGAGCCAGTTGGTGATTTTTAAAAGGACAAGCAACGCTGCAAGTCCATGTAAATAAAAGTGAAAATTTTGTCTATTTTTATACCTGCCCATTTCCCCGTTGTGGAGGGGTTGGGAACTACAGCACAGACAGCTGTTGGACCACTTAGTTGTAAGGTTATGGTCTGGGTTTACCATTTGCTCCCAAACTGGCTGCGTTAGTGGATTTGGTATTTTGTAAATGGCAGGGGAAACAATTAAAAGGGAAAGACATATTTTTAATAGCCGATGGTTTTGTGATGCACAAGTAACTTCATGTCAGTTTCTGCTTTGGATCAAATTACGTAGGGGGGAGGAGGGGGGGGGGGAGAGAGTTGGAGAGGATAGAGTCAAACTTGGGTGGAACAGGGCAGGGGTAGAGCAAGACGGAGAGTGAGAAGTGGAGTGTGACGGGGATAGAGCAGGGAGGGGCGTCGTGTGATGGAGTAAAAGGTACAGGTAAAGCAGGGCGGGGATAGAGCAACTCGGTTGTGAGATAGAGCAACTCGGTTGTGAGATAGAGCCGGGGTTGGTGAGGGACGAGAGCAGAGAAGGTGCATAATAAAACATGACACGTATTGCTGCCGGCATCACATAAGATGACTGTGTATTGCAGTCATTTCATTAATCTGATGTTATAAAAATAAAAATAAACTTGCTCTGTTTCACCATTCTAGGGAGTTTACTCTGACGGTGTTTCATGAATGAAACTCCCGTGCATTTTGTGTCAATGTCGGCACTCACAAGCAAGAAACAAATTTTTTTCCAGTAACTGTTACTGCAAATAAGTGGGTGATGCCACACGAATTACAGAACAGTATAGTTTGCACATAAACATCTGCTCATTTAGACCAATCATGTGTGATAGCAAGTTATTTAGACCAATCATGTGTGATAGTAAGTTATTTAGACCAATCATGTGTGATAGTAAGTTATTTAGACCAATCAAGTGTGATAGTAAGTTATTTAGACCAATCATGTGTGATAGTAAGTTATTTAGACCAATCATGTGTGATAGCAAGTTATTTAGACCAATCATGTGTGATAGTAAGTTATTTAGACCAATCATGTGTGATAGTAAGTTATTTAGACCAATCAAGTGTGATAGCAAGTTATTTAGACCAATCATGTGTGATAGTAAGTTATTTAGACCAATCATGTGTGATAGCAAGTTATTTAGACCAATCATGTGTGATAGTGAGTTATTTAGACCAATCATGTGTGATAGTAAGTTATTTAGACCAATCATGTGTGCTACTTAAGTTATTTAGACCAATCAAGTGTGATGCTAAGTTATGTAGACCAATCATGTGTGCTACTAAGTTATTTAGACCAATCAAGTGTGATGCTAAGTTATGTAGACCAATCATGTGTGCTACTAAGTTATTTAGACCAATTATGTGTGGTACTAAGTTATTTAGACCAATCATGTGTGCTATTAAGTTATTTAGACCAATCATGTGTGCTACTAAGTTATTTAGACCAATTATGTGTGGTACTAAGTTATTTAGACCAATCATGTGTGCTATTAAGTTATTTAGACCAATCATGTGTGCTACTAATTCCTTCACAAAATACTGTACACTCTCTAGGGAATGGCTGTGTACAGGGTTGATATGGGAGCCCTAAATCCTTCACATAATACTGTACACTCTCTAGGGAATGATTGTGTACAGTGTTGATATGGGAGCAAAGGCCTCAGAGAATATGTGCACCCTCCCAGTTGACCTATATGAATGCGTGGCAGCCTCTACAGTGAGGCAAGAAGGGCAAGTCGGTATTGGACCGTTCTTTCTTGCAGAATGCTGATGCTTATGACAACTGGTATAACAGCTAGGGTACACAAGACCTACCAAGAGCAAGGCTTCATCATCATCATCTGTGGTATGTTCAGCGGTTTGTGAGAGATCTGTGGTGCGTTCAGCAGCGGGTGAGAGATCTGTGGTACGTTCAGCAGCGAATGAGAGATCTTTGGTGTGTTCAGCAGTAGGTGAGAGATCTTTACTAGATTCAACAGTTGCTGATGAAAGAACATCGTCTAAAACATTGCACTTTCCACTAAAAAAAACTTCTAAGCACTTGATCTAGTTTATGAAAATGTATTCAGTTTAGAACGAGTGAAACATCTCAAGTCGATGCACACAATCAATGACTTATTAGACGACATGCTGTGTACAACATTTTATAAGCAATACAAAACCATTTCATTAGACATCTAAATTATACGGTAGACATCGGGGTCACACAAACAAGCAACAACGTGTGAGACAGACGCACCTTTCTCTGCATCTATCCCCAGCTCTTTTCTAGCAATGGCCTTCTCTACCTCACTGGTCACAGGTTTCACCTGATGGATGCATTTGATCACCACATCCTCTCTGGATATTCTCTGAAGAGCTCGCTCTAATGTGTTACCTGCACAAAATATGACACGAGTCTTACTAGGGGTACCACCAGTCTGTATTCAACAATGCTCTAGCTCTCTCTCACCGCTCCGAGTCTCCCAAAACTACACTTGAGCATGTGCATAGCCATCGCAGATATTGGCATCAACTGCTTTTTAAGATGATACGACTAAATACACCCCATTGCATGCAGGCAGAAGAAATAGGTTTCCATAGATTGTACTGGCATAGTCGCCCATTCGAGCTGACATAGTCGCCCACACGAGCTGACTTGGTCGCCCACACGAGCTGACTTGGTCGCCCACACGAGCTGACTTGGTCGCCCACACTAACTGACTTGTAATTTTATATCTATATAACACCACATTTGGCAAAGGCAAAAAAGTTGATTACACAAGCAAGACAGCTGCCAAAATCTTCTGTCACTTGAGCTTGTGAATATTGATAAAATTTACATAAAGTCAAAGTAATTCATCAAGTTTCCTACAAGACTGATGTAATCCACAGAGCTTTCTACAAGACTGATGTAATCCACAGAGCTTTCTACAAGACTGATGTAATCCACAGAGCTTTCTACAAGACTGATGTAATCCACAGAGCTTTCTACAAGACTGATGCAATCCACAGAGCTTTCTGGGTAAGCAATGCTCACTCACCGGTGGCCATGACGCCAGCCTGCTTGAGCCACAAATGAAGCATGGCAAGAGCTTGCTTGTGCTCATCTTGCTCACTCGTCTCCAGCCTGTCCACGTCCTTGTTAGCAATGTTAAGTTCATGTGCCAGGCGGGGCCAGTCCCCACCCAGCTCTCCGGCTATCTCAGGGAGCCTCAGGTTAGCGCTAACAATGTTCTCCGAGATACCTACAATGTACATGTATAATGTACTATATGTGATACGTATTTACTGTTAGCTCATATACATAGGTATATAACAATGCGGGCTATGCGATAGCATGGTGACAATGATTCTTAAACGCAATATCTGATGACGAAATAACATAATTTTTGCGTTTCTATGCAATGAGTCAAGCAGTTATGTAATACATTCAATCTCAAATGTGCTCCAAAAAATTTGCAAGCGAATAATTTAAAAAGTGACATTATTTAAATTTTATGAGCACAACAATGTGCAGGTAAATGCCTCAAACATGCGGGTAATGCGTCAAATGGCAAGAAATGGCAATTGCACAATATCCTCTACACAATTTGACTGACAGCTTCCTGTACGGGTGCGGCCAGCGAAAGCACCTGGTTTGACATGAGACAACAGGACAAGCTACTTACACGTTACACCATGATCTCTGTAGAACCTGTACCTCTCATTGAAGTCTGCAGTCCTGCTGAGGTCAATATCAGAAGCCGTGCGCTGTAACACCACAACCAATCGGATCATAGCATATTTATTGCACAAACATCGGGTAAACAGCACGGCAGCTGACCAAACAGATAACTCCAAATGGTTTGGTATTCCACAGCATTTATTTGATGTAGATATATAATGTAAAATCTAGCTAAATGTCACAGCTACAGCCCTGAGTCAGTGGGTATAATCGACGGACACATTATGCGTACAACAATATTGTACTGTCAACAGGCAGTATGCAGCCAACACTACAATCTATCGGCAGCACATATAAAATGGCTACTAAAACAAACAAACAAATAGTTTGATATGAGAATTATACCAAAGACAAGTAAAACAAACATGTGTAGGAGAGAAAGGTAATTGGAGCCGCTGACGTGTCACAAGTGTTCGGCGACACACCAGCGGCACCTGGTGGGCATCTATTGGTGCACAAACAACAAATGACAAGTAAGCATGGGTGAATCAGAGGATAAAAGCAGCAGCACTGATCTAGAATGTACAGATGACAATTAACTCAAATCACACTGATATTAGAGTCAGCATTCTATATTGCCAATATAATAATCATAGTACAGAATCAATATGTTTTAAAGTCACGTATATCCAGAGATTTTACATGAATGTTAGCCTAAAACAAAAGAGACACAAAATAAAGCGTAAAAAGAAAGACACGGGGCAGTTGAGAAGGCATAGAGCAGTGAAAACATAACAATTAGTCGTTGGCAAAATTGTCTTTTTTGGGGCTTTTTGTCGCTTTGTTTTTTTAGTACGAAGAAGGCAAATAACAAAAGCCAAAATTGATCTAAGATTCGATAAATTGCATAATCATCAATTAATCTGAAATCAGATACTTTTTATATTCTTTATAGATTAATCTGAGATCAATTATGGCAAAAATGTAATCTTTGATTAATCTAAGATCAATCATATTAAATGAGCAATCCTAGATTAAACTAGATCACAGATGCCATGTAGAATTCGTGGCAGCACTGGTAACAAATGTAACGTATGAAAGAATCAGGAACCATCAGTAGGATGTGCAGAAGGGGACTTTAACAAATATGGAGGGAGAAATGCCCTGAGGGTAACTCATTGCGTCTACCTTTTTATACTTATGTGAAACTGATGGCTTGCCCCTCTACAGTTGCAATGCAGCATAAAATCATGTTTGAGAGAGACAACACTGCATAAAATGCTGGATTTAGTACAATTTCAGAGCAGAACAAAATAACACGGCATGAAGCAATTAAACTACAGCTAACAGTGGTATACAACACTCACCATATCTTCGTTGTACTCAGGCAATGTTATCTGTAGGTTACACATAGGAACCTGCGGCGGATCTCCCTTGGCTACTTTACGTTCTCGCATGAACGCCACTCGACCAGTCGGCTCCTTGTCCGTGTCTCTTATTCGTACTATGAAGGGCAGACGATTCTCATGGAACGCTTGGAAGTTTATATGCAGCTGCGCATCATTAGTCCTAGTAATAGGTACAAGGTTGCCTGCCATCTCCAACCATTGCTCCTTATTCTCCAGAACCTGTATTAGTGACATTCAGACTATCTCACTCAAAAACTATAATGATAATCTGACTGCTGTCACAAACTGTCACACAGCGCACAGCAGTAATCAAACACAATAAACAGAACCGAAGGTGGAGTTGTGGATAAGAGCGAAGGGAGCAGAGAGGTATTTTCTGCGAGTGACAAAGCAAATGAAAGAATGATGAAACCTACCTCGATATCCCTGCTGCGAGCCACTTCAGCGAAATATTGCTGAGTTTCTAAGGTTTTGTCTATTTTATCATCGGTCATACAGAAGAGCCTGAGGCGTGCCTCCCTGTCCTCATGGCGCTTGCCAAACACCACGAAACGTGACATGAATGGAACATTGCACAATTCCTTGTACAGAGTGTTTGCCATTGTGGTAACTTCAGATACCAGCTGATAGTCTACGAGCCAAAACCTGCCCAGAGAATGACGTCACATTAAAGGTCATCCGCCTACTTGCAGCACATTAAGTGCGCTGATACAATACCAATACAGTAGAATGTGTGTGACGTTACAGTACCAATACTATATAACAAGTGTGCAGATGCAACACCAATACAACCAGTACATGAAAGAGTCTAGACAAGGTAGCAATAACAGCCATTACCTGGCAGAATAAGTGGTGGTGAAGGACACACATTCATCTATGAAGGTCAATTTCTGTTCGCTAGTAATATCTTTCCACTCAGCCATTTTGGTTCCATCTATAAACACACCAATCCAAAACGAGTGATGAACACTATGCAATGGGTACACTCTACGTTGATAGTTAGATGTTGTGAAAGAAGGAGAGAGTCACTATGCACTGTGCCAAGTTAGTAGGAGTATAAACACAAGCCACAAAATATAGAGAAAACTTTAAAATAAAAATATAAAAGACAGTGAACAGCGGTATCATTTTAGAAACGCTGACAACAATGATGAAAGCTTCTTATTGGTAATTAAAAAAACAAGACAACGCAATTGGTGACGATTAGACGAGAAATAAAGGTAACAACATTAGAGCGGAATGTACAAAATGCGCTGGCATATAAACGGTAGAGAAACACAGGTTGACAAAACCGACGGAAAATGAACGATCAAGTAAAGAAGAGTGCAGAAATGTGCACTCACCGTCACTGCATCTTTTGCCTACAGTCAACAACCAAGCCATGCAATGGTGACAATTCAAGCGATAACAGCAGAAGGGGGTGGGGGGGCAGCAGAAGGGGGGGGGGGGAGACATACACAAATAGCAAATTAAGGATACAGTCGATTGTAAAGAAGTGTCACCGGCAGAGAAGGTGAATTTTTCAGGTATGACAGACGTTTAACACTTCGTTTTATTTTCACAAAATTCAAGTGAAAGTTAACAAACCGGCACGCAGTGACAAACACCAAGTTTCTGCACTCAATGATTATACACAAGGTAACGATGAACCAGATAGTAATACGACATACATAGGAAGGCCGGTGCAAATTAGGGTACACACGCAAGAATCAGCATGAACCTTGACAACCAAATTAATAAAACTGGAGTTGTCTTCACAGAACTTAAAACAACTCCAACCTGGTAACGCAATTGCTTCCTGTAGCAGATACAGTTACTAACTCTAAAGCAGATGTTATCTTATTACAATGTAAATCTGTCAGTGGAAGCTTCCGGGCTGTCCTAGTACAATTTTCCCTCTATTAAGTGCTGACATGGTAAGGTATTTCTTCTTTGGTTTTGATAACTTATCAAACTGGGTCAAGGACAAATACTGTATTATCATAACCAGCAGCGCTATCAAGTTTCGTGAGCTTCTCTTAGGACCAGCAGACACAGCTGTTTCTCAAAAGCCACTAATCGGGTTTTTGAAAGAAGCCACAGTTCCTATTAGTCGCTGCCTTCCTGTATGGGCTAGTTTTGTGGTCTAGTTGTGTTGTCTAGCTGTGTGGTCTAGCGGTGTGGGCTAGCTGTGTGGTCTAGCTGTGTGGTCTAGGTGTGTGGTCTAGCTGTGTGGTCTAGCTGTGTGGTCTAGCGGTGTGGTCTAGCTGTGTGGTCTAGTTGTGTGGGCTAGTTGTGTGGGCTAGCCGTGTGGTCTAGTCGTGTGGTCTAGCCGTGTGGTCTAGCTGTGTGGTCTAGGTGTGTGGTCTAGCTGTGTGGGCTAGTCGTGTGGGCTAGTTGTGTGGTCTAGCTGTGTGGTCTAGCTGTGTGGTCTAGCTGTGTGGTCTAGTTGTGTGGTCTAGCTGTGTGGTCTAGCTGTGTGGTCTAGCTGTGTGGGCTAGCGGTGTGGTCTAGCGGTGTGGGCTAGTTGTGTGGGCTAGTTGTGTGGGCTAGTTGAGTGGTCTAGCGGTGTGGTCTAGCTGTGTGGTCTAGTTGTGTGGGCTAGCGGTGTGGGCTAGTTGTGTGGTCTAGCGGTGTGGTCTAGCTGTGTGGTCTAGTTGTGTGGGCTAGCGGTGTGGTCTAGCGGTGTGGTCTAGCTGTGTGGGCTAGTTGTGTGGTCTAGCGGTGTGGGCTAGCTGGGTGGTCTAGCTGTGTGGTCTAGCTGTGTGGTCTAGCTGTGTGGTCTAGCTGTGTGGTCTAGTCGTGTGGGCTAGTTGTGTGGGCTAGCCGTGTGGTCTAGTCGTGTGGTCTAGCAGTGTGGTCTAGCTGTGTGGTCTAGGTGTGTGGTCTAGCTGTGTGATCTAGCTGTGTGGTCTAGCTGTGTGGTCTAGGTGTGTGGTCTAGCTGTGTGGTCTAGCTGTGTGGTCTAGTCGTGTTGTCTAGCTGTGTGGTCTAGCTGTGTGGGCTAGTCGTGTGAGCTAGCTGTGTGGTCTAGCGGTGTGGTCTAGTTGTGTGGTCTAGCTGTGTGGTCTAGCTGTGTGGTCTAGCTGTGTGGGCTAGCGGTGTGGGCTAGCTGTGTGGTCTAGTTGTGTTGTCTAGCTGTGTGGTCTAGTTGTGTGGGCTAGTTGTGTGGTCTAGCTGTGTGGGCTAGTTGTGTGGTCTAGCGGTGTGGTCTAGTTGTGTGGTCTAGTTGTGTGGTCTAGCCGTGTGGTCTAGTTGTGTGGTCTAGCTGTGTGGGCTAGCTGTGTGGTCTAGCTGTGTGAGCTAGCTGTGTGGTCTAGCGGTGTGGTCTAGTTGTGTGGTCTAGCTGTGTGGTCTAGCTGTGTGGTCTAGCTGTGTGGTCTAGCTGTGTGGGCTAGCGGTGTGGTCTAGCTGTGTGGTCTAGCTGTGTGGGCTAGTTGTGTGGTCTAGCTGTGTGGGCTAGTTGTGTGGTCTAGCTGTGTGGGCTAGCTGTGTGGTCTAGCTGTGTGAGCTAGCTGTGTGGTCTAGCGGTGTGGTCTAGTTGTGTGGTCTAGCTGTGTGGTCTAGCTGTGTGGTCTAGCTGTGTGGTCTAGCTGTGTGGGCTAGCGGTGTGGTCTAGCTGTGTGGTCTAGCTGTGTGGGCTAGTTGTGTGGTCTAGTTGTGTGGTCTAGTTGTGTGGTCTAGCTGTGTGGGCTAGTTGTGTGGTCTAGCTGTGTGGTCTAGCGGTGTGGGCTAACGGTGGGGTCATACAAAATCAGATTTAAGGTACTCACCAGTCATGCTGGAGAGAAGGCGCAGAGTGGGCGTGTCCTGGGAGTATTGGTTTGTCATGCCTTTACTAGCTGCCTTGGGCACAGGGAATGTCAGTGTGATCGCTTTTCTGAATTGTCTCCTCCTGGGCTCTACAGTGACCACTGGACTGACAGCAGCTCTGTTGCCAAACATCTTGGCTACTATGTCAGCGGGTACAGGCAGCGCCTGCACACGTCAAACCAGCAAAATGTAAATAATATGTTGGATATGTATATAATATAATATGTTGGATATGTATATAATATAATATGTTGGATATGTATATAATATAATATGTTGGATATGTATATAATATAATATGTTTGATATGTATATAATATAATATGTTGGATATGTATATAATATAATATGTTGGATATGTATATAATATGTTGGATATGTATATAATATAACAAGCCTGATACACAAAATACTGTTCAGCACATACACATACCTGTAGACCAATCTTGGTGGGTTTCTTGAGAGCTCCTTCAGGAAACACTGCCTGAGCCTGAGGCACAACGGTAGAGCTTATGATAGCTCCGTCAGGCCCCACCATCTTGTTTTCTACCTTCACACGGGACACTAAAGCAAAGTACTTGGGGAACTCTGTGGTGACAATCCTAGTAATGCGCTTATTATTCAGCTCTTCCAGGGGTTCAATATCTGCAGCAGAGAATATAATATATAATATACAATGCATAATATAAATTACATAATATATAATATACAATACATAATATATAATATGCATAATACACAACATATATAACATAACATTCACTGTCAGTAGTGAGACGACAGCTCTCAAGGCCCCAACCAGCTATGATCAAGGACAAGCCAAGTACCGATCAACTAGCAATTGTCTGACATTAAAAAAGTTGGTGACAATTTTGTTAATAGGCGGACCTCAAGCTATGAATGATAGTCCAAAGTGATACAGGCAGCAATATTTTACCTGCCCATGCATACCAACAGGGCAAGTGTGAAGCGTATAGGGCAGGATAGGCTGGGCTATCTCTCCTATCTAGTTCATCACAATCATTTTCTACTTTTGGTCCAAAGAAGTTTACAGTGATGAGAAGTCAAGATAATAATTAGACCAAATAAACAAAGAATTTTTGATATAGACGACACGGCAGTGAAGGCAAAAGACTGCAATGTAGTTACATAGCATTGGTGGCAGCAACTCACCGGGAGCCCCTTCATCTGGGCAGAATCCTGTGCAATAGATGAACGCATGTACATACTAACATTATGCATATATATATACATTATATACATATAACACCTATATATATATACATTGTATAGTACCTACCATCAAAGCTGTCATTTACTGCTCTAAACACCAAATCATCCGATGGTTTGATTTTATGGTCGTCCCATTTCTTGCCATCTTCACTTCTCAACACCTGAATCTCCCTCTCATTGCCACGCAGGGAGGCAAAGTGTGGAATCTCAATTATAACAGGCCTGAGAACAAAAGTTGAACTTTCTCTAAACCGGAATCGGCTAAAACTGGTTTGTTTCAGTATTTCAAAGAATACGCGGAAACAGAATAGTGCAACAAAGATATTTTAAACTAACATGAGCACTGCTTTGACAAACTTCCTTCTCCGTAGGGATACTTCAACCAAAATTTTTTATCATAAACCACTGCAAGGGTCTGGACACAATAACAATGTGGGAGGCAAACAGATTCCAGTTGCATAAGTTGAAGCCAGGGGTTGGGCTCATAGACGAGGTTTGTTGACTCACTCACCCAAGGAAGGTGGTGCCAACTGGGCCGAGACTAATCACTCTGGACGCTAAGGCTTCACTGTCATTCAGTGGTGGCTGAGTGGAGAGCTTCTCCTTCTTCAACATCCTACAAGTAATTCTTGTCGGACCCGTCGCCATTCCAGGGGGTATAACAATTCTCACTCCGGCGTGTCTGCAACCTCTCATCGCTCCACCCCTAGCGTCCACCATAAAACTCACCAAAAAACTACAAACAATACAACAAAAACTGAGTAATACAAACACAAATAAATCAAGATTTACAGAACCATTGGTTAGGAGATTTCAGTAGTTGCTGTGACAAAAAGGTCGGCAAGCAAAGAGGTGACATCGGCGATCAATTAGAAGCTAATTTAGCCATAGCACTATTGCAGCAAGTGCAGATATTAGCGGCCACCGAAGGCACACGGTCCCCCTTCTTTGTCACTTAACGCTCACCAATGTCACCGCTCTCCCCACCCTGTGACTACAGACAGCGTATAGAGCAGAGTTTGGCAGAGGCTTCAACAAGCGCCTACACATTCAATACAAGTAATGAACACATGCTGTATGGCACATGCTTGCTCTATGTGAGTGAGGAATGAGAGCTCTACAGATATTATCTTGTAAAATAGAGATCAACAATTGATCTCTTCAGAGGAGCTGCAGCTATGGAATGATGTAAAGCAGAGGTATGTAGGCCTGGGAGCAGTGCCATAGGTTTACCTATGGTGTTATAACTAGGGCTAGGAATGTCGCAGGAAGTGCTGATCGAGTGGATACTAACTAGAGCATGTACGACAATAACAATAAACAAAATGTCAGTTAAACAACAAGTAGTGTACAACGAGAGAAAATACCTTTTCCACTGCAGCTTGTCACTGAAATAAACAACACTCAGGTACAACACTAGTAGAAGCAGTTGCAAAAACAGCTAACAGACACAGAAATGTACAACGATATACGTTCACCATTACCATCATACTAAAATATCTTTTCAAGAACTTGACTAAAAGTGAGCTGAAGAACTCAATGCAAGAACTGGGTTGCGCTGCACACTGGACAACTCACCCAGTAAACACCGGCGATCTGTCCACAACAACATTGTCCGGATTGAAATCTGTACCAATTGTTGGACCGCTATCTGAGCCTTCAATGATCTTCTCTCTCCTCAGAGTAAACAGACTCCATGGCAGTGAGCCTACAGTGAATGGGCCAATACATGGGGAGACAACTGTGAAGTGTGTTGTAACAGCAAGCTCGGCCCATTACTCACAGATAATATATAACATAAGCGTGACTCACCAGGAGGTAGTGTGCTAGGCAGAGGAGGGGGAGATGTTGGTGTGGATATATCAGCGTATGCGCCCCTTAGACCCGCTTTGGGAGCTGCTTTAGGAGCTGGTCGAGGGAGAGAGCCTGCGCTGTATTGCACTTCATTAGCTGACTCACCTGTGCAAATAATATATCAAGTGAATAGAGCACATTTCATAGCTGCTGCCTTGACACTAAGTACATACTCACATTCCAAGTACAATGTTAAACACAACAGTAGCCAAGAGTGTCACATAATATCCCTTCTGGTGCCATAAGAACACCATCTGATACCAGTGTCATACTTTGACTTGTGTGCCAACACTTACTTGTAATAGCTTGTTCCTGGGCTACTATTTCCTCAATAACTTGGGGTCTCTTCAATGATGGTGCAGGGGAATTGTGCACTGAACTGTTCTTCGGCACAGTCATTACCTGGCAAGTAGCAACAAGTAGTGGCTAGTGAATACAACATATACAAGTGCACACCTGTATCGCAACATACAGGTTATATCACAATATGTTGGGTAGTGTATACCTGTACCACAACATGTTGGGTAGTGTATACCTGTACCACAACATGTTGGGTAGTGTATACCTGTACCACAACATGTTGGATAGTGTATACCTCTACCACAACATGTTGGATAGTGTATACCTGTACCACAACATGTTGGGTAGTGTATACCTGTACCACAACATGTTGGGTAGTGTATACCTGTACCACAACATGTTGGATAGTGTATACCTGTACCACAACATGTTGGGTAGTGTATACCTCTACCACAACATGTTGGGTAGTGTGTACCTGTACCACAACATGTTGGGTAGTGTATACCTGTACCACAACATGTTAGGTAGTGTATACCTGTACCACAACATGTTGGGTAGTGTATACCTGTACCACAACATGTTGGGTAGTGTATACCTGTACCACAACATGTTGGGTAGTGTATACCTGTACCACAACATGTTAAATAGATATAATGTTCAAGTGCCAGAGCAAAGATGGCTGCTAGTTACCTCTCCGTTATGGTCTAACAAAGCCTTGCCATTTGGTCCGACCAAGGCACAACATCCAGGTGGGAGAGTCAAGGCAGAACCGTAGGAGTCTGTAACAACGTTTCCATCTGGTAAAGTCATAAATCCATCATCTCCTACCTCCACAATCTTTGTACCTAGCCAACAGCACAGAGACAAATGAATCCTCATACACCCAACTAATTTAGTCATCAGGTATATACAAAGTAGTTATACACAAAGTAGTTATACACAAAGTAGTTATATACAGAGTAGTTATATACAAAGTAGTTATATACAAAGTAGTTATACACAAAGTAGTTATATACAAAGTAGTTATATACAAAGTAGTTTTACACAAAGTAGTTATATACAAAGTAGTTATATACAGAGTAGTTATACACAAAGTAGTTATATACAAAGTAGTTATATACAAAGTAGTTATATACAAAGTAGTTATACACAAAGTAGTTATATACAAAGCAGTTATACACAAAGTAGTTATATACAAAGTAGTTATACACAGAGTAGTTATACACAGAGTAGTTATATACAAAGTAGTTATACACAAAGTAGTTATAAACAAAGTAGTTATACACAAAGTAGTTATATACAAAGTAGTTATATACAAAGTAGTTATACACAAAGTAGTTATACACAGAGTAGTTATACACAGAGTAGTTATACACAAAGTAGTTATATACAAAGTAGTTATACACAAAGTAGTTATACACAAAGTAGTTATACACAAAGTAGATATACACAAAGTAGTTATACACAAAGTAGTTATACACAAAGTAGTTATACACAAAGTAGTTATATACAAAGTAGTTATATACAAAGTAGTTATACACAGAGTAGTTATACACAGAGTAGTTATATACAGAGTAGTTATACACAGAGTAGTTATACACAGAGTAGTTATACACAAAGTAGTTATACACAGAGTAGTTATATACAAAGTAGTTATACACAAAGTAGTTATACACAAAGTAGTTATATACAAAGTAGTTATATACAAAGTAGTTATATACAAAGTAGATATACAAAGTAGTTATACACAGAGTAGTTATATACAAAGTAGTTATACACAGGGTAGTTATACACAGAGTAGTTATACACAGAGTAGTTATACACAAAGTAGTTATATACAAAGTAGTTATACACAAAGTAGTTATACACAAAGTAGTTATATACAAAGTAGTTATATACAAAGTAGTTATATACAAAGTAGATATACAAAGTAGTTATACACAAAGTAGTTATACACAGAGTAGTTATACACAAAGTAGTTATATACAAAGTAGTTATACACAGAGTAGTTATACACAAAGTAGTTATACACAAAGTAGTTATATACAAAGTAGTTATACACAGAGTAGTTATACACAGAGTAGTTATACACAAAGTAGTTATACACAAAGTAGTTATATACAAAGTAGATATACAAAGTAGTTATATACAGAGTAGTTATACACAAAGTAGTTATACACAGAGTAGTTATACACAGAGTAGTTATACACAGAGTAGTTATACACAAAGTAGTTATACACAGAGTAGTTATACACAGAGTAGTTATACACAAAGTAGTTATACACAAAGTAGTTATATACAAAGTAGATATACAAAGTAGTTATATACAGAGTAGTTATATACAAAGTAGTTATACACCAACTAGTAGTTATACACCAACTAGTAGTTATACACCAACTAGTAGTTATACACAAACTAGTAGTTATACACCAACTAGTAGTTATACACCAACTAGTAGTTATACACCAACTAGTAGTTATACACCAACTAGTAGTTATACACCAACTAGTAGTTAAACACCAACTAGTAGTTATACACAAACTAGTAGTTATACACCAACTAGTAGTCATACACAAACTAGTAGTTATACACCAACTAGTAGTTATACACCAACTAGTAGTTATACACCAACTAGTAGTTATACACAAACTAGTAGTTATACACCAACTAGTAGTTATACACCAACTAGTAGTTATACACCAACTAGTAGTTATACACCAACTAGTAGTTATACACAAACTAGTAGTTATACACCAACTAGTAGTTATACACAGAGTAGTTATACACAGAGTAGTTATATACAAAGTAGTTATATACAAAGCAGTTATACACAAAGTAGTTATATACAAAGTAGTTATACACAGAGTAGTTATATACAGAGTAGTTATATACAGAGTAGTTATATACAAAGTAGTTATATACAAAGTAGTTATATACAAAGTAGTTATATACAGAGTAGTTATATACAAAGTAGTTATATACAAAGTAGTTATATACAAAGTAGTTATACAGAGTAGTTATACACAAAGTAGTTATACACAAAGTAGTTATACACAAAGTAGTTATATACAAAGTAGATATATACAAAGTAGTTATACACAAAGTAGTTATACACAAAGTAGTTATATACAAAGTAGTTATACACAAAGTAGTTATATACAAAGTAGTTATACACAAAGTAGTTATATACATAGTAGTTATATACAGAGTAGTTATATACAAAGTAGTTATATACAAAGTAGATACACAGAGTAGATACACAGAGTAGTTATATACAAAGTAGTTATACACAAAGTAGTTATACACAGAGTAGTTATACACAAAGTAGTTATACACAAAGTAGTTATATACAAAGTAGTTATACACAAAGTAGTTATATACAAAGTAGTTATACACAAAGTAGTTATACACAAAGTAGTTATACACAGAGTTGTTATACACAAAGTAGTTATACACAAAGTAGTTATATACAGAGTAGTTATACACAAAGTAGTTATATACAAAGTAGTTATACACAAAGTAGTTATACACAAAGTAGTTATACACAAAGTAGTTATACACAAAGTAGTTATATACAAAGTAGTTTTACACAAAGTAGTTATATACAAAGTAGTTATACACAAAGTAGTTCTAGTAATAAGGCTATATATTAATAAAGAGCTCACGTTTAGACAAATCTAATGAGTGATCACACAAATTGATCTCTTCGTCCATGTAATACATAGTAACTAGTTGCTAGTACAATGCCAGGTACAACAATGTACATCTGTTTATGCAGAGAAGTAGTGCAGGTGAGTAACAAACAGGAAATGGCAGCTGCCCGACGGTAACAATCACTCAGAACTGAGCTAGATAGCAGAGATAGTAGAGATAGAATGCTGTGAGATATGGCACAATGATTACTGGGTACTTGAACCAGCTCAAACCAGAACAATGAGGAGGCAATGGTAAACTCATTAGCAAGTAATGCTGACATCTGCCAGCCCACCAGATCAATAGATCAATGGATATGTCATATAACCAGTTTATTTATAGTCTCACTCCCTCTGTGTACTTTCACACCACCCACCATAAACTACGTGCATTCCACCGCTATGTTTATCTCTCTGCATGCACACAATATTGGTGAAAACACTAAGATTGCCTAAAGGCAGGACAAAACCAACAGCGTACGTACTAGTGCAGCTATATGCACTTTACTGCATTAATGGGCACAAAATCTCAGGCAGTTGAAATGAATCAGGAAGACAGGGCCGAAATACACAGCAATGTGTACAACCAACCACAGACCTGATATTTGACAAAAACAAGTGGTATGTTAGACAAGGAGTAAGTAACACAAGGAGTAAGTAACACAAGGAGTAAGTAACACAAGGAGTAAGTAACACAAGGAGTAAGTAACACAAGAAGTAAGTAACTCAAGGACATTTCACAAGTAGAGAAAAGAGTGTTAACTGAGTTATAGTTCTCACAAAACAATCGGACACGCTGTCACTACTAGTGCTGGGCACACGCTGTCACTACTAGTGCTGGGCACACGCTGTCACTACTAGTGCTGGGCACACGCTGTCACTTCTAGTACTGGGCACACGCTGTCACTACTAGTGCTGGGCACACGCTGTCACTACTAGTGCTGGGCACACGCTGTCACTACTAGTGCTGGGTAGGATTGGGAAATATCGGAATTATCAACTGAACATTATGTCGGTAACCTACGGCTTTTTCAATTTTGGTAGAAAGAATAACAGATAACATAATTGATATAACTTGGCTCGGTGAAATAGATTTTGTATTCTCGTTAAACGGTTTGTAAAATAATGGGGAATAATAATTTTAAACTAGCAAGTAAAAGAATAATAACAATAAATAATTAGTAACAAACATTTATTGGTAGCAAAATTACTTTATTGAATCAATTATTAATGAATAAGATATATAACTAAAACAGGAGTGAACAATACAATTATATCTTTAAATAATAATTGCAGTAGTAAATAATAGTGACAGTAGTAGCAAAAATAAATAATTATTTTTGAAGTGAAATAATTGTGTCATCGATTCATTATCTTGTCATCAAATCATTGCTGAACAAAGAGTTATTAGAGATGACTTTATTGTAATAAGTGAATTTGATCCGGTAAAAAAACAATGGTAAACTTATTGTACACACTTTCTTGAACCGTAACAACATGCAAGATTATTATTACTTTAGATGGACCGCAACATTTCGGGGATGGCACTGAGAAAGACTGGAATTCTAAAAACGGCTTCTTGTAAAAATGGTTTTTGGTATTAGGTAGCTGATTGTAGTTGTCATATTATATGCAAGTCTGAGAATAAAATGCATGGGTCTGTGGTCTGAGAACACAAAATGTAGCGACTGCACTTTCATTGCTAGGTGTCACGTGAGCCTAATTCATACCTTCCGCCACAATAACAATAAAACTGACTTTTGTTACTCTATTATGTCATCGCACCATTCAACAGATCAACATTGTAATGCAACCAAAAAAGTTACCTGTTCAAGCGTAACATGAAATGTATTACACTGTATATTAATTAATTATTATTGATATGATAATAAATTAAATAATAATAATTTATTTGTTATTATTCATTTAATAATAACGATTATTATTATTATTATTGTTGTCATTATTAACCAATAATAAAAACTAAATATGATATAATTATTATTAAATAATATTTTAATTATTCTCATGATGTTATGATTTCCATTAATAAGTGTATACAAATATTGTAAGTATTTTTAGTTTCAAGTAATAAATACTAATTTATAATATTAATGATATGATTATTTTGCTTACCTTTATTATTACAAGTAAATTGTAACGCGTTTGTTTGCGGTAATAACGTGGATATATTTTATTGCAATACTGTGTATAAGAATGCATGTTTGTTTACCTTCATATTATTATTATTACTAACTCCATTACTAATAAAAATGCTTGCAAAATGACTTTATTATATAATAATCATAATGAGTATTATAACAAAAATACCAAAAAAAGGAGTACAGCCCCCAAAGTGTACCCAAACTCATACATACTTAGTTTGCCAAAAACCAAAATACCGAGGAAAGCCAAGGATATCCATACCGACCTTGAAATTATTATTCTGCCCTGCACTGGTCACTACGACCATGGTAATTGTTAATACCCAAGAGGAAGCAACTGCTAATATTTAGTAGAAAAGAGATCTCACCAGGAGTGACTTGCAGAGGAAGTCCATTTTGTTCCAGAACGGGGTTGCCTTGCTCATCCAAAACTACATCATGTTGTACAGGAGTGACCCTGGAGCCTCTGGGCACTGGTACTGGACGTCCACTCCTTGAGCTCACCACCTTACCAGATGGTGAGACAAGCAAGAGGCTTCTGGGAGCTGCCACTACTGGCTTACCTGCAAACAGGTAATATTGTATGTGGACACAATGTATAATGTAGTAATAACATCACAACGGATCATGACTGAATGTTTGGTTTTAAATGGACCAATCTATGGCAATAGAGCGATACCAAGACATCTATATCAATGCTACAAGTGCACAAGAAATTACTTCATAATAAAATTTATTCCAATTACCATATTTGTCAGTGATAGGAAGGTTATTGCTGTTGGTCAGCTGGCCGCCGTCATCAACTTCCTGTATAGTTGTTCCAGGTTCAACAGTGAGCGGACGCCCTTGGGAGTCCTTCACTGGGTTACCGTCTAGATCTCTGAGGAAATCTTCACCAGGTGACATTATCACACTTCCTGTGAATAAACATAGACACAGAGAGTCATAGATGTACATAGACACAGAGAGTCACATATGTACATAGACACAGAGAGTCACAGATGTACATAGACACAGAGAGTCACATGTACATAGACACAGAGAGTCATAGATGTACATAGACACAGAGAGTCATAGATGTACATAGACACAGAGAGTCATAGATGTAAATAGACACAGAGAGTCACAGATGTAAGTAGACACAGAGAGTCACATATGTACATAGACACAGAGAGTCACAGATGTACATAGACACAGAGAGTAATAGATGTACATAGACACAGAGAGTCATAGATGTACATAGACACAGAGAGTCACATATGTACATAGACACAGAGAGTCCCATATGTACATAGACACAGAGAGTCATAGATGTAAATAGACACAGAGAGTCACATATGTACATAGACATGTAAAGCTACAACAAAATAAATGATACAGAAAAAGGTGAAACCCACCAGCAGGTACAAACACAGGCTCGCCATTGCTATAATAGATTGGCTTATTGTCTGGCCCAACGGCTACTTCCTGCTTCTCTGGGATTTTCAGCGGGAAATCATTTTGGTTTAATAATTTTCCTGCAAAATATAAAGTAAATATATCATTTTATAGGACAACAGGAAGACAATATGACCAGCGCACAGATACACAGATATTACTGGTCACTACGAGTCACTTTATGACTGAGTATGTCTCATTATAACCTCCCGCAGTAATCAGCTTGAAATCTAATCACTGTTGTGCACATGGTTTACAATTTCTTACAACCAAATACCCAACTATAAAAATTTGACTTTAAAAAAGCCTTTAGTTGTTTGAGAAACCAAATAGCTCGCTACACTTTCATCGATGGCACTTCAGCTGCAAGTGTAAAAAGCCATGATACTTTACTGACCTTGACCCGAGCCGACATTGGTGTAGCCATCTTTGTCTGCAGACAGAAGACGTGTGCCTGGAGTTACCCAGACAGGCTGAGAGTTATCATCCTCTACAACCGTTTTATCAGGGCACACGATGTAGAGCAGTTGCCCAGGCTCAGCCAGATTGACTCCTGCGGTAGAAAGTGAATCATACAGTAAGAGTATAAGTGAGCAAGGCCATCTCATCATACCGCTACAAAACTACATCAGCTCACCTGGTTTGGTTACAACTGGTTGTCCACGTGAATCCAGAACTGGTTTCATGGAGACACAGTCTACCAGCACTTCGTGTTCAGGAGCTGCTACTATTGGTCGGCCACCAGAATCTCTCAAACTGCTGCCATCGGGTAAAATGACTTCACCACTTTCATCGGCCTACAGGATAGGAGAATTTTCACGATGCATCTATACAGACTTAGAGAACAAGGGAATGCATCTATACACACTTAGAGAACAAGGGAATGCATCTATACAGACTTAGAGAACAAGGGAATGCATCTATACAGACTTAGAGAACAAGGGAATGCATCTATACACACTTAGAGAACAAGGGAATGCATCTATACACACTTAGAGAACAAGGGAATGCATCTATACAGACTTAGAGAACAAGGGAATGCATCTATACAGACTTAGAGAACAAGGGAATGCATCTATACAGACTTAGAGAACAAGGGAATGCATCTATACACACTTAGAGAACAAGGGAATGCATCTATACACACTTAGAGAACAAGGGAATGCATCTATACAGACTTAGAGAACAAGGGAATGCATCTATACAGACTTAGAGAACAAGGGAATGCAGATATACACACTTAGAGAACAAGGGAATGCATCTATACGCGCTTAGAGAAAAAGGGAATGCAGATACAGATGCTTAGAGAACAAGGGAATGCAGATATAGATGCTTAGAGAACAAGGGAATGCAGATATAGATGCTTAGAGAACAAGGGAATGCAGACATATTTGAAGAGAGAGAGCAGAGAGAGAGCAGAGAGAGAGAGAGCAGAGAGAGAGAGAGTAGAGAGAGAGAGCAGAGAGAGAGAGCGAGAGAGAGAGCGAGAGACAGAGCGAGAGAGAGGGCGAGAGAGAGGGCGAGAGAGAGGGCGAGAGAGAGGGCGAGAGAGAGAGGGCGAGAGGGCGAGAGAGAGAGAGAGCGAGAGAGAGCGAGAGAGCAATGACTATTGTTGGTCACAAAGTGAACACATTCTCACCTGTAGAATAATAGTGTCGCTGTCTACGGTGATGGAGCGCCCTCTGCTGTCAGACACGGGGTGTCCCTCGCTGTCCAACACATATTTCTGACGTGGGGCTATTACAACACTTCCTTCAGGTACAGTCACAACCGTGCCTTCTGGGTAAACATAATATAACACAACAATATACAACTGGGTGCTGGTGAATGACAGGGGCCACAGACAATGCACATCTACTGTTGGTCAAATACAAATACGCCATTGATGGAATAGAGCTGCAACTTTGGTGGAGACGCAAGGTTGTCACAGGCTGAGACACACCAACCCAGCAGTGTCTGGCTCGAGTGTCACGTTCTAGCTCCACAATTCTATACAACTATCACAGCCAATGGGGTCACTCCATACAACTATCACAGACAATTAAGCCAATGGGGTCCCGGCAGAGTAGTTTCACTTTAGCGATCCAAACGAAAGTAGCTTAGTCAATCATTGAACTTATCATTAGAAATCACGAGTTGCTCGACTATTATCCCGATTTGAGAAAATTTAAGCAGTTAATATGACAAAAATTATGTTGTTGAGAAAACTCGAAGGATCAAAAAAGTATTTGAACTTGTTTCTTGAGAAGATATTGGCTTATTCACTTGAGCAAAATTACTTGAATATTACACTGACAATACTACGCAGTGGCGCCATAGTTTCTTATTTCGGGTTTGCTTAGGTTTGCCGAGGTATATAAATAAAGGTGCGCCCTTGCCATAACCCTGGTTACACAAGTGCAATGTACTGAGACGATTTATGTGAATGGCGCATCGTCATTATCATACACTCCGGATCTATCCACTGCTCATGAATCGTTAATTGCGGATTTCACAAATCTACATAAAATGATCAATTTTCATGAATACTAATAGTATTTTAGCATAGTAACAATAAGTCCTGTGGTACCTTCACCACTAGCCCCCCCCCCCCCCCCCTGTAAGCTGCCAGACCCCATTCGACTATAATGATAGCCACTAGCACCGACCAATTATGACATACAAACAATTAAAAATATCAAGTGAAGAGTTGTTGAGTGTGATCTTAGGATAAACTTGAGAAGTCCTAGGCAGCTAATACAAAGGTCAAGGGCGTCAAACCGAAACTATGAAACAAGAAATAAATAAATCGTAAACAAACCTGAATCAGTGACAGGGTAATAATCTGGGCCAACTGCAATGACATTGCCTGGCTGGTGCTTGAATATCTTTCCTTCAGCAGTGGAAAGACGGGTGGCATCTGGAAGGTAGACAAAGTGATCCTGGGCAACAGGCATCAATGAAGTTCCTGAAATCAATCAGAAGACAACTCCCAATGAATAGAGGAATAAGTAGTAGTACATCAAAGTTACCATCTCGGAGACTCATGGAATGGACGTTGGAATGTGTGGATCTTCATTAACGATGTTTATCAGCCAAAAACAGCGGAGAAGATTTCCGACACAATAACTACATCAGCGTCATCAGAGTAATTAAACGTGTCAGCTTGTTGACTTTGAGAGGTTTTAGCTGCTGCTGTATTACCTGCCGCTGTTTGACAGCCGGTAATAAGCAACACAATACATTGGAAATGCACTATTGATCAGCCAGCTGAGGTATTCAAAATGGCTGACATGTGCTTATCTATTGTAACCACAGCTTGCCATCTGCACATTGCATCAGACAGCGAGTGTGTAGACAGGAACAGTAACGGTTAAGCAACCATCAGCAATAAAAACAAAAGTGCTCATTCAGAGCCAAGAGATGAGATAACAATCAACTAGCGAGTTGGCTCAGAGGAAGAAGCTTACCGGACACACGATCTGTAGACAGATAGGCACAATGGCTGTATGCATACAGTGAGTGAACCAAGGCACAATGGCTGTATGCATACAGTGAGTGGACCAAGGCACAATGGCTGTATGCATACAGTGAATGAACCAAGGCACAATGGCTGTATGCATACAGTGAGTGGACCAAGGCACAATGGCTGTATGCATACAGTGACTGAACCAAGGCACAATGGCTGTATGCATACAGTGAGTGAACCAAGGCACAATGGCTGTATGCATACAGTGAGTGAACCAAGGCACAATGGCTGTATGCATACAGTGAGTGAACCAAGGCACAATGGCTGTATGCATACAGTGAGTGAACCAAGGCACAATGGCTGTATGCATACAGTGACTGAACCAAGGCACAATGGCTGTATGCATACAGTGAGTGAACCAAGGCACAATGGCTGTATGCATACAGTGAGTGAACCAAGGCACAATGGCTGTATGCATACAGTGAGTGAACCAAGGCACAATGGCTGTATGCATACAGTGACTGAACCAAGGCACAATGGCTGTATGCATACAGTGAGTGAACCAAGGCACAATGGCTGTATGCATACAGTGAGTGAACCAAGGCACAATGGCTGTATGCATACAGTGAGTGGACCAAGGCACAATGGCTGTATGCATACAGTGACTGAACCAAGGCACAATGGCTGTATGCATACAGTGAGTGGACCAAGGCACAATGGCTGTATGCATACAGTGAGTGGACCAAGGCACAATGGCTGTATGCATACAGTGAGTGGACCAAGGCACAATGGCTGTATGCATACAGTGAGTGGACCAAGGCACAATGGCTGTATGCATACAGTGAGTGAACCAAGGCACAATGGCTGTATGCATACAGTGAGTGAACCAAGGCACAATGGCTGTATGCATACAGTGACTGAACCAAGGCACAATGGCTGTATGCATACAGTGAGTGAACCAAGGCACAATGGCTGTATGCATACAGTGAGTGAACCAAGGCACAATGGCTGTATGCATACAGTGAGTGAACCAAGGCACAATGGCTGTATGCATACAGTGAGTGAACCAAGGCACAATGGCTGTATGCATACAGTGAGTGGACCAAGGCACAATGGCTGTATGCATACAGTGACTGAACCAAGGCACAATGGCTGTATGCATACAGTGACTGAACCAAGGCACAATGGCTGTATGCATACAGTGAGTGGACCAAGGCACAATGGCTGTATGCATACAGTGAGTGGACCAAGGCACAATGGCTGTATGCATACAGTGAGTGGACCAAGGCACAATGGCTGTATGCATACAGTGAGTGGACCAAGGCACAATGGCTGTATGCATACAGTGAGTGAACCAAGGAATAACTAGCAGCTGGCTCAGGCACTATCTAATAATGTGTAGTTGTTCGCCCTTGCCTTATTTGCAGCCTGATTTAGCATTGCGTCATACAGAAATATCAAAAAACTTGAAATTTGCAATTTCTCCGCCCGCCCCTTTACCCACCCATATCTCACGTCATACCTTGATCGACACCAAGTGGTAGACCATCTGTGTTAGTGACTGCCTTGCCATCTGGTCCGAGAATGGCTTCCTGTTGTCCAGGTACGGTGAGACGACTACCGCCAGGTACTGTGATTATTCTATAAACACACAGAATGCACTACAACCGTGAATACTTCAATGCGACACTTGAAATAATTGACTGCATTTCATCTATTTATTCAATTCCAACTAATAGATAACGCACAGAGTGTCATGGAGTTGCTCTCTCCTTCTCATCACCAATAATACATGAGCAATAGATACTGACTCGTACACAACACCATTGCTTAGCATAATTCATTCACACCATAAAAAAAAGCTACTGAAAATCGACTGGCTTGCAAGAAAAGGGCCATTTCAAATATTGGGTTTGTGCAGAGACTTTGAGAGTGCTAAAAGTGGACATTGTAATAATTTTTTGGCGGTGTTCTTGGTGTTATAATGTACATATAGCATTTTGTAATCTGAAAAATACCTTTCTTGTTCAGCAATATTAAAAAAAATAAAAACAATATTGTTTCAATTTTACCTCAAAAGAACAATTATTGCTAAGCTATGTCTTCGTTCATTCAATAACAACAATTAAACGCCAATTGTTCATTATTTGACTGCCAAAGAAAGGTTAGTAAAATCATTCGAGTTCACATCAGCTTGTGACGAAGAATAATGATATACATGTAATGTATGACAGCTGCAAGCACAAAATATAACCCACTTTCCGTTCTTGTCTGTAAGGGGCGTGTCCTCTGGACCAAGGATAACTTTGCACAAGTTGGGTAAGATTTGCATTCGTCTCCCCTGTGCATCATGTATAGGCTCTCCCATTAGACTGAATACGTATCCCTGACTGTCGGTTGCCACCACCTCACTTCCCACAGGCACTCTGAGAGGTTTGCTTTCTTTGTCTGCTCACATATGGTGAAGGCAATAAGCACTCAGTGGCATAATATACAGTACGATATGTAGTGTAATATATATAATATACAGTACGATATTTAGTGTTATATACATAATATACAGATCAGTAGATTCAACTGATCAGTTGTTATTACCAACATAACGTGACAACTAATACTTGTATATATTATTGTATTGTATACATGTACATATTACAATTACATTTACGCGCAGGGGCATATTTAGCACCCCCCGAACACACAAGCATTAGGGAGTTAAAACTGTTAGGGATAACTCCTAAAGTTAGGGGTTGGTTTTGTTTGGGCCAGTTAGGGGGTCATTAGGGGGTCATTAGGGAGCCAAAACAATGGGAGGCCATCACAAATTTAGAAAAAAATAAAGTTATTTCAGTGTTAGGAGGTTGTTTTATTCTTCAATTGTTTCCTTGCATGCATTATTCATTGTTTGAAGGAGCAACAGATGAAAAACTACAATTTTTAACAGGAGGAAATGATACTGTCTTTGATGGTGGATGTACAGAAGTGCTGAAAGACTGACATAGATATTGTAGACTCTGCTCTATCTTTGTGTCTATTTCATCTGAAATCTATGCAAACAGATGGGGATTGGGAGCGGGTGCAAATGAAATTTGTGAAGAACCCAGGCCCATAGAGGTTATGGATTTATCATAATCAACAGAAAAAGGTGTGATCTTTTCAACTACCAAAACTTGCACAACGTGTGCATAATAATTCATTAGCACTAAATGGTATGTATTATGTAATTATTATTGTTATAGCTGATAATCATGGAATAGTTGATAGTAGTAAAACAGTAAAATGTTATTGGGGTATTGGATATTAGTGTTATACGCTTATTTATTTATATTATTATTGATAATCGTAATAAGTAATCATAAATAGTAATAATAATAAATAAATAATACTACGTATGTAGTTTACTAATTTATTATTAACATTATATATTTTATATTACTTTATATTAAAATTAATAATAAGTCACTATTATTATTATTATTATTATTATTATTAGCAAAATGACCCGACTACTAATTGTTGTTCTATCTAATTTTTTATTATTGATGAAAATAAGATATTTAATATTTTAATTTTTATATTAATAATTAGTATCCTAATCATTAATACTACACAGTGATATTGCAATTATTTAGTTTTTAATCCTCTAACATTTCAGTCAACCCATTTAACGATTTCCACCTCATTACAAAAAAGAATTTTCCACTGCGCGGACATTTTTTTCTAAATGTTAGGGGGTTGTGTGACAATATAATTACTTCCCTCCCCTGCAAGTATACCTTGTTGACTACAAGTATATGTAATGTAAATACTTCCCTCCCCTGCTAGTATACCTTGTTGACTACAAGTATATGTAATGTAAATACTTCCCTCCCCTGCTAGTATACCTTGTTGACTACAAGTATATGTAATGTAAATACTTCCCTCCCCTGCTAGTATACCTTGTTGACTACAAGTATATGTAATGTAAATACTTCCCTCCCCTGCTAGTATACCTTGTTGACTACAAGTATATGTAATGTAAATACTTCCCTCCCCTGCTAGTATACCTTGTTGACTACAAGTATATGTAATGTAAATACTTCCCTCCCCTGCAAGTATACCTTGTTGACTACAAGTATATGTAATGTAATTACTTCCCTCCCCTGCTAGTATACCTTGTTGACTACAAGTATATGTAATGTAAATACTTCCCTCCCCTGCAAGTATACCTTGTTGACTACAAGTATATGTAATGTAAATACTTCCCTCCCCTGCTAGTATACCTTGTTGACTACAAGTATATGTAATGTAAATACTTCCCTCCCCTGCTAGTATACCTTGTTGACTACAAGTATATGTAATGTAAATACTTCCCTCCCCTGCTAGTATACCTTGTTGACTACAAGTATATGTAATGTAATTACTTCCCTCCCCTGCAAGTATACCTTGTTGACTACAAGTATATGTAATGTAAATACTTCCCTCCCCTGCAAGTATACCTTGTTGACTACAAGTATATGTAATGTAAATACTTCCCTCCCCTGCAAGTATACCTTGTTGACTACAAGTATATGTAATGTAAATACTTCCCTCCCCTGCAAGTATACCTTGTTGACTACAAGTATATGTAATGTAAATACTTCCCTCCCCTGCTAGTATACCTTGTTGACTACAAGTATATGTAATGTAATTACTTCCCTCCCCTGCTAGTATACCTTGTTGACTACAAGTATATGTAATGTAATTACTTCCCTCCCCTGCTAGTATACCTTGTTGACTACAAGTATATGTAATGTAAATACTTCCCTCCCCTGCTAGTATACCTTGTTGACTACAAGTATATGTAATGTAAATACTTCCCTCCCCTGCTAGTATACCTTGTTGACTACAAGTATATGTAATGTAAATACTTCCCTCCCCTGCTAGTATACCTTGTTGACTACAAGTATATGTAATGTAATTACTTCCCTCCCCTGCTAGTATACCTTGTTGACTACAAGTATATGTAATGTAAATACTTCCCTCCCCTGCTAGTATACCTTGTTGACTACAAGTATATGTAATGTAATTACTTCCCTCCCCTGCTAGTATACCTTGTTGACTACAAGTATATGTAATGTAATTACTTCCCTCCCCTGCTAGTATACCTTGTTGACTACAAGTATATGTAATGTAAATACTTCCCTCCCCTGCAAGTATACCTTGTTGACTACAAGTATATGTAATGTAAATACTTCCCTCCCCTGCAAGTATACCTTGTTGACTACAAGTATATGTAATGTAAATACTTCCCTCCCCTGCTAGTATACCTTGTTGACTACAAGTATATGTAATGTAAATACTTCCCTCCCCTGCTAGTATACCTTGTTGACTAGAAGTATATGTAATGTAAATACTTCCCTCCCCTGCTAGTATACCTTGTTGACTAGAAGTATATGTAATGTAAATACTTCCCTCCCCTGCAAGTATACCTTGTTGACTACAAGTATATGTAATGTAAATACTTTACTACATTATATAATACGGTAATACATACATGTGTATAATATAATATAATAATATATACATGCAATACAATGGTATACAATGTATATACCATGGATACTCCCTGTAGATAGACAACACCACCATATATTCAAGACCAACTGCACATATCCATTTTGCTATAAAAGATTTTGTGGTAAACTATTCACTACGCTGTCACACACGTTCAGCTGACACAAATGACATACACCTGACAAGCTGACCCTATATCTGCCATGACATCACAAAAATTGGCAGTCAAACATCTGCAACCCGATAGACAAACCGTACACCAGCGGACACATGGGACAGCGGGGACACAATTCCACACTGAATGGTACACAAACCAGCGAAGCCTACTTACACTTCTTTTGTACAAGAACTTTCCTATCTGAGAGCAAGCAAAAATAACATCAAGAAATAATAGCAAGAAACGTCTACGGGACGAAGCGACCGGCTAGAACTGACATGCATGAGATGATTAGGGTGGGTTGCCTTACTTCTCACAAGTCTATTGCCTGGCTCCACCACCACAGGCTCCTTGCCACCACCGTCCACCTTGGCAGTCTTTCCATCAGCACCGTGTATCTTCTTACCATCAATGCCCTTGATTTTACCATCCTTACTGGGTACAATTAGCTGAGTCCCTGGGGCTACGTTTACGAAATGGCCATCGCGATCAGTAACTGAAATAATGCCAATGGTAATAATGCAAGTATTCAATGCATCAGGAAGTGATATTGGCAATGCTTATGCTGGCAACTGCAATACTGAAAATCCAAACTCTATCTCAAATTCATCAGTAAAACTAGGTCAAGTGGTCGATGATGGAACACACAGATCAGAGAGAACAGTCCATTGTTTGCAGAGCACAAAGCAGAGCTGAACATTTCTTGCACTGAGTCAGAGCTTGTAGTGACATTCGTGGGGAACAATCCATTGTGGCAATCTAGTACATGACAAGTCAATGCATACCAGATATGCAAGTAGAACATGCCAATGTGAGCATATATTCAGTTAGTAGAAGTGACATATACATACTACTAGCTGGTAGTTAGTAGTCCGTGCTAATAACCATGACAACCGATAGAAAGCCTGTGATCCGCGCGTTACTAATGTTATATAATTTATAATGTAGGTACAAAGAAACAATCAGAGATCAATGCAATTAAAGAGACATGCTTTTGTGGGTTGAGACAACCCCCTGTTCAACACATTCTTGTACCTGGTTTCCATCGACGGGGCTTTTTCTTTCCTAAACCACCGATACAAGATATCAATGAGAAGGCTGAAACGTGTGTTGGTAAACACTAAACGGTAGTGAGTAAAATAATCAGTTGCACCTTTTGAAGCTGAGGGATGGTTCAACAGCTTTAACTGGCACAACTTTCCATAGAAGAAGAAGTAGAAATTGTCACAGCTCAACAAATAACTAGCTTACGAGTGTCACTAAGAAAATCAACCCCTCAATGTCATCTTTCCTTCCTGAAATATCTTGAGGTGTGGCTATGTAACAACAACCTTACCTAGAGTGTGTTCAGGTGTGACTATGTAACAACCAGCTTCAGGACTGACAGTCAGTTTGTGTCCATTAGCAAGTAGAACTTCCACTCCGTCTGGTCGGACCACTCGGCCTACAATACAAAAAGTCTCACAACTACCTATTCATGTAAAAATATCAATTTTTAACCATTTTAATAGCTGCCATATTTGGCGTTGCTACTTGGGTTCGCAAAGCCAACAATTTTTTTTGCCTATCAAATCAGCTTAAGCAAGTCATCTCAAACTACATTCATTCTGGTGCGAGGGATATTATGCCTTAAAACAAGTTAGTATGTAAAATTAAAAAAAGCTGATATCACTCAATGAAAAGAACGACTAGCTCATTGGCAATGCACCAAAGTCCCAAGCCAAGTCATAAAAAATCATGAATTGTCGGTACAGATGCGTGCAGTCGTAAGCGCTGGATGGAGAGGTCAGTAGATGTTTTACACAAATGTAAATTATTTATGTGACCGGGAGGAGGGCAGTCCCAGTGATATGGTCTGATGTTTAAATAATACAAGTACAGCTGTGTACCTGTATACCTGTGTACCTGCCGCCTGTATACCCCATTCGGTGCACACACACAGTAGCTAGCAGCCAGGCCAAACCTCATCACTTTTTAAAAACAATTGCTGTCCAAGACAATAAAACTGTCAGCTAAAAGCATGCGACAAATCACAAAGTCTAACACTAGAGTAGCAAAGTTGGGAAATGGTGATTCTAGAATGAGTTGAGCTGCTCAAATACATTCAACTAAAGCATTGCACTTGGCCATGCCACTCTCTACAACTAAAGCATTGCACTTGGCCATGCCACTCTCCGGGCCGATTGTTATTTTCTTTACGGAGTTTAGAGAGAGTACACAGATTGAAAGGTGCTGTGGAACTGGGTACAGAGACAGACACCAGTCTGTTCAATACATCTAGTTGACTATTAAAAACTAATAGATAATATCAGTGAACAGGGGCAATAGAGTCAAGTTGTACAATAGAAAACAATTTGGTGCAATAAAAATAAAATTGAGCGATAGATATACTGCATGCATCCATGATCAGACCTTTTGCATCCTCACACCATAGAGAAGATGGAGTTATTTGCAAATGGCTTGGCAACCCGTCGCAAGCAAGGATGAGATGTTCACCTCAAGTACTACTGCTACACACAACAAACAGTCTAACAATAAGTAGACACACCCAAAGCAAAGAGCACTCACCATCAGTGTAGGGTACCAGCAGCGTGCTGCCGCTGGGAACAATAAAAGCTTTAGAGTCAGCACCAACAGCTGGCTGACCATTGCTGTCTACAACGACCTGCTGGCTAGGGCCCACCTTGACAGATTTGCCATCAGCGCCCAGAATCTAAATTAAAGGTCATCAGCAGTGAAATACCAAGTTGACAAACACGTGCAATATGAGACAACCGCTGCCTTCAGCAATTAAAACATTGCAATATCCAACTGTAGAATACACTGATTCATAATGTGAGTACCTTCTTTCTGTCTGGCCCCAGAAGGGTGCCATCATCACTGCCCGACACAAGCTTGCAGGAGGGAGCAACTCTCACTACTTTCCCATGTGAGCTGGTAACAACCTGATTGTTAGGTGACAAGATAACTGCCGCACAGAATCTATCGACCACATGTACCGGATCGTTCTTTTTGTCTGCAACAAGATGCAACAGTGAGGCTCACTCGCCGTATAAAACTTGAAACATTTCAGAAACAAAAACTTTCTAACTAAACAAAAAGGATAATTACACAGACACCAATAACAATTATACCCTATATAGGGCTGCTCCAATAACGATTATACCCTATATAGGGCTGCTCCAATGACGATTATACCCTATATAGGGCTGGACCAATAACGATTATACCCTATATAGGGCTGCTCCAATGACGATCATACCCTATATAGGGCTGCACCAATAACGATTATACCCTATATAGGGCTGGACCAATAACGATTATACCCTATATAGGGCTGCTCCAATAACGATTATACCCTATATAGGGCTGATATGAGAATCTCCAACAAACCACCAATCAAACATTTTAAATTCTCAGACATTCAAACACAATTTTTGTTTCCAAAATTTGAGAGGAATGTTCAAGGTCAGCGATAACAACCTCTCAATAAGAAGCAAACTGTAACCTTTGGCATCAACACACAAAATCTTCCAAGAAAATGACAATATTCAAAACAAGCACGCTGCCAGTGTATCACTCTGCAGCAGACAGCAAATGTGCTGCCTAAATTTGTAATACTAAACGTAAACATAGACAGAAAAATTAGATGCTGACACTACAGTTCATAATCTAATTGTCTGTGTGAAGACAATGTATGTATGTATGTATGTATGTATGTATGTATGTATGTATGTATGTATGTATGTATGTATGTATGTATGTATGTATGTATGTATGTATGTATATATGGTATACATCCATACATAAATACAGGTATCTATCATACTATGTAGATACACACATTCAAGTATATATCACACTACATATATCCATATATACAAACATAAATACACATATACATATAAGTAGATATGTATACACATTGAGTAAAGCCATTAAGTCTCTCATCACAGATGGAGAGGAATGTGAAGGAAATGTGGGAAGTTGCAGCGGTGTTTGTTATATCAACTGTTGGCAGAGTGAATACTGTTATACAAAAGAATGAACCAAAGCATAACGCATGTAATGATAATAAACAAGTGATAAGATATGTTATCACTAGTTATATCTTATCTCTAGTTATATCTTAACTCTGGTTATATCTTATCTCTAGTTATATCTTATCTCTGGTTATATCTTATCTCTAGTTATATCTTATCTCTAGTTGTATCTTATCTCTAGTTGTATCTTATCTCTAGTTATATCTTATCTCTAGTTATATCTTATCACTAGTTATACCTTATCTCTAGTTATACCTTATCTCTAGTTATATCTTATCTCTAGTTATATCTTATCTCTAGTTATACCTTATCTCTGGTTATACCTTATCTCTGGTTATACCTTATCTCTGGTTATATCTTATCTCTAATTATATCTTATCTCTGGTTATATCTTATCTCTGGTTATATCTTATCTCTAGTTATACCTTATCTCTAGTTGTATCTTATCTCTAGTTGTATCTTATCTCTAGTTATATCTTATCTCTAGTTATACCTTATCTCTAGTTATATCTTATCTCTAGTTGTATCTTATCTCTAGTTGTATCTTATCTCTAGTTATATCTTATCTCTAGTTATATCTTATCTCTAGTTGTATCTTATCTCTAGTTGTATCTTATCTCTAGTTGTATCTTATCTCTAGTTATATCTTATCTCTAGTTATATCTTATCTCTAGTTATATCTTATCTCTAGTTATATCTTATCTCTAGTTATATCTTATCTCTAGTTATATCTTATCTCTAGTTATATCTTATCTCTAGTTATATCTTATCTCTAGTTATATCTTATCTCTAGTTATATCTTATCTCTAGTTATATCTTATCTCTAGTTATATCTTATCTCTAGTTGTATCTTATCTCTAGTTGTATCTTATCTCTAGTTATATCTTATCTCTAGTTATATCTTATCTCTAGTTATATCTTATCTCTAGTTATATCTTATCTCTAGTTATATCTTATCTCTAGTTATATCTTATCTCTAGTTATATCTTATCTCTAGTTATATCTTATCTCTAGTTATATCTTATCTCTGGTTATATCTTATCTCTAGTTATATCTTATCTCTAGTTATATCTTATCTCTAGTTATATCTTATCTCTAGTTATATCTTATCTCTAGTTATATCTTATCTCTAGTTATCTCTTATCTCTAGTTATATCTTATCTCTGGTTATATCTTATCTCTAGTTATATCTTATCTCTAGTTATATCTTATCTCTAGTTATATCTTATCTCTAGTTATATCTTATCTCTAGTTATATCTTATCTCTAGTTATATCTTATCTCTAGTTATATCTTATCTCTAATTATACCTTGTCTCTAGTTATACCTTGTCTCTAATTATACCTTGTCTCTAGTTATACCTTATCTCTAATTATATCTTATCTCTAATTATACCTTGTCTCTAGTTATACCTTGTCTCTAATTATACCTTGTCTCTAGTTATATCTTATCTCTAGTTATATCTTATCTCTGGTTATATCTTATCTCTAGTTATATCTTATCTCTAGTTATATCTTATCTCTAGTTATATATTATCTCTAGTTATATCTTATCTCTAGTTATATCTTATCTCTAATTATACCTTGTCTCTAATTATACCTTGTCTCTAGTTATACCTTATCTCTAATTATATCTTATCTCTAGTTATACCTTGTCTCTAGTTATACCTTGTCTCTAATTATACCTTGTCTCTAGTTATACCTTGTCTCTAGTTATACCTTATCTCTAGTTATATCTTATCTCTAGTTATATCTTATCTCTAGTTATATCTTATCTCTAGTTATATCTTGTCTCTAATTATACCTTGTCTCTAGTTATACCTTGTCTCTAATTATACCTTGTCTCTAATTATACCTTGTCTCTAGTTATATCTTATCTCTAGTTATATCTTATCTCTAGTTATATCTTATCTCTAGTTATATCTTATCTCTAGTTATATCTTATCTCTAATTATACCTTGTCTCTAGTTATACCTTGTCTCTAATTATACCTTGTCTCTAGTTATACCTTATCTCTAATTATATCTTATCTCTAATTATACCTTGTCTCTAGTTATACCTTGTCTCTAATTATACCTTGTCTCTAGTTATACCTTATCTCTAGTTATATCTTATCTCTAATTATACCTTGTCTCTAGTTATACCTTGTCTCTAATTATACCTTGTCTCTAGTTATATCTTATCTCTAGTTATATCTTATCTCTAGTTATATCTTATCTCTGGTTATATCTTATCTCTAGTTATATCTTATCTCTAGTTATATCTTATCTCTAGTTATATCTTATCTCTAGTTATATCTTATCTCTAGTTATATCTTATCTCTAGTTATACCTTATCTCTAGTTATACCTTATCTCTAGTTATACCTTATCTCTAGTTATATCTTATCTCTAGTTATACCTTATCTCTAGTTATATCTTATCTCTAGTTATATCTTATCTCTAGTTATATCTTATCTCTGGTTATATCTTATCTCTAGTTATACCTTATCTCTGGTTATACCTTATCTCTGGTTATACCTTATCTCTGGTTATATCTTATCTCTGGTTATATCTTATCTCTAGTTATATCTTATCTCTAGTTATATCTTATCTCTAGTTATACCTTATCTCTAGTTATATCTTATCTCTAGTTATATCTTATCTCTAGTTATATCTTATCTCTAGTTATATCTTATCTCTAGTTATATCTTATCTCTAGTTATATCTTATCTCTAGTTATATCTTATCTCTAGTTATATCTTATCTCTAGTTATATCTTATCTCTAGTTATATCTTATCTCTAGTTATATCTTATCTCTAGTTATATCTTATCTCTAGTTATATCTTATCTCTAGTTATATCTTATCTCTAGTTATATCTTATCTCTAGTTGTATCTTACCTCTAGTTATATCTTATCTCTAGTTATACCTTATCTCTAGTTGTATCTTATCTCTAGTTATATCTTATCTCTGGTTATACCTTATCTCTAGTTATATCTTATCTCTAGTTATATCTTATCTCTAGTTGTATCTTATCTCTAGTTATATCTTATCTCTAGTTGTATCTTATCTCTAGTAATAACTAGTTATAAGGTATAACTAGAGACAAGGTATAATTAGAGATAAGATATAATTAGTGATAAGATATAACGAGAGATAAGATATAACTAGAGATAAGGTATAACTACGTACCTGTCACAAGTTGTCCAGATGAATTGGTTACAGTTCTGTCTATATTAGGGTAAATGAGTTTACTACCAGCTGGCACACATACAGGCTCATTATCTTCTCCTATCACTGGCCGTCCATTGGCAAACACTATGTAGTTCTGTAAGCCTGCAACAAGTAGATCTCATGTAAAACTTCTGTCCGTATTCGACCAAACAAATGAAAGCAAATATTGCCAATAAGCACAAACAAACGGTCAGACACACAAACACAGACAGACAAACGGTCAGACACACACACAAGCAGTCAGACACAAACACAAACAGTGAGACACACGCAGACAGTCAAACACGCACACATACGTACAGACACACATGCAAACAGGTGTACTTACCAGGGGTGATCAGCACACTCCCAGCCACCACAGTGACAGGTTTACCAAGACGGTTCACAGTCTTCATGTCTGGTGTAACCACCACAAGCATATCTGGTGTAGTATGACGAATGATTGCAGGTTTACCAGTTTCACAGTCCAAAACTTGTGTATCATTTACCTAAAAAGGAGGAATTGACACTCTGTTAGCATTAGACACTTTATAGATTGTGCTTAGACATCTCAACATATACCAATAACATGTACCAGTGTCATGTACCAGTTACACGTACCAGTTGAATGTATAGTTACATATACCAGTTACACGTACCAGTTACACGTACCAGTTACATGTACAGTTACATATACCAGTTGAATGTACAGTTACATATACCAGTTACATGTACCAGTTACACGTACCAGTTACATGTACAGTTACATGTACAGTTACATATACCAGTTGAATGTACAGTTACATATACCAGTTACACGTACCAGTTACATGTACAGTTACATATACCAGTTACATGTACAGTTACAGTTACCTAAAAGGCAAATTGCTATCGACTAACTTCAAATGGCTGCAGGGAGTAGAAGAAGGGCAGGCATGCGCTGCTATCTCACTATAGTACTATACGACAAGCAAAAATTAACAGCAGATAAAACTGACTCAATCCAGGGAACTATCACCAAACACCGCGGTCCCAAATTGATACAATAAAGTAATAAACAGAACTCCAGATGACTCAGAAGGAATTGAGAAAAGATAAGCGAACTGTCAGATCGGTTTGCATAATATTTATAATAACAGCAGCCCTGTATAGGAATGTACCTGTATGTCCTACCTGTATGTCAAATGTAAACATACAGGTAGGGACTACACAAGCTGATCATTTGTTGGTATGTGGAAGGAGACAGGAGTCAGCTATTAAATGAAGAACGCCTACACCAATGTCTAACACTTCCTTCACCATTATAATTTGACTTCTGTGATTGGTTACTTATTTTGGACAAAAGGTTTTGGTGCAACAAGAGTTTTTCAGTTGAAAAGAATAAAAAACACCATTATGACAAATGATAGCGGGGAGTGAGCAGGCCTTCCAATAACTAGGGCTGAAATGTGCTGTAGATCTCACCCTCACACGACCATCTCTCAGAGGAGTGACCAGATTAGTGCCTGCTTCTACAACCAGGGGATTTCTGTCATCATCAAGTGTGAGCTTTCCAGAAGGCTCCAGAATGATCTTGTTACCGCTAGGCTTGACTCTGATAGTAGTTCCATCGGAGTCAACGATGGGCTTGTGATTGGGTCCATAGATGGTGCCATCAGGGGCGAGCGAGTATCTGGAATGTGTGCCAGGAACCAAGGTGATGGGTCGGCCATCCACTCCATCCACTGCTTTTCCATTCGGTCCAACAATCTCTCCTGTAGGCAAAATTGTACTAAGTAACTGGGCTTTCTCGCATTGTTCAGCACATTGCGTGTGGATTAATTAAACATGTAGCCAGTGAACATACTGGTTGGAATAAGAATGCACATGTAGCCTATAAACATACCAGTCGGAGTAAGAATGTATCCTGGCTCTGAGTCATCATCCTCCATGAAGTCGGGAATGCTCGCCTTTTGCTCTGAAGCCTTGGCAGGAACAATTTCCTCGGGCGATTTGTAAATATCGTACATCTTAGAGTCCTCGCCTTTAGGAGGTATAAAAACGCCTCCCGTTGGCTGGTCATCATTCTACAAGCACAACATCACACCAAATGTATGTACAAAAACTGACAAATCAAAGTTAACTTATCGAGTTACTTACAGATGTGCGTATTTCAGCGCCTACATATTTTCTTTTTCCGCGGAGGCTGTTTCCCCGACTAACTTTCCGTTTCAGGGAAGCTAACATATTGTATTGTTCTCGTTGATAAAAGATAATTCACATACTAACAGCTTGATGTCTCCAACAAGCATCGTATGAATGATTTGTCGACAGGTAGGATAGGTACGCTTACGATTGCTGCATGCTAGCCTTCTCAACAGACTTGCCAAGTGATAAGGACAGACGCACAGCACAACATAGACATATACAGGACAGCACAGAGATAGCACAATATCACACTTGCCAATCTTGCGCAGAGATGATGGAATGCCAATGATAAGTTGGCATGTCTGTTTATTGTTTATTGTATAAGCTATTTGGGAGTCAGCTAATGTCAACTCTGAACTGCTGATGTTTATAGACCACACAGTCGCAGTAGATAGACATGCAAACCAGTGCATTCTTTAGTACAAGTGCTCATGTATGTTGTACAATAGCTCATGTATATGTACTCTTATATATTGTACAATAGCTCATGTATATTTGTACTATTACATATTGTATGATGCTATTCCACGAAAACAAGTCAATAAAGAAACTTGTAGTAAGTCAACACAGGTAAAGACCATCAATGACGGAATGTGTCTCAACACAATTGTGGTACTCATCCCAGTGACAACAGCTACAGTGAATGACATGCGGGGGTTGTTCCAGTTCAACAAATGCAGCTACAGGACGTACTAATTTAATATTCATAGCATGCAGAGTTAGTAGTACTAGCAGTAGAGTGCATGTACTCGTGTACACATGTACAGTTCACAGATATAGAAATACTACGGACACTATATCCACGTCATACAAACACCTACCTGCAACACAATCTATATAATATACAACAGAGGTTGTACGTAAATGAGATAACCATGTCGTAGGAAGCAGGTTACTTTGGTAAACCATTCCACTTATAACCTGAACTATTCCACTTATAACCTGAACCATTTCACTTATAACCTGAACTATTCCACTTATAACCTGAACCATTTCACTTATAACCTGAACCATTTCACTTATAACCAGAACCATTCCACTTATAACCTGAACTATTCCACTTATAACCTGAACTATTCCACTTATAACCTGAACTATTCCACTTATAACCTGAACTATTCCACTTATAACCTGAACTATTCCACTTATAACCTGAACTATTCCACTTATAACCTGAACTATTACACTTATAACCTGAACCATTCCACTTATAACATGAACCATTTCACTTATAACCTGAACTATTCCACTTATAACCTGAACTATTCCACTTATAACTTGAACTATTCCACTTATAACCTGAACCATTTCACTCAATCAATTTGAACTATTTCACAAATTTAACTTGAAGTAGATTCTACAGAAGAGTAAACATTTGTTCTGATCCATTAGCATCTGAATGGGATGCAGAAGCTGAGAACGAGATAGTGCACATATTACAGAGCTATCTCTCGGGCCAGAGTAGGTAGTGCACATATTACAGGGCTATCTCTCGGGCCAGAGTAGTAGTACACATATTACAGGGCTATCTCTCGGGCCAGAGTAGGTAGTGCACATATTACAGGGCTAGCTCTCGGGCCAGAGTAGGTAGTGCACATATTACAGGGCTATCTCTCGGGCCAGAGTAGTAGTACACATGTTACAGGGCTAGCTCTCGGGCCAGAGTAGGTAGTGCACATATTACAGGGCTATCTCTCGGGCCAGAGTAGGTAGTGCACATATTACAGGGCTATCTCTCGGGCCAGAGTAGGTAGTACACATATTACAGGGCTATCTCTCGGGCCAGAGTAAGTAGTACACATATTACAGGGCTATCTCTCGGGCCAGAGTAGGTAGTGCACATGTTAGGAGATTCTGCTGTGGACTGCTACTTCCACTCACTAAGTACTGACCTCATTGGGAGGGGCAGAGTCATCAGTAGGTTGGGTTTTCCATGGTTCTTGCTCCACGTTACCCTCGCTAATGTTGTCATTAACACTGGTGGGCTGGGAATGTGTGGGAAGGTAACTAGGTGCTGAATGGGAATAGCTAGCTACAGCTTTGTCTTCCTATAGAGGTACAACATTAGTAAAACATGAATACAACACGAGTACAAGTACAACATGGGTACAACAACAACTAACTCAACGGCAACGAACACAGAAATGTTAGTGGCAGTAATCGATAACTAACAAATTAAAGTAAAAGCACAGCTGCACAAGATAGAATGTAGAAATTCATCGAACGCTCAAACTTACATCATAGCCCAGGTACCTAGAAATGCACAAGCAAGCAAAACCTCTACCTCCCTCTCCCACCCTACTCCAAATCTGAGCCTCACTCACCTCGAGAGGCATGTCTAGCAAGGGCTCACCACTGTCATTGGTGTGGTAATATCTACCATCAGGACCTTGAACATGGCTGGGCAAAGGTTGCACACGCTTTCCCTATGGCAGGACAGACAACATAAGCTGAAAGCAAGCATCGAAGCAAAACACAACAAACAACATGCAGCACAAAAAAAGACAACAAAATTAAGCGTTGATCAGGGCGGAGCAGTAAGTAAACAGGAAGCAACATGCAACAGTTAATTATCGACTTATCAGGAAAAGATAATGCGAGATGGCATCATGTGTATTACAAGAGCCAACCAATTGCTACTGCAGGTAAAACAGCACAACCCATGGGGAGAATAGAAATAATTTTTCCACAGGTTAGAGCAAATCAAAGGTGGAATGGAAGTAAATTTTTAGCACATGAATATATCTAGTGTATGCTTAATGTTTTTTACCAACAAGCAGGATGATTAGGAGCCATCAAATGAGCAGTCCCAAAGTATAATTGAAATGAAAAGTTTGTTAGTCAAATCTCTAGAAGAAAATCTACGCATCACACTAATAGTTCTACCCCAAGTGCTGAGCCAATAAATCAAATATTCTAGCTACACAATACTAAAGTGCAAGAATCCGAGTCCATTAGTACCTCTTCTCCCACATCCTGTTGAGTCTGTGATTTCCTACTTCTGGCACTCGGGTCTACACCTTTTGGTCTGTAAAATTCAACATCATCAGCCAGCGAGCTGGCCACCTCCACGTTTCCTTCACCTAACCATACTGGATCTTCAGTAGTGCCCTTATTTGGTAGCTGTGTTCTGGCAGAGGCCACAGGAGTAGACACCACCATTGGCTCCTCTTGCTCCTCGACATTAGGGGAATGCAAAGGACCAGTGGCAGTATTTGTGCTCAACTTGGCTTGACTTGGTGAAGCAGACTGCTCTACACCTTCATATGGTCGTTGTCTACGAACTGAGGCCACAGGAGGTGACCTCATCCTTGCACTTTCTTCCACTTCCGGTTCTTGTAACTGTTCCACAGATTCAACCTGATCAATGTCATCATAAGGTTGCTGCTTACGAGATGATGCCATAGGAAGTGACGTTGCCACATCCTCAACAAATTCTGGAGTAGTTGGAGAATCTAACTTGGCTTCACCCAGAATGTTCGAGGAATCAACAATTTCACCAGGTTTCTGTTTTCGTACAGATGCCATTGGTGCAGGTTTCATCAGGGGTTCAGCTAAAATCTCAAGGCCTGCAGAGTGTAAGTAAATACTAGGTTGCAAGTCAGCTTTATCATCAAGAGTTGAGTCAGCATTGGTTGGCTGCCTACGAACAGAGGCGACAGGAGCAGATCTTAAGGATGGCATATTCTGTTGTTCAGCATCTGCAGCACTTTGAGCGGCTGCGTCCGAAAGCGTCGACTCTTCTGTCTCCTCATGAGGTTGCTGTTTCCTTATAGATGCCAAAGGTGCAGACACTGACATGGATTCCTCTCCTTGACTTACACCAGCAGAATGTACCAAGGGGGTAAAACCTATCAAGTCCTCCGCAGAACCAGTCACATTGTCAGCCTTTGATTGCCTCATAGAAGCTACCGGGGTAACTCGAACCATCGGTTCCTCCTGGTGTTGGACACTAGCAGAATGCACTGATGGAGAGGCAGCGGCCTTCTCTGTTGGTTCGTCATACACCGGTTCCTGTTCCATTGTAACATCTGCTGGTCTTAGCCTGCGGGCTGATGCTACCGGAGCTAAGGATGAAACAGAATCTTTGAGTAGTCCAACATCAGACGGAGCTAAAGCCGGTTCATTTACAGCATCATCAGACGGTGAAGGACTCTCGTGATCGTTAATGAAAGACTTACGAGCAGACGGAACAGGAGCTTCAGTTGGAGAACGTCTGTACTCCATGTATTCCATGGGTGCAGAAGGAGAGAGATGTTCAGCTGGCTCTCCAGTTGTTGAACTACGCTCAAGTTGATACTCCATGTGAGGCTGTGAGTGAATAGATGGAGCAATGGTCTTTCTAGCAGAAGGGGATGGCAATGACAGCTCAGAATCTCCTTCTCCCAATTCAGGACGGGATGTGGAAAGAGTGCGCTCAGTATAGTGTGGTAGGTTTTGATAAGGAGATACTGATGACTGCGAGAATTCTTCATACGGAAGACTATCGGGGTATTGACTAGAAATAATGTTCTCAGCTTCAAGCTCTCTTCTTTTACTAGGAGTCTCTGGTCTAGTGTCAGCCAGGTGACTACGCTTGTGCGGACTGGGAGAATTGAGGGAGGTGAGTGATGTACGACTGCGAGAGGAAGGTGTTGGAGGTTGTCTAGACTGGGGAGCAGAGCTTGGCTGGAAGTAAGACTCTTGGTACTGATGCGGGTAATCGAAAGACTCGACGGAATAGGTGGGGTATAAGGATCCCTGGTACATGTGAGAGAGATAAATAAAGCACTTAGCATGCAAGTTTACAAACACAACACCAGCAACAATGAAGGAAACAGAAAACTTTGGGTAGAAAAGCATGCAAACAATAACAAATTAAAAAGTAGTTTGACCATACTACCAGCCCATGGGTGAGATATAATTAAGATAAAGTCACATTAACGTTGTTTGAGCAACAAATGACCAAGCTTGCTTTCCAATTATTTTCCAAAAAACAGCTCAACACAATTGTTTATTACGTAAAGCTAAGGTTGGACTTGCATAAAATATGTAAAAAGCAGAAAACGTTAACTTAAAACGATAAGTTTGTTTATGTGAGAAAATTTCACTGAAAATTGACAAAACAATGGACTGCAAATTACAGCACTGCATCATATATCACCCACGGTTGTGAAAGTTTAGTTGCTACCACACAAAAAGCATAAGGCGTTAAAGAAACATGGAGAAAGCACAAATGTTAGACAGACCAGTACCCTTGGTGTGCTGGAAGGTGCAGGCTCAATTATTTCCTCAGATTGTTGAGAAGGAAATACGAAATGTTGTCCCCACGAGTAACGGTTAGTGGGGGAAAGATGGGAAGTTAAGGGTGAAGTAGCACTCGTTAGCGACTCGCTATGAGCCAACAAACCCTACACAGAGAGAACAACAAACCCTACACAGAGAGAAAAAGCATGCAGCAAGGTAAAGGGTGCAACACGACAACCAACACTCAACAGTAACACCCAATGCTAACGCCCAATGCTAACGCCTAATGCTAACACCTAACGCCTAACACTAACACCTATGGCATGGGCAAGTCGCTAGTTAAAGGAACCAATGTGTCCCGCCAAAATAACGACAACAAAAATTTCTTAATCACAGAGAGCACGGCAAAAACTGATTTACTAATGGCTGGATAATGGCTGGTATGCAGGTGACTGTGCAGCTTGTCTTAGATACTGCTTGGCTGCAGTCCCATAACAAACAAAATTTGAATGGGTGTTGTCGTTTTAAGGTAAACAAATTATGGTGATTCTCCTAAATTAACTTTCAACCTCTCGGTGAACTAAATTTTTGATCTCCCGTTTAAATTTTTTTCGATATAATGAGTGTTTTGCGGGTAAAATAAAAACTTTGTTGAAATTGGGATTTTCACCAGCCAAGATTACTGATACCCCCACCCACGTTTCTGGTTATTTACCATCTATAATTTGGTTAAAGCTCAATAATTATCTAGAAGTTGAGCTAAAGGCAAAACAATAATTGGGTCATTTCTTACTTCTTATATGCATAATAATAATAATAATTAGTGCCAATGTCAAATATATATAACAATGTAAGGGAGCACAACTACAGATGGCACACTTGCTTGTATAAGAAACAGATCTAGCACTTTCTCTCTGTATATCTACAACTGCACACGTCTAAGCAGTCATATACATGTAGCACCCCAGCACTATCCACTCCGGGTGCCCAGCGCGCTAGATAGAGATATGCCGCTAGTCGCAGTACTCTGGCAAAACGAGTTGAAATATGAAAATCAATAACTGCAATCGCGGATATGATTTTGCTTTCAAGGTGCTGTGCCATAATCATCGCACGAATTACTCATCCTTGCCCAATCAATAAATAGCACGCTATTGCAGAGTTGTGCTCTCATTAACTCCTCCAGGCTAAAAATGAAGTATTTGTGTTGTGCTGGTAGTGTCACGGGGCCAGATTACTTTCCCCAAACTACTATGGCCGTATGCCGGATTACATTTCTTATTTAAAATTTAGTAGAGTTTGTTTTTCACGAAATAATAAGCGCACAAGATGAGGTTTGTATTTGTTTGTAAAATCTAGCCTAATGAAAACTTAAACTCTGCAAGGTTATTTGCCCCCCCCCCCCCCCCTCCTGCGATTTGATGAAGAACCTTCCAGAATGAGCCAGGAAGAGTAATAATTTGGCAGAGGCGTGCCAAAGAGAAGACTAGTAGAGAAGATAGCATACACAACATACAATACAGCCCACACTTCCATACGCGCAGAACAAGTATCAGAATTAATAATAACAAACACTAATATCAACACAGTCAAAGCATTAGCAAAGCTCACCAAAGGGTTTATCTCTTCTACCAATGCTTTGCACATTGTACTTAGACACACCGCCCTCAACTACACCACAACATGTTAAAGAGCTCAGCCTACATAAGCCTTAGAGCAAACTATCAGTTTCAGGTAGCTGTTGGCCTTGACACTTACCTTTGCCGATTGCAGGCTAGTTCTAGACCTTGCTGTTGGAGCATATTGTCTCAAACTTCCCTTAGAAGGCTGAGGACTTATTTGCTCACCAAAACTTTCCTGCCCAAACGACACAACAGCATTACAACGGAGGTGTTCACATTGTCGATTGCGCAGTACATACATAGCGCACAATTGACAACGAACAATAGACAACTACAACAGTATTTTGCGTCAGGCTGATTTTTGTATCAATTATTGAGCCCATGAGATTCAATTATATTAAACCCTACATCATAGACATGGGTATCAGCAACATAAACGCGCATAACAACATCATAGACACGCGTATCAACATCATAGACATGCGGATCAACAACATAGACATGCATATCAACATCATAGACATGCATATCAACAACATAGACATGCAAGACAGCACCAGCACAGACATGCAAGGCGATGCATACTAGTTAGCATTTGATAACGAAATTATACCTCAGCATAAAGTTCTGAGTCATCGAAATTATGAGTTCTAACAGCAACATCCTGTTCGATGGCGGGTCGGCCAGAATCCATCTAAACATAGCAAAGTTTGGAGTTATCTATCCAGAAGGAGATGACTGTCAGGTAAATAAGGTGTCCCAAGGAAATACTGACACGCATTGAATGAATTGGTAGCCTTTCCTATTTAAACTAAGTGGCGATAAAGAGTTGTGGCACATAGTAAAAGTTTTAAAGCATTGTTGTTGTTATTTCTCGTCGCTATTGCCAACGAGTAGCGACATCCAGACAATCAGCAGCGATAAACCTTGGTAGTGTCAACGGAACGGACGAACTTAGTAGCGATACTATTTAACAAATGCATGTCAAGGTTATGCTGTAGTTGTGTAATAAATTGGTTATGAAGGGCGATGCAGAAAGCAATGTATCAAAGGCCCAATCAGATGCCTCCTTCCTCAGTACAAACTCTTCTATCAACTATTCAATTATTATAATCCACAAACATTGCGATTGGCAGACAAATTTGGGGCCGATCTTTGGTCGCTAGCATTAGCTGGCCTTTGCGGCTTATTGTAACTGATTACAGGTAGGCCCAACCTAATCAAGGTGGAGCCCAAGAGCAAATCGGGGCTACACAGGTGTATCAATTGATGGCCAGTGAAATGCTCCCGTTGCCAAGAAGACTACAATTTTGGGTAATGCGTTTATTAAAAATTTTAGGTCATCAAATGATTAATTATTATACCATCTAGGAGCAAAAGTAACAGTTGAAAAAGATCTGAATTTACTAAGTATGAAAATGAATTTATATTCGGCCATGATAGTAGTTATCAGTAGTAATATAGGAGCAGATCTCAGTAGTACTTATTCCCAATTATTCTCAGTATATATCAAAGTGAACAATAACAAACCGTGTACGTACATTATATTATTATATACAATAAGAAAGAGACGCTTTCTCTTTGGCTCAAACACGTTGATGTCGTGAGATTTACATAAGTTTGTCATTTTCAAGTAAATAAATATTTTGCCATGTCAAAGTCATAGGTTTCTATTTATAGTTTATGGCAGCATGCGGTTTGGTAAACTGCTGACTACAAAAAATAAATGGCTGATCACTGCAGGCAATCCTTCGCGTGTAGGGTTGGTACACAAATCATAATTTTTAGACAAACTGAACGAAATGAAAAATAAACTAATATAAAAACTGACATGATCAAGCAAACAACGCAGTGCTGACAGCAAATCAAACAGATAAATAACTATGTTAGCGAGGGACTCACAGGAAATGAGGAATCATGAGCTCGGGCCGCTCCTCGCATGTAGTTGTCTTGTTGGGAGAGGAATGGGTGATGGGCAAACACATCGTCGCCATCTAAAACAATTGCAAATGTCAGCCTTCAGCCGGCACCAGCCATGTACACCTGAATAACACTCAGTAAGTTGTCAAACATTGACAAATGGACGTCTAACGCCAATAAAATCATTAGTAAATAAATACCAAACGGTACAGGCATTTAGTAAATAAACACTCCACTGACCCCTTAGCTGCATATTCTTGTGAAAATCCACAGGAAAATAAAAGTTGCAGAGTCAAATAAAGAAATGAAGGAATCGCTGTGAGAGGAATGAAACAATATAAGGCACTCAGCCGACAACCTATGGCAAACACACCATTCCATGATAGCCACTTACGACTGAGGGCATCAGACGAATATTGCGTATAAAACGGCAGATACACAAAGTCTGACTCAAATCGTTTACTGTGACTGGGAGTGATGGGAAGGCTCCATATGCCATCTACATCACATCCAACATACAATGATGTCTTATCCACTTCACATCCAACATACAATGATGTCTTATCTACATCACATCCAACATACAATGATGTCTTATCTACATCACATCCAACATACAATGATGTCTTATCCACATCACATCCAACATACAATGATGTCTTATCCACTTCACATCCAACATACAATGATGTCTTATCCACTTCACATCCAACATACAATGATGTCTTATCCACATCACATCCAACATACAATGATGTCTTATCCACATCACATCCAACATACAATGATGTCTTATCTACATCACATCCAACATACAATGATGTCTCATCTACATCACATCCAACATACAATGATGTCTTATCCACATCACATCCAACATACAATGATGTCTTATCTACACCACATCCAACATACAATGATGTCTTATCTACATCACATCCAACATACAATGATGTCTTATCCACATCACATCCAACATACAATGATGTCTTATCCACATCACATCCAACATACAATGATGTCTTATCCACATCACATCCAACATACAATGATGTCTTATCTACATCACATCCAACATACAATGATGTCTCATCTAGTTGTTGACCAACCTTGTTCCTCTTCACTGTCGCTGATGGAGTGTTCCTCCATCTTCTCAGGACCAACCATGGAGTATTTGAAGTCTGTTCTGAGGTCCTCAGTGGAGGCCGAGACGTTGGTAACTGCCCGCAACACCTGGTCCAGGCCTACATAGCCCAGCCTGTTGGCTATCTGTAGCGCAGTCACTCCATTCTACAAAAATTAGTGAGAAGGGTGGACAACTCCTCGGAGATAGTATGTCACACAACTATTCATATACAGTATTACACACTATACACTATACTACACACTATACACTGTACTATACACTGTACTATACACTGTACTATACACTGTACTATACACTGTACTATACACTGTACTATACACTGTACTACAAACTATACTATACACTACACTATACACTATACTATACACCGTACTATACACTGTACTATACACTGTACTATACACTGTACTATATACTGTATTATACAACATGTCATATACTGTACTATATGTACACTATAGTATACACCATACTATACGCTAGACTATACACTGTACTATACACTGTACTAGACACTGTACTATACACTACACTACACACAGTACACACAGTACTATACACACAGTACTATACACAGTACTATACGCTAGACTATACACTATACTACAAACTGTACTATACACTACATTAGACACAGTACTATACACTACACTAGACACAGTATAATATTCTGCACTGTACCAAAAGATTTATAGAGTAAACTGTCTCTACTCACGTTTGTTTTAGCAGTGGGAGTTGCCCCACTCTTGAGTAGAATGTTTACGACAATGACGTGGCCCTGCTGTGCAGCCTGGTGTAGGGGTGTGTATCCCAGCTGCAAACAACAAAGTGCACTGTGAAAGGAGTGCAACAAGACAAAGAATATATATCTATACATAGACCAGTATAGAATGGTGGTGTATGTACATAGACCAGTATAGAATGGTGGTGTATGTACATAGACCAGTATAGAATGGTGATGTATGGTGTACTGTGGTGTGGTGTGGTATGGTGTGGTGTACTGTGAAAGGAGTGCAACAAGACAAAGAATATATATCTATACATAGACCAGTATAGAATGGTGGTGTATGTACATAGACCAGTATAGAATGGTGGTGTATGTACATAGACCAGTATAGAATGGTGATGTATGTACATAGACCAGTATAGAATGGTGGTATATGTACATAGACCAGTATAGAATGGTGGTGTATGTACATAGACCAGTATAGAATGGTGGTGTATGTACATAGACCGGTATAGAATGGTGGTGTATGTACATAGACCAGTATAGAATGGTGGTGTATGTACATAGACCACTATAGAATGGTGGTGTATGTACATATACCAGTATAGAATGGTGGTGTATGTACATAGACCGGTATAGAATGGTGGTGTATGTACATAGACCAGTATAGAATGGTGGTGTATGTACATATACCAGTATAGAATGGTGGTGTATGTACATAGACTAGTATAGAATGGTGGTGTATGTACATAGACCAGTATAGAATGGTGGTGTACGTACATATACCAGTATAGAATGGTGGTGTATGTACATAGACCAGTATAGAATGGTGGTATATGTACATAGACCAGTATAGAATGGTGGTATATGTACATAGACAAATATAGAATGGTGGTGTATGTACATAGACCAGTATAGAATGGTGGTGTATGTACATAGACCACTATAGAATGGTGGTGTATGTACATATACCAGTATAGAACGGTGGTGTATGTACATAGACCAGTATAGAACGGTGGTGTAACCAAAGATGTGGAAAGACAACTCCAACTACAAAAAGGACAGGCGCCGAGCAGCGATTAGATCATAGTTGACTGGAGCTCCCAATGGTATTTCAACTATGATCAATGCTGACACACGCCATTGTCTGTTAGTTCATGTAACCAGCCCATTATCCGTAGCTGAACTGTCAGATGTAATTAGCTAATTACTGAGTACCACACAGCAATCATGAGCAAGGCTTTCTAGGTCATGGATACCGCTGCACTGAAAGCCTACATACCCTCGTCTTAGCGTCTACATCTGCTCCTGTCTCCAGCAACAACTTTACCATCTGCACCTGACCAAAATGGCTGGCCGTGTGCAGCGGTGTGTAGCCTGCCTTCGTGGTGGGATCTGTTGAGGCGTTGTACTTGAACAGTATCTCAGCTACGGCCACATTGTCTTCTTGGGCACAGAGGTGCATCGGCGTGAGCCCATTCTAACAAAGCACCGATGTGGTCATGTGATAGTGGACAGAGACACAGGGTAAATAATAGTTCCATACATACGTACATGCTTACATACACATATACTTTGTACGTACATACAAGCACACAGACAGACACACACACATAATGGGTGTAGCATTTAGTATGCAATGCACCTCTACTGCCAAAGCTTACATATAAACACATAATAGTAGGAGTGGCACTTATATGGCCTACTCAACGAATGTAACTAGCACCAATAGGTGCCTATGAATAGCTGCGTGTATACAACAACAGCTCAGTTTATGGTGCTCAGTTTATGGTACTCAGTTTATGGTACTTTCGTACAGAGAAGTGAACTCTATCAACTCTCATACAAACATCTACTATTACTGCTGCATACGTCTGCTCAGTTATATTGCACAGACAACTCACCGTAGCGTAGCAGTTAGACGTGGCTCCATTCTCTAGCAGTAGAGATACCATGTCTGTATGACCCTCCTGGGAGGCCAGGTGCAACGGTGTAAATCCATTCTTGGACTCTGAATTAGCCCGCGCTCCATACTCTAGCAGGCAAGTGGCTATGTCCATTTCATTCTTCTTGGCCGCAATATGCAGCGCTGTATATCCATTCTACATCACAGCAATGCCAGTGACACATCGTGAAACTATAGCTATGTACATAGTTATATATAAGTAGACATTACCTGTCTTCAACTTCACAGACCATCACACACACACATATATATATATATATACCCTAACTTGCTATCGTAGTCAATACACATATATACCTTGACTTGATATTGTACTCAATATACACACATATATATAACTTAACTTAATATTGCAGTCAAAACACACATATTCATACCTTAACTCTGTATTATGATATGTACACACAAACACACCTTAGCTTGACAGTGTGGGGAAGCTCTGAATTCCTCCAGTAACAACAGAACTATGTTAGCCTTGTTGTAGTGAGCAGCTACGTGCAGAGCAGTGAGACCGTTCCTTCCTTGCATGTCGGGCTGTGCCCCTCTCTGCAACAGCAGCCTGGCTACACCCAGCTGTCCGTACTTGGCAGCAATATGGAGGGGTGTCATTCCCTTCTGAAATAGAAAGCATCTCAACGTTATCATTTACTATTAATAGAAATGTATTCAGACAGACCTTACATTGTACATTTGAGAGAGCAGAGAGAGAATGTCGATGCCATTTCCTACAGCCATAAGTAACAAGCACGGAATAGATTGCGATTGTACACAGGCACAAAAAAAATGCAGGCGTTACCTTTGTGACGGAGTTGGGTGTGGCTGATTGGTCTATAAGTACACCAATGACCTCTTCATGACCTTCCTTGGCAGCAATGTGTAGCGGTGTATAACCGTCTTTGGTGACCGACTCGGGGTGGGCTCCATGTTGCAGCAGCAGGAGCACATTGTCCACGTTGCCCATTCTGGCAGCAATATGCAAAGGGGTCTGCTGCTCCTGCAACACAATCAACTACAACACGTCAGGTGGGGAGTAAGATTGTCGGACTAGAGCGCTAGCCATGGGGCTGTCAAGTCCTGGGCGCAATGTAAAACCTACAGTAAAACCTACAGGTGATGTAATATAACCTTAATAAGTCAACATAACACTCACCCTGGCTTTTGCATTTACGTCTGCCTTGTTTCTCAGCAGAATTCTCATTACATCAGTTTGGTTGGCTCTGGCAGCTAGGTGCAGGGGAGTCTCACCCCTCATAGTCCTGCAGTCTACACTAGCCCCCGTGCTAAGCAGGTTTAGCACTATGTTCATGTTACCTACGGCACAACAAGCATGGCACAAGGTTATATAACAAACAAACCGGACACAACAGTTGTTGGGTGCAGGAGTAGAGGAAGAGAGCAATGTGCTCCAACCACTCACCCATAAATGAGGAAACATGCAGAGGGGTGAGGCCAGACTCTGTGGTAGCTTCTATGGAGGCACCAAACTTGAGGAGTAATTCAACCACCTTAATTCTGTTTTTCTTGCAGGCAATGTGAAGTGGGGTGAATCCATTCTGTAACAGGCAGTACAGTATAGTACAACACATACATAGAGTACAACACGAACATACAACTGTTGTATAACGAGACAATGCAAAGCACTTACCAATGCTCTGGCGTTCACTTCACAGTTTCTGTCTAGCAAGAGCCTTGCACTTTTCACGTGTCCATAGTGTGCAGCTACATGAAGGGCGGTCAAGTAGTCCACACTCACTTCATTGACATTAGCCTTAGCGTGCAGTATTAGCCTAGCACAGTCCATGTGATCGCCTTGTACGGCCATATGCAGTGGAGAGAGACCATTCTGTGGAGAAGCACATAACAAACTATACATGTGCTTCCAGCCATTGACACTTCTACGTTACCCACTGCAATCTCACCTCTCTCTCTCGCCAGTAGCACAATACCCATTTCTCACAGAAAACAAACAATTATAGCATAAACTTTCAGAAATTATCTGCAAGTAGATTTGATTCTGCTCATGTGACGGTAACTTTTTATTTAGCTAGACACAAAACTAGGCAAAATAACAGAGAATTTTAAAAGGCCGACAAGAGAGAATAGAATTGAATAAAACTGCTTTACTAGTGGTGATACAAGTAGTCATACAAATACCATTTATTACCAAAGGGAAAGTTTTTTTAATTTTCAATGGTAGAAATTTCCACTTCATTAAATCATTCAAGACAATATCAAGGAACGTTGTAACCTATGAGAGATAGGTTTTTTTATATTTTGAGTAAGTGCAGCTCTGTAGGAGTCGAAGCTCATCAACGGCGGTATGCAACTTGAAATCAAAATATTGATGAGTCAGTGCTGATAGAGATTGGTAATTAGAGTGCAAAGGAGAGAGGCATGCGTAGGCCAGTAAACATCTACGTACGTACATGTATGTATGTATATATTTAGAGCCAACAGCGAATGTTTTGTGCTGTACAGAAGTTAAATGCCAACTCACGCGGCTCAAGTACACAACCCCAGGCCAGAAATAAAAAATACAAGAACTGCGTTACACGATACATGTCCAACCAATCACTAGCTAGCAATGGTGCCACAAGTTAAGTGACTGCTGGAGCACTTGCCAACACGGATGGCCGTTATTTACCGAAAGAATCACATTTTGTTCTGGGAAACCATAAAAAATGGCAATGAAACAAATTCGGAGATTATTTTCCTAATCTTCAATTTGCTCCAAACATGTAAGCAAACACATGAGATAGTAACCAACTAAGTTACTAGGCATTATAGTTTGACTGGTAAAATTTCTTTGGGTGAGAAATACAGAGACGTGGAATAGATGCAATAGAAAACTCGCAAAACCGATCTTCAGTACATAACAAACAAGTCAACTAACACATCATATATTAAAATAAGTCGACTAACATACCATATAGCGAACGAGTCGACTAACGTACCATATAACGAACGAGTCGACTAACATACCCTATAATGTACAAGATAACTAACACACCTCAGAGTAAAACAGCCTCCAATAACTTACTCTAGTCTTGGCGGAATGATCAGCGCTTCTTTCGAGCAAATAGTCGACAACCCTGACATATCCACTTCGAGCTGCACAGTGTAGCGGCGTGAGCCCATCACGCGTTTGAATGTTAATGTAGGCATTCTTTTCAAGTAGTAGCGCTATCATGGGCAGTTGTCCCCACTTGGCAGCGACGTGCATCGGTGAAATAGCGTTCTGTTAACATAACAGCAAACATAAACTGACAAGGTAGAGTATATTTCACAGATAAAAAATGGAAATATAATGAGCGATAAATATAAGGACTGCAGGTAGGTTTATGTTATTTGACCTTACCTTAGCCTTGTAGTTGATGTCAGCCCCCATCTCAATGAGTAGCTCAGCTACATTCACTTTGCCATAATGAGCAGCAATGTGAAGTGGGGTGAAACCACTCTACAAATCCATTCAGGTAAAACAGAGTAGATATAACAGTGTAGATATAACAGTGTAGATATAACAGTGTAGATATAACACAGTAGATATAACAGTGTAGATATAACAGAGTAGATATAACAGAGTAGATATAACAGAGTAGATATAACAGAGTAGATATAACAGTTTAGATATAACAGAGTAGATATAACAGAGTAGATATAACAGAGTAGATATAACAGTGTAGATATAACAGAGTAGATATTACAGTGTAGATATAACAGAGTAGATATAACAGTGTAGATATAACAGTGTAGATATAACAGTTTAGATATAACACAGTAGATATAACAGTGTAGATATAACAGAGTAGATATAACAGTGTAGATATAACAGAGTAGATATAACAGAGTAGATATAACAGAGTAGATATAACAGAGTAGATATAACAGAGTAGATATAACAGTGTAGATATAACAGTGTAGATATAACAGAGTAGATATAACGGAGTAGATATAACAGTGTAGATATAACAGTGTAGATATAACAGTGTAGATATAACAGAGTAGATATAACAGAGTAGATATAACAGTGTAGATATAACAGTGTAGATATAACAGTGTAGATATAACAGAGTAGATATAACAGTGTAGATATAACAGAGTAGATATAACAGAGTAGATATAACAGTGTAGATATAACAGTGTAGATATAACAGTGTAGATATAACAGTTTAGATATAACAGAGTAGATATAACAGAGTAGATATAACAGAGTAGATATAACAGAGTAGATATAACAGTGTAGATATAACAGAGTAGATATAACAGAGTAGATATAACAGTGTAGATATAACAGTGTAGATATAACAGTGTAGATATAACAGAGTAGATATAACAGAGTAGATATAACAGAGTAGATATAACAGTGTAGATATAACAGAGTAGATATAACAGAGTAGATATAACAGTGTAGATATAACAGAGTAGATATAACAGAGTAGATATAACAGAGTAGATATAACAGAGTAGATATAACAGTGTAGATATAACAGAGTAGATATAACAGAGTAGATATAACACAGTAGATATAACAGAGTAGATATAACAGAGTAGATATAACAGTGTAGATATAACAGAGTAGATATAACAGAGTAGATATAACAGAGTAGATATAACAGTGTAGATATAACAGAGTAGATATAACAGAGTAGATATAACAGTGTAGATATAACAGTGTAGATATAACAGTGTAGATATAACAGAGTAGATATAACAGTTTAGATATAACAGAGTAGATATAACAGAGTAGATATAACAGAGTAGATATAACAGAGTAGATATAACAGAGTAGATATAACAGAGTAGATATAACAGAGTAGATATAACAGAGTAGATATAACAGAGTAGATATAACAGAGTAGATATAACAGAGTAGATATAACAGAGTAGATATAACAGAGTAGATATAACAGTGTAGATATAACAGTTTAGATATAACAGAGTAGATATAACAGAGTAGATATAACAGAGTAGATATAACAGAGTAGATATAACAGTTTAGATATAACAGAGTAGATATAACAGAGTAGATATAACAGTGTAGATATAACAGAGTAGATATAACAGTTTAGATATAACAGTGTAGATATAACAGTGTAGATATAACAGTTTAGATATAACAGTGTAGATATAACAGTGTAGATATAACAGTGTAGATATAACAGAGTAGATATAACAGTGTAGATATAACAGAGTAGATATAACAGAGTAGATATAACAGAGTAGATATAACAGAGTAGATATAACAGAGTAGATATAACAGAGTAGATATAACAGAGTAGATATAACAGAGTAGATATAACAGAGTAGATATAACAGAGTAGATATAACAGAGTAGATATAACAGAGTAGATATAACAGAGTAGATATAACAGAGTAGATATAACAGTGTAGATATAACAGTTTAGATATAACAGAGTAGATATAACAGAGTAGATATAACAGAGTAGATATAACAGAGTAGATATAACAGTTTAGATATAACAGAGTAGATATAACAGAGTAGATATAACAGTGTAGATATAACAGAGTAGATATAACAGAGTAGATATAACAGTGTAGATATAACAGAGTAGATATAACAGTGTAGATATAACAGAGTAGATATAACAGTGTAGATATAACAGTGTAGATATAACAGTATAGATACAAAAGTATAGATAAAACATTTTAGACATGGGATTTTAATGATAGCAGTTAAGACCACTAATGCACTAGTTAGGGCTGCAAGTGTCTGCAAGTCATTGATAGTTTAGTGCTATAGCTTGAAGCTGTCAATTCGTACTAAAGGGATGGAGAAGCTGACACAAATGCAATACACAAATGCAATACACAAATGCAATACACAAATGCAATACACAAATGCGATACACAAATGCAATACACAAATGCAATACACAAATGCAATACACAAATGAAATACACAAATGCAATACACAAACGCAATACACAAACTTATAGATGGAGTGACTGCCAAGAGATGAGTAACACAACACATACTGAATGTTAATATATCAGATGGGATTTATGAATATTCAGCGAAGAGTCAACTGAAGAGCCAACGTTGAGAGCGCAGCAGACTTGAGCACTTAATATCATAAATGGTGTTCAAAATCAACAACTAACCTACATAAAAATTGTTTTCAGCTGAATAAAGAACTGAAGTGGCCATTCATATACATTATACATGCTCAACGCATGCAAACAAACAAGTGAGCAACCTGCATATGCAATTGTTAGCCAGTGTTGGTTAATATGCCAGCTGATGCAGACAGCCCTAGCAGCTGTTTAGGCCTTCTGAGATAACAAAATATTGATTAACTAGTGGAAAGCAAGCTTATTTAGATCTCAGTGCGTACAACTACTTTAGCTCATAAGCATACAACAATGCATGGCCATGCGCGGCAGCTTCCCTTGTTAGTACACAAGTACATACTACTCAGCGATGCTTGCTAGAAAAGCGGGTCAACGTCAAAGAAAAAAGCCAAGGTAGAAAATATGAGATATCTGTCATAGATTGAAGCCTGAACAAGGAATGAGACAAGCACACTAAAGTTCCATGTACATTAGATATACACTGCATTCAGACGAACACTTGTGTGCCATCAATTATTACCTTGGTTGTGTCATTGACTAAAGCCACCTGTGTGTAATATTACCAATGTACTATATACTGCACCGCACATACAAAACATCTCAGATAGAAACATTGAGTTTTGGCCCATTGTCAATACTGTACATCAGTCTACACAGAGAAAGTCTCCACAGAGAGAGAATACACACCATTGACTCTTTATCAGCACCCTCACTCTTCAGTAGAAGCTTGGCAGCGCTGACATCATCCTTTTTGGCAGCTATGTGAAGTGCAGGTAGTTTTATTTTGCTACCCTGACCGTACTCCAGTAGCACTGTAACTGCCTTCTCACTTCTCTGCTGCAGAGCAACAGCGAGTGGGGTGTACCCTTCCTGTAACATGACAGCACCATACAGGTGTAGTAGCTAGTAAGGTATAAGTGGTACATGACAGCACCATACAGGTGTAGTAGCTAGTAAGGTATAAGTGGTACATGACAGCACCATACAGGTGTAATAGCTAGTAAGGTATAAGTGGTACATGACAGCACCATACAGGTGTAGTAGCTAGTAAGGTATAAGTGGTACATGACAGCACCATACAGGTGTAATAGCTAGTAAGGTATAAGTGGTACATGACAGCACCATACAGGTGTAATAGCTAGTAAGGTATAAGTGGTACATGACAGCACCATACACGTGTAATAGCTAGTAAGGTATAAGTGGTACAAGACAGCACCATACAGGTGTAATAGCTAGTAAGGTATAAGTGGTACATGACAGCACCATACAGGTGTAATAGCTAGTAAGGTATAGTGGTACATGACAGCACCATACAGGTGTAATAGCTAGTAAGGTATAAGTGGTGGCTAGCTATCTGGTAGTGGTAGTACTAGATAGTAATAGTACTGGCTAGTAATAGTACTAGCAGTGGTAGCATTTTAGAAGTAGTAATAGCGGCAGTAGTAGTTATAGTATTAGCGGTAGTGGTATTTGTAGAAGTGGTAGTATTAGTAGTAGTGGTAGTAGTAGTAGCAGTAGTGGAAGTGGTGGTACTAATATAATTAATAGCAATACTAGTACCAATATAACTAGTGGTGCTAGTACAAGTAGTAGAAAGGGACCACAGTCTAGCCAGTGGCATGATGTCTATGCTCGTAGCTTAGTACCTCAGTTGAATGTCACAGCAAGCAAGTTCTATAGCATGAAAGCTATGACATGCAGCTCTTTCTGTGATCGATACCAACCAACTACAGCAGTACTATTAGGCTAGACTACAACTTTATGTAAAATGAGATGTCAAACTTGGCTGATCGAAAACGTAATCAACTTAGAGGGTTGAAAACATGCGCTATCAAGGGAGCTTGTTTAACAGTAGCTATGTATGTTAAGGTGAAGTACTGTACGGCAGATAGGGAGCAGTGTTTATCAAATAGTAGATTGCTACAAGTACTAGTACTAGAATAGTACATTTCACGTCTCTGTATGCTATTCTATCTTCGGCGTTTTGTTAAACATTCATCAAGTTGTTTGGAGTATTCACGACTGTGGGCGTGCACCTACCACATGACTGCACAAAAGGTAATAAGCCTGATGGTAACGGAGAGCTATGATATCATATCAAAAGCTCAAACTAACAACTTTGGAGTTATGTAAGTGTATCAAGTAGCAGATGCAAGCTAGCTTTAGCATGTATTAGCAGGTGTGTAAATAGATTCATAGTATCGTATATGGTAAGACAGCGCAGCTGCCTCCCGCAGTGCAGCTCCCCTCGCACATATTTCATCAGCGCCAATGCTCATTAAGATATACATTGCTAAATGTTATAGTAGCACTTTCTCATCCTGCGAGTGGTATAGAGTTGTATATTTGCATGAAGTTGTATTAAGCCTTGATGCATAGCATTGTCATAGAAACGCATGTGCACTGTACTGATGTCACTAAGCTATGTTAACCCTACCAATAGGTTAGATGGTAGCAGATGGGCATGAGCAAGTTTTTAGATAAGCTTATCACCAATGTATTCAATTGCTTCCTTGTATATGAAAAGCTGCCATAATTGATCATTATCACATGCAAGAAGGATGTCCGTTAGGTCTATCTGCTACTACCTGCTACTAAACAGTGCAAATGTTGTGACAATCGGATGTTGCATAATGATGCACATCCACGCATTTACATCTGATCAATGTTTTCTTTGGAAAAAAGGCTGGTTATAATGTGAGTAGACGCGCCTTGATTCAAAAGAGGAAGTGAAGGATAGTCTGCTGTGACAATAAGCGTGTCAAGGAGGGACTGCCATGATTGTACAAATGCGCGGGCGGCGGCGGGTGGTGAAGGACGGAGCAAATGTGTAAAAAAAGAACGCACATAATTTGTAGCACATAAATAATAATAATAGATGGCCATAATTAAATCACCATGGCAACGTCATATCATTCATAGACTGTCACTCTTCATCGAGCTTTCCATTGGTCAAAGTTCTGAATGGTTTTTGAGATCTTTGAAGTCATGATTTGGGTGTAATTGCATTATACCAACAGCTGAATATCACGCAGTTATCTGACTTCACGCGCCGTACTTTGCTTGCTGCCTGCACTACCTGACAAAGCAACACGCCACAAAATTGTGTGAAATGTCCTTGAGACAATAGTTTATTTTTTACCTAAAACACCACCAAGTTGACAATGTTGTCAGTGGCGGAGTCCAGTGGTTCACACCTAACTCGTTCCATTATTAATATTGTCATAATAATTATTATTGCAGCATCATCGATTAATTTCATCATCCCGATTGTCATGCATTTTTATGGGAAAATTTTGATATAGGAATAATAATAAATAGCTCATATAATTGTTGTAACTGTTAATAACCTGTGGTTAACATATTCCTTAACTCCAAATATATTACTGCAAAGTGTGTATAATCTTAAACTTTTGAAATAGATTTTTAAAAAAAAATAGCCACCGCATTGGAGCAAATCAAACCATCTAATTTTCAAAACTTCAAACTTTGATTGACTTTCAAACTTCAAAAATTTGAAAAGCCAAAAACTCTGCAGAACTTGAACTAATTGAAAGATACTACAGTTCTACACAGATGCTACAGTTCTACACAGATGCTACAGTTCTACACAGATGCTACAGTTCTACACAGATGCTACAGTTCTACACAGATGCTACAGTTCTACACAGATGCTATAGTTCTACACAGATGCTACAGCTCTACACAGATACTACAGTTCTACACAGATGCTACAGTTCTACACAGGTGCTACAGTTCTACACAGATGCTACAGTTCTACACAGATGCTACAGCTCTACACAGATGCTACAGTTCTACACAGATGCTACAGTTCTACACAGGTGCTACAGTTCTACACAGATGCTACAGTTCTACACAGATACTACATGAATGATGAGAAGAACCCCAAGACGATTTAACGTAAAAATTAGCGAGTAGCACAGTTTCGATACAATCAAGGATTAAGGATTAAAGGGCGATTGGGTCGGACTAAATAGCCAATATTTATAAAACATTTTTTGCAAAATTCTCGACTGCCTAAAGTGAAATGGATAATACCAGTATTCAAAACAAGGTCTTCGCAATAAATTGATGTGTTTTAAAAACGAATCGCACCATGTTTTATGAGTTTAATTATATTAATAAAAAATGTGATATCAGTAATTAAAAATGAATCAACTTGGAGTTTGCCAATCAGGGAACATAGGAATTATTTTAATATAGGAAATACTTTTTTTGTTAAAAAAGCATTGCAAAAAAATATTAAACCAAATATAGTTAATTTCTATATGTTACGGATGATAATACCAACGGTCTGAAGAGAAGTTAAAAACCCTTACACATATCAAATTTTAGGTAACTTTTTAGGTACAAATAACAAAACACTAACCCCCCCCCCCCCTCCCTCCCCCCCCCCCCCTCCCTCCCCCTCACTCCCTGTGGTTGTTATAACAGTATACAATGTAGTAGTTTCGCTATAGCTAATCAAATGCAATGAGCCATTTCACGAGTCCAAGTAAAATGTATGCTCAGGGCGCACAATACATTATTGGTGGGACATAGTGGGAGGTAATTTCACACCTCTTGCCAATCACCCGTAACTAATGCCGTCCGTCAGTTTATGCACAAGTGTAGCAAGCTGTGAAGAGCTAACTTGGAGAAAATTTTATTTGAGGTACCTCAGTTGTAAGGCTGGGGTCGGCTCCATGCTCAAGTAGAAACCGAACAATCTCCTGTTTGTTCTCCTGAGCAGCCATGTACAACGGAGTGAAACCAAGCTGTGACTGGGCGTTAATAGGAGTTCCATTCTCAATCAATAACTTCACTACATCTAGTTTGCCACCCAGAGAAGCTATGTGTAGAGCAGTGTTCCCTTTCTACAAAGGCCCAAAAGGATGGAGTTGAAGAGAAACTTATCACATGATAGCATGCTGCTGGTGCTGCCACAAAGGCAGTACCAGCTGGCTGGTACAAGACTCTATTTACCGCCATCAGCTCATGATGCCTGCCAACGATCACTTAGAGGCAGCTGATAATTTATTCACTAGCACACTTTACTTGTGCGGATCAATAGACACAGCCTAGAGTGGTGCAGAAATGTCCTTGACATTACCTTGGTAGCAGAGTCAACCCTAGCCCCTCTGTGTATCAGCTCTCTGACCAGATCTACAAAGCCCTCCTTGGCAGCCAAATGTAACGCGTTCAAACCATTCTACAATTTAATTAATATTGGAGTACAACAAACATCCTTTTTTCAAAAGCAAACCAACTCACCTCAAAGATTAAATTTCTGAAATATAATTTGGAAAATAATTTTGCAATTTCAATTCAAATGGATACAAAATTATTCGCTAGATTCTATTTAAACTACAAATGAGACCTGTTGAGCTAGAAAAAAATTAAAAAAATTTATGCAAAAAAATTTCCCGAAGGTCTGAATATGGGCAAAGCAGGAAGTGAACACAATGATGTCTGCCAAACAACAATTATAGAAACAGAGGATGGGCAAGGTGAGACATCAAAGGTAGATACACATACAGCGTTAGAGCAGTTGATGTCCACGCCATGTTTAGTAATGCCATCCAGCACTTTCTCTACATTGCCGGCTCTGGCAGCTCTCAAAAAGCCAATGTTCGTATCGCTCTACAAGTTAAAAAAAACCAAGTCAGCTGGAATAGTTGGCGAGAATTACCTAATAGATGCACAACCATAAATTAGTAACACATAAACATACATTACTAGCACACAAGCATACATTATTGCAATGTTAGTTTAGACCGAATCAGTATGGACATGCAATTTAAATAATATTCAAACCTACAACAAAACCTGTCACATACACCTACACCAGAATCCATCGGCGATAGATAAGATTGCATTTTATTCCACAAGCATCACATCGGATTGAATAGCCAGTGAAGGAAAGTCACTAATAACTACCAAGTAAGTTACTACCCACTACCAAATAGATGCGCAAAACTTGGATCCTATGACTAGCGTTATCAGAAAGTATGTTAACAACCGTGTAAGCAAGTACAAAACAAAACAGGTTGCGTTGCCGTGCAACATACCTTTGGTGAACATGGAGGGCAACATTTTAATGTCTGAATAAAGCATAAAACTCATTCATTTATTTTGCCCGCGTAAAAATTAAATGGAAACAGAGCTATTACACACCTTTCCGTCAATATGAACAACGATACACGCTGTCGGCATCGACGCTGTCATCACATTCTTAAATCTTACTCAGATACCAAAAAGCTAAGAAGTCTTGCAGTTGCTACGCATGGCATTAGCTCAAATGTAATCGAGTGAAATGAATCGTTCTAACGCCAATTCGAACAAACTATTGATTGGCGAAATAGTTGCCTAAAGTGACACCATTCTTTTGTAATAGAATTAATAGAGCTATCAGTGACAGAGAAATCGATGCTTCTCTAGGAGAATGCTTGAGGATTGCATTAGACCTTAGCATAGCCGATGGGCACAGCATGCTCTCAGACACTGTGTGAAACCTTAGTTAGTGTACACAGATTAGCTCCAACAGCTTGAGATGATGATGATCAAGTACCAGGTAAAAACAAACAATCTTGGTCGGCCTGAAAATTAAAAACGCCAGTCTTAAAAAACTTTCATGCATGACAAAAAAAAACTCCGGCTAGAAAAAGATGTCCAAATTGCAAACGTTACAGTACCTGGTGCGATTTTAACATAGTTCAGAGCAAAGAATGGCACGATGAAGGCAGGAGCGGCGTAAGCAGAAGAACTGTGTCTACACTCCAGGTCTTATCCAATAGCATATGAGCTGACACAATTGGATGCCAAATTCCAAAGTTATTCACAGTATGTGCAGAAACAAGTAAGAAAAATGAGCCGATTACAAGATCGTTAGCTCATCATACCAACATCACGAGATGTTAGTTGCACTTGCTGCGCTGATAAGAACAGAGCTGCCCTAATTAATAGCCCAACAGTAAATATTTCATTGTACTAATGAGTTTAGTAGATAAAGTAGGCGGAGTGATTTACTTGAAAATTAGAAGAAGACAAAAGAGCAATGCTCGTGTACTACAATCTGCAGTGTGCCATCACAAATACTTTTATTAAACATTTACATACACTTAGATGTGTTGTTGTCTATCACTAATCTTTAACATCCAGCATAAAAAAGGATGATTTATAGAAAATTTAAGAACACAAACAGACATTAAATAAAAGGACATTTTTCATAATGCTTGTGATTTTTAACTGAAGAGTGTTAATAAGTCAAATAATTCAACGCTTAGCCATTCGTACAAGTCCAAACTAAAAAATTTACCCACATGTGTGATTGCAAATCAGTGCGTTGCAATACGAAAGCCCATAATGTGAAATGCAATAATATATTCTAGGCCTATGATAATAATTTCTGTATAACAGTACGTTTGAAATAAAGAATAAAAACTGTTATTTGGGTAAACTTAGGCATGGTTTGTTAATAATGGATAACTGTTCTTGTAGCAGAAAGGCTATGGGATGATCCCTACAGATCAAACCAAAGAGGAAACCTCTACTAACAAATTGCACTCATGAGCTTTCAAGAGAAATAATTGGCATTAACAAAGATAAAATTTAAATATCAGTAATAACAATAAAAATATTTTTTGAAGTACCAATCTCTGCATAAAATGTAAAAATCCTTCGATGCACACGTAAAATTTATGATAAACTAGACTTATAGGAATGATTCATAAAATGTGAGGAGCAAATCGTCCCTTCCGCCACTGCTGACTGGAGTAAAGACAATTATTCACATTTTGAGCAGTAAAAAAAGAACACTACAATTAATTATTAAATATTTGACAAAAGGTGCTGCCGATCGATTGCATTGACTTGGCCATGACAGATGAGCAGACACAAACGTTCTCTACGGAGTCCCGGCATTTTTATAGGGGGCACTAGTAGTGAAGATACCGGAAGTCTATTTGCTACGATGTTATGATGCTAAAACACTATAAATAATAATGAAAGTCTATTTTTTTTATTTAGCTTTGTGAAATCTGCAATTAACGATTCATGACCAGTAGATAGGCTCGGAGTGGATAATAATGACGATGCGCCGTTCAAATGAAGCATACCACTACATCACAACTGTGTAACCATACTACAACAAGGGCACACCTTCACTTATTTACGTCAGCAAACCTAATCAAACTCGAAATAAGAACTATGGCACCACTACATATTATTTAATTAATTTTTCTCAAATCTGAATATTTTCAAGAAAAAAATTTTAATGGCATTATTGATCTTTTGAGCTTTCTCAAAAGCAAAAGCATCATTTTTTTCAAATCAACGGCTCAAATTTTCTCAAATCAGGATAATGGTCTTGATTTCTCATGATAAGTTCAACGATTGACTAAGCTACTTCCGGTTGCATAGCCAAAGTGAAACTACTCGACGGGGGGGGGGGGGGGGGGGCCCATTGTAGCTAAAGTATCATGAACAGAGAGAATAACCCAATTACAGAACTACTATGACAATCGCAGCTAATATATTGGGTCTGGTATAGAATACCATAATGGCTCATCGTCTCAAAGGACTGTCTGTCACAATAAACACAAAGCCGACATCCCATGAGCACTCAGTACAACAGATAGAGAGTATATCTAATACAGACAGCAAACGAACGTGTCCCCAACTTATCAACTTGCCGACTCGAGACAAGTTGCAATAAATGTTATCACTATAGAAATAAGCCAGACATTTTACAGCTCTATTAGTCCACCAAGAAATCGTTCAAGAACTCACAAATAAGTATTAAGCTAGATATACGTGTACATCGCGTGTCACTTTATTTTAGCTAATAAAATAATCAAAAGGACATTCTCACGATTAACACCCAGCGACCAATCCAACTATTACCAAATGAGTAAATACCACCATATGACTAACTCTCATCTCCATGATCATGTAACTTGGTGATAAAATTCATCAAGTTGACTGCTGGTAGTTTTAATGAATGACTGTTTGCAGACTGTCTCAAATCGGACATATTTTTTGCCACAATTTTTTGCATGGGGAGAAAATCTAGTTGTTGTTAAAAACGTTTAGTGACCAGGCAGGTTCAGATTGATATAGAGATGAGCGACTCTAACAATCAAGAGAAGGTTTTAAATAGCTGAGCCTTTCATGAGCCTCCACAGCAGTGATCAACAATTGACTAAAAACCTACCATTTAAAGGGCTGCACCACAGATTTTTATATACATTCAACTTACTTTATTTCTTACTACAGGCCAGGCAAAGAGAGCTTCCCTAAAGACTCACTGTGCGGAGACTTCCATTAGCAGTATAAATCTCGATAAAAACTGTTTTAAAACTTGTCAGAGGTGTTTTAGCTGAGTTGCCATATTTATTTATCTGCTATTATGTATATTGTAGGAAAAAAATTAATAATATTCTTCAGCATCGATAAAAATAAATATCAAACAGCTCAAAATTGTTTTTAGTGAGTTGGAATTGTGTAGGACACTTCAAGGCATGAAGAGAAAGCAACTCCCAAGTAAGAGTTGGATAATAGAAACCAAAGCCATCTGATGTTTAATGGGACCGATAATTATTATATATAATTATAATAAACTGTCATTGATATATGAATTGTTTGGGGGTTCAGAAACCGGTTTCAACTAATAGCACATCAAACGCCACATCTAACAGCTTCAAATCGTCGTCGAGTAAACAAATCTAAGAATTTGTTGGAGGAATGTGTGATAAGAGCAGCTATAGCAGAGATAAAACCATACCCCATCATTTCATCACTGGCAATCCTATCCTATTTGAACCAAACACAAGCGTAATTCAACAACAGGTTATAGTTGGAAGCACACAATTGTTGGCTGAACGCGCTCTGCTCTAACAAGTGCTCTAATGATGAAACCTCACATAAATCAATAACTTGTAATAAAAGTAGGGAGGAAACTGCACTGATGACCTAGATTACATGATGTGCTCAAAATAAAATGGATCGATGTTCGCAACTAGCAGCAGAGTTAAAGTCTCATCTAAGAGGTTGACAACAGATCAACTGTTATAAATTTTTCACAAACTCAAACTTATGTATACTCTACTGACAGTTCCAAAACAAAATACAATGTTTAAACAAGCTGTAGTGTAAAAAAATAAATGATGTTTCAACCTACAGACACGAGTTTAAACCATTATTTACATTTGGCATTGCAATAAACTCACTGCAGCGATTTATGACATGACAATAGACTCCCTTACTCGGAAGACTCGTGTAACCTGAGCCGATACGAACCCTAGAACTAAACGTATGCAAAATCAACCATCAAAGCAAAAGCGCGTTTTTAAAATGAGTAGTAAAACAACAATGGTGATAAACGAATCACAAACCAACCGGCATTAGCTAGTGATATAAAAACTCATAATTGACAAGTTCAAGTGACACCACACTTTCTCAGTGTCTTCTCAAGAGCAATATACATCATCAGTAGCTATCATATACCGGCTACAGGAGTGCATGCAGAGAAATAAATATGGCATCTAATGCGGCCAAGAAAATCAATGAAGTGACTGCAACATGTTAAATTAAATCCATTTCTGAAGCCTGTAACTCTATTTAACACAATACCAAGCAAAATATCGATGGCATAACCTAAGAGGGGCAGACCAACAACAGCGTCTTCAGTGTGATGGACTTGATAATGCTAGGCATATAGGATGCGCGGTTTAAAATCTGTTGCTCAGCGACACATCATGAATGCCATGAGACATGAAAGTGAACAATTGTTGAAAAATGTTGTTGAAAAATGATGTCGTTAATACATCAGAAATGTATAAGTGTGGCCATCATGGCTCACTGCTATGGGCTTATGGCAGATAATTTCAATTAGCTCAAATTCTGACATTGGTCTACACCAAAGACAGGGTAGGAGCTCACCAACTATTTCATAGACAGAAGCTACAGGCGCTCTATTGATTATATATCATTCGAATTTCAGAAATGGGTACTAAATCGTATTTAAACAACTAAGGTTTGAAGGCAAATTTATGTAAATCAATACATACTTTATGTCAACTAAACTTAACCCAACCTATCAAGCCTTCGGATCATGTCTAAATGTGTCATTCACCTTTTCGAAATCTTCAGTTTTCTGGCAGTAATTTGAGCAAGCAAGGATGTATTGATTAGAGCAAGCTGGTGACTGATTAAGAACGTGACAATACTACTTTTAAAAACTTCGTTAGATATGATATTTGTATATATTTATCAAACTTTTTGCTGTAACTATTGGCTATAAACTGTAACTGTCGTTTGCTATCGATGAGTCAATCTCTTCTACTCTGTCACTTGAATAATACCATATCAAATTTTAATTATGCCGGCTATTCTGGACCAGAAATGTTTAGTTGTTAGAAATAACTTCACACGGAGAGAGGAAAGAGGTGTGAGGGCTCGCAGACTAAAAAAAGTACCAGATAGAAAAACACCTTCACTCACCTGTTCCATAGCGATGTGAACAATGAAGTAGTGAGCTCACTTAGGATACAACATCCTTTGAGCGAGACACACTGATATTATCTGGCCTTGCAATGCTCTGAGTTATCGATAAAATACTAAATTGGCAGCTTGCTCTGACTAATCAAAGAGAAGCTTGAATCAGTGAGATGTGAAAGTGTGCCAATTTATTGTTATCTACTCTTCAAACAACAAATGTCTTCTGCTCTTATATCCGCATCTACTTATCATGCAGCGGCATTAGAAAAAATGAAACACTAGTACAACAAGGTGTGCAAAGAAACAAAAGCAAGCGCACATATACCTCGAGGTCATAAAAGGTGGAGAGAGAAAAGGAATCATAAATAATACAACCAACCCACGCATGAGATTAGCCATGTTAGCCTTCTAGCGCTTCCTGATATGGCAATTAACCGGCAAACACTTTTGTGTGGTGAAGCAATTCGCCAAGATTATTTCTATCTCAATTTATGTACTATAAACTGGATGCCCCACAGCAAGATTATTAATACTACAAAAACATAATCTTAGGCTGAGCGTACAAAAAACCGAATAATAAACACAGTTAGTGGAGTATTTGTTTGTCGTAAAAAAATTACAACAACAAACAATTGTTACTAATCTGGTCTAAAATATGTTTAGCCAACTAGCGTACCCAAACAAATTAATGTGAATTCAACAGTAATGAAAAAATTGAACTTCTTTTGGTAAAGAATATGGTGCATGGCATATTTATTCCCAGAAAGACAAAAAGTACGGGACCGGGATAAAAAATAATTCCCTAACAAACAATAATAAATGACAAGACTCAGTGATGGACACTGCTGCAACAATAAGTCGACTTTGAACACCGAAGTTACAATCAAACTTTTTATCCTGGAGCAATCAGTTGCCTGTTGCCATAACAACCTTAAAAACTATTTATTTCAAAACTCAACAGCACTACCAAAGAAAAACCTAAGTATTAATTCTCATGAAAAATATCCTTGCAAAGAAAGTCTCTGGTGCATCGGAGACAATTTTTTATGCTCTACTTGAAGGTAATACTCCTTCTCAAGCCTCTGCTATGCTTCACCATAGCGACGAAACGTCGCTCAAATGGGAGAAAAACTTGCTATTTTTAACCAATTTTGATAGCTTATGCAAAAGGGCTGGCTGGTGACAATAATTTGAATTTTATGTATATTTGAGCTCTGTGTTTGTTTTTTATAATGTTGGATGTGAGTATGTTTGATAAATTAAATACCAGTATCAAGGTTTCAGCACGCACTTTAAAAACCTAAAACAAAATTGAGAGTTACCCCCCCCCTCCCCAACGCATGTTTTTATTTGAAGGCCATAAAATGAGCTTCGTACCATAGTTTTGATAAAAAAAAACTTCATCTCAACTTTGAATTTAATTCTTTTAAAAGTTAACTTTCTTACTTTCATACGTCATATTTTAGCAACAATGTTTGGAAAGGTAGCCAAATCAAACAGGCACTACGTATTCAGCTTACTGTAGCAACCAACAGCAAGCTATCACAACATTGGGTTTTAGCAAGTGTAACATTTGTGTCCCAGGCAGCGATAACAATAGTTGAAATTAGTGGGATTTTAGCACCCAAAATTAGTGAGATTTTCTGCACATACATAGGCCATTCAAAAATGTATCAAGAATTCTCAGCGTTCTTAAAATGAACCAGTAGCTGTCATTCCACTCATTTTTCTCATATACTCCCTTTAACTATCCCCCCACACCGCCAGGCCAGTAGATTGGAGCCAGTAGTAGATTGGAGTTGCCTGTGCGCCAGGCCAGTAGATTGGAGCCGCCTGTGATTATTATTAAATTATTGCTATAAAATAATTCAAATAAAGTTACTAAATAAATAGTTACAGTAGATGCTATAATTAATAATAAAATAATATCATATATTAATTAATATTAATTATAATAAGCAATAATAATAGTAGTTGATTAAACTAAATCATTTATTATTATTATTACTATCAGTATTATTTATTATTATTATAATATTATCATTATTATTATCATCATAAGATAATAATCATTATTATGATGATTATTATTATTGATTGTTATTATTTTTGTTGCTTCAACATTGATTGAGAATTACTCCAATTATTAATATATATATATCACTATTATTATAACTACTATTATTTCATAAAAATTAATAATAATAATAATCATTATTATTATAATAATTATTATTATAATTTATTATTACTATTATTATTATAATTATTATTTATAATAATAATAATAATAACAATTATTATTATAATTATTATTTTTAAATATTATTATTATTATTATTATTATCTTATCAATCATCATCATCATGAATCATAAAATAATAACAATAATTATTATTATAATTATTAGTAAGGAGGGAGTAAGTAGTAGTAATAATAGTATAAATAAAAATAATAATTAATAAAAAATATTATTATTATTTATTGAATAATAATAATAATCAATCAATATCAATCAAATCATCATTGTCAAAGAAAGATAGTATTATTTAGGACTTACCGCTGCAGAGCTCTTCTCTGAGCCACCAGGAACCATCATTTTCTCACATTTGGTGATTCACGGTTGTGGATTATACATCAGATAATAAAATCTGGTACCTTGATTTTAGTTGTGTGATTTCTCGACACCGGTTTCGAAGTAGTAAAAGCAAAATTACGGGCAGAAACATTGACCTATATGACGTTTCCCGTAGAGCGCATAGGGCAAATCATAGAAGTATTCATAAAGATCTGAGTTTCCTGTAATTTCTTTTTCCGTAACATACAATATTTTTTAACGTTTTTATGTTCCGGTTAAAAGTTTCCGATCCATGATTCATAGAAATTACTTCATCAATTTTAAAACGTTTGCAACGATAATCATTAATTTTGATGTTTTTTTGCTACAATAGTATTGGGCATGGTTGTTGTAGAACAAACACATACAAGTACAATAATATTATTTCACCAATTGTTTTTCTGTTAGTGTTTTTTTTTCACTTTTTACGTATATTTTGAAGTTTGAATTTATCTATCACGCGCATTTATCACACCATAGTGCGGTTTATTGACACGGTTTGATGAAGGAGTTTGATTTGATAAGATTTAGGTTTGAAAGGCGGTTAAGGGCATTCACAAATAAATGGACCGGTCAGCTTGTCCCATTTCAGTCAAATAGCCACGGTCAACTGGACCTACCTAATCCAATATGTTTAATCATAATACGAGATAAGACAACTTACAATACTAATCTACTCAATACATCTAGCTATTTTCCATGTATTACAGATTGGGAATTCTTTCCTGTTAATTATGCAAAACTGTGCAGGATATAGCAACATACATAGTAGAAGAATTAATACATTGTACAATAATTTCAACCATTTCAAATTTAATTGATAAAACTTCAAATCTTCAAATTGAGCAATCGCACAATATATAACAAACTTGTAGCTAATTTTGGATCATAGTGTAGAGTAAAAGAGTCGCTTATGAAATTTTGTATTGAAAGGTGAAGTTATGTAATAGCATTGATGTCCATGGTTACAAATGTCAATAATTACCATCCCATAGAATATTACTGGTAAATACAACAAAGTAGATATATGTCCCCAGGTCAACAGCCATCATATCACTCACTATAAAACATTGTCAGACTCCTTCTATTCACAAATGTGTGGTTGTCAGATCAATAGACAGACACGAGTTCTATCACCTCTTTACTGTTTACAATAACCCCTCAGTGTAGCCTGCTGTATGACTTCAAGGTGTTGTTAGAAGACAAGAGAGGGTTACACTTATCTATAGTCCTTTAGTTCAAGGAGCCATATAATGGCTTACAGCACTAGTTTGGTGTTGCTGGAAAAGCAATCTAGGAGAAGCTGTTTAAAGTTCCAGCCAGTCGGAGTGCAAGCATTAGAGAGAACTGAGTTGTGAGGCAGTAAAATGATACATAATGATGTATACAATAGAAGTTTTAGTAGATTATAAATGTATCTGCGTGTGAGATTGTGTGGTAGAGTGAGTGGGTCATGCTGAGAGGCGACAAACACTTAAAAATGGAGTTGTCTGCACATTGAAGGAACAACTCCTATTACCATACTTCAGGATTCTCGAATTCAAAAGTTCTTAGATAGTAAGTCACCATGTAATAACTGTTTACTGTGATTTATAGGTGGTTTCATATGAACTGTATGCAAGCTGTCTACAGCTGCAGTGAGACATGGGAATGGCATTCAACTGGTTCAGGTTTTATACCAACTGTTTTGTTAATAATATTTTGATAAATATTGCTATATTTTTCTGATTACTTTTCATAAATACGACTTAAGTTTAACACCAATTGCTTTTTGCAACATTCTATGTTGCACTGCCCTGACATCAGCCTCAGTGATCTGGATCAATATCTCCAATGATTTATTCCATCAGCTATACATTCAGTAATATCAAAGAATCCTCTCAGTGTTTTTAAACAAGAAAATTATGAATTTGATTTTGGGTCACATAATAGATCACTATAATAGGTCAATGAAATAGGTCATCAAACTAGGTCAATATTTCACAATTTACTTGTAATTGCTTGCAACTGTAAAGCCCTGACTACACACACCGTTGATTTGCAGAAACGTTGTTTGGAATGCTCTTATATGCTGTAATCAGTACAAATGGATTTATGAATATTGAATCCCCAAAATGTTATTATCCAATGATAACTTATTTAACAAAATAATTACCCAATCATCTTAGCGTCTTGTATTTCCATACTAGCATATACCGATATCTTTGTCTGCGCACCGACATAAAATTAAATGATGTATCAACTGTCGGCTCCAGCATACCTACGAATCATCGGTGTGTGTAGCGAGGGCTTAATAGAAGCACAAAGAGATCTTCAATGGGTGAAAGAGATGCAGGATAGCGGAAGGTATCGCTAAAGTAGCTCTCGTTCATTCTTGGTTATACTCATGGATATTGTAGTAGATATGTAGTGGATTACACAGTTCCACCACGGTATCCGCTAGAGTTCCACTACAATGTTCACTACAGTTCCACTACAGTGTCCACTACAGTTCCACTACAATGTCCACTACAGCTCCACTACAATATCCATTACAGTTCCACTACAGTGTCCATTATAGTTCCACCACAAGTGTGACTCGTTCAGTCACAACTACTGCTCCAGTTACTCAACCCTCGTGTCGAGATAACTTCAAAATAACACCAGGATTGGTTGGAGCAACACACCAGCCTTGTCATAGGCTCTCTGCTCAGACCCACGAGACGGATTGCAATAAATACACGCTATAAAGTTCAAGTATCAAAACGAGAAGCAAGTCTCAGTTGCTTCTCCAGGTAGCCTCTCAAGGTAGCTTCTCCAGGTAGCTTCTCCAGATAGCTTCTCCAGGTAGCTTCTCCAAGTAGCTTCTCCAGGTAGCTTCTCAAGGTAGCTTCTACAGGTAGCTTCTCCAGGTAGTTTCTCCAGGTGGTTTCTCCAGGTAGCTTCAGTAAGTAGCTGTAGCTACCAAACTGCTTTTTCCAAATAGCTTCAGATACAAACGACATGAGTTGAGCCTTTTATAGACTTCGGCAAGGAAACTTTGATAGTAGATTTGATGCCTCTTTATTCAGAATTCAGTTAACCTTGCAAACTGCCAACATGTATTTGTTAGCGTATCACATTGTTACTGAATGAACATTTCTACGTAGGCCAACAAGCTTGTAGCAAATTAATTATTTTGTGAATGAATTTCATAAGCATCTGAATATTTTCAGACATTAAGGAAGATGTTGTAAAAGATTTTGGTATCTTAGAGTGTTTTAGGTTACTATATGGAGGAAGGGAAGGTAGTACATCGCTAGGAGAATGGGTTACTATATGGAGGAAGGGAAGGTAGTACATCGCTGGGAGAATGGGTTACTATATGGAGGAAGGCAAGGTAGTACATCGCTGGGAGAATGGGTTACTAGATGGAGGAAGGGAAGGTAGTACATCGCTGGGAGAATGGGTTACTATATGGAGGAAGGGAAGGTAGTACATTGCTGGGAGAATGGATTACTATATGGAGGAAGGGAAGGTAGTACATCGCTGGGAGAATGGGTTACTAGATGGAGTAAGGCAAGGTAGTACATCGCTGGGAGAATGGGTTACTAGATGGAGTAAGGGAAGGTAGTACATCGCTGGGAGAATGGGTTACTATATGGAGGAAGGGAAGGTAGTACATCGCTGGGAGAATGAGTTACTATATGGAGGAAGGGAAGGTAGTACATTGCTGGGAGAATGGGTTACTATTTGGATGAAGGGAAGGTAGTACATCGCTGGGAGAATGGGTTACTAGATGGAGGAAGGGAAGGTAGTACATCGCTGGGAGAATGGGTTACTATATGTAAGAAGGGAAGGTAGTACATCGCTGGGATAATGGGTTACTAGATGGAGGAAGGGAAGGTAGTACATCGCTGGGAGAATGGGTTACTATATGTAAGAAGGGAAGGTAGTACATCGCTGGGAGAATGGGTTACTATATGGAGGAAGGGAAGGTAGTACATCGCTGGTAGAATGGGTTACTATATGGAGGAAGGGAAGGTAGTACATTGCTGGGAGAATGGGTTACTATATGGAGGATTGGAAGGTAGTACATCGCTGGGAGAATGGGTTACTATATGGAGGAAGGGAAGGTAGTACATTGCTGGGAGAATGGGCTACTATATGGAGAAAGGGAAGGTAGTACATCGCTGGGAGAATGGGTTACTATATGGAGGAAGGGAAGGTAGTACATTGCTGGGAGAATGGGTTACTATATGGAGAAAGGGAAGAAAGTACATCGCTGGGAGAATGGGTTACTAGATGGAGGAAGGGAAGGTAGTACATTGCTGGGAGAATGGGTTACTATATGGAGAAAGGGAAGAAAGTACATCGCTGGGAGAATGGGTTACTAGATGGAGGAAGGGAAGGTAGTACATTGCTGGGAGAATGGATTACTATATGTAAGAAGGGAAGGTAGTACATCGCTGGGAGAATGGGTTACTATATGGAGGAAGGAAAGGTAGTACATCGCTGGGAGAATGGGTTACTATATGGAGGAAGGGAAGGTAGTACATTGCTGGGAGAATGGGTTACTATATGTAAGAAGGGAAGGTAGTACATCGCTGGGAGAATGGGTTACTAGATGAAGGAAGGGAAGGTAGTACATCGCTGGGAGAATGGGTTACTATATGTAAGAAGGGAAGGTAGTACATCGCTGGGAGAATGGGTTACTAGATGGAGAAAAGGAAGGTAGTACACCGCTGGGAGAATGGGTTACTATATGGAGGGAGGGAAGGTAGTCCATTGCTGGGAGAATGGGTTACTATAGGTAGGAAGGGAAGGTAGTACATCGCTGGGAGAATGGGATAATATATGGAGGATTGGAAGGTAGTACATTGCTGGGAGAATGGGTTACTATATGGAGAAAGGGAAGGTAGTACATCGCTGGGAGAATGGGTTACTATATGGAGGAAGGGAAGGTAGTACATCGCTGGGAGAATGGGTTACTAGATGGAGAAAGGGAAGGTAGTACATCGCTGGGAGAATGGGTTACTAGATGGAGAAAGGGAAGGTAGTACATCGCTGGGAGAATGGGTTACTAGATGGAGAAAGGGAAGGTAGTACATTGCTGGGAGAATGGGCTACTAGATGGAGGAAGGGAAGGTAGTACATCGCTAGGAGAATGGGTTACTATATGGAGGAAGGGAAGGTAGTACATTGCTGGGAGAATGGGTTACTATATGGAGGAAGGGAAGGTAGTACATCGCTGGGAGAATGGGTTACTAGATGGAGGAAGGGAAGGTAGTACATTGCTGGGAGAATGGGTTACTATATGGAGGAAGGGAAGGTAGTACATAGCTGGGAGAATGGTATTTTTGACAGGTTTTTTGCCTCACAATTGTTTACCCATAGAGAGTTTCGTGCTAGGATGATATTTTGGGAGATTTTTATGATAAAATACATCCAGGTACCTGCCCCCACCTTCCCCTTACTTTAGATTCCCCTACACCCCTTCACCTGTCTCCTAACACTAGTTATGAGTGGACCCAGGATCTTCCCTTTATAACATACAAAAGCCTTACCGGGTTAAGGATACCGGCTGTCCCGGGTGTATTATAACCCTGTATAGATCCTGTATAAGATGCACATGATATAGAGAACCTTCCCCAGGCTATCCCGGGCCGGTGTACCAACCCAACAAGTAAATATGGCTGGAAAGCATAGCCTATGATCCAAGCAAGTGATCGCCTACCCTTAGAAGATGAAAACGAAGATACCAGTATTATGAAGCTGAGACCCAGGATACCAGGACGCCAAATAAGGGATGGAAGATTTCCACTGTATAAAAAGAGCAGAGCCCAGAGCTGCTTTGCCAAGTGTTCACCTTTGTCATTAGCTTACCTTGTTTATGTGAATTGCATTGTATTATTCTATTGGCAATGCGTATGTATTGTTATTGTTATGTGCCATTGATTGACTCACCCCGAGTAAGAAGATGAGCTTGTCCACTCTATGGTCAATAGAGTGGACAAGTAAACTGGCTCAGATTTAAACGAGTTCACATAGCATACAGGTTTGCAAAAATTTGTACTTTTTCAAAATCGTTTAGAGGGTTTGGAAAGTGTTCAGACGTTCAAACATTTTGTGCCACCATAATTTCCAAATAATAATGTTGTGGATTTTAATGTTGTCTATTTCTGCGCACACCCTGTATTTACATTCTGGCATCCTCATATTAGCCATTAGATGGCCAGAATGACTGGAATACATAATACCGAATTGACCAACCCTGCGCATGAGTCAGTACCGACCCTGTGCAGAGCAGTACCGACCAGGTATGAGTCCATACTGACCCTGTATGCACCCTGCCGGGCCGGCAGGAAGTGACTCAGCATAGGCTGAGAGCTAGGAAGTAGCCTGAGGGAAGAAGGAAGCCATATCCAGGACGCAACCACCCGTAAAGCTGATTAAAGAACAAGAACAGAGGCTAGTAAAGACTAAAGACCAGGGACAGGAAACAGCTCGGACTGTGATTGGCTCAGTAGCTTGTGACTCCACCTACCCTTACATGGAGCCATATCTATTTAGCCATATATAACCCATTTGATTTGTTCTCTATTTATATCTATTTGTTCATTCGTCTATTATGTGTTATTCTTAAATGATTGGTTACTACCCATGATTACTTCTTGTCACTTCCGGTAAATTGCCTAGAAAAGGCAGAACTTGTGCTCTATCAAGTCAGTTGTAATGTGCCTTTACTACTCGTTTTATTCTGGATGAATAAATGCATAGATACTCAACAGCACTGAGTTATGCGTCTGATCCGAGGGCCCCTTACTAGTAGTAGAGTTGGGAATACTCTTCTACACATCATTCGATATCATACTGACCTGTTGTTGTCGCAGGATAAAAGACAGCTGGTGGCAGCATACCTGTCAGAGTGCTACTGACTCTAGTTAGTGGGTTTCAGCCCCTAAATCCACTACAATAATATGAAATAGTGAGTAACTCATTTTTTCTTCTTCTGTGTGATAGATGATAAAACGCCATCGGTACAAAACTCTTTCGACATTACCTTTTCAGTTTATAAGCTTCATATTGCTAACATTTTTTGTAACCAGTTTGCTACAAAATATTGTGGTAGATTTTGGTGGAAGTTGTTAGTAAACAGGTCGTTTACTATCCACCCTTGCGAGACATTACTCTAGACTTCAACCACAGCGTTCGGTCAACAGCTGTTTGGGTGGAAAGTCTTACTGTGCCGGTGGCATAGTGTGCAGGGCTGGTATTGACACCTTACCGACCCGGTATAGCTATACTGGGCCGACACAAGATGGCCGACATAGTGAAGGATCCCCAAAACAATGTAGGAACTTAGTCAAGCCCAGGAACAGGAACTACCCTTTCTCGGATTACCGACTTAGTGGACCATACTCTATCTACAGCCTGGGAGCCCTGCAGGACCACTGATTAGACAACAGGAGACAGAACTGCGCTCCTGGCCACTTGGCGCTTTTATCATTTAACTTGTTTGCATTGTATGATTGGGTTACTATTTATATAATTGATTGCATTGGACTGATTACTTCCTGCGCTCTTATTGTTATAGAGAATATGCTAATTAGTTCCTGTGAGCTCTCCTATAAAAGGAGAGACTTTTGCCACAATCATTGCATTTATTCTCATGTCTTGCCACAAACAACCTAGAGGACTAAACACCCTTTAGGACTTTGTCTTGAGAATATAGCCACTTATACAAGCACTACGCTGTATTGTTTGTCTGAGCCATGGGCTCTTGCTATACCGGGTAATTCGGTTGCCTGATACACAGTTGTCATTGTCGACCAGCACAGTTTCCTCTCTGGAGAGAGGTATAATACTCGAGCATAGTGGATGTCCATGGTAACCAGACCGGAATCCATTACAATAGGTTTAATTATAACATCAGTTTGTTTTCTTTGATTATTTTTTAACAATGGAAGCTTGTTTGTTGGTATAAATTTTTACTGACAAAATATAATAAACTTCGAAAGTTGATGGAAAAACTAAAAAAATGAACAGTACAATATGGTGGCTCAAAAGGTTAGATACTTTCACTTTCAAAACCTGGTAACGATTTTGAAATGAACTAGGCAATTTGCAAAGTGAAATTATCCATTGAGAATAATTGGGTATATGTGGTAAAGAGCCAAATGGATTGTATCTCAACAAGGCTTAGTACTTAGAATAAGTTAATGTCAGCCTTAGCAGTTATAGAGTTTTGTGCAATAAAACTGTATTTCCTGTGTAACAACCATGTAAAACTTCAAACCGTACTGTTGTTTTACAAATAAATGAAACGATTTAGGTGGCTTGGAAAAGTAAAAGCGCTATAAACGCTTTAGAAAGAGTATGAACCAACTCCCAAACCAGATGAATTATTTTGAAACAGCCTGACCTGTTGACCTGTTTTAAAAACTAGATAGTGCCCAAGAGAAAGCGAGTTATTTATTTCTAATAGGGGTCCTCCAGTTGGAGCTCTTACTCAGGGCAGATAATAGATACTCAAAGTATAAATAATTATTAATATTACCTGAGGTAGCAGTTTTTGTTACATCCTTACAAACCGCACACAATTTATTACCCATTTATAAAAGTTATCAACAACAACATGTTCCATATGAAGCAGACATAACAATTAGACCATTGCTAACTTCATTTGTCCATGTCTCTGAGCAAAAAGTGTACCTATTTCTCAATTTCCTTGCCAGTGTACAGAAATCCTGGGGAGAGCACTGGGGAAGCAGCTCGGGCATTTATACAGGGCCGTATAGAGGCTATACAGGGCCAAAGAGAGGCTATACAGGGCAGTACAGAGGCTACACAGGGCTGTAGAGAGGCTATACAGGGCAGTACAGAGGCTATACAGGGCCGTAGAGAGGCTATACAGGGCCGTATAGAGGCTACACAGGGCCGTACAGAGGCTATACAGGGCCGTAGAGAGGCTATACTGGGCTGTAGAGAGGCTATACAGGGTTGTAGAGAGGCTATACAGGGCTGTAGAGAGGCTATACAGGGCCGTAGAGAGGCTATACAGGGCTGTAGAGAGGCTATACAGGGCCGTAGAGAAGCTATACAGGGCTGTAGAGAGGCTATACTGGGCCGTAGAGAAGCTATACAGGGCTGTAGAGAGGCTATACAGGGCCGTAGAGAGGCTATACAGGGCCGTAGAGAGGCTATACAGGGCCGTAGGGAGGCTATACAGGGCCGTATAGAGGCTATACAGGGCTGTAGAGAGGCTATACTGGGCCGTAGAGAGGCTATACAGGGCTGTAGAGAGGCTATACAGGGCCGTAGAGAGGCTATACAGGGCTGTAGAGAGGCTATACAGGGCTGTAGAGAGGCTATACAGGGCTGTAGAGAGGCTATACAGGGCTGTAGAGAGGCTATACAGGGCTGTAGAGAGGCTATACAGGGCCATATAGAGGCTATACAGGGCTGTAGAGAGGCTATACAGGGCTGTAGAGAGGCTATACAGGGCTGTAGAGAGGCTATACAGGGCTGTAGAGAGGCTATACAGGGCAGTAGAGAGGCTATACAGGGCCGTAGAGAGGCTATACAGGGCTGTAGAGAGGCTATACAGGGCAGTACAGAGGCTATACAGGGCTGTAGAGAGGCTATACAGGGCCGTAGAGAGGCTATACAGGGCTGTAGAGAGGCTATACAGGGCCGTAGAGAAGCTATACAGGGCTGTAGAGAGGCTATACTGGGCCGTAGAGAGGCTATACAGGGCCATATAGAGGCTATACAGGGCTGTAGAGAGGCTATACAGGGCCGTAGAGAGGCTATACAGGGCTGTAGAGAGGCTATACAGGGCCGTAGAGAGGCTATACAGGGCTGTAGAGAGGCTATACAGGGCTGTAGAGAGGCTATACAGGGCTGTAGAGAGGCTATACAGGGCTGTAGAGAGGCTATACAGGGCCGTAGAGAGGCTATACAGGGCTGTAGAGAGGCTATACAGGGCTGTAGAGAGGCTATACAGGGCTGTAGAGAGGCTATACAGGGCTGTAGAGAGGCTATACAGGGCCGTAGAGAGGCTATACTGGGCCAAAGAGAGGCTATACAGGGCCGTAGAGAGGCTGTACGGGGCCAGTAACAGGTCTATTAGTTTATTAAAGGGAACTCTGGGTATAGGTTATATTGAGAGTCATAGGATTTCGTGGTCGTCATCTTAAGGGGGGGGGGGGGGGAAGTATGTACACAGGGGCAACGGAACTCAAAGGGTAAGGTAAAAGGACGTAGCTAGTAGAATATGTCAACTGCTTGCTAACAATAATACAACACATAGTCACTACGGACTGTGAAGTCTCTGTGTGGGGTTATACCTAGCCTTATCACTTGGCACAAGTCCAACATTTATCTGCTGCACAGGGCAGGTTGTTAGTGTATAATACTTGACAAACAAAAGCAAGTGATAGCAGTTGGTATGCCAAGCAGTGACAGGCATGATAAGTTATAAGTAGGTCACACACCCAGAGACTGCAGTAGCAGCCCTGACTGTGTGGAAGGGAGGTATAAAGCAACCATTAAACATCAAATAACCATTCATCTTTTTGCTAACAATTTACTGTCTGTGATGTAGCAGACAACTTGACATTCAGTAACCTTATTTCTACCTTTCAGTTGGTTTTTATTACTTACTAACATCAGGTTTGTATCATTTTAGAGTTTACCTGAATGGTTGAGACTAACCTGACAATAAATGCTATATTTTCTTTTGATTATAATATGTACCATGTGATGTAGTTTGTTTATACTTAAGATTATACTTATATTAGTGAATATTTATATTGTTTTTATATATCTATTTACTAAACTGATTATATTAAACAAACCATAAGTATCCAGTATTTACTTAAACATTTAAAATGGCTTTTGCTTATATCATTTATTACTTCTTATAGCTGCCTTTTGTGATCTGTAAATGTTTTATCTTTGCACTCTACAACCTAGGAAGGATGTTTTAGTGTTGGTTGTACATTTAACCAAACAAACGAACATGAGAGAAGATATTTTTGGTGAGATTTTAAGTGCTGGAAGAAACAAGCACACAAGTCTATGGGAATAAAGATAATTTCTGTGTACTGGAAGAAAAAACATATGAGATCATGGACATCAGGTAAGTTTTGTGTACTGGAAGAAGAAAACACGTTAGACCAAGAGCATCCAGGTAATATTTTTGTCAGGGGAAAAACCATCGCATACACTGAGACAGCGAGGAGCGGAACAGAAGTAATCAGAAAGGGGAGGTGTCATGTACTAGAAAGAAAAATCGACAAAATTTGTGCGCTGAAAAAACAAAAAAAACTGAAATCAGAAGACACTCATTCAGACTTTATGTGGAAGAGAAACATGGAAACAGAGAGCTGATAGCGTAAAAATTTCTACTGGAAGAAACATGTACATGGAGTTTGAAGCGACAGCTTTGTGGTTGTATACTAGAAGAAACAAACACATGGCAATAAAGAAAGTTTAGGCAAATGTTGGGCGCAGCACCAAATAAAATGGAAAAGAAGAAAAGTGAGAGACTTTATGTTAGACGCTGTACATTTGAAAAACTATCAGGGGGAGACAACAAACATTGAAGCTATGTGTGTTCTGAGCGACATTTGGGCTAAAGAAAACCTGGACACAAAAAAATGCTCTAAACATAATTTTCAGTAGAAAACAAGGGTACAAGGAACATCAATGCGATGAAACTTGAAGAAAAAAAATGTAGTTTGAGGGCAGCTTGGTTAGGTTATTTATTTAGGACAAACTGAATTGGTTCGGTCGAGGAAACCTCACAGGAGACTTCATAAATAATTAATCTCTAACATATTTTAGATGTTGAAATTATGATTATTTCAAATTTCAACATAAGTGGATTTCAAAGCTCTTTGTGTCAAACTTGATTCTTTAAGATTATGTTCAAGTTTTTTCGGAATATTTAAAGACAGCTTAAAATGTACTTTAGTTGTCACAGAAAGGTATTTTGAGCTTTCAGTACATTGCGATAAAGGAGTGATTAAAAGTCTCTGAGGCCTCATCAAGGAGTATTGTTTAACAGAATTGTTCTCTAAGTCAAACCATAGACATAGTGATGTTTTACGGCATCTATGAATATTCTAGAGCTTAAGAATACTCACTGTAATGTTTCTTTTATTGAAGGTTATTTATGATGACTTTACCATTCAGTAACTTATATGCCCCATAAAGCATTGACGCTCTTTAAAAAAGGAGAGGTAAGACACTAACGAATTGACTCGTTGAAGCTGTGTTCGATCACCGCTGGCTAACGCAATGAGTGAAGATCAAGTCTGTTACTCAACGACGCTACATGCACCGCAGTTATTGCTTTTTATCATTGATCCCTGGTTGTACATTGTTGCCTTATAGTCCGGGTACCAAGGCCCAAATTTGGCGTGTCTCGACTCATTGAAGGTAACCTTATGTACAATACACCATTGCGAAGCTGACAGTCTGTACATATCATATCTGCTGGCACACTTTGCATATCCCGGTAAACTTTGCCGTAAAGAGGGGAGATAATCCCAAAAACCAATAATTCAACGTTTTGATCAGCTATCACTTAAGAGACGATAACTTAAAAAATAATTTGGCAATTTCTTAAATAATTTTCACACATGGGTCAAAGAAACACTTGTTTACACGTGCAAACTTTCAATTTTATCGGATGAGGAAGCCTGTACTGGAAATTAGGCTAAAACGTGCCAATTGTCGCAATCGGTGGAGCGCATCTTTTTTTCGGAGATGGTGACATACAATTTTTATTGCATAATATGAAAGATAATAGTCCTAAGAACATGCACATCAATTCCATGACCTTAGCTTAAAAGATAATGGATATACAAGTAATTTTCTGTTGTTCTCTCAATCGGGAGTTGTCTCCCCACTTTTAAGTCTTTAATTTTTGTGTATTTTGTGATGAAATACATGGAGTTAAATCTATTCTTGGCTATAATGGTCTCAAAATACATTGATATCACTGGCACAACACCATCTTTATTATGTTTTTGATCTGTTTACATGAGTATAAGGATGTACAGCTCTGGTTAATCATAGAAAAAACAGTTTTTCCAGTGTTTCATCAATGGTAACTTAAAAAACAAGGGTTTCAGTGTTTCAATACATACACTGCATAAAAAAGTTTTATGTTTTGAACAGGTAATAATTTCTGAGTTAGATATAATAACAAAATTGCTGGAACGCCAAATTTAATCGAGTATTTTGTTGCAATAAAGTCTTCACTTATAATGTAAAATAGGCTAGTTTTTTACTTTCAGTTTTCGTCCATGTCACTTGTTTCAAAATCCTCATCCTCACTATGTTCTTCCAGTACTTTGCTATGACAACCTGCACACTTACAAAGATCTGTACATCGGAGATTGAGTTTTTGACATTTGTATGATCTTTATGAGCATCCAGTCTTACAATCACAGGATGTCATTAAATCGGCTTTAATGGTTGATTTCTCACTAAGAATGGGATTCATATCCTTGTTCCAACCATAGTTGTTTGGACAGTTGATTTCAACCATCGGAGTTGATGCTAGCTGCTGTAAGGTAACTTGGTATGAGCATCGCTTGATGTGATACTGTGGTAGATTTCAGTGCACTCTAGTGGTAAACGGGTAGTTTACACTAGGAACCTTATGAAGCAATGCGCTAGGCTTCTGCTCACAGCATTTGGTTAATGGCTGTTGGGTAGGAAGTCATACTGTGCCGGTAGCATGGTAAGCAGGGCCGGTATTGACCCCTGCAGGGTCGGTAGTGACCTCTACCGACCCGGTACAGCTGTACTGGGCCGGCACAAGATGGCCGCCTTAGACGAGGATCTGTAAAGATGTCTAGGAACTGAGTCAAGGTCGTAAACAGGAAGTGACTACCCCTAAAGTGCCAACTTAGTGGACCGGATTCTATATACAGCCTGTGGACCCTGTAGGAGATGTCATTGGACAGTTGGGAGAAAAGACTCCGCCTTTAGCCACTTGGCACCTCCTTGTATTATCTTGCATTGCATTGTGATTGGTTAAGTATTTATATAATTGATATCATTGGTTGCATTACTTCCTGTGCATTGTATCTTATATGTTTTGTGTTCCTTAGCTCTCCTATAAAAGGAGAGCTCCTACTGATAATCAGTGCATTCATTACAATGAGCCATAGCATGTATTATTATATTGCTAACCACCTAGAGGAATAATTACCCTCAGGACTGCTTTGTAATAAAGCCATACCACAAACACTATTCGGTACTGTTTGTCTGAGCCATGGGCTCTTGCCTTACCGGGTAATTCGGTTGCCCTATACAAGTGGCACTGTCGGTCAGTACAGTGTCCCCTCTGGAGAGAGGTAGAATACTTGAGACTAGTGGATGTCCGTGGTAACAGACCGGAATCCATAGCATTGGTGGCAGCGGTGGGATAAACGGTACCTTCCCACGCTGTGCTCTTTCACGCTACCCTCTGGCCCTGCGAATGCACTGCAGGCCAGCTACCACTGAGAAAGGAGAAGTGATCTACCGGGTGTAGATCTGGAGAGAGGAGGAGAAATTGATCTACCGAAGTAGTAGATCGGAAGAGCAATTGACGCAAGATACTACCGGATTTCTCTGCAGGTTCGTTTGAGTGCGCTCCGAACTGCAGCAGCTATCCCGGCACAGTATCCACTACTAAAGGCTGTCTGCATCAACCGTAGAGCTTGCTCCGTTTGCAGCAGTCCAGTACAGACGCTACCGTATCTTCTACAGGCTCGTAGAGTTCGCTCCGACCTGGACATAGAGATACCGGCACTGTGCGAAAGGAAGAGAGAGTCGTGTATCAGCTATACAGACTCAGCTACCAGAGGTTATTCAGCTTGGAGTGCTACTCAGCTGGTAACAGTGACCCCGGCACTGTATCCATTTACAGTGTCCCTACACTACTGTCTGTAGGCCCGTAGAGCTTCGCTCCGCCCTGCAGCAGTACAAGAAGTTTCGTAACGGTTGTTACAAGCGACGGAGTGCCAGATACTGCCACAGTATCCATTGGACCAACCCCTAGATCTGCTAGAGCCACTGGAAACACAGCTACCGACCCGGATCTAACCTATACCGGCCCGGGATCCAGTTGTACTGACCATTTCTTAGATTTGAGTTGAGATCACTCCTCTATCTGCAAAGAATGGCCAACCAGAGAGCACGCAGCGCTGGTCGAGCACCCGCTGGCAACCCAGAAGCTACAGCCATTGATAGATTGACCGAAGCATTGACGGCTATGATGAGGCCCAACCAAGACAATGCACCAGCTAGACTAAAGGCTCCGAAGTTCGACGGCGAAGGAGACGTCGAGTACTTCATCAGCCGATTCATTGAGGTAGCCGAAATGAATGAGTGGCCAGAGAACACGGCCATGTTATACCTAAGGGATGCATTACGAGGTAAAGCATTGGACTGTGGAAAGCCTCCACAACTGCAGGGTATCTTTGCTGCACTACGAGCACGTTTTGGGCTAACACCCAGGGAAGCTATGTCCCGGCTGACCAGCCTACGCCGCCAACACAAGACGTCGCTCCAAGAGCATGCAAGTGAAGTAGAGCGCCTAGTGCGCGTTGCTTATGCAGATCTACCTCACCGACCCATGCAGAGGATGATGCTGGATATCTTCAGCACCACGGTTGGAAATGCTTACCTGCAAAGGCACTTGTTGGCCATGCAGCCCATTGACATTGCTGAAGCAGTCAGGGCCGGCAACGAGTATATGCAGATAAAGACACCGTTTGAGGAGCGCCAGGCTCATGTACGGATGTTGGAAGAGGATGCCGACGAGGAGGAAGAGGAATGGATGAGGACGGTTGCCAAGGGCCCGTCTCAACGTGTCTCCACCACTACTGCCGTACAGCAGACACACCACACCCCTACACCTGCCATACCGGATCCTATGACAACAGTCATGGACAGCCTAAAGCTACTAACAGAAGAACTACGGTCGCTGAGAGCAGCAAGACAGGCGGCTCCCGCTCCACAGTTGGAGGCAGAGCCTGCAACACGCTGCTGGGGCTGCGGACAACCAGGTCACATGATGAGTACCTGCCCCCGAACTCAGCGCGCAGCTCACTTCACAAACAACCCCAGACAGACGGGAAACGGCCGGCGCCCGCAGTAGCGCCACCGGCAGCTGACTGCAGCTGGGCAAGCCGGACCACACCCACAACCCCTTATAGTCCTGGAACTCTGCAGAAGAGTGGACAACCTCCCAAGATACAACCGACAGCAACCAACCACAGCTGGACAAGCCAAGCAACTCCTGATGCCCCGTACAGTCCTGGAACTCTGAAGAAGAGTGGACAACCCCCCAAGAGAGCGTCAATACCCGCTGACTGCAGCTGGACAACTCCTGACACCCCGTACAGTCCTGGAACTCTGAAGAAGAGTGGACAACCCCCCAAGAGAGCACAGACGCCCGCTGAGGACAGCCGGACAGCTCGACAAGCCCCCATTAGTCCTGTAACTCTGAAGAAGAGTGGACAACCCCCCAGGAGAACACAGACTGACAGTAGCCGGATTGCTCGTCAACCCCCTTACAGTCCTGTAACTCTGAAGAAGAGTGGACAACCCCCCAGGAGAACACAAATGGCAGCGCCACCGCTGGAGCGACCTTACCAGGCCAGCTACTTCCTGGCTGGAAGGTTAGCCGGTAGACCAGCCTCCCTGTTGATAGACACAGGCTGCACAACCAACTTGCTGTCGAGGCATCTGTACCAGCAATTGCCACAGTCAGTGAAAGACACGCTGCAACGCAGCGAGGCACATGGACTCATGGCTGACGGGTCGAGGATTCCCTTTTACGGTACCCTGCAAGTAAGCTTGCAGCTTCGTAAACTGAGAACGAGCGTAAACTTCGTCATTAGTGACATCAATGAAGATGCCATAATTGGCATGCCGTTTCTCACCTTACACGAGTGTGCCCTAAGGTTTCCAGACTCCCATGTCATCATTGACGGACATGTGTTACCTTGCACAGACAAGCACGGGCGGCCACTTGATGATAGTGTCCGTCTAACACAGGCAGAGCTGACGGAGAACACCCCTTACACCCCTGAAGAAGAGGACGTCCCCACACAACCATCCACTGTAGAGAGAACTACAGGTGGAATGTATCAGGCTGTGAAGAGCCCCCCGCCACAGGTAGATGGCAGAAGATTTGAGCCGGATCGGACAACAACTGTAGAAGCTATAGGCCAAACAGTGTTTTCCCCCCCGTTGGCTACGCCCCTGCGCTGGGGAGAAGGGAGCCCTGCTGCTGGAGAGAGGCAGCTGCCCTTTGACTATCAACCCTCTGTTAAAAGATGCAGAGATGAAGCAAACCAGCACCACACAGAAGCAGGCTATGAGAGCGCTCAACTGTGCATAGATGGGAATTCCCACCACCCGCCTAGAGGAAAGGCAAGGAAAGCAGTAAACAGACCCAAAAAGGCTGCAAGGGAGGTGCGGACCACATCACGCTTGGTTTCAAAAGAATCCCCAGGAGCTCCCCGACAACCTCCAGTGAACAGGATCACTGTAGCAGACCGTCGGAAGAAGTTGGAGAAGCGGCCAAAAACCCCCAGTACCCAAACACTTCCTGTGGAGCCAGACAGAGTGAGTCAGAGTTGTGAACAACACTGCAGCTCCAAGAAGCCACTCATACCCGCGAAAGTCGTCGACAGAGTAACACTTGCTCACAAGATGTCCAACCACTGTCTAGAACTAAGTGACGCAGAGGATCTGCTACTGGACTTAGACGACTACCCACCTACCCAGAAAGAGCTGGAGACCATGCCCACGGCAGAGCTGTTCACCAAGCCTGACCAAGGAAAAGCTGAGGAGAAGGAGATCCAGCTGGCCAAGAAAGAAACAGAAGGTGAGCAATTAAACGCAGCGTTTTCAAAATGGTTGTTTGAAAACTGCACGCCACGAGATCCGTTAGCACTACGGAGTGGCAGCCCACCTGGCTATGCTAAACCTGTACCTCTAGACTTACCATGCGCTGGTGACAGTAGAGAATGCGCTCTCCCACGAGTTGGGACTGCTGACACCCTCAGAAGGGCAGTAGATAAAAAAGAGCGGGAGATCAAGTGCCCACCACTTGATGCTGCCTGCCTGCCGGCCCGGGATGACTCCCAACCGGCCCGGAGCACCTCTATGCCGGCCCGGGGCAACCCTGTACCGGCCCGGGGTCCTCCAGAGATTCAGTCAGGAGGGACTGAGAGGTTACAAGGCAGTAATTACCCTTGTAGAGCCTACCGAAGGAAGAAGCCTGTGGTGGCAGCTAAGGGTGAGCGTCCCACGACGTCTTCACCACCAACCTTAGTGCCACACAGCACAGTGCACCACACCCCGGCACGGGATGTTGCTTGCACCCCCACGGTACAGTGGGAAGAGGAGAAACGGCGCTGGCTTTCCTTAAATAAGGAACGGCGTTCTCCTAGGAGCAAGATACGGAAGGTTCTGTCGGCGCTAGAACTTCCAGGGCCACTGCTCTCGCCCATACATGACACTATGGTAGAGCAAGCTCCGCTGCAATATAGGCAGCCCATTAACACATTGCATAAAATCTATCATGCACCTTGTGTTGTAGATTCACGCTCCCAAGTGGACGTGACACCGAGGCTCACCATCCGGTTGGTGCAAGCGCCTAGCCCTACTGCAGAGGAGAAGGCAGAGGAGACCGAGGAGAAGGTGCCGGCCCCAGTCACCCCTACGTTGGACGATGAGCCAACCACCTCATGGAAGGAGGATGGGAGACGAAACCCTACAAGATGGCGCATGCTGCGCTGGGTCACCTCGGAGACGGAGGAGCGGGTGGAGCACCTGTTACAGGAGGCCGTGGACCATACATGCACCAAGTGCAACTACCAGGCCAGGAACATGCGGCAGCTCAGGGTGCACACCCTGCAGCACTATCTACGACATTACTGTCGGTGCCACTATGCGAGCGAGAGCCGCGACGCGGTATACTCGCATCAGAGCAAGTTCGATGCACCAGGGAATGAGATGCACTACCAGAAGACGGGAATCATATACACTGTAGATCGGCCGAGCTACTCCCGTTTCTGTGAGTTTGTTAGATGGAGCAACGCATCTAAATTCAGGCGATGCCAGCCCACACATCAAGGGGAACCAACTCCCAAGGTGCCTGTGAAGAAGCGACTGGGCTCTCCAGTACAAAGGGAAGCTCCTAAGAGGAAGGACGACAAGAGAGGCAAGCTCACCCTCACCGGGTATAGAATACCCAAACGGACGGCTAGTCCGCCTAGCGCAACTTGCCTACCAGAGCCAGAAGTTGCCAGTACGGAGCCAGGAAAGTTGGACGTACCCAGACCATCACTGCACTTCCTGCAACACAGTGACCGTCTAGCCACCCAGATAGAGGAACATGTCACTACTCTGGAGAAGCAGCTGGGAGAGCTGCGGAGGCTGCTGATCAGCCAGACTCTGTCAGAAGAGCAGACGACTGTGGCTAAAGCCGAAGCGCGGCTTGTCACTACCGAGGTCGAGCGGTTGCGCCAGCAAGCCACCAGCCTCAGGGGCGTTCTCTACTAAATGAGACGCCAGACATTGTATATATGCTACTAAATATATACTCTTGTTCTGTTATATATATATCTGTTACATAATCAAATATATAACCTGGGTACAAGTGTTACCCCCCACACATATCTACTCTTAATATTTTATTATTAAAGCCAGGCTATGACTTTAATGGAGAGAGGTATGTGGTAGATTTCAGTGCACTCTAGTGGTAAACGGGTAGTTTACACTAGGAACCTTATGAAGCAATGCGCTAGGCTTCTGCTCACAGCATTTGGTTAATGGCTGTTGGGTAGGAAGTCATACTGTGCCGGTAGCATGGTAAGCAGGGCCGGTATTGACCCCTGCAGGGTCGGTAGTGACCTCTACCGACCCGGTACAGCTGTACTGGGCCGGCACAAGATGGCCGCCTTAGACGAGGATCTGTAAAGATGTCTAGGAACTGAGTCAAGGTCGTAAACAGGAAGTGACTACCCCTAAAGTGCCAACTTAGTGGACCGGATTCTATATACAGCCTGTGGACCCTGTAGGAGATGTCATTGGACAGTTGGGAGAAAAGACTCCGCCTTTAGCCACTTGGCACCTCCTTGTATTATCTTGCATTGCATTGTGATTGGTTAAGTATTTATATAATTGATATCATTGGTTGCATTACTTCCTGTGCATTGTATCTTATATGTTTTGTGTTCCTTAGCTCTCCTATAAAAGGAGAGCTCCTACTGATAATCAGTGCATTCATTACAATGAGCCATAGCATGTATTATTATATTGCTAACCACCTAGAGGAATAATTACCCTCAGGACTGCTTTGTAATAAAGCCATACCACAAACACTATTCGGTACTGTTTGTCTGAGCCATGGGCTCTTGCCTTACCGGGTAATTCGGTTGCCCTATACAAGTGGCACTGTCGGTCAGTACAGTGTCCCCTCTGGAGAGAGGTAGAATACTTGAGACTAGTGGATGTCCGTGGTAACAGACCGGAATCCATTACAATACTTCAGAGCATTAACACTGGGAGGAAGTTGGGCTTCAGATTTGAATTCTTTTGTAGTCAGTAGTTGGTATCTGGCCTCTGTCACATTATTGTAAGAACCATAAAGACTTGCGACATACTTTTCGCACTCCAAGTATGTTTGTTCGTTCATATCTTTGATATCCACACGTCCCAGCTCACTCAAATCGAAGTTCGGCATCTCCAGAGCATTTAAGCCTCTACTCTTAAAAGTTCAAAACAATGAACTAGTGGAGTCACATCCTGTGAGAGGGTGAAGCTGAAGCAAGTTTCTTTTCACTGTAACTGGCATATTTGCTAGTAAGTTTTCTAAAGATAGGTATCTCCTGTTAGCCCCAGTTCCAATGTCCATTATTATATCCTTGTTTGCTGTGTGGTTGATCATTTTTGGGAAATGATGTGCAGCAATAACTAAAACATCAGTGTCAACACTTCGTATAAAGACCGTGTTTGAACTCTGTAGGGCATCGTAAGCATGAAGAACAAGTCTCATATCAGCTTTGTCCTGATTAGATTTTAGTTTATCGCATAGCAACACACCTTATTCTCCACCTGCCATCCTTCCGTTGAGCTGAATAGTATTTTAGTATTTTCAGGGATGGTGTCGCTTAGAGCCTGCTCTCTCCATGACTGACTCAAATATCTAACTAGCTCATTTTTGTTGCCGATATTGCTCAGAAATGACTTGAAATTTTTTGGAACAGGAACATTGTCATGCTGAATCTTGATGCAGCACATTTGTTGATCAGACCTTCTTTTCCTCCCAGAAGACTTGACAGAGCTTGATATACAGCCTTCTTCCCAAAATTCTCCAAGTTGGAGTAGTTACAACACAAGAAATGTACAAGACCATGAATCGCCTATCATCGCTGCTGTTGGTTATTGCCCAATGCAGAATTTCAACCCGAATGATTCTAACACGGTGTACACTGTAGTGTGTAGCTTGCAGAAAATGATATCTACTCGGAATCAGAAGCATAGTGTGATAACATTTGATCTGGCACTTTACAAAATTTCGAAAGAAATACAGTGAAATAGACCAAAAGAGTTCTCCAACTCTATCATACACCTTCGAGGTTTTCATATTATTATGAATTGTGTGTCAGCTTTGGGAACTATGCATTCCTCAAGTGGGTTGCAGCAACTTCTTGTTGAGTCTGGCGTATTTTCTGAAGTTGTAGTGAATCACATATTTATGTGTAAACATCACAACTGTGCTGTTCTTGCTCACAAGCTAATATTTGAGACTTTAATGAGGAAAAAGTTTCAGGCACTTAACAAGTGGCTTCAATCAATAGAGGAAGATCAGCAATTGGATGCTGCAATTTTTACATCAACCAATTATAGCTCAGAAGAAGTATGAAAGATTCAACCATGTTCAAGTTCTGGAATAGTGAAATCAGTTCAATTGCTTTTATGTTTCATTCGTGCAGAACGGCAAGGTGACCGGCCTCTGTACATTGACAGCTTGATATCAATGCTACCAGCGATGCACACTTATGACAGATGTCATAAGCGTTGCCCATATACATATCTGAAATGATTAATCTTCAGGACACAGCCCCTGAGGTCCACCAACAATTACCAGGGTATTGATTGTCATTTGTAGCCACTTTATAGCTTTTTAAATAATACATCAACCGCACACTTTTGCTAATTCATATTAAAAACACTAACCTGGCAACTTCAATTATGGGCCTTTGCATGCAAAACACTTGAAAAAAGTTTTGGGGATTGATGCAACACTGGGGCCACTTCCTGCAGCCAGATTGAGTAACGACACATAATTCCGAGAGCCACAAACTTTGCCTGGGGGAAGCATTTCTTCAACAAGACAGGTATTCAGAATTCATAACATGCGTGTAAAGAGCAGATTGACGAAAATACACAAGTTTAGCATGATCACCTGTTATTGTAGAAAAATTCGAAAAGAGTGATCACAGCCAAAACGAGCTCAAGCGAGCACAAGAAAAAGTGTCTGTATTACAGTCAAATACCAACAGTCTGGTACATTAGTTATGTGTGCCTGCTAGTTGTACTACACAGCGCCGACCACAAAGTATTTGGAGGCATTTTTAGTTTGTCAATTTATAAAACTGTATAATAGCTGCAGAATAAATTGGCAACTGATTTGACAGCAGTAAAACTCACTAAATTCATCACATTTTCTGCATGAAAATGTTTCAAACCAAGATATTTTATATCAACCAGTTGATTATTCATAAATAAGCGCAATGATTGGTAGCAAATGCGCAAGCTTATGTCATTTTTTACTTCAACATGTCAGCTTTCAATAGAGATTTTGAGAAAACTTCATCACATAAATTTTAAGGTCTATCATGATATAAAAAAATCAGTTTCCAGTTACCTGTAGTGTGTATGGGTGTATGTATAGGCGTAAATTTCTCCCCTCTCCATGTTCAAGGCTTTAAAAATCAATGAATGGCGACATGATGCTATCAATAAAGATATGAACGAACAAACATACTTGGAGTGCGAAAAGTATGTCGCAAGTCTTTATGGTTCTTACAATAATGTGACAGAGTCCAGATACTGTAATGGATTCCGGTCTGTTACCACGGACATCCACTAATCTCGAGTATTCTGCCTCTCTCCAGAGGGGACACTGTGCTGACCGACAGTGACAACTGTGCAGGGCAACCGAATTACCCGGTAAGGCAAGAGCCCATGGCTCAAACAAACAGCACTGTGTAGTGTTTGTAATAATGGCTTTATTCTCTAAGCTGTCCTGAGGGTAATTATTCCTCTAGGGTTAGCAATATAAAAGCATATGCCATGGCAACATTGTAATGAATGCAAAGAGTAACACAGTGTGCTCTCCTTTTATAGGAGAGCTGACAAGTACAAAACATATAACAATCATAGCGCAGGAAACAGATTAGCCAATACAATTGATTATATAAATAAGTAGCCAATCAACAATGCAGTATGGTTAATTAAGGGAGGTGCCAAGTGGCTAAGGGCGGAGTCCTTTCTCCTTATTGTCCAATCAGTAGTCCTGCAAGGCTCCCAGGCTGTACATAGAGTTGGGTCCATGAAGTTGGTAATCTAAGGGTAGGTACTTCCTGTTCTCGACCTTGACTAAGCTCCTACATACTTTTGAGGATCCTCATCTATGTCGGCCATCTTGTGCCGGCATAGTACAGCTATACCGGGTCGGTAGGGGTCACTACCGATCCTGCAGGGGTCACTACCGGCCCTGTTCACTATGCCATCGGCACAGTAGGACTTTCCACCCAAACAGCTGTTAACCGAACGCTGTGGATAAAAGTCTAGCGCATTGTCTCGCAAGATTCTAGAGTAAACGACCTGTTCACTACTAGTGTGCATCAAAATCTACCACAATACCAACTACTGGCTACAAAAGAATTCAAATCTGAAGCCCAACTTCCTCCCAGTGTTAATGCTCTGAAGTATCACATCAAGCGATGCTCATACCAAGTTACCTTACAGCAGCTAGCATCAACTCCGATGGTTGAAATCAACTGTCCAAACAACTATGGTTGGAACAAGGATATGAATCCCATTCTTAGTGAGAAATCAACCATTAAAGCCGATTTAATGACATCCTGTGATTGTAAGACTGGATGCTCATAAAGATCATACAAATGTCAAAAACTCAATCTCCGATGTACAGATCTTTGTAAGTGTGCAGGTTGTCATAGCAAAGTACTGGAAGAACATAGTGAGGATGAGGATTTTGAAACAAGTGACATGGACGAAAACTGAAAGTAAAAAACTAGCCTATTTTACATTATAAGTGAAGACTTTATTGCAACAAGATACTCGATTAAATTTGGCGTTCCAGCAACTTTGTTATTATATCTAACTCAGAAATTATTACCTGTTCAAAACATAAAACTTTTTTATGCAGTGTACGTATTGAAACACTGAAACCCTTGTTTTTTAAGTTACCATTGATGAAACACTGGAAAAACTGTTTTTTCTATGATTAACCAGAGCTGTACATCCTTATACTCATGTAAACAGATCAAAAACATAATAAAAATGGTGTTGTGCCAGTGATATCAATGTATTATGAGACCATTATAGCCAAGAATAGACTTAACTCCATGTATTTCATCACAAAATACACAAAAATTAAAGACTTAAAAGTGGGGAGACAACTCCCGATTGAGAGAACAACAGAGAATTACTTGTATTTCCATTACCTTTTAAGCTAAGGTCATGGAAAATGATGTGCATGTTCTTAGGACTATTATCTTTCATATGATGCAATAAAAATTGCATGTCACCATCTCCGAAAAAAAGATGCGCTCCACCGATTGCGACAATTGGCACATTTTAGCCTAATTTCCAGTACAGGCTTCCTCATCCGATAAAATTGAAAGCTTGCACGTGTAAACAAGTGTTTCTTTGACCCATGTGTGAAAATTATTTAAGAAATTGCCAAATTATTTTTCAAGTTAAAGTCTCTTAAGTGATAGCTGATCAAAACGTTGAATTATTGGTTTTCGGGATTATCTCCCCTTTTTACGGCAAAGTTTACCGGGATATGCAAAGTGTACCAGCAGATATGATATGTACAGACTGTCAGCTTCGCAATGGTGTATTGTACATAAAGTTACCTTCAATTAGTCGAGACACGCCAAATTTGGGCCTTGGGACCCGGGCTATTAGTTTTAACACTGAATGATGTGCACTACCTGTGTGTACCACCTGTGTGTACCACCTGTGTGTACTACTGGTGTACCACATGTGTGTACTACTGGTGTACTACCTGTGTGTACTACCTGTGTGTACTACTGGTGTACTACCTGTGTGTACTACCTGTGTGTACTACTGGTGTACTACTGGTGTACCACCTGTGTGTACTACTGGTGTACTACCTGTGTGTACTACCTTTGTGTACTATTGGTGTACTACCTGTGTGTACTACTGGTGTACTACTGGTGTACCACCTGTGTGTACTACCTGTGTGTACTACTGGTGTACTACCTGTGTGTACTACTGGTGTACCACCTGTGTGTACTACTGGTGTACTACCTGTGTGTACTATTCGTGTACTACCTGTGTGTACTACTGGTGTACTACCTGTGTGTACTACCTGTGTGTACTACCTGTGTGTACTACCTGTGTGTACTACCTGTGTGTACTACCTATGTACTACCTGTGTGTACTACTGGTGTACTACCTGTGTGTACTACTGGTGTACTACCTGTGTGTACTACTGGTGTACTACCTTTGTGTACTACTGGTGTACTACCTGTGTGTACTACCTGTGTGTACTACCTGTGTGTGCTACTGGTGTACTACCTGTGTGTACTACTGGTGTGTACTGCTGGTGTACCACCTGTGTGTACTACCTGTGTGTACTACTGGTGTACTACCTGTGTGTACTACTGGTGTACTACCTGTGTGTACTACTGGTGTACTACCTGTGTGTACTACTGGTGTGCTACCTGTGTGTACTACTGGTGTACTACCTTTGTGTACTACTGGTGTACTAGCTGTGTGTACTACCTGTGTGTACTACAGGTGTACTACCTGTGTGTACTACCTGTGTGTACTACCTGTGTGTACTACTGGAGTACTACCTGTGTGTACTACTGGTGTACTACCTGTGTGTACTACAGGTGTACTACCTGTGTGTACTACCTGTGTGTACTACTGGAGTACTACCTGTGTGTACTATCTGTGTACTACCTGTGTGTACTACTGGTGTACTATCTGTGTGTACTACCTGTGTGTACTACCTGTGTGTACTACTGGTGTACTACCTGTGTGCACTACTGGAGTATTACCTGTGTGTACTACCTGTGTGTACTACTGGTGTACCACCTGTGTGTACTACTGGTGTACTACTGGTGTACTACCTGTGTGTACTACTGGTGTACTACTGTTGTACCACCTGTGTGTACTACTGGTGTACTACCTGTGTGTACTACTGGTGTACCACCTGTGTGTACTACCTGTGTGTACTACTGGTGTACCACCTGTGTGTACTACTGGTGTACTACTGGTGTACTACCTGTGTGTACTACTGGTGTACTACTGGTGTACTACCAGTGTGTACTACTGGTGTACCACCTGTGTGTACTACTGGTGTACTACTGGTGTACTACCTGTGTGTACTACTGGTGTACTACTGGTGTACTACCAGTGTGTACTACTGGTGTACCACCTGTGTGTACTACTGGTGTACCACCTGTGTCTACTACCTGTGTGTACTACCTGTGTGTACTACTGGTGTACTACCTGTGTGTACTACTGGTGTACTACCTGTGTGTACTACTGGTGTACTACCTGTGTGTACTACTGGTGTACTACCTTTGTGTACTACTGGTGTACTACCTGTGTGTACTACCTGTTTGTACTACTTGTGTACTACCTGTGTACTACCTGTGTGTACTACTGGTGTGTACTGCTGGTGTACCACCTGTGTGTACTACCTGTGTGTACTACTGGTGTACTACCTGTGTGTACTACTGGTGTACTACCTTTGTGTACTACTGGTGTACTAGCTGTGTGTACTACCTGTGTGTACTACAGGTGTACTACCTGTGTGTACTACCTGTGTGTACTACCTGTGTGTACTACTGGAGTACTACCTGTGTGTACTACTGGTGTACTACCTGTGTGTACTACAGGTGTACTACCTGTGTGTACTACCTGTGTGTACTACTGGAGTACTACCTGTGTGTACTATCTGTGTACTACCTGTGTGTACTACTGGTGTACTACCTGTGTGTACTACTGGTGTACTACCTTTGTGTACTACTGGTGTACTACCTGTGTGTACTACCTGTGTGTACTACCTGTGTGTGCTACTGGTGTACTACCTGTGTGTACTACTGGTGTGTACTGCTGGTGTACCACCTGTGTGTACTACCTGTGTGTACTACTGGTGTACTACCTGTGTGTACTACTGGTGTACTACCTGTGTGTACTACTGGTGTACTACCTGTGTGTACTACTGGTGTGCTACCTGTGTGTACTACTGGTGTACTACCTTTGTGTACTACTGGTGTACTAGCTGTGTGTACTACCTGTGTGTACTACAGGTGTACTACCTGTGTGTACTACCTGTGTGTACTACCTGTGTGTACTACTGGAGTACTACCTGTGTGTACTACTGGTGTACTACCTGTGTGTACTACAGGTGTACTACCTGTGTGTACTACCTGTGTGTACTACTGGAGTACTACCTGTGTGTACTATCTGTGTACTACCTGTGTGTACTACTGGTGTACTATCTGTGTGTACTACCTGTGTGTACTACCTGTGTGTACTACTGGTGTACTACCTGTGTGCACTACTGGAGTATTACCTGTGTGTACTACCTGTGTGTACTACTGGTGTACCACCTGTGTGTACTACTGGTGTACTACTGGTGTACTACCTGTGTGTACTACTGGTGTACTACTGTTGTACCACCTGTGTGTACTACTGGTGTACTACCTGTGTGTACTACTGGTGTACCACCTGTGTGTACTACTTGTGTGTACTACTGGTGTACCACCTGTGGGTACTACCTGTGTGTACCAACTGTGTGTACTACCTGTGTGTACTACCAGTGTGTACTACTGGTGTACCACCTATGTGTATTACTGGTGTACTACCTGTGTGTACTACTGGTGTACCACCTGTGTGTACTACTGGTGTACTACCTGTGTGTACTACCTGTGTGTACCACCTGTGTGTACTACCTGTGTGTACTACCAGTGTGTACTACTGGTGTACCACCTATGTGTATTACTGGTGTACTACCTGTGTGTACTACTGGTGTACCACCTGTGTGTACTACTGGTGTACTACCTGTGTGTACTACCTGTGTGTACCACCTGTGGGTAATACTGGTGTACTAACTGTGTGTACTACCTGTGTGTACTACTGGTGTACTACATGTGTGTACTACCTGTGTGTACCACCTGTGGGTAATACTGGTGTACTACCTGTGTGTACTACCTGTGTGTACTACTGGTGTACTACCTGTGTGTACTACCTTTGTGTACTACTGGTGTACTACCTGTGTGTACTACCTGTGTGTACCACCTGTGGGTAATACTGGTGTACTACCTGTGTGTACTACCTGTGTGTACTACTGGTGTACTACCTGTGTGTACTACCTGTGTGTACTACCTGTGTGTACTACCTGTGTGTACTACCTGTGTGTACTACTGGAGTACTACGTGTGTGTACTACTCGTGTACTACCTGTGTGTACTACAGGTGTACTACCTGTGTGTACTACCTGTGTGTACTACCTGTGTGTACTACTGGAGTACTACCTGTGTGTACTATCTGTGTACTACCTGTGTGTACTATCTGTGTACTACCTGTGTGTACTACCTGTGTGTACTACCTGTGTGTACTACTGGTGTACTACCTGTGTGTACTACTGGTGTACTACTGGTGTACTACCAGTGTGTACTACTGGTGTACCACCTGTGTGTACTACTGGTGTACTACTGGTGTACTACCTGTGTGTACTACCTGTGTGTACTACTGTTGTACTACCTGTGTGTACTACTGGTGTACTACCTGTGTGTACTACTGGTGTACCACCTGTGTGTACTACCTGTGTGTACTACCTGTGTGTACTACTGGTGTACTACCTGTGTGTACTACTGGTGTACTACCTGTGTGTAATACTGGTGTACTACCTGTGTGTACTACTGGTGTACTACCTTTGTGTACTACTGGTGTACTACCTGTGTGTACTACCTGTTTGTACTACTTGTGTACTACCTGTGTACTACCTGTGTGTACTACTGGTGTGTACTGCTGGTGTACCACCTGTGTGTACTACCTGTGTGTACTACTGGTGTACTACCTGTGTGTACTACTGGTGTACTACCTTTGTGTACTACTGGTGTACTAGCTGTGTGTACTACCTGTGTGTACTACAGGTGTACTACCTGTGTGTACTACCTGTGTGTACTACCTGTGTGTACTACCTGTGTGTACTACTGGAGTACTACCTGTGTGTACTACTGGTGTACTACCTGTGTGTACTACAGGTGTACTACCTGTGTGTACTACCTGTGTGTACTACCTGTGTGTACTACTGGAGTACTACCTGTGTGTACTATCTGTGTACTACCTGTGTGTACTACTGGTGTACTACCTGTGTGTACTACTGGTGTACTACCTGTGTGTACTACTGGTGTACTACTGGTGTACTACTTGTGTGTACTACTGGTGTACCACCTGTGGGTACTACCTGTGTGTACCACCTGTGTGTACTACCTGTGTGTACTACCAGTGTGTACTACTGGTGTACCACCTATGTGTATTACTGGTGTACTACCTGTGTGTACTACTGGTGTACCACCTGTGTGTACTACTGGTGTACTACCTGTGTGTACTACCTGTGTGTACCACCTGTGTGTACTACCTGTGTGTACTACCAGTGTGTACTACTGGTGTACCACCTATGTGTATTACTGGTGTACTACCTGTGTGTACTACTGGTGTACCACCTGTGTGTACTACTGGTGTACTACCTGTGTGTACTACCTGTGTGTACCACCTGTGGGTAATACTGGTGTACTAACTGTGTGTACTACCTGTGTGTACTACTGGTGTACTACATGTGTGTACTACCTGTGTGTACCACCTGTGGGTAATACTGGTGTACTACCTGTGTGTACTACCTGTGTGTACTACTGGTGTACTACCTGTGTGTACTACCTTTGTGTACTACTGGTGTACTACCTGTGTGTACTACCTGTGTGTACCACCTGTGGGTAATACTGGTGTACTACCTGTGTGTACTACCTGTGTGTGCTACTGGTGTACTACCTGTGTGTACTACTTGTGTGTACTACCTGTGTGTACTACCTGTGTGTACTACCTGTGTGTACTACTGGAGTACTACCTGTGTGTACTACTCGTGTACTACCTGTGTGTACTACAGGTGTACTACCTGTGTGTACTACCTGTGTGTACTACCTGTGTGTACTACTGGAGTACTACCTGTGTGTACTATCTGTGTACTACCTGTGTGTACTACTGGTGTACTACCTGTGTGTACTACCTGTGTGTACTACCTGTGTGTACTACTGGTGTACTACCTGTGTGCACTACTGGAGTATTACCTGTGTGTACTACCTGTTTGTACTACTGGTGTACCACCTGTGTGTACTACTGGTGTACTACTGGTGTACTACCTGTGTGTACTACTGGTGTACTACTGTTGTACCACCTGTGTGTACTACTGGTGTACTACCTGTGTGTACTACTGGTGTACCACCTGTGTGTACTACCTGTGTGTACTACTGGTGTACCACCTGTGTGTACTACTGGTGTACTACTGGTGTACTACCTGTGTGTACTACTGGTGTACTACTGGTGTACTACCAGTGTGTACTACTGGTGTACCACCTGTGTGTACTACTGGTGTACTACTGGTGTACTACCTGTGTGTACTACTGGTGTACTACTGGTGTACTACCAGTGTGTACTACTGGTGTACCACCTGTGTGTACTACTGGTGTACCACCTGTGTCTACTACCTGTGTGTACTACCTGTGTGTACTACTGGTGTACTACCTGTGTGTACTACTGGTGTACTACCTGTGTGTACTACTGGTGTACTACCTGTGTGTACTACTGGTGTACTACCTTTGTGTACTACTGGTGTACTACCTGTGTGTACTACCTGTTTGTACTATTTGTGTACTACCTGTGTACTACCTGTGTGTACTACTGGTGTGTACTGCTGGTGTACCACCTGTGTGTACTACCTGTGTGTACTACTGGTGTACTACCTGTGTGTACTACTGGTGTACTACCTTTGTGTACTACTGGTGTACTAGCTGTGTGTACTACCTGTGTGTACTACAGGTGTACTACCTGTGTGTACTACCTGTGTGTACTACCTGTGTGTACTACCTGTGTGTACTACTGGAGTACTACCTGTGTGTACTACTGGTGTACTACCTGTGTGTACTACAGGTGTACTACCTGTGTGTACTACCTGTGTGTACTACCTGTGTGTACTACTGGAGTACTACCTGTGTGTACTATCTGTGTACTACCTGTGTGTACTACTGGTGTACTACCTGTGTGTACTACTGGTGTACTACCTGTGTGTACTACTGGTGTACTACCTGTGTGTACTACTGGTGTACTACTGGTGTACTACTTGTGTGTACTACTGGTGTACCACCTGTGGGTACTACCTGTGTGTACCAACTGTGTGTACTACCTGTGTGTACTACCAGTGTGTACTACTGGTGTACCACCTATGTGTATTACTGGTGTACTACCTGTGTGTACTACTGGTGTACCACCTGTGTGTACTACTGGTGTACTACCTGTGTGTACTACCTGTGTGTACCACCTGTGTGTACTACCTGTGTGTACTACCAGTGTGTACTACTGGTGTACCACCTATGTGTATTACTGGTGTACTACCTGTGTGTACTACTGGTGTACCACCTGTGTGTACTACTGGTGTACTACCTGTGTGTACTACCTGTGTGTACCACCTGTGGGTAATACTGGTGTACTAACTGTGTGTACTACCTGTGTGTACTACTGGTGTACTACATGTGTGTACTACCTGTGTGTACCACCTGTGGGTAATACTGGTGTACTACCTGTGTGTACTACCTGTGTGTACTACTGGTGTACTACCTGTGTGTACTACCTTTGTGTACTACTGGTGTACTACCTGTGTGTACTACCTGTGTGTACCACCTGTGGGTAATACTGGTGTACTACCTGTGTGTACTACCTGTGTGTACTACTGGTGTACTACCTGTGTGTACTACCTGTGTGTACTACCTGTGTGTACTACCTGTGTGTACTACCTGTGTGTACTACTGGAGTACTACGTGTGTGTACTACTCGTGTACTACCTGTGTGTACTACAGGTGTACTACCTGTGTGTACTACCTGTGTGTACTACCTGTGTGTACTACTGGAGTACTACCTGTGTGTACTATCTGTGTACTACCTGTGTGTACTATCTGTGTACTACCTGTGTGTACTACCTGTGTGTACTACCTGTGTGTACTACTGGTGTACTACCTGTGTGTACTACTGGTGTACTACTGGTGTACTACCAGTGTGTACTACTGGTGTACCACCTGTGTGTACTACTGGTGTACTACTGGTGTACTACCTGTGTGTACTACCTGTGTGTACTACTGTTGTACTACCTGTGTGTACTACTGGTGTACTACCTGTGTGTACTACTGGTGTACCACCTGTGTGTACTACCTGTGTGTACTACCTGTGTGTACTACTGGTGTACTACCTGTGTGTACTACTGGTGTACTACCTGTGTGTAATACTGGTGTACTACCTGTGTGTACTACTGGTGTACTACCTTTGTGTACTACTGGTGTACTACCTGTGTGTACTACCTGTTTGTACTACTTGTGTACTACCTGTGTACTACCTGTGTGTACTACTGGTGTGTACTGCTGGTGTACCACCTGTGTGTACTACCTGTGTGTACTACTTGTGTACTACCTGTGTGTACTACTGGTGTACTACCTTTGTGTACTACTGGTGTACTAGCTGTGTGTACTACCTGTGTGTACTACAGGTGTACTACCTGTGTGTACTACCTGTGTGTACTACCTGTGTGTACTACCTGTGTGTACTACAGGTGTACTACCTGTGTGTACTACCTGTGTGTACTACCTGTGTGTACTACTGGAGTACTACCTGTGTGTACTATCTGTGTACTACCTGTGTGTACTACTGGTGTACTACCTGTGTGTACTACTGGTGTACTACCTGTGTGTACTACTGGTGTACTACTGGTGTACTACTTGTGTGTACTACTGGTGTACCACCTGTGGGTACTACCTGTGTGTACCACCTGTGTGTACTACCTGTGTGTACTACCAGTGTGTACTACTGGTGTACCACCTATGTGTATTACTGGTGTACTACCTGTGTGTACTACTGGTGTACCACCTGTGTGTACTACTGGTGTACTACCTGTGTGTACTACCTGTGTGTACCACCTGTGTGTACTACCTGTGTGTACTACCAGTGTGTACTACTGGTGTACCACCTATGTGTATTACTGGTGTACTACCTGTGTGTACTACTGGTGTACCACCTGTGTGTACTACTGGTGTACTACCTGTGTGTACTACCTGTGTGTACCACCTGTGGGTAATACTGGTGTACTAACTGTGTGTACTACCTGTGTGTACTACTGGTGTACTACATTTGTGTACTACCTGTGTGTACCACCTGTGGGTAATACTGGTGTACTACCTGTGTGTACTACCTGTGTGTACTACTGGTGTACTACCTGTGTGTACTACCTTTGTGTACTACTGGTGTACTACCTGTGTGTACTACCTGTGTGTACCACCTGTGGGTAATACTGGTGTACTACCTGTGTGTACTACCTGTGTGTGCTACTGGTGTACTACCTGTGTGTACTACTTGTGTGTACTACCTGTGTGTACTACCTGTGTGTACTACCTGTGTGTACTACTGGAGTACTACCTGTGTGTACTACTCGTGTACTACCTGTGTGTACTACAGGTGTACTACCTGTGTGTACTACCTGTGTGTACTACCTGTGTGTACTACTGGAGTACTACCTGTGTGTACTATCTGTGTACTACCTGTGTGTACTACTGGTGTACTACCTGTGTGTACTACCTGTGTGTACTACCTGTGTGTACTACTGGTGTACTACCTGTGTGCACTACTGGAGTACTACCTGTGTGTACTACCTGTGTGTACTACTGGTGTACCACCTGTGTGTACTACTGGTGTACTACTGGTGTACTACCTGTGTGTACTACCTGTGTGTACTACTGGTGTACCACCTGTGTGTACTACTGGTGTACTCCCTGTGTGTACTACTGGTGTACCACCTGTGTGTACTACCTGTGTGTACTACTGGTGTACCACCTGTGTGTACTACTGGTGTACTACTGGTGTACTACCTGTGTGTACTACTGGTGTACTACTGGTGTACTACCAGTGTGTACTACTGGTGTACCACCTGTGTGTACTACTGGTGTACTACTGGTGTACTACCTGTGTGTACTACTGGTGTACTACCAGTGTGTACTACTGGTGTACCACCTGTGTGTACTACTGGTGTACTACCTGTGTGTACTACCTGTGTGTACTACTGTTGTACTACCTGTGTGTACTACTGGTGTACTACCTGTGTGTACTACTGGTGTACCACCTGTGTGTACTACCTGTGTGTACTACCTATGTACTACCTGTGTGTACTACTGGTGTACTACCTGTGTGTACTACTGGTGTACTACCTGTGTGTACTACTGGTGTACTACCTTTGTGTACTACTGGTGTACTACCTGTGTGTACTACCTGTTTGTACTACTTGTGTACTACCTGTGTACTACCTGTGTGTACTACTGGTGTGTACTGCTGGTGTACCACCTGTGTGTACTACCTGTGTGTACTACTGGTGTACTACCTGTGTGTACTACTGGTGTACTACCTTTGTGTACTACTGGTGTACTAGCTGTGTGTACTACCTGTGTGTACTACAGGTGTACTACCTCTGTGTACTACCTGTGTGTACTACCTGTGTGTACTACCTGTGTGTACTACTGGAGTACTACCTGTGTGTACTACTGGTGTACTACCTGTGTGTACTACCTGTGTGTACTACTGGAGTACTACCTGTGTGTACTATCTGTGTACTACCTGTGTGTACTACTGGTGTACTACCTGTGTGTACTACTGGTGTACTACCTGTGTGTACTACTGGTGTACTACTGGTGTACTACTTGTGTGTACTACTGGTGTACCACCTGTGGGTACTACCTGTGTGTACCACCTGTGTGTACTACCTGTGTGTACTACCAGTGTGTACTACTGGTGTACCACCTATGTGTATTACTGGTGTACTACCTGTGTGTACTACTGGTGTACCACCTGTGTGTACTACTGGTGTACTACCTGTGTGTACTAACTGTGTGTACCACCCGTGTGTACTACCTGTGTGTACTACCAGTGTGTACTACTGGTGTACCACCTATGTGTATTACTGGTGTACTACCTGTGTGTACTACTGGTGTACCACCTGTGTGTACTACTGGTGTACTACCTGTGTGTACTACCTGTGTGTACCACCTGTGGGTAATACTGGTGTACTAACTGTGTGTACTACCTGTGTGTACTACTGGTGTACTACATGTGTGTACTACCTTTGTGTACTACTGGTGTACTACCTGTGTGTACCACCTGTGGGTAATACTGGTGTACTACCTGTGTGTACTACCTGTGTGTACTACTGGTGTACTACCTGTGTGTACTACCTTTGTGTACTACTGGTGTACTACCTGTGTGTACTACCTGTGTGTACCACCTGTGGGTAATACTGGTGTACTACCTGTGTGTACTACCTGTGTGTACTACTGGTGTACTACCTGTGTGTACTACCTGTGTGTACCACCTGTGTGTACTACCTGTGTGTACTACCTGTGTGTACTACTGGTGTACCACCTATGTGTACTACTGGTGTACCACCTATGTGTACTACTGGTGTACCAGCTGTGTGTACTACTGGTGTACTACCTGTGTGTACTACTGATGTGCTACCTGTGTGTACTACTGGTGTACTACTGGTGTACCACCTGTGTGTACTACTGGTGTACTACCTGTGTGTACTACTGGTGTACCACCTGTGTGTACTACTGGTGTACTATCTGTGTGTACTACCTGTGTGTACTACTGGTGTACTACCTGTGTGTACTACCTGTGTGTACCACCTGTGTGTACTACCTGTGTGTACTACCTGTGTGTACTACTGGTGTACCACCTATGTGTACTACTGGTGTACCACCTATGTGTACTACTGGTGTACCAGCTGTGTGTACTACTGGTGTACTACCTGTGTGTACTACTGATGTGCTACCTGTGTGTACCACTGGTGTACTACTGGTGTACTACTGGTGTACCACCTGTGTGTACTACGGGTGTACCACCTGTGTGTACTACTGGTGTACTACCTATGTGTGCTACTGGTGTACTACCTGTGTGTACTACTGGTGTACTACCTGTGTGTACTACTGGTGTACCACCTGTGTGTACTACCTGTGTGTACTACCTGTATGTACTACTGGTGTACTACTGGTGTACCACCTGTGTGTACTACTGGTGTACTACCTATGTGTACTACTGGTGTACTACCTTTGTGTACTACAGGTGTACTACCTGTGTGTACTACTGGTGTACTACCTGTGTGTACTACTGGTGTACTACTTGTGTGTACTACCTGTGTGTACTACCTGTGTGTACTACTGGTGTACTACTGGTGTACTACTGGTGTACTACTGGTGTACTACCTGTGTGTACTACCTGTGTGTACTACTGGTGTACTACTGGTGTACTACCTGTGTGTACTACCTGTGTGTACTACTGGTGTACCACATGTGTGTACTACTGGTGTACTACCTGTGTGTACTACTGGTGTATTACTGGTGTACCACCTGTGTGTACTACTGGTGTACTACCTGTGTGTACTACTGGTGTACTACCTGTGTGTACTACCTGTGTGTACTACTGGTGTACCACCTGTGTGTACTACTGGTGTACTACCTGTGTGTACTACTGGTGTACTATTTGTGTGTACTACTGGTGTACCACCTGTGTGTACTACCTGTGTGTACTACCTGTATGTACTACTGGTGTACCACCTGTGTGTACTACTGGTGTACTACCTATGTGTACTACTGGTGTACTACCTTTGTGTACTACAGGTGTACTACCTGTGTGTACTACTGGTGTACTACTGGTGTACTACCTGTGTGTACTACTGGTGTACTACCTGTGTGTACTACCTGTGTGTACTACTGGTGTACTACCTGTGTGTACTACTGGTGTACTACCTTTGTGTACTACTGGTGTACTACCTGTGTGTACTACTGGTGTACTACCTGTGTGTACTACTGGTGTACTACCTGTGTGTGCTACTGGTGTACTACTGGTGTACTATCTGTGTGTACTACCTGTGTGTACTACTGGTGTACCACCTGTGTGTACTATTTGTGTGTACTACCTTTGTGTACTACTGGTGTACTACCTGTGTGAACTACTGGTGTACTACCTGTGTGTACTACTGGTGTGTACTACCTGTGTGTACTACTGGTGTACTACCCATGTGTACTACTGGTGTACTACCTGTGTGTACTACTGGTGTACTACCTGTGTGTACTACTGGTGTACTACCTGTGTGTACTACTGGTGTACCACCTGTGTGTACTACTGGTGTACTACCTGTGTGTGCTACCTGTGTGTACTACCTGTGTGTACTACTGGTGTACTACCCGTGTGTACTTCTGGTGTACTACCTGTGTGTGCTACTGGTGTACTACCTGTGTGTACTACTGGTGTACTACCTGTGTGTACTACTGGTGTGCTACCTGATTGTACTATTGGTGTACCACTTGTGTTTACTACCACCAGACGCCCTGGGTAAAATCAGTTAATATGAATAAACAGAATTAATGAAAACAAACGATAATGAAATGAGATAAAGAGTGATAAGCTGAAGTACTAACTAATGGCATCGTAAGCAAGAGGACACAATTCCCAAACAACTCTAGATACTCATTTGTAGCAGATCTCTTGCAAAAGATTGTCAGCTAGTCACTTTCTGCTAGATTTTTGATTTTCAATTAAATTGAATAGCTATAATTTAGCCCTAGTAAGCCCATGCTCAACGGTAAGTGTACCCCAAATAGCCAGCCACATAAAAGATAATACTATTTGCAATGCACCCACCAAACTGTAATAGAAATGGTGAGAGTTTCTATAACCATTTATACAAAATAGGTATTCAATAATACTACTGCAAGACTAATGGCAAATAGCAAACACTCAAAGATGTGCCAACTTGAAACTCACTTCAGATAATTCTCTCTATAACAAAGGTTCTCAGTTTAAAATAGTATTTTATACTAAATAACGCTTTTACAGTAATTACAGTACTCACCAACTTTCACTGGTGATGTTAACTGTCAAAATGCTCAATACCAGAGAGGCTACCAACACTCTGTATTGTAAGCTTACAATATCTCAAATCATCGATAGAAGTTTCTTAGCTGCTACCAATCACAACCATCGTGCTAATATCACTCTTGTAATACGAGCTCAAAAAAATCTCAGGTCGCCGGCGTGTAAAGCTCAACGTAAAACTGCAGCAAGCGTTTAGAATAAACCCGGACGCTTTCGCTCTCATATAAATGCAACTGGATCTGTGCTATTGGAGAACAAAGTGATTGAACAAAAACGAACCAGATATGATTTTAGTGCTTCCTCATCTCTTTAAAACAATAAACGACATTAGAAATAAGGGCTTTATGGCTGCTCATTGTAGTTAGAGCTTTTGTCTTTCATAAGTCAGTTATCAGCTAGCCTGTAGTCAACCGATATCAAGTGATATATTTAAGATGTCTTTAATATTACCTCACCTAGAGCTAAATGATGGATCTGGACACACCTCAGAGTTCTCTTGGAGATGAGCTTGTCACCTTTCTCAAGAAGTACAGAGAAAGGAAGGAGCAAGTCGACTACCAGGAGTTTGAAAAGCTCACAAATGCAGTCTCACCCGCCCATAGATACAAGATAATATCTGAAGTTGATGAACGGAGATGGACAGTGCTACATGTTGCAGCTGAGAGGGGGGATGTTGATATAATAAAACTAATAGTAAATGCACTTTCAATTGAGGAAACTCAAAGACTCTTTTGGCTACAAGACAGACTTGGTAATACAGCCATTGTGTTCGCTGCTTTTGATGGACATACAGAAACAGTAGAATATATACTGAACTCTGTAGACTCAGACAAAAGGTATGAGATGTTGAATGTGCAGGATAGAGATGGGATATCAACTCTGCATGCAGCAGCAGAGAATGGACACACTGCAGTTTTTAAAGCCATCACAGACTCAATAACTGCACAACAACTGGACCATTTCCTGATGTTACAAGATAGTGATGGTGATACAGCCATTGCTATTGCTGCATACAATGGACATACAGATACAGTACAATATATACTGAACTCTGTGGACTCAGACAAGAGGTATGAGATGTTGAATGTGCTAATGAGAGATGGGATATCCACTCTGCATGCAGCAGCAGAGAATGGACACACTGCAGTTTTTAAAGCCATCACAGACTCAATAACTGCACAACAACTGGACCATTTACTGATGTTACAAGATAGTGATGGTGATACAGCCATTGCTATTGCTGCATACAATGGACATACAGATACAGTACAATATATACTGAACTCTGTAGACTCGGACAAGAGGTATGATATGTTGAATGTGCAGAATAACAATGGAAGATCAACTCTGCATGTAGCAGCACAGAATGGACACACTGCAGTTCTTAAAGACATCACAGACTCAATAACTACACAACAACTGGACCATTTACTGATGCTACAAGATAGTGATGGTGATACAGCCATTGCTTTTGCTACATACAATGGACATACAGATACAGTACAATATATACTGAACTCTGTAGATTCAGGCAAGACGTATGAGATGTTGAATGTGCAGAATAACAATGGGATATCAACTCTGCATAGAGCAGCACAGAATGGACACACTGCAGTTCTTAAAGCTATCACATGCTCAATAACTACACAACAACTGGACCATTTACTGATGTTACAAGATAGTAAGAGTAATACAGCCATTGTTATTGCTGCATACAATGGACATACAGAGACAGTACAATATATACTGAACTCTGTAGACTCAGACAAGAGATATGAGATGTTGAATGTGCTACATAGAGATGGGAGATCAACTCTGCATGTAGCAGCACTGAATGGACACACTGCAGTTCTTAATGCCATCACAGACTCAATAACTATACAACAACTGGACAATTTACTGATGTTACAAGATAGTGACGGTATTACAGCCATTGTGTTCGCTGTTTTTGATGGACATACAGAAACAGTACAATATATACTGAACTCTGTAGACTCAGACAAGAGATATGAGATGTTGAATGTGCAGAATAACAATGGAAGATCAACTCTGCATGTAGCAGCACAGAATGGACACACTACAGTTCTTAAAGCCATCAAAGACTCAATAACTACACAACAACTGGACCATTTACTGATGTTAGAAGATAGTGATGGTGATACAGCCATTGCTATTGCTGCACACATTGGACATACAGATACAGTACAATATATACTGAACTCTGTAGACTCGGACAAGAGGTATGATATGTTGAATGTGCAGAATAACAATGGAAGATCAACTCTGCATGTAGCAGCACAGAATGGACACACTGCAGTTCTTAAAGCTATCACAGACTCATTGACTACACAACAACTGGACCATTTACTGATGTTACAAGATAGTGATGGTATTACAGCCATTGTTATTGCTGCATACAATGGACATGCAGTGACAGTACAATATATACTGAACTCTGTAGACTCAGACAAAAGGTATGAGATGTTGAATGTGCAGAATAACAATGGGAGATCAACTCTGCATAGAGCAGCACAGAATGGACACACTGCAGTTCTTAAAGCCATCACAGACTCAATAACTGCACAACAACTGGACTATTTCCTGATGTTACAAGGTAGTGATGGTGTTACAGCCATTGCTCATGCTGCATACAATGGACATACAGAGACAGTACAATATATACTGAACTCTGTAGACTCAGACAAGAGATATGAGATGTTGAATGTGCAGGATAGAGATGGGAGATCGACTCTGCATATAGCAGCACAGAATGGACACACTGCAGTTCTTAAAGCTATCGCAGACTCAATAACTACACAACAACTGGACCATTTACTGATGTTACAAAGTAGTGATGGTGCAGCCATTGTTATTGCTGCGCACGAAGGACATTCAGAGACAGTACAATATATACTGAACTCTGTAGACTCGGACAACAGATATGATATGCTCAAGGCACAAGGCAAAGAAGCACGTACAGTCTTGCATATAGCCGCATTGAGAGGACACACTCCAGTTTTTGAAGTTATTGTAAACTCAGTTACAGATGAAGAGAGATACTCACTGTTGACAATAAAAGATGAGAGGCAGATCAGCGCCTTTGAACTGTCCATATTGAGAGATCAAACTATACTGGAATGTATACATCGCTCTGTATCACCTGATACCTGGTACTCTCTACTTACCACAGAAGATACTGATGGTAACAATATACTGTTGGTCTCCCTTAGCAACTGTCACTCAAAGATTGCAATATTTATTGTCGCCTCATTAGCTGAAGAAGATGTCTTTGAGTTTTTGTGCATTCGAGGTGTAAGCGGTAGAACTCCACTTCACATTGCTGCTTACAAAGGTCTCCACGATGTAGTGATATCTTGTTTGTCTTGTGTTACAAGTGGACAGCTACAACATCTGCTAGCTAAGGCAGACAATGATGGACATAATGTACTATTTGAAGCAACCACACAAGGTCACACAGAGATAGTTAAATATCTGATAGGAAAGGTAGACAGCGACTTCAAGTTAGATATAATCACTTCAACAGACGTAGAAGGTGCTACAGGGGTCCATCTGGCAGCATTAAGTGGACACACAGACACAATAGCAGCTATCTTACACTCACTGACTACAGCACAAGTACATCAACTACTTACAACACAAGATAACAAAGGAAACACTCTTATTGCTGCAGCAGCCAGTAGAGGACATATCAAGACACTGAGACAGATGCTCACTGCAAGAGATAACAGCCGCGTCTTTGAGCTTTTGAAAGTGCGAAATGATAGAGGACAGACAGCACTGCACCTCGCTGCTTCCTTCGGACAACTAGAAACATTCAGAAGTTGTGTAGAAGACAAAGTTTCCTCAGCGCAATGGACAGAGCTTGTTGCAATAGAAGACAAACAGGGTACAACAGCCAATCAAGTGGTCTTTGAGGCTCTACAAGGTGACTCTAGTGGAGGTGCACAAGGTATGTAACGGTTTACTGCGACTATGCTACTTTGTACAATTTTATCTGTTGCCTTGATTTTTTCTATGTTGCGTCTGTAGGAATACAATCTGATGACGTGGTGGTGAACAATAACCTAGATAGGACACACTTACCACTCCTTAGTCTGCTCTCAAGTGGTGGGTCTATGTTGGGTTAAGATACTATAGGACAGTATTATGTTTTTCTCTCTGGAATCAAAATGGCTGTTATTGATAAGTTGATTAAGCCGCATGTGATTTGAGGTAGATTTGGTTGGATTATTCTCACCCATTAGATTTAATGTATGCCTTCCAACATGTTATTATTGCCTAAGATGGAAAATCACTAATTGAAAGTATAATTGTTATAGCGAGACAAACATATGGTCACATTGATGTGAGCAGCTATAGCCTTAGTTTTACTCTTCCACCTACACACAGCACTATTTTTGGAGACAAGAAGTCTATGAATGTTGGTACTAGTGGAACACCTTCTAACAACACACCACAATCAGGTCTGGACCTCAAACATTATCCAGCAGGTTTGATAAATAAATGTGGGCAGTTAAACTATGGTCTCTCTCCCTTTTCATTGGTTAATTACTTTCAAAGGATTGTTGAGTTTCTCAGATTGGTTGAACCCTGATAATGTATGATATATTTGTAACAGGGGCATCTGCTGACCCACAAACATCACCAGCAAAACTAAACACCCCATTGGTCCTTCTTACATCAGCCGACCAACCCTCACCACTCATTGCGGATCCTGAACTATCTGAGACTGAAGGTATGAACTACAGATATAGTTTGTTGGTGATAGTATATACTGTTGTGTTATCGTATGTTATATTGTGCTACATACATATACTATATATATGGTACTACATACATATACTATATATATGGTACTACATACATATACTATATATGGTACTACATACATATACTATATATATGGTACTACATACATATACTATATATATGGTACTACATGCATATACTATATATGGTACTACATACATATACTATATATATGGTACTACATGCATATACTATATATATGGTACTACATACATATACTATATATATGGTACTACATACATATACTATATATGGTACTACATACATATACTATATATATGGTACTATATACATATACACTATATATATGGTACTACATACATATACTATATATATGGTACTACATACATATACTATATATGGTACTACATACATATACTATATATATGGTACTACATGCATATACTATATATATGGTACTACATACATATACTATATATATGGTACTACATACATATACTATATATGGTACTACATACATATACTATATATATGGTACTATATACATATACACTATATATATGGTACTACATACATATACTATATATATGGTACTACATACATATACTATATATATGGTACTACATACATATACTATATATATGGTATTACATACTTATACTATATATATGGTACTACATACATATACTATATATATGGTACTACATACATATACTATATATATGGTACTACATACATATACTATATATATGGTACTACATACATATACTATATATATGGTACTACAGACATATACTATATATATGGTACTACATACATATACTATATATATGGTACTACATACATATACTATATATATGGTACTACATACATATACTATATATATGGTACTACATACATATACTATATATATGGTACTACATACATATACTATATATATGGTACTACATACATATACTATATATATGGTACTACATACATATACTATATATATGGTACTACATACATATACTATATATATGGTACTATATACATATACTATATATATATGGTACTACATACATATACTATATATGGTACTACATACATATGCTATATATGTGGTACTACGTACATATACTATATATATGGTACTACATACACATACTATTTATACAGCGATAGATGATATACCAGAGCTGGAGGAGGGAACCCATCGACTTGTAGAAATAAAAGAAGACCAGCAGGTAGAAAGAGAGAAAATGGATGAAATACCAACATCAGGTAATCTAGTAACACTTTGCATTGTATGTTTTGTTTGACTGTTACACCTCTCAGGTAAGCACAATCGACAGGTATATTAGTGTTTTATCTAAACTGGACCCAAAACCCGTATCCAGATTAGTAGGTGCTACTTCAATGAATCAGGGGGACATGTAGTACAAGGTAGTGATCCATTACATTTGTTTGCAGTTTAACCTGCCGTGTCTAAACTGCTTGTTAAGTTTTTGAAAAGGTTGGGAATCGATTACAATAGAGTGCTACTAAAGCTTGGTTCCCACTCAGCAGGCACCCTACTCAAGGTAGCCTTGAGGGTACCTTGTGGTAAGGCACTCTACTCAAGGTAGCCTTGAGGGTGCCTTGTGGTAAGGCACCCTACTCAAGGTAGCCTTGTGGTAAGGCACCCTACTCAAGGTAGCCTTGTGGTAAGGCACCCTACTCAAGGTAACCTTGAAGGTACCTTGTGGTAAGGCACCCTACTCAAGGTAGCCTTGAGGGTACCTTGTTTTAAGGCACCCTACTCAAGGTAGCCTTGAGGGTACCTTGTGGTAAGGTACCCTACTCAAGGTAACCTTGAGTGTACCTTGTGGTAAGGCACCTTGGTATGGTTCACACTCAGAAGGTGACTTACAGAATGGCTACCTCAAGGTTACCTTGAGGCAAGCAGTTCAGTACCTTGGAGGCAGCCAGTGCCACAGAAGGTTTTGTTCAATTCAAACTGAAACTGAATCCATTATTGTGGATGTTTTGAACGGTTGCGCAATTTGCATTAACTGTTTTAACTTTCCACGTCAAAACCGTTTATTTTAGCCTTGCTTTTTTCTAAGACTTAGTAGAATAAACATCTATTATAAAAGAGACTCTTTTAGTGGTTGGACTTCATTCTGCTGCTGAATATTGTGTTAATTTGTGAGATATATTCTTCATTCCAGAGGATAGAAGCAGAAATACTGACTCTGTAAATACAGATATGAACATCAACAGACCAAACATTCTAATATGGAGTTCAGATGGTGACAATAGCCAGGATGGTGTCGTTTTACCTGGAAAGTCAGCCTCTAACCAATCATATCCAGGTATGCAATAGCTGTTAGCCAATCACATCATGGTGTATAATAGCCAGTGGCCAATCATTAAAGCCATTGACCAATAATTTTCAGGAATAAATTAGCCATTAACCAATCATATATTGGTACATTATGCACATTGTTGTTATGCAATAGTATGAGTGACCTCTCCCTATTTCCAGGGAGCAGAGATGGAAATATTGATTCTGTAGACTCAGATATGAGCCTCAACATCTCAAGTATTCCAACAAGGGACTCAGATGTTGGCAGCAAACAGGATGTTGTTGTACCTGAGAAGTCAGTTATCAACCAATCACATCCAGGTACACAATGTAATATTACATAATGTAATAGAGTCAGCCAATGTCACAGCTAAGTCCTCTTATTACCGTAGAGTGCTGACTTGTCAATCACTAGAATATCCCTCAATGTGTATATGTTATATCGATAACATTGTACTTGTGTTTGTAGAAATGATTTCTGCTGGAGGTGAACCATCAGCACAAGGAGCATCAGGTACATCTCTGGATGTTGACTCATCAGTTACTAAACCTGAGTCACTTAATGAAGTAGCTGACTCTCAAGGTATGCCATGTCTGTCATGAGATGTTTGTGTGACATTTGTCACCAGACCCGGTCTTATTGATATTTCTATTAATTCAGGAGCAGACAACTGAATTGGTACATCTGCAAACAGGAAGTGATTGGAATAGACATTATACAATCATAGGACACTATATACCACCCACAGATGGATATACTACATGTCATGTGGTGCACTCTATTTAACCATAGTATATATATACACAGTGCGGACGGTTGTCACTTAGCATGAAGCACCTGCTATGTTGCGTCACATATCTGTTTATGTGCCATTAAATTACTTTGTAATCAGGCAATTCTAAAGGCTTCAGGCTAGTACAGATTTTCAATGAGTGCATGTACTACTGCTGCACAACTTTGTGATTTTTTCCGTGTGTTTTGTATTTTAGGTTTTGCTTATCAACAATAAAACATTAATGTTTTAGTATATTGTTATTGTGGGAGATTTGTGTGTTGTCAGTGACCCAAACCCTTCCCCCCAGCCCCCATGACCCTTACACCCCTTGTTACCCCTGCACAGAACGATTGGAGTAAAATACAGAGCTGATGCAGTGGAGTGGATCAAAGGCTAATCAGGGTGGGAAAATACCTCACCAGACTGCGTTGCCATGTGCACACTGCTGTGATTAGTTAACTTTATTTATCCTATTGTACTAGCCATATTGATTCGTTGTTGTGTTGTATAATTGTATGTGATTTGCTCACCCTAATAAGGGAGTGAGCCTTAGGTACAACTTCCTAGAAAAAGGAATTGTTGAGAGTAAGGGAGGCAAAAGTTTTATGTATTGGACAGGATAGCATGTTATATTGCTAAATAGGTTGTATAATAAATTATTATTAAGTAGAAGTGTTGTCTGTGTATTGATTGGTCTATATATAGAAGTGCTGTCTGTGTATTGATTGGACTATCTATAGAAGTGTTGTCTGTGTATTGATTGGTCTATCTATAGATGTGTTGTCTGTGTATTGATTGATCTATCTATAGAAGTGCTGTCTGTGTATTGATTGGTCTATCTATAGAAGTGCTGTCTGTGTATTGATTGGTCTATCTATAGAAGTGCTGTCTGTGTATTGATTGGTCTATCTATAGAAGTGCTGTCTGTGTGTTGATTGGTCTATCTATAGAAGTACTGTCTGTGTATTGATTGGTCTATCTATAGAAGTGTTGTTTGTGTATTGATTGGTCTATATATAGAAGTGTTGTCTGTGTATTGATTGGTCTATCTATAGAAGTGCTGTCGGTGTATTGATTGGTCGATATATAGAAGTGCTGTCTGTATATTGATTGGTCTATCTATAGAAGTGTCGTCTGTGTATTGATTGGACTATCTATAGAAGTGATGTCTGTGTATTGATTGGTCTATCTATAGAAGTGTTGTCTGTGTATTGATTGGTCTATCTATAGAGGTGTTGTCTGTGTATTGATTGGTCTATCTATAGAAGTGTTGTCTGTGTATTGATTGGTCTATCTATAGAAGTGTTGTCTGTGTATTGATTGGTCTATCTATAGAGGTGTTGTCTGTGTATTGATTGGTCTATCTATAGAAGTGTTGTCTGTGTATTGATTGGTCTATCTATAGAAGTGTTGTCTGTGTATTGATTGGTCTATCTATAGAAGTGCTGTCTGTGTATTGATTGGTCTATCTATAGAAGTGTTGTCTGTGTATTGATTGGTCTATCTATAGAAATGTTGTCTGTGTATTGATTGGTCTATCTATAGAAGTGTTGTCTGTGTATTGATTGGTCTATCTATAGAAGTGCTGTCTGTGTATTGATTGGTCTATATATAGAAGTGTTGTCTGTCTATTGATTGGTCTATCTATAGAAGTATTGTTTGTGTATTGATTGGTCTATCTATAGAAGTGTTGTCTGTGTATTGATTGGTCTATCTATAGAAGTGTTGTCTGTGTATTGATTGGTCTATCTATAGAAGTGTTGTCTGTGTATTGATTGGTCTATCTATAGAGGTGTTGTCTGTGTATTGATTGGTCTATCTATAGAAGTGTTGTCTGTGTATTGATTGGTCTATCTATAGAAGTGTTGTCTGTGTATTGATTGGTCTATCTATAGAAGTGTTGTCTGTGTATTGATTGGTCTATCTATAGAAGTGTTGTCTGTGTATTGATTGGTCTATCTATAGAGGTGTTGTCTGTGTATTGATTGGTCTATCTATAGAAGTGTTGTCTGTGTATTGATTGGTCTATCTATAGAAATACTGTCTGTGTATTGATTGGTCTATCTATAGAAGTGATGTCTGTGTATTGATTGGTCTATCTATAGAAGTGTTGTCTGTGTATTGATTGGTCTATCTATAGAAGTGTTGTCTGTGTATTGATTAGTCTATCTATAGAAGTACTGTCTGTGTATTGATTGGTCTATCTATAGGAATGTTGTCTGTGTATTGATTGGTCCAATTATAGAAATGCTGTCTGTGTATTGATTGGACTATCTATAGAAGTACTGTCTGTATGTTGATTGGTCTATCTATAGAAGTGTTGTCTGTGTATTGATTGGTCTATCTATAGAAGTGTTGTCTGTGTATTGATTGGTCTATCTATAGAAGTGCTGTCTGTGTATTGATTGGTCTATCTATAGAAGTGCTGTCTGTGTATTGATTGGTCTATTTATAGAAGTGTTGTCTGTGTATTGATTAGTCTATCTATAGAAGCACTGTCTGTGTATTGATTGGTCTATCTATAGAAGTGTTGTCTGTGTATTGATTGGTCTATCTATAGAAGTGCTCTCTGTGTGTTGATTGGTCTATCTATAGAAGTGTTGTCTGTGTATTGATTGGTTTATCTATAGAAGTGCTGTCTATGTATTGATTGGTCTATCTATAGAAGTGTTGTCTGTGTATTGATTGGTCTATCTATAGAAGTGTTGTCTGTGTATTGATTGGTCTATCTATAGAAGTGCTGTCTGTTTATTGATTGGTCCATCTATAGAAGTGTTGTCTGTGTATTGATTGGTCCATCTATAGAAGTGTTGTCTGTGTATTTATTGGTCTATCTATAGAAGTGCTGTCTGTGTGTTGATTGGTCTATCTATAGAAGTGATGTCTGTGTATTGATTGGTCTATCTATAGAAGTGCTGTCTGTGTGTTGATTGGTCTATCTATAGAAGTGTTGTCTGTGTATTGATTGGTCTATATATAGAAGTGTTGTCTGTGTATTTATTGGTCTATCTATAGAAGTGCTGTCTGTGTGTTGATTGGTCTATCTATAGAAGTGATGTCTGTGTATTGATTGGTCTATCTATAGAAGTGCTGTCTATGTATTGATTGGTCTATATATAGAAGTGTTGTCTGTGGATTGATTGGTCTATCTATCTATAGAAGTGTTGTCTGTGGATTGATTGGTCTATCTATCTATAGAAGTGTTGTTTGTGTATTGATTGGTCTATCTATAGAAGTGCTGTCTATGTATTGATTGGTCTATATATAGAAGTGTTGTCTGTGGATTGATTGGTCTATCTATCTATAGAAGTGTTGTTTGTGTATTGATTGGTCTATCTATAGAAGTGTCGTCTGTGTATTGATTGGTCTATCTATAGAAGCGTTGTTTGTGTATTGATTGGTCTATCTATAGAAGTGCTGTCTATGTATTGATTGGTCTATCTATAGAAGTGCTGTCTATGTATTGATTGGTCTATCTATAGAAGTGCTGTCTGTGTGTTGATTGGTCTATCTATAGAAGTGTTGTCTGTGTATTGATTGGTCTATCTATAGAAGTGTCGTCTGTGTATTGATTGGTCTATCTATAGAAGCGTTGTTTGTGTATTGATTGGTCTATCTATAGAAGTGCTGTCTATGTATTGATTGGTCTATCTATAGAAGTACTGTCTGTGTATTTATTGGTCTATCTATAGAAGTGCTGTCTGTGTGTTGATTGGTCTATCTATAGAAGTGTTGTCTGTGTATTGTTTGGTCTATCTATAGAAGTGCTGTCTGTGTATTGATTGGTCTATCTATAGAAGTGCTGTCTATGTATTGATTGGCCTATCTATAGAAGCGTTGTTTGTGTATTGATTGGTCTATCTATAGAAGTGTCGTCTGTGTATTGATTGGTCTATCTATAGAAGTGATGTCTGTGTATTGATTGGTCTATCTATAGAAGTGCTGTCTATGTATTGATTGGTCTATATATAGAAGTGATGTCTGTGTATTGATTGGTCTATCTATAGAAGTGCTGTCTATGTATTGATTGGTCTATCTATAGAAGTGTTGTCTGTGGATTGATTGGTCTATCTATCTATAGAAGTGTTGTTTGTGTATTGATTGGTCTATCTATAGAAGTGTCGTCTGTGTATTGATTGGTCTATCTATAGAAGTGCTGTCTATGTATTGATTGGTCTATCTATAGAAGTGCTGTCTATGTATTGATTGGTCTATCTATAGAAGTGCTGTCTGTGTGTTGATTGGTCTATCTATAGAAGTGTTGTCTGTGTATTGATTGGTCTATCTATAGAAGTGTCGTCTGTGTATTGATTGGTCTATCTATAGAAGCGTTGTTTGTGTATTGATTGGTCTATCTATAGAAGTGCTGTCTATGTATTGATTGGTCTATCTATAGAAGTACTGTCTGTGTATTTATTGGTCTATCTATAGAAGTGCTGTCTGTGTGTTGATTGGTCTATCTATAGAAGTGTTGTCTGTGTATTGATTGGTCTATCTATAGAAGTGCTGTCTGTGTATTGATTGGTCTATCTATAGAAGTGATGTCTGTGTATTGACTGGTCTATCTATAGAAGTGCTGTCTGTGTATTGATTGGTCTATGTATAGAAGTGATGTCTGTGTATTGATTAGTCTATCTATAGAAGTGCTGTCTATGTATTGATTGGTCTATATATAGAAGCGTTGTTTGTGTATTGATTGGTCTATCTATAGAAGTGCTGTCTGTGTATTGATTGGTCTATCTATAGAAGTGTTGTCTGTGTATTGATTGGTCTCTATATAGAATTGTTGTCTGTGTATTGATTGGTCTATCTGTAGAAGTGCTGTCTGTGTATTGATTGGTCTATCTATAGAAGTGTTGTCTGTGTATTGATTGGTCTATCTATAGAAGTGTTGTCTGTGTATTGATTGGTCTATCTATAGAAGTGCTGTCTGTGTATTGATTGGTCTATCTATAGAAGTGCTGTCTGTGTATTGATTGGTCTATCTATAGAAGTACTGTCTGTGTATTGATTGGTCTATCTATAGAAGTGCTGTCTGTGTATTGATTGGTCTATCTATAGAAGTGCTGTCTGTGTATTGATTGGTCTATCTATAGAAGTGTTGTCTGTGTATTGATTGGTCTATCTATAGAAGTACTGTCTGTGTATTGATTGGTCTATCTATAGAAGAGTTGTCTGTGTATTGATTGGTCTATCTATAGAAGTGTTGTCTATGTATTGATTGGTCTATCTATAGAAGTGTTGTCTATGTATTGATTGGTCTATCTATAGAAGTATTGTTTGTGTATTGATTGGTCTATCTATAGAAGTGTTGTCTGTGTATTGATTGGTCTATCTATAGAAGTGTTGTCTGTTTATTGATTGGTCTATCTATAGAAGTGATGTCTGTGTATTGATTGGTTTATCTATAGAAGTATTGTTTGTGTATTGATTGGTCTATCTATAGAAGTGTTGTCTGTGTATTGATTGGTCTATCTATAGAAGTGTTGTCTGTTTATTGATTGGTCTATCTATAGGAATGTTGTCTGTGTATTGATTGGTCCAACTATAAAAGCGCTGTTGGGCTTTGAACTGTGTGATCGTCTTCCCTTTCCATTTTTCCGATATCATTTTCCACTTCTCCTGCTTTTCTTATATTCTTTGTGAAGTAGACAACTCCCATTTGGCAGGTTTGATAACTGTAAGCTAACTTTACAAAAAAGCTGGACTGCTGCCACACCGGGAATGCTGAGGGGTAGAGGGACCAGTAAGGAGGATAGAGGGACCAGTAAGGGGGTAGAGGGACTGGTAGGGAGGGGGGGGGGGGGGGGGTAGAGGGACCAGTAAGGAGGATAGAGGGACCAGTAAGGAGGATAGAGGGACCAGTAAGGAGGATAGAGGGACCAGTAAGGGGGTAGAGGGACCGGTAAGGAGGATAGAGGGACCAGTAAGGGGGTAGAGGGACCGGTAGGTGGAGGGTAGAGGGATCGTTAGGGGTCGGTTGGGGGGGGGAGGGTAGAGGGACCGGTATGGGGAGGGGTAGAGGGACTGGTTGGGGGCATGTTGAGAGAAGTCGAAATCTCAGTGGTAAGTGGGGGTGAGTTAGAGGGCAGTAGTTACTTTGGCCCCCGTAACTCGTTCACTTTCAATATTCATCAAAAACAAAAGAAACCTGCCTCTCAGTTTAATATGGAGGAAAAGGAAGGAATGCATTATGGCCGCTGGAAGTCGTGTATACAAATTTAAATAGGAATGAGAAGACAACTCTAAAACATTAAACTACGGACTGTAAAAGACATGAAGTACAGAAATATGAAGGTATGTTAGTTACCAGAGGAAATTTTGGAGTATACCTGAAACCTACTGGCTATAATTTGTTTTTTTTTTGCCTGAAACTAAACCGATCTTCTTCATTTGTTTTCATATCAGCACCAGCGCTGTCGACAGCTATTTTGTCTCCTGAAAAGTCCGATGCGTCAATAACTGCTACACAGGGCTGTAACGAGACCAATCCCACAATGCATCAGCCAGTGACATCACTAACATTGGTTATGAGTAGTAATATATGAGCAGATCTCCCTACCAAGTGTTTTTTTGTGGATTACACCTTGGAGTTTAGGCAATGGGTTACGACGTTGGATGAATTCGCCGAGTTTATATTGTATTTCATTTGAGGGGTACTTGAGTGGCATTTGAGTGGCATTTAAGTGTCATTTAAGTTTTGATTATTTTTTTTACTTAATTTGAACTCATATGGCAGCTAGATTTTGAATGTATGGCATTTAAGTTTTGATAATTGTTTTACATAACTCGAACTCATATGATATTTGGAGAGAGAGGAGAGAAGAACAAGGAGATATAACTACATTAAACCAATATATGATTATATACATTTATTACATAATAAGTAGGAAAATATCCTTGTATAATATACCTAGAGTTAGTAAATACTAAGTAATACAAAGCACTACAACTTGTAATGATAATCAATACATAATCTTTTTTACAATGTCATCATTGATGTACTTATGGGTAAATTTATATCTACATAGAGAGAGAAGAGAGGAGATATATCTAAATTGAATAAATACATTGATTAAAAATTAATCATTATATGATTATATACATTTATTACATAATAAGTAAGGAAAATCTCCCCACATAATAAAGCTAGAGTCAGTAAATACTACGTAATACAAAGCACTACAACTTGTAATAAATACAAAGTAATAACAGTTAATGCATAGTTTGTTCCTTTACAATGATGTCTTTGATGTAGTGATGTTATATCTTAGGAAGGAAGACTTCTGTTCTATGTGCTTTTAATTTCGTAATGAACTAAAATAAAAAAATTATGTATTAGTATAGAATGATTAAGCAAAAATGTAAAATAATTACATGAATTTGAATTATAGTTCTAGTTACATTGGATAGTTTACATTATTAGAAAAGGGAAATAACTCACCAAGTTACATTGTTCAACTTGTTCTTTCTTGAGCATTATTTTCACCAAGTGCTTTTGATTCTCTTTCATCTATCTAAAACAAAACAAAAAATACTTGCTTTATAAATATGTTGTAAAAAAATCCACTAATTACACCAAAAAAATGCTTTATTTTACCTGAAAAAATGTATATGTTCAACATTTTGTTGTAAAAACTACGCTAATTACACCCAAAAAGTCCTATTCTTTACCATGAAAATATATATATCCAGCATTTTGTTGTAAAAAATACACTAATTACATCAAAAAAGTCCTTTTTTCACCTAGAAAACGTATATATTCAGCATTTTGTTTAATTTGTGGTAAAAATTAGTAAAACTCACCTATAGTGATATGATTGCCTTGAGTTATAGATTAGCTTTTTGAACTCTTGTTCTGGACAGTTTTTTTCAGCATCATCGAAATATAATATAAGTAATTTTTAGAGTCTTCATTGGTTTGGTATCATCTAAGTAGGTGATAGATCTTGAAACAAAATTCTTGCTGAGTTGGAGAAGTGTGCTGTCTTCAGAATCCATGTAGTTTGAGTCTTCATTGATTTGGTATCATCTAAGTAAGTCGTAGATCTTGAAAGGAATTCTTGCTGTGTTGGAGAAGTATGCTGTCTTCAAAATTCATGTAGTTCGAGTCTTCATTGGTTTGGTATCATTTAAGTAGGTGGTAGATCTTGAAATGAATTTTTGCTGTGTTGGAGAAGTATGCTGTCTTCAAAACTCATGTCGTTTGAGTCTTCATTGGTTTGGTATCATCTAAGTAGGTGGTAGATCTTGAAAGGAATTCTTTCTGTGTTGGAGAAGTATGCTGTCTTCAAAATTCATGTAGTTTGAGTCTTCATTGGTTTGGTATCATCTAAGTAGGTGGTAGATCTTGAAATGAATTCTTGCTGTGTTGGAGAAGTATGCTGTCTTCAAAATTCATGTAGTTTGAGTCTTCATTGGTTTGGTATCATCTAAGTAGGTGGTAGATCTTGAAAGGAATTCTTGCTGTGTTGGAGAAGTATGTTGTCTTCAAAATCCATGTAGTTTGAGTCTTCATTGATTTGGTATCATCTAAGTAGGTGGTAGATCTTGAAAAGAATTCTTGCCATGTTGGAGAAAGTAGGTGGTAGATCTTGAAAGGAATTCTTGCTGTGTTGGAGAAGTATGCTGTCTTCAAAATCCATGTAGTTTGAGTCTTCATTGGTTTGGTATCATCTAAGTAGGTGGTGTTTGCCATCTTTAATATCCAATCTAAAAGGACAAAAAATAAAAAACATTTTAAAAAATGTGAGCTATTTATTATTATTTAATCATAATACAAAAAAGATAACATTTTTATCAATATCCAAAGACAGGGTTTGTAACACAAACGGATTTGGTTGTAGGAGGCTATTTTCTCCATAGTGCAAGTAGGTGAGTTTTTCAACTAGTGGTAAATAAATATTTATTATTATTTTATTATTTAGATCACAAGACGAACAAAATTCAATAAAGTAACAATGAAAACCAAATGAAATCACAATAATATTAACAATAATAAGAATAATAATCATCATCAGTAAAAATTATTTTTCATATTAAATACAATGAATAATAACTGTTTTATGCTGATAATGAAGTAAAACAATACAATAATGAAAGTTGTAATCGTTTTTTGGCTGTAAAGTTCAAAATCAACCTGTCGTTCAAGATGTCATTTAAGGCTAACCTATTTTTTCTCTCGGACCTACGACAATTATGTCAATCAATGCCAAAAGACTGCGATCTTGAGAGGAAACAGGATAGGTTCTATGAGCATGAAATTATTTAGGAGAGATACTTCTATGGTCAGACCATATCGTAATAGGAGGATAACTCCAGAGTGCAACTAGTTGAGTTTTTCAACCAGTGTTGAATAATTATTTATTATTTCTCACCTTAATACAGAAAATCTCCTAGTAGTTGTAGTAGATGTTGATCCTTCAGTCACTGTTGTTGAAGTGGATGCTTTCTGTGGAAAAGCGGTGCTTCTTATATAGCTAGGTTGTACTAGGTTGTACTAGGTACTAGGTACCGATTGACACGAGTTGATTCCAATGAAAAGCCTTTATGATATATAAGCAGGTCTTTACGCAGAAAACTCACGCGAAAACTGAAAAAAATAAAAAACATTCTTCGCGGGGAGTTTTCCGTATTATATGTTATAAAGGCTTTACGCAAAAACTCACGCGAAAACCGAAACTAAAAACAAAATTCTTCGCGGGAGTTTTCCTTCTTATAAGTCATAAAGGTTTTACACGGAAAACTCACGCGAAAAGTGAAACAGTCAAAAAATTTTCTTCGCGGGAGTTTTCCTTCCATATATTATAAAAGCTTTACACGGAAAACTCACGCGAAAACGGAAAATAGAAAACAATTCTTTCGCGGGAGTTTTCCTTCTTTTATGTTATGAAGGCTTTATGCAGAAAGTTCACGCAATTTTTTTTACCGTAAGTTTTCCGCGTAAGGCCTTTATAGTACATAGAAGGAAAACTCCCGCGAAGAAGATTTTTTATTCTTTTTGTTTTCGCGTGAGTTTTTGCATCAAGCTGTTATAACACATAAGAAGGAAAACTCCCGCGAAGAAGTTTTTATTGAGTTTCGGTTTTCGCGTGAGTTTTTTGCGTACAGCCTTTATAACATATAAGACGGAAAACTCCCGCGAAGAATGTTTTTTATTTTTTTAGTTTTCGCGTGAATTTTCCTGCTTATATATTATAAAGGCTTTTCATTGAAATCAACTCGTGTCAATCGGTACCTAGTACCTAGTACAACCTAGCTATATAAGAAGCACCGTTTTTACACAGAAAGCATCCACTTCAACAACAGTGACTGAAGAATCAACATCTACTACAACTACTAGGAGACTTTCTGTATTAAGGTAAGAAATAATAAATAATTATTTAACACTAGTTGAAGAACTCAACTAGTTGCACTATGGAGCTATCCTCCTATTACGATATGGAGTCGTTCTCTTGACCATAGAAGTATCTCTCCTAGATAATTTTATGCTCATAGAACCTGTGATATTACTCAGACTGACTGCCTTGACTAATATCCCCAAACCATTCCCGCCACCCAACGGACATTAAATAGTGAACTTGTGTTTTCATTCAGTTTAGTTTGTCATGTTGCTCACACCCTTTTTATATTCTTTTATTGCTTCATTCTTATTTGTATTGTAGACAGCCATGGTGACGGGTTTCATTACGCTATGCTATGTTGTTACTAATCCAATAAACAAAGACTAACCTATGAACATTCTCACTCACGTATAATCAACCCCATCACTTACATACATCATAAACTTGACAATACTACATGGTGTCAGAGCTTTTAGTCTGGACCCCGCCACACAACAATGGAGGGATTGAGGAGGCCGAAGGAACTATCATTTGAAGGGAACACTGCTGAGAATTGGAGGGTATTTGAGACGGAGTATGAGATATACATCGAGGCTGGTTTCTCAGACAAAACTCCCAAAGTGAAGTCTATGATCCTATTGAATCTTGCTGGACCTGAGGCAATAGAGAAATCCAGGTCATTCACGTACCTTCCAGTTCGACCAGACCCTGGTGGTGGTGATAACCTACCTGCCGAAACAAGGGATGACCCAGAGGTATTGAAACAGAAATTCAAAGAACTTTGCAGCCCAATCACTAACGTAATATTGGAACGACATAAATTCAACATTCGATTCCAATCAGAGTCTGAACCCTTCACACAGTTCTACACAGACCTGCGGAACAAGATTAGCCAGTGTGCTTATGGTGACCTCACAGATGAGCTCCTACGTGATCGCATAGTGGCAGGAATACATGACAACGCTGTTCGCAAGCAGCTCCTGAAGACATCAGACCTCACACTCACCAAGGCAGTACAGATTTGTCAGATTAACGAAGCAGCTGAGAGTGGAGTGTCTGCATTCAAATCTGGAGCCGCCAATAGCACTTCTCACGCCATAGATGCAGTCCATACCCAGCACAAGCCATCGGAGCAGCGTCGGTCCAACCAACCAAGATGTGGTAACTGTGGCTTTGAGAATCACAGGGGAAGTGTATGTCCTGCCAGAGGAAAGAAATGTACGGCATGCAATAAGATGAACCACTTCAGGAAAGTATGCAGATCCACCCAGAACTCAGCCACTGTGAGGGAAGTAGACCATATATCAGATGAGATTGCTGATGACTTGTTGATTGAAGAGATAGACTGCTTAAGTAATATAATACCATCTAGTGCAATAGCTGATGTTGATGTAGTTTTATCAGACAATACCCTAAAAAAACTTGTTTTGAAATGTGATACCGGTGCTAGAGCCAATGTTATGTCGGATAAGACTGCATACAAATATGTGAGCCCCAGTTGTGTTGATAGCACCAAGAGCAGACCACTTGTAGGGTTTAATGGAAGTGTTACTAGGTCACTAGGCACTATTGAACTGTTATGTGTCAAGGGTGATGAGCATTTTACTGTTGTTTTTCATGTAGTTCCCAATTGTGATAACTCTCTGTTATGTTTACAAGATTGTGTTAGGTTAGGTTTTGTGACCCTCTCCCCAGATGTGCATGAGGTCACCGAAATAACAACCCCACAACTCCCAGACAACATTCTCAGTGCGTATAGCGAGCTATTTGATGAGAAACTAGGAACACTGCCAGTTAAATACCGCATCAAACTTGATGAAAATGTTGACCCTGTCATACGCCCAGTGAGGTCAGTCGCCCATGCCTTTAAAGAGAGAGTGAGACAGGAGCTGGCAAATATGGTGAAACGAGGTATCATAGCCCCAGTTTCTGAGCCTACTGACTGGGTATCAGCAATGGTCATTCAACAGAAGAAGGGCACAGATAAGATACGAGTATGTATCGATCCTGGTGACCTGAACAAGGCAATCAAACGTCCCCATCACCCAACCCGAACTATAGAACAGATTGCAGCTGATATCCCAGGAGCTGAATATTTCACTGTCATAGATGCCCGCGATGCATACTATCACATTAAGCTGGACACCCTATCGTCTTATCTTACCACATTCAACACTCCTTACGGCCGTTATAGATATCTTCGTATGCCAATGGGACTGTGCTCTTCTAGCGATGTATATCAACGTGCTATTGAACAGTTATTGGAAGGCCTTCCATGCCACGTGGTTGTAGATGACATACTGGTTAGTGGCACAACTGAAGCTGAACACGATGACAACCTGGATAAGGTTCTGAAGCGGCTCCAAGAGATAAACCTGAAACTTTCGGCTCGGAAATGTGTTTACAAGAGATCCAGTGTAGTGTATATTGGGCATACCCTCTCGAATCAAGGACTACAGCCTGACCCAGCCAAGGTCAAAGCCATCACTGAGCTACCAGAACCAGCTAACAAAGAAGAGCTTTTGAGATTCCTGGGAATGACCAAATATCTTGCAAAGTTCATAGAGAATCTGAGTGAGATAGCCTTTCCACTCAACCAACTCCTAAAGAAACAGATTGACTGGAATTGGACAGATACGCACAGAACAGCATTTAACCTTCTGAAGCAGAAGCTAGGTGAAGCAGCATCGCTTACATATTTTGATGTCAAGAAACCCGTCACTCTAACATGCGATGCATCTAAGGCCGGTCTAGGAGCCGCGTGTGTGCAAGAGAATCGACCTGTGAGCTATGCCAGCCGTGCGATGACAGACACAGAAACCCACTATTCACAGATCGAGAAGGAGCTGTTGGCTGTTGTATTTGCCTGCCATAGGTTTCGAGATTACATTCTCGGCAACAAACAGGTCACTGTGGAAACAGATCACCAACCACTAGTGTCCATAGTGAAGAAACCCTTGTCGGCTGCACCAGCCCGACTTCAAAGAATGCTCATGAGACTTCAGAGCTTTGACATCAAGCTTGTGTACAAGAAAGGCAAGGATATGCTGATAGCTGATACTTTGTCCCGAGCCTATCTCCCTGACTGTTCTGTGTCCGAACTTGAGGCAGATGACTGTGTTATAATCTCATCAGTTTCCATTACAGATTCCAAGTACTCCGAGCTGCAACGTATATGTGCCTCTGATAATGTCACTAGGAAGCTGATTGACTTTTGCAATGCCGGCTGGCCAAAGTCTGATTCAAACGTCGATCCTCTGTTACGACCATACTTTGCAATACGTGATGAAGTTGGACATGATGCTGGTGTCCCCTATAGAGGGACTCGTATTATTGTACCAGAAGCTTTACGGGATAACTACCTGTCTATACTGCATCAGGGACACCAAGGAATAGAGTCTACCAGAAGTAGGGCCCGTGAGATTATGTACTGGCCGAACATGTCCGAGGATATAGAGAACTATATTCAGAACTGTGAACACTGCCAGAGGGCTAGAAACCACCAGCAGAAGACACCAGTTAATAATTACCCTATCCCCAGTCAACCATTTGCCATAGTGGCCACAGATCTCTTTGAGTGGCGCAACAAGACTTACCTGGTTACTGTGGACTCCTTCTCCAGTTGGATTGAGGTAGACCTCCTCTCTACGGCGACCTCTGTGGCTGTTATCAACAAGCTGAAGGCCCATTTTGCTCGGTTTGGATCACCTGTACAGCTGATCTCAGACAATGGTCCTCAGTATTCATCGAACGAATTCAAACAATTCATGAGTAGCTGGGACATAGACCACATTACAAGTGCACCCAGACATAGCCAGGCCAATGGCCTTGCGGAAAGAGCTGTGCAGACTGTAAAGAGATTGATGGAGAAAAATTTTCAGGAAGGGGGAGATATATACTTGGCATTGCTCAATCTGAGGAACACCCCAAAGAATGAACTCGGCTCTTCAGCACAGAGGAACATTAGCAGAAGGGCTAGACCTCCTTTACCCATCTTGCGAGATCTTTTGAAACCTGTTGTTATAGACAATGAAAAAGTTCAGCATCTGCTAGCCGAGAGTCGAAACAGACAGTCATTATATTCCAACAGGTGTAGGAAGCCTTTGGATAATCTGCAAGCTGGAGACATAGTCAGAGTGCAGGCTGATAACGGCTATGGAGATCTATCAAAAGTTATAGCCCAGGGTCCTACACATAGTTCTTATATCATCAAGACTAGCAATGGAAACAACCTCAGGAGGACACGAGAACAACTGCTCAAAGTTCCTTCAACCCCTACATCTGGTACACAATCAATGCCAGACCCGGTTGTAACGCAACATGATATACCTGTGCCATCCCAGCCTACGACGGAAACTGCTGTGACTCATCCACAGGTAAATTCTCCTCCCCAGCTAAACACACCAGCCAAAAGTCCTATTACCGCCTCACCAGATCCAAGGCTAGCACACTCTACCAGAGGAAGTCCTACTCCAACCACACAAGGTGTGCCCAAGTCAACTCGCTCTGGCAGAGTATCAGTCCACCCATCTACCAGACCAAACAATCCATTTGTTTACAATTAGAAAGGGGAGGATGTGATATTACTCAGACTGACTGCCTTGACTAATATCCCCAAACCATTCCCGCCACCCAACGGACATTAAATAGTGAACTTGTGTTTTCATTCAGTTTAGTTTGTCATGTTGCTCACACCCTTTTTATATTCTTTTATTGCTTCATTCTTATTTGTATTGTAGACAGCCATGGTGACGGGTTTCATTACGCTATGCTATGTTGTTACTAATCCAATAAACAAAGACTAACCTATGAACATTCTCACTCACGTATAATCAACCCCATCACTTACATACATCATAAACTTGACAATACTACAGAACCTACCCTGTTTCCTCTCAAGATCGCAGTATTTTAACATTGATAGACAGAATTGCCGTATGTCCGAGAGAAAAAATAGGTTAGCTTATTAAATGATGCCTTGAACTACAGGTCGATTTTGAACTTTACAACCAAAAAATGATTAAAACTTTCAATATTGTATTATTTTACTTCATTATCAACATAAAACAGTTATCATTCATTGTAAAAATAAATAATTAGAGCCTTTTACTAGTGTTAAATAATTATTTATTACCTTAACTCTACTTAGAGTCCTCTTAGTGGTTGTAGTGATCTAAATAATAAAATAATAATAAAAAGCTAGTTCCAAAGAACTAGATGATTTAATTGACTATAGACAAATAATTATTTTAGCACTTCTTACCTCGATGCTGGTTGCTTACATGGTGTTTCATTGCTATAGCAGCAGGAGTGTTGATGTTTGAGCAGGAAGATGTATCATTAAAGGTGTTAGGATTGGGTCTTCTATCATCAATGTGAATGCCGTTGGTGGTGGAATTGGTGGTTGTAGTGGAGATAGTGTCGATGTTGTTGGTAGTTGTAGTTGGTTCAATATGGAGTTTAAGAAGTGCTTTGGAGTGTGACGTCATCATACCTGCAAAAAAGTAAAAGAACTTAGTTTTTTAATGATGTGAATATACTGAAATTATTATAGTGTTAAATAATTATTTACTATTTATTTTAAAAATAAATAATTAGAGCTTTCTACTAGTGTTAAATAATTATTGATTATTTTTTACCTTATCACCACTTAGAGCCAGATGATTTAATTAACTAAAGACAAATAATTATTTTAGCATTTCTTACCTTGATGCTGGATGGTCTCCTAGTAGCTGTAGTAGATGATGCTTCTCCGCTTGCTGTTGAAGAACTGGATGCTTTCTGTGTGAAAACAGTTGCTCTTAAATAGCTAAAGTTGCACTGATTAAACCCTATGAATCAGCATTTTTTCCAATGCTTTCGCGGGAATAAAAACTGTTTATTCCCGCGAAAGCAACGGTTTCCATTCGCGGGAATAAATACTTTATTTTCACGCGAATGGAAACCGTTGCTTTCGCGGGAATAAAAATTTTATTTTCACGCGAATGGAAACTGTTGCTTTCGCGGGAATAAATAGTTTGTTTTCCCGCGAATAGAAACTGTTGCTTTCGCGGGAATAAATAATTTATTTTCACGCGAATAGAAACTGTTGCTTTTGCGGGAGTAAATAGTTTATTTTCACGCGAATAGAAACTGTTGCTTTCGCGGGAATAAATAATTTATTTTCTCGCGAATAGAAACTGTTGCTTTCGCGGGAATAAATAGTTTATTTTCACGCGAATAGAAACCGCTGCTTTCGCGGGAATAGATAATTTATTTTCACGCGAATAGAAACTGTTGCTTTCGCGGGAATGAATAGTTTATTTTCACGCGAATAGAAACCGTTGCTTTCGCGGGAATAAATAATTTATTTTCACGCGAATGGAAACTGTTGCTTTCGCGGGAATAAATAGTTTATTTTCACGCGAATAGAAACTGTTGCTTTCGCGGGAAAAAATAAATTATTTTCACGCGAATGGAAACCGTTGCTTTCGCGGAAATAAATAATTTATTTTCGCGCGAATAGAAACTGTTGCTTTCGCGGGAGTAAATAGTTTATTTTCACGCGAATAGAAACTGTTGCTTTCGCGGGAATAAATAATTTATTTTCACGCGAATGGAAACTGTTGCTTTCGCGGGAATAAATAGTTTATTTTCACGCGAATAGAAACTGTTGCTTTCGCGGGAATAAATAGTTTATTTTCACGCGAATAGAAACCGTTGCTTTCGCGGGAATAAATTATTTATTTTCACGCGAATGGAAACCCTTGCTTCCGCGGGAATAAACAGTTTTTATTCCCGCGAAAGCTTTGGAAAAAATGCTGATTCATAAGGTTTAATCATTGCGACTTTAGCTATTTAAGAGCCACTGTTTTCACACAGAAAGCATCCAGTTCTTCAATAGCAAGCGGAGAAGCATCATCTACTACACAAGATCTACCACCTACTTAGATGATACCAAACTAATGAAGACTCAAACTACATGAATTTTGAAGACAGCATACTTCTCCAACACAGCAAAAATTCATTTCAAGATCTACCACCTACTTAAATGATACCAAACCAATGAAGACTCAAACTACATGAATTTTGAAGACAGCATACTTCTCCAACACAGCAAGAATTCCTTTCAAGATCTACGACTTAATTAGATGATACCAAATCAATGAAGACTCAAACTACATCGATTTTGAAGACAGCGCACTTCTCCAACACAGCAAGAATTCATTTCAAGATCTACCACCTACTTAGATGATACCAAACCAATGAAGACTCAAACTACATGAATTTTGAAGACAGCATACTTCTCCAACACAGCAAGAATTCCTTTCAAGATCTACGACTTAATTAGATGATACCAAATCAATGAAGACTCAAACTACATCGATTTTGAAGACAGCGCACTTCTCCAACACAGCAAGAATTCATTTCAAGATCTACCACCTACTTAGATGATACCAAACCAATGTAGACTCAAACTACATGAATTTTGAAGACAGCATACTTCTCCAACACAGAAAGAATTCCTTTCAAGATCTACCACCTACTTAGATGATACCAAACCAATGAAGACTCAAACTACATGAGTTTTGAAGACAGCATACTTCTCCAACACAGCAAAAGTTCATTTCAAGATCTACCACCTACTTAAATGATACCAAACCAATGAAGACTCGAACTACATGAATTTTGAAGACAGCATACTTCTCCAACACAGCAAGAATTCCTTTCAAGATCTACGACTTAATTAGATGATACCAAATCAATGAAGACTCAAACTACATCGATTTTGAAGACAGCGCACTTCTCCAACACAGCAAGAATTCATTTCAAGATCTACCACCTACTTAGATGATACCAAACCAATGAAGACTCAAACTACATGAATTTTGAAGACAGTCGACTTCTCCAACACAGCAAGAATTCCTTTCAAGATCTACGACTTACTTAGATGATACCAAATCAATGAAGACTCAAACTACATGGATTTGAAGACAGCATACTTCTCCAACACAGAAAGAATTCCTTTCAAGATCTACCACCTACTTAGATGATACCAAACCAATGAAGACTCAAACTACATGAATTTTGAAGACAGCATACTTCTCCAACACAGCAAAAATTCATTTCAAGATCTACCACCTACTTAAATGATACCAAACCAATGAAGACTCGAACTACATGAATTTTGAAGACAGTCTACTTCTCCAACACAGCAAGAATTCCTTTCAAGATCTACGACTTACTTAGATGATACCAAATCAATGAAGACTCAAACTACATGGATTCTGAAGACAGCACACTTCTCCAACACAGCAAGAATTCCTTTCAAGATCTATCACCTACTTAGATGATACCAAACCAATGAAGACTCTAAAAATTACTTATATTATGTTTCGATGATGCTGAAAAAAACTGTCCAGAACAAGAGTTCAAAAAGCTAATCTATAACTCAAGGCAATCATATCACTATAGGTGAGTTTTACTAATTTTTACCATAAATTAAACAAAATGCTGAATATATACGTTTTCTAGGTGAAAAAAGGACTTTTTTGATGTAATTAGTGTATTTTTTACAACAAAATGCTGAATATATACATTTTCATGGTAAAGAATAGGATTTTTTGGGTGTAATTGGCGTAGTTTTTACAACAAAATGTTGAACATATACATTTTTTCAGGTAAAAAAAAGCACTTTTTTGGTGTAATTAGTGTATTTTTTTACAACATATTTATAAAGCAAGTATTTTTTGTTTTGTTTTAGATAGATGAAAGAGAATCAAAAGCACTTGGTGAAAATAATGCTCAAGAAAGAACAAGTTGAACAATGTAACTTGGTGAGTTATTTCCCTTTTCTAATAATGTAAACTATCCAATGTAACTAGAACTATAATTCAAATTCATGTAATTATTTTACATTTTTGCTTAATCATTCTATACTAATACATAATTTTTTTATTTTAGTTCATTACGAAATTAAAAGCACATAGAACAGAAGTCTTCCTTCCTAAGATATAACATCACTACATCAAAGACATCATTGTAAAGGAACAAACTATGCATTAACTGTTATTACTTTGTATTTATTACAAGTTGTAGTGCTTTGTATTACGTAGTATTTACTGACTCTAGCTTTATTATGTGGGGAGATTTTCCTTACTTATTATGTAATAAATGTATATAATCATATAATGATTAATTTTTAATCAATGTATTTATTCAATTTAGATATATCTCCTCTCTTCTCTCTCTATGTAGATATAAATTTACCCATAAGTACATCAATGATGACATTGTAAAAAAGATTATGTATTGATTATCATTACAAGTTGTAGTGCTTTGTATTACTTAGTATTTACTAACTCTAGGTATATTATACAAGGATATTTTCCTACTTATTATGTAATAAATGTATATAATCATATATTGGTTTAATGTAGTTATATCTCCTTGTTCTTCTCTCCTCTCTCTCCAAATATCATATGAGTTCGAGTTATGTAAAACAATTATCAAAACTTAAATGCCATACATTCAAAATCTAGCTGCCATATGAGTTCAAATTAAGTAAAAAAAATAATCAAAACTCAAATGCCACTTAAATGCCACTCAAATGCCACTCAAGTACCCCTCAAATAAAATACAATATAAACTCGGCGAATTCATCCAACGTCGTAACCCATTGCCTAAACTCCAAGATCTAATCCACAAAAAAACACTTGGTAGGGAGATCTGCTCATATATTACTACTGTTATGTAATGCAGCAAAATCATACTTATTACTTGAGCGTAGAGAGAACTGTTCGTTTGTAGCATGTTAGAATGCAGTGAGTTCTCCATCTCATCCATATTTGACTGCATTTTATGTCCAAGTGCCAGCGATATATCAATAGTTGTCATTTTGAGACACACAGACCAAACTTTGCATATCACTGTCATAATGACACAAAAACCAAGTTTTATTGTCTAAAAATTGTAGGGAGCAAAATTTTATTTTACATGCCAGTTATCAGTGTCTCAAGTATGCTGCCAGCAGCTCAGCCAATCAAGTCAGTTTCACCGTTTGTGACACTAAACAGTGGTACTGCCCACAAGCTCCCAGCGTATGACACAACCTAACAGCATCCCTCTTCGGAGGTGACACTCGCCGCTATGGCCTCTAATTTCCTACAAAGAAAGTACCAAACAACCTAATGCCACAAGGGAGCCCTTGGCTCAGACTCAACAGTCCAAGTATCATAATCATTTTATTTGACTCACATCTGCCCAAACGGTACTCTGTAGGGAGACAACTCCCTAGAGATGCGTACCAACATACACAAAGAGTAGGGATACTCACAAAAGAGAGCAGAAAAAGCACTGATGGAAGCACGCGATCAACCTTACATAGGCTGATCTGGACTACAGGAAATGGTTGACCAACCATATATACATACATTTGGTAATAACAACCAATAACAGTTAAAGATATCAATATAGACAAGTTAAATATAAAAGGCGCCTAGTGGTAAAAGGCAGAGTCACTGCCATGTTGACTTTTAAATGTTTTTCATAGTACTGAGTTTTTAGGTAGACCTTGCTTGGGTGGTTTCCTGTCTGAAGGGGCTATGGCTAATTTTAAGTCTTTTGCTACGGTGGCGATCTTCATGTAGGCCTGGGATAGCCATCCAGGGCCGGTAGACCTTGCACAAGCCGGTGTCATGATAGCAACAACTGCATTTTATCACTACAATACTTGAAGTGGGTGATTAATCTCACCCGCACGTCTGGCACCAGCAAGGAGGTCTGTCTGGTAATAAACCAGAGGCACCTCTAGAGTAAGATACAAGGGTGGTGCCGGCCACAAGATTCTATAGTCCACAAAATTTAACAACTTTAAGGGGGAGAAGTAAAACGAGCGAGTGAAGAGCGAGATCGGGGGTGGGGGGGGGGGGGGGAGGGGGGCGGGGGGTGGGAATAGAGCAGGCTGGGTAATAATATTTTAATGCAACGGGTAAAACTATTGTTTGTTATTTTATAAAAGTTTTGTAACTTGCTATTTATTACAACTAGTAATGTAAGAGCGGATCTCTTGTAAGTTTGGTGTTCTTGTCCTTGATTGGTTCGTTTGTATACAGCTGGCAGCGGTTTGTTAGTTAGTTGTATTCTTATTTCAACCCTGATGTAAACACCTGTCAACTAGATAAATGTCAAATTTGGACTTTCGTTTAACATCTGGCAAATAAATGGGTTTGTAAATGTATTCTCTATAGTTATAATAGTCATAATAGCAACTGTAATTGTTGGTACAAATAGAGCGATAAAAAATTGTCTATGCTTTTTAAATGATTACTCGCTGCACAAAACATGTAGCCTTTAATGATTGAATTTGCTTGGAAGTAATTAGAGCAAAAGTGAAGACAATAATACAAATGTATTTTAGAGTATTGTAAAAAATGATGGAATGGTAGGCAGCCATAGACAAATAAATAATCGCTCCTGAGAGACTTGGTCTAATTTGATATAAGAACTTACAAAAATCTGTAAGCAATAAAGTATGAGACCTGACAAAAAGGCACTAGAGGTGAGATAGGCAACTACAAAAATATGGTACAATATATAAGGATAACAGGAAATGGTTCAACCACTATAAGTTAAGCAGACCAAAGCCATACAATGAGAGATACAAAAATCATACGGCTATCTTAACATTTGCTTGCACTTCACAGTTGTGTTGATGTAACAGAAATGGCCTAGCTAATAATTTGTGCCCCGGGCAGCTATACAAAACCAGAGTAAAACCAAAGCGATTGTGAAACAATAATAATCAAAAATACTGTAATAACAATTGCTATGATTGTCTCAAGTATAACTTGGTCAATGCAATGCAAATATCTACAATTACAAAAGTTAATCAAACTAGACCAAAAACTTTCTAATAAAACGAGTACAACAATTACACATAATCGTAACTAAAATGTTAGCATTAGCCATCGAGAGAGGATATACTTTTTGTTTATCAGTCTCGGGGAAACAACTCCTTCCAAAGTAAGCCATCACCTTTTTTCTCATCCAGCCATTGCTCGCAGGGGAATACATATTTCCTATTTGTAGACAAATTTGTCACCTCTATTCTGTCTAGGAACCAGCCAGGTCTCCAGCCCGCATTGTCGTGTTCTATCTTACACCTCTGCAGTTCGCCTGCAATCAACGGTATGATGTCACAGTGTCATGTAATATGATGTCACAACGTCATGTGATATGATGTCACAGTGTCATGTGATACGATGTCACAACGTCATGTGATATGATGTCACAGTGTCCTGTGATATGATGTCACAGTGTCATGTGATATGATGTCACAGTGTCATGTGATATGATGTCACAATGTCATATGATATGATGTCACAATGTCATGTGATATGATGTCACAATGTCATGTGATATGATGTCACAATGTCATGTGATACGATGTCACAGTGTCATGTGATATGATGTCACAATGTCATGTGATATGATGTCAAATAAAACAAGTGTAGGCAAAGCATTTACTACAATCAAGCATGGCTGGTTTGTTTTGTAGATTAATGCCTAAGTCTGGGCTCTACCCTCATGCATAGATCTGAGGCTATATACATACCTAGGTCTAAGGCTTTATACATACCTAGATCTAAGGCTTTATACATACCTAGATCTAAGGCTTTATACATACCTAGATCTAAGGCTTCTATTTCAAACTTATCAGTTTGTTTCCTCTCAAAAAGATCTCTAAACTTCTGAGTGAGCTCTCGTCTACCAGAATCACCCGTGCCGCCGTAGAGAGTGATGAACACATTAGCGTTAGTTCCTGCTCCTTTTACATCGCCAGTCACCACTATCACCTCATATTTCACAGGAGCCAAGCCTATGGAGAAGTAGTTTTATCAATGGCAACAAGAGTGTACCAAATATCGATTGTCATGTTTTAATGTTCTACTTGATAAACTGCCATCTATCAGTCTATATATGTATAACGTATATTTGTGAAAGGCATCTGTCTGTGTGTCTGCTCAAGCTTACGTATGATGTTAATCTGAGAGAAGTGAGAGCTGCTGCACAAACAATCCCCTGGACCTTTGCACTTTGTTCTCAAACCTAAGGTTTTTGTGTTTTAATCTTTTTTTAATAATGTACGGAAAATGAATCATAAAAACCACATCTTGGAAAAACCAAGTAGGGTAAGGTGGGGCAAAGGGAGGGTGGGGGAGAGAGAGGGTGGGGGAGAGAGAGGGTGGGGGAGAGGGAGAGGGTAAGGTGGGAGAGAGAGAGGTTAGGGAGAGAGAGAGGGTGGGGTGGGAGAGAGAGAGGGTGGGGTGAGAGAGAGAGAGAGGGTTGGGTGGGAGAGAGAGAGGGTGGGGTGGAGGAAGAGAGGGTGGGAGAGAGGGTGGGAGAGAGAGAGGGTGGGGAAGAGAGAGGGTGGGTTGGGGGAAGAGAGGGTGGGAGAGAGGGTGGGGGAGAGAGAGGGTGGGAGAGAGAGAGGGTGGGGGAGAGAAAGGGTGGGAGAGAGAGAGGGTGGGGGTGAGAGAGAGGGTGGGGGTGAGAGAGAGGGTGGGAGAGAGAGAGGGTGGGAGAGAGAGAGAGGGTGGGGAGAGAGAGAGAGGGTGGGGTGGGAGAGAGAGGGGGTGGGAGAGAGAGAGGGTGGGGGAGAGAGAGGGTGGGAGAGAGAGAGGGTGGGGTGGGAGAGAGAGAGAGGGTGGGGGAGAGAGAGGGTGGGAGAGAGAGAGGGTGGGGGAGAGAGAGGGTGGGAGAGAGAGAGGGAGGAACACTTACTTCTGGTGCTGACTATTTTACTCTCCTCTGTCTTATTCTCGTCACATTTTATAGATACTGCCTCTGCTATGTCCATGTCTTCTGCCACTTTGATCCACTTTTTACAGGGGAATGTGTACTTACATCCACCCCCTGATTCCTTCACTTGCACCTCGTAGCAATGCCACCTTGCCTGGCCTCCTTCACGTCCACCTGCATGTAGTTGTCAAGTGTAACATATAACACAGTGCAAATCAGCAGATGCAATCTATTCACAACAACCAATCTTTAAATCCAACAAAGACAAAAAACGCTACAAAGGTCTCAGCACTACATCTATCAATGCACATGGCCACCATTATACTACTTAGCCGGGGCGGCTCTCAAGGGGTGGGGTTTGTAGTTGTGGGCGGGGTTTGGCGGGGCTTCCCCCACATCAGAGAGCCACCCTGGCTATATACTACTGACACTGACCGTGGGGTTTGTCTTCTCTCTGCATTGCACCCAAAATCACGCGTTTCAATTTTCCCAAATATCTGCTCTCCATAGAGAAAGTGTCGACGTTGCCTTTCCTAAACAACTTGTGTACAGGACTGTTGTGCATGACAAACTCCTTGGACTTCTTCTTGTCTCCCTCCAATATGAGCCAAGCGTTGTGCATCATTCCTCCATCTTTTTTATCAGAAGTCAGTATTGTCAGTTCATAAGCTGAAAACAAACCAAGTTTGATTGTTTGTCATTTCTGTTACCTAACAATCAGACAAGGTATAAATGCAGTAATGAGATAGCGATGGAGAGGGCTCATGTGTACAACAGCAGAGCAAGTCAGCGTGCATATGCCAGGTCAGCATTCAGCAGCTCACTCTCCAACTATCCATTTAAAGTAGACCAAACGTATAGAGACCAATTCCAGAACGTACTTATTTTAAATAATGATCTACTTTGTTACATTGAGGATGGAATACTAGTAGGAATATAAATTTTAAAATCAAGAACTAAAAAAAGATAAAAGAGGACAACTCCACCAAAATGCATTTTAGTGACTTTTGATTGGAGAGAGAGTTTAGCCCATTCACAGATGAGCACCCGCTAGTTCACAGCAGTCGTCAGCAAGGTCAACTACAAAATGGTGGTATGTCTATACTCACTCATTTTATCTCCTTTCTTCACAGAACTTGGTGCTGTCGAACACGTCAGCTCTCTCACTATCTGTTTGTCATCGTCAGACTTGCTCAGCCAGCGATTGCAGGGGAACGTGTAAGTTTTGTTTTTCTTCATGTCCAACACTTCTATGCTGGCACAGTGCCAGGCAGCACCGAATCCTGCAAAATCAAAACCGTTGACACAAAGCAACCACCAATCCACCAAGTACTTATTTCCTAATAATGACAGCACTTCAACCTCTATGATACGTTTCATTCCTGCATTCCAGTTATGCAATAGTGAAATTCACACCACTTTCCTAGTCAAAGCAGAGAACCAATCCAATTTTAATAAAATCTATGAAGTTCTTCTCACTTCATTGATACAAACAAAAAGAAAATCATGCGAGGCAAACCTTTGTTGTCATGCCACACTCGACACTTTGCTAATTCTCCCAAAGACAGTACATCAGCCTTCATAAACTTGTCCTCCTGTCCAGTCTCAAATGGTGACTTGTTAGTCTCGCTGTCTTTCAAGTGTAACGCACCAGAGTCTCCATTCTCACCAAACAAACATACATAGACATTGGCATCAGTGCCCGCTCCTCTTTCTTCACTCGTCTTCACTGTGATCTTGTACGATGTATCTGTACAAGCAAGCAGTGATAGTAACACACGTATTATGCAATACTATGTCTTTTTATCAGGTAAATCTTTGTTCTACTTGTACAGTGCCAAGAAAGAGCCAAACCAAATCCACCAGAAACCATAATTGAACAGACTATTAAACACAGAATGCAAGAAGTCTCCCATTCAAAAAGAGTTGGCTAATAAAATAGCCTTTGGTCCACACCAATAGGTTGAGAAGTGAAGGAGGGCTGGTGTGGAGAGGTACCCAGTACTCTGTTATAAAGTGATTGTATTACATAATACAAGTCTTATACTTTCTAAGCCATTAATTAGGTAACAATTCCACCTACTTTTTACCACCTGTTTGCCTCTTACTGAGGCTGCAATATCTCTACTCAGCTTCTGGTCTCCCATTGTTCTACTCAGCCAACAGTTACAAGTAAATGTGTACAATTCTCCTGTGTCCATGTTTCGTAGCTCAACCTACAACCATCACTATTACTAGAAATGTCACTCACATTGTACTGGCCATGCGGTGTACAAGTATAACTTGACAGGTAGAATAAAGGCGTATGGACAAAACTAAACTTGGCATTGCAGCTGACCCTGCCAGTTAGTTCCATTATTTATGAGCCAATCAACTGTTTGTTAACTTTCTTTAATATCATAAGAATGATAAGAAATGCTTCTAAAAGCTTTTGGTCACGGATTTTCTACAGGCTTTAACTTGATTTATCTATTTCAGGTAACTTTTAGTCAAAAAAACTTGTTGAGGAGTTATGCTCTCCTTAATACCATCTACTTCTACAATACAAGTGCAGCACATGCACACTTGTACACAATTTTGTTTGTATATACAACAACTTGTCTGAGGCCATAAAGCGGAGTTGCAAAAATTTGGCTCATTTGCGAAGAAGAAGAAGGGCATCCTAGTAATAGTCACTGTGCAGAGACTTTCAAAAGCGTAGAAAATTAGGTTTGCTATTATTTGTAGATTTTGAGGATGTTTCAGTGGAGTCAGCATTTTAACGTATCGTTGATAAACCTGCTACACACTGATAAGTGGCCATTATCTCAAAAACTAAAACAAGTTTACAATTAAATATTTACTTAATAGAACCGTAAAAAAACAGGGATATACACTAAACTTCATAAAGCTAAACACTGAACTGCATAGGGCTATACATTAGGCGGCTTTGGCTAAGTGGAAGCGAAGGCACGATTGCGACGAATGGGAAAATTTCTTTGGTTTTGGCAAGTATAAAATGAGATTTCTTCATGGTGTGGCTTCACGAGAAACTCAAGGTGAAGGAGATAGCGAGAAACAACGCTGGTTTAAAAAACAGGAGTTGTCTTCTCTGCATTTAATCTTTGCAATTAAAAACAGCCGTTTCATGGCGATCAATATTTACGTTTTAGATACAGCAACAAAAACAGCGACCATTTAGGCAAGGCCATAATAATTATAACAATTTATTATGTCGAATAGCTGCGTGTCACAATATCAATAAATTAGCGATACCAAAAGTAATTGTTTATTGCTTGCACTGTTTTAGTGAAAATAATCAATGTATATTTTAATAATAGAAAATATTATTTTATCATTATTAATTTTTCATTTTTAGCCTGTACGGCGTATAATTGTTGTAAGAGAAGACAACTCGACAAGTTGTTTTCTGTGTAGCTACATGCTTTGCCAGATTTGCGTGCGTCCAGTTTTGAGAACGCTTGAAAATTAGCACTAAACTGCATAGACCTATAAACTGAACTGCATAGAGCTATACACTAAACTGCATAGAGCTATACATGAAACTGCATAGAGGTATACATTAAACTGCATAGAGCTATACAATAAACTGCATAGAGCTATACATTAAACTGCATAGAGCTATACATTAAACTGCATAGAGCTATACACTAAATTGCATAGAGCTATACACATATCCATGAATACTGTGCAACACTACAAAAGTAGACAAGACAGGTAAATGGTTGATTCATGTATATGAACAATGGAGATGTATCCCAGCACAACAATACATCAGGATTTCTGGGTTGTATGGAGGCACATAACATAATGTAATATGTTGGTTGAGTTGGGAGTATTGCTATATAGCTAGAGGTATTGCTACATAGCTAGAGATACTGCTAGATAGCTAGAGGTACTACCAGATAGCTAGAGGTATTGCTAGATAGATAGAGATATTGCTAGATAGATAGAGATATTGCTAGATAGAGATATTACTAGATAGCTAGAGGATTGCTAGATAGCTAGAGGCATTGCTAGATTGCTAGAGGTATTGCTATATAGCCAAAGGTATTGCTAGATAGCTAGAAGTATTGCTATATAGCTAGAGGTATTGCTAGATAGCTAGAGGCATTGCTAGATAGCTAGAGGTACTACCAGATAGCTAGAGGTATTGCTAGATAGATAGAGATATTGCTAGATAGATAGAGATATTGCTAGATAGCTAGAGGTATTGCTATATAGCTTGAGGTAATGCTAGATAGCTAGAGATATTACTAGATAGCTAGAGCTATTGCTAGATAGTTAGAGGCTTGCAGGGACACAAGCACATAACGAGTGAACAAGTTATCTTGGGTTGAGTATGGAATACTTTGCTGCAATTACTATGTTTCCACATCATGACAAATTGGCGATACTGCCGGCGATAAACGGAAATTCCAATTGGAAACAGCACTGTCGACAAATTTGTCGTGAGACTTGTCGACAAACATTTGTCGCTCTCTGAAAGCGAAAAATTGGCGATAAGCAGAATTCCAGATGTTTATTGCTATTGGAAACGCTAATGTCGCCAAAGGCGATAAAACCAGACATGCGTAATAAAACAGGAAGCCACAAATTATCCATTGTCACCGCATGGCATCGTTAGCTAGTGTGTGTTTATATTTAACTAACGAGGATCGTTTGTGGTTTATTACACTGTTATTTATGAAACAATACAACTGATTTGAAACGAATGAATCTTAGCTGCGGGTAATTAATTATTGCAGTGGTGAAAAACAAATGGTAGTATTTTTTTTAGCAAAAATTCACTTGGTTATTTATTATTATTTATTACTAACTAATAATAATAAATAATATAATTTATTGAATCATAGCCAGTGTGCTACTAAAATTCTTTGTCACCACACAGCTTCCTTAGCTAGCCAACAACTTGGTGATATATTATTCATATATTTCACAATAGAGGAAAATAATAATAAAAACAGCCTGCAACGCTAGTCGGCTAAATTACACTCAACAGCGCACTGACTGCAACTGCCTCTGTGGGCGTGGTTCAACCAACGGCGATAAACTTTGAGTCGTGGAAATATATGCCCTTGTCGCTAATTATTTGTGGTAGCAAACCACAGAGATTTGGCGATATTTTGTCATGATGTGGAAACATAGTAAATGTCGTACGAATAAATCAACAGACACACATGGAACTTCTACCGTACCTTCTCTACAAACCAGTCGGGGCGACTAGATTTCCCATCATGTTGTATCCTAATTTTTTTCAGTGGCGCAATGTCATCCAGTTCCATTTTGATTAAGTCAGCTCTTCCTCTCTCAAACCTTTCTCCTTTTTTCTCAACCATTTGCTCTGAGGCGGATCCGCTGTCTCCAAACACAGTCAACTTTATGTTAGCATCTGTTCCTGCCTTGTTTACATCACCCGTATAAAAGGTCACTTCATATGGAATCACTGCAATGAAAGAGATTCAAAATATAATGTTAAAGCATTTTCACTCCTATCAGCAGGGAATGCGCCAGATACTGGTATGCTTGGGATGGGTCAAGATGAGTGGCGATTCTTGTATGATCTTAGACAAACTCAGACCAGAGAATGAAAGAAGAATATTAGACAATCAATCAATCAATCATCGTAAGCAAAATATATGTTACTACTAAGATGTTCGAGCGACGGTTTCAGCATTCCATGCCGAAATGTCAAAATTATCCAATTCATCAGAGGAGACAACCCATAAAATGTATACAGTGCACTAGAATGCTTCAACGTTCCATTCAGGTATGTTTTTATTCATTCCTGTCCACATCATAGTTTTTCGATTCCTTCTATTTGTCACATAAATGTTTTGTTTTGTTTTGTTTTCTGAGCTGTGCCTTGTGGGCAACCCTAAATGCGGGTCTCATAAGCTTGGAGCTTGTGTGAGCAGCACCCTATACCCATGCCCGCCGTTACCGGCTACTCTTCCGAAAAGGCAGAGGGGGATCTTTTACTAGCATGACTCCATAGTTATTATGGAGAGTGCAATCAAACTAGGGACCACGTTATTTTTATGCCCATATCCGACCAGGCAGAGCATAGGAAGCCAAATATCTTGCTCACAGATAACCGTGCTGGGAATCGAACCCCCAGATCCAGGATTGAAGTGCAAGCACTTTTACCACTAGACCACACGTGCCTCCTGATGATGGTTACATTTCATACATATATTGATAATAACTTTGTCACAGCACAACTAAGCGTTGTAACTCTTTAAATTTGCAGTCTGGTAAAGTTATTTTATATGGCACATAGAATGATTGTATAAACAAATGATTACATCAATGATAATAATAAGTAAATATTAATTAAATAAAAAATGATACTTTTTATTATCATGAATAAACAACTCCAAAAAAATAATGAGTGTGAGTGCGGAAAAAAAATAAGCATATCTAACAGTCAATGTATTTTTTAATTTTTGTTATAATTAAATGAGCTAACAAAAAATAGTCATTATACTAACAAAGAATATTATTTCATTGCCAGACACGAAATAGACATAAAGTCGTGCTTTGTGCCGTAGGATTGGCTAGTTTAATATCAGCTTACCTACAAGTGCCAGTGCATGGCATTTTATATCGGTGCATGTAGCCACTGGCACATCATAACAGTTCATAGTACAGTTACATTGGCACCCAAACACTGCACAACTATCAACAATCACTGACAACTACCAACGACTACAGACAACTACAGACAACCACAGACAACTACCAACAACTACAGACAACTACCAACGACTACAGACAACTACCAATGACTGCAGACAACTACCGACGACTACAGACTACTACCAGCAGCTACAGACAACTACCAACAACTACAGACAACTACCAACAACTACAGACAACTACCAACAACTACAGACAACTACCAACAACTACCAACAACTACAGACAACTACAGACAACTACGTACAACTACAGACAACTACCAACAACTACAGACAACTACCAACAACTACAGACAACTACCAACGACTACAGACAACTACTGACGACTGCAGAGAACTACCGACGAATACAGACAACTACCAACGACTACAGACAACTACCAACGACTACAGACAACTACCGACGACTACAGACAACTACCAGCAGCTACAGACAACTACCAACAACTACAGACAACTACCAACAACTACCAACAACTACCAACAACTACAGACAACTACGTACAACTGCAGACAACTACCAACGACTACAGACAACTACCAACGACTACAGACAACTACAGACAACTACCAACAACTACAGACAACTACCAACAACTACAGACAACTACCAACAACTACAGACAACTACCAACAACTACAGACAACTACCAACAACTACAGACAACTACCAACAACTACAGACAACTACCAACCACTACAGCCAACTACCAACAACTACAGACAACTACCAACAACTACAGACAACTACCAACGATTACAGACAACTACTACAACTACAGACAACTACCAACAACTACAGACAACTACCAACAACTACAGACAACTACCAACAACTACAGACAACTACCAACAACTACAGACAACTACCAACAACTACAGACAACTACCAACAGCTACAGACAACTACCAACCACTACAGCCAACTACCAACAACTACAGACAACTACCGACAACTACAGACAACTACCAACGACTACAGACAACTACTACAACCACAGACAACTACCAACAACTACAGACAACTACCAACAACTACAGACAACTACCAACAACTACAGACAACTACCAACAACTACAGTCAACGACCAACAACTACAGACAACTACCAACCAATAACCTACTTACTTGGTCGATAAGCAGTGATAGAGCTTTGTCCATCAGCCACATGGAGGATTCTATTAGTTTTACCATCAGACTTGTCCCTGGCCAACCACTGTTTGCAGCTAAATATATAATGTTTGCCTTTGGTAGGTATGTCCAGCTCTACCTCCTTCACCAGCCAGCCACTTCCTGGTTCTGTTCCATCGTGGCCCACCTAAGGCAACCAAAGATGATTGAATAATCCACTTAAGCATCTCACAGCCCAATTCACCCAAAGACTCCGGATTTGATGAGCGTAAGTATTAGAGAGACTGGCTCACCAAATGCTAGGAACAACAAAATCCAGCAATGTTTGCTTATCTTTATATGCTTTACCTCTAACTTCTTCACCTCTCCAACATCAACCGCTTCTAACGAAAATGTTTCTACAGATCCAGGCTCAAAGCGAGTCTTGCCAATGAGATCTAAATAAAGTTTGCCAGTGTTTCTTTTCTTTGTACCGATAATGTTGACCCATGCATGTGACTCTGTGCCATTGTCATCTCCTTCTCCGGTCCTCAACTTCACCGTATACGAGATGGCTGTCAACGAGCAACAGTACAGATGACCTTATGGAACTGTTGGCTACTTAAGCCTCAGGTCTCATCAGCGGTCACACGACTGACCCACAAACAGCTAGCATTCAATAGGAAGGCTTCACTTACTGGGTCCCTCAGTGGTGCTGCCCTCTAGTATCATAGACTGGCGCTTTGTCAGTCTCGCTCCACCTGCAAATGACTCCTTACCAGCCGAGTCTAAACTGTTGGTGGAGCCACCAAACCTTGTTGAAAAGGAGCGCAGTGTGCCATTACTGGAGGTGTCCCCATCATAACCCTGGCAGAAGGAAACGTATATTTGTTTACAGTTTTAGAAAATTTCACCAACTTGTTTTTTTTACTGGAAACAACCATACATCGCAATTACAACCATAATAATCAGTCTGACGGAGTTGTCTTCTTTACAGCAGATAATTTGGATGTAAATTTGGAGTGGTTTTTTTTTCAGGAAAAAACTGTGCAGTTAAAATAATTTCAACTTCGGAAATACGAGTGACTTCTACACCAACCTTGACATAAAGAGATCTATCTATCTTCCCATCATCTTTGTTTTTAGCGAGCCAGCGCTCGCAGTGGAACACATAAGTTTCTTTATCCAGGTTATCTATCACTTCCACTCTGTCCAAGTACCAGGAGGGATTGAGAAGTGCGTTGTCATGTCTGATCTTACACTTGAATATCTTTCCCAAGTCAACAACCTCCATTTGGAACACGTCTTGCTACACAAAACATAAGATCAATCAATGAAATGTGGCTATTGGTACAGGAGAGGTAACTCCTCACAACAACAGAGATGAAAGATTTTATTACATCGTCTTACATGGTTTCGCTCAAACTTGTCCGTGTGGGTTTCACTCTTGTGAAGTTTCCTCTCCCCAGAGTCTCCCTTGTCTCCAAATAGCGTAATGAATACATTAGCATCAGTTCCAGCTCCAGAGACATCGCCCGTGTACACGTTTATTGTGTACTTCTTGTCTGCAACACAATTCATTCTTGCAATCTTTGCTAGTTACTTACTCATTCTCATTTACCAAAAACAGTTGGTATCAGCTCGTTGGTAGGTTAGGTATTTCCAGGTAACAATGCTCATTTCATCATTTGCTCACTTATGTGAGAGATAGCACAAAATTGTAAGTCAAAGAATTGACACTGCTGAGAAAAATTTTGAACAAATTGGTGAACAATGCGGCGCAGTTTGCACTGTTTGTACTGTTTGTACTGTCTGTACTGCTGGTACTGTCTGTACTGTCTGTACTGTCTGTACTGTTTGTACTGCTTGTACTGCTTGTACTGTCTGTACTGCTGGTACTGTCTGTACTGTCTGTACTGCTTGTACTGTCTGTACTGTTTGTACTGTTTGTACCGCCTGTACTGTTTGTACTGGTTGTACTGTTTGTACTGTCTGTACTGCTTGTACTGTCTGTACTGTTTGTACTGTTTGTACCGCCTGTACTGTTTGTACTGGTTGTACTGTTTGTACTGTCTGTACTGCTTGCACCGCTTGCACCTCTTGCACCGTCTGCACCGTCTGTACCGTCTGTACCGTCTGTACCGTCTGTACCGTCTGTACTGCTTGTACTTCCTGTACTGTTTGTACTGCTTGTACTGTCTGTACTGCTTGTACTGTTTGTACTGTTTGTACTGTCTGTACTGTCTGTACTGTCTGTACTGTCTGTACTGTCTGTACTGCTTGTACTGTTTGTACCGCTTGTACTGTTTGTACTGTCTGTACTGTCTGTACTGTCTGTACTGCTTGTACTGTCTGTACTGTCTGTACTGTCTGTACTGTTTGTAATGCTTGTACTGTTTGTACTGTCTGTACTGTTTGTACTGTCTGTACTGTTTGTACTGTTTGTACTGCTTGCACTGTTTGTACTGTTTGTACTGTTTGTACTGTCTGTACTGTTTGTACTGTTTGTACTGCTTGTACTGTTTGTACTGTTTGTACTGCTTGTACTGTTTGTACTGTTTGTACTGTGTGTACTGCTTGTACTGTTTGTACTGCTTGTACTGTTTGTACTGTTTGTACTGTTTGTACTGTTTGTACTGCTTGTACTGTTTGTACTGCTTGTACTGTCTGTACTGCTTGTACTGTTTGTACTGCTTGTACTGTTTGTACTGCTTGTACTGCTTGTACTGTTTGTACTGCTTGTACTGTTTGTACTGTTTGTACTGCTTGTACTGCTTGTACTGTTTGTACTGCTTGTACTGTCTGTACCGTTTGTACTGCTTGTACTGTTTGTACTGTTTGTACTGTTTGTACTGTTTGTACTGTTTGTACTGCTGGTACTGTTTGTACTGCTTGTACTGTTTGTACTGTTTGTACTGCTTGTACTGTTTGTACTGTTTGTACTGTTTGTACTGTTTGTACTGTTTGTACTGTTTGTACTGCTTGTACTGTTTGTACTGTTTGTACTGTTTGTACGGTTTGTACTGTCTGTACTGTTTGTACTGTTTGTACTGCTTGTACTGTTTGTACTGTTTGTACTGCTTGTACTGTTTGTACTGTTTGTACTGCTTGTACTGTTTGTACTGTTTGTACTGCTTGTACTGTTTGTACTGCTTGTACTGTCTGTACTGTTTGTACTGCTGGTACTGTTTGTACCGCTTGTACTGTTTGTACTGTTTGTACTGGGTGCAGAACATGTTAAATAATTGATTAAAATTTACTTCATGAAAAACTGGTTGATGCGGATGTCTACACGTATAATGCAATATATACGCAACAGATATGCAATATCTATAGATATCCATAGACATCTATAGGATATATATGGGATATCTATAGGTATCTATAGGGTATCTATAGATGTCTATACATTTATAGATATTTATATATATCTATAGATATCCTATAGATATCTATAGATATCCGTATATATCTATAGATATCTATACGCTCACAGCAAGCATACTTACTAACTAACTGCCCTTTCATTTTCTTCTCCTTCTTCTTCATCTGCCCATCTTTACCAACCAACTCCTCTGTTACTTTTCCAGCCACCAGTTCTCTCTCCAGAGCTCCATCTTCCTCATCTCTTGCCAGCCAGCGATCACAAGGGAATGTGTAGGTGATTGAGCCCTAAATGGTACATAATATCAAAGGATTGACCGACAACCATTGTGACCATGCCATGCTCTGCTGTATAGAGACTGCCAAAACAGGCACGGGCCAAAACAGCTACAAGCCAAAACATGCATGAGCCAAAACAGCTACAAGCCAAAACAGACACAAGCCAAAACAGCTACAAGCCAAAACAGGCATAAGCTAAAACACAGGCTTTGTAAAAGTACATTGACTCGACCGATCTAAAACCTTCACAAGATAGTGCATGAGGCACTGGTGGCCACTAAACACTGTGTGAAGGAGCCAATACCAGACTTACCTTTCCACTGTCATGTAACTTTCTCACTGTTACATTAGATAAGTGCCAACCATCACCAAATCCACTTCCATCATGTCCGATTCGTATTTTCTCTATCGTATCGCCAACATCTTCCAGTTCGACCACAAATGTGTCTACACCGAAGTGGACAATAAAATGTGTTGGTATTTACCACAACTTAGCCAGGGTACTGATGACCATTTACAGCTGGTTATTAAATGCCATGCATACAAGATAGTGAGCAGCAAACAAAATAAAATTACTAACCTGTGTTTCCTTTCTTAAAGTGTTTCCTCCTCTCTGATTTACTCGAGCAAAAAAATTTCTTTTGAGTGCAAATTTCCTTACCATATAGTTGTATATAGACATTGGCATTTGTGTCAGCACCAGATCTGTTTGTGGTCGCTACTTTCACCTGAACAGCAACAAGTGAGTGAGTATTACATCATTGAGTGAGTATTACATCATTGAGTGAGTATTACATCATTGAGTGAGTATTACATCATTGAGTGGATATTAAATCATCGAGTGAGTATTACATCATTGAGTGGGTATTACATCATTGAGTGAGTCTTACATCAATGAGTGAGTATTACATCATTGAGTGAGTATTACATCATTGAGTAGGTATTACATCATTCAGTGAGTATTACATCATTGAATGGATATTAAATCATCGAGTGAGTATTACATCATTGAGTGGGTATTACATCATTGAGTGAGTCTTACATCAATGAGTGAGTATTACATCATTGAGTGAGTATTACATCATTGAGTAGGTATTACATCATTCAGTGAGTATTACATCATTGAATGGATATTAAATCATCGAGTGAGTATTACATCATTGAGTGGGTATTACATCATTGAGTGAGTATTACATCATTGAGTGGGTATTACATCATTGGGTGGGTATTACGCCATTGCGTGAGTATTACATCATTGGGTGAGTATTACATCATTGAGTGAGTATTACATCATTGAGTGAGTATTACATCATTGAGTGAGTATTACATCATTGACTGATCAACTTAAGATTACCTCATATTGAATACAGGGATTGTACTCGACTGTATCAAGCTCCTCAGGAAACAGCTCTCTCTCCAAAGCTCCATCGTCCTTGTTTTTAGCGAGCCAACGTTTACACGGAAACAACCATTTCTTACCCAAAGTTGGGCAGTCAACCTCCACTCTATCTAGAAACCATGCCCCACCAAATCCAGAGTTGTCGTGGCCAATTCTACAAATGGCGAATGAAAAGTGAAGGGAAAAGATTCTAAGCGGGTGAATCATTAACAGTTCCATTGGAAAGCTTTCTTGGTAAAACGACTTGGCTCTTTTATTTAGATATAGCAAAGATTAATTGACACTCACTTGATCTTTTTCAGATCACCGATCTCAGCTGATTCAATTACAAACTCATCTGTCTGCCCATTCTCAAATTTGTCTCTTTTGTTGTCTACTGTAGCTTTCAGCAGGTTTTTGCCTATAAAATACGCGACTGACTACCAAATCAAACAGAATACTGTTTAACCTAACTGTAATACTAAGTACATTCTAGAAGTCTTCAATGACTCAAACTGGCACTAAACAAAAACCAGTTTCAAGGCAACCATTTTGAAAAGAAAACATTGAAATAAAATGCAATACTATGATGTTTAGAGTTAAATACCAATAGACAGGTAACGGAGTAACATTTCCAAATATATATTATAAGAATTGAGATGGAAGACCGACAATGAAGTGTTTGTTAGTCCATGCTACAGGGGCATTAGTAACACAAATACATAACCCTTTTACCGATACAACAAGTAATCAGGTCATATCGTTACTAAATAATACCAAGATAAGATCTACGATGATAGATGCGTTATTACTTGGTTACAGTCATGGTACATTATGCATGGGCAACCAATGCGATAGAATCTGATGCATGCAGGTGGGAGACAACTGTATGTTCTAATCAAACAACGTATCCATTACCTCTCTTTTCTCTACGATAGTTATCTAGCCAGTAGATGTCTGCTTATAACAATACAAACTTGCTAACAGCGTATGTATGTACTGTACAGTGATATATATTATACATAATACAGTTGTATATATAATACATAATACAGTTGTATATATTATACATGATACAGTTGTATATATTATACATAATACAGTTGTATATATTATACATAATACAGTTGTATATATTATACATAATACAGTTGTATATATTATACATAATACAGTTGTATATATTATACATAATACAGTTGTATATATTATACATAATACAGTTGTATATATTATACATAATACAGTTGTATATATTATACATAATACAGTGATATATATTATACATAATACAGCTGTATATATTATACATAATACAGTTGTATATATTATACATAATACAGTTGTATATATTATACATAATACAGTTGTATATATTATACATAATACAGTTGTATATATTATACATAATACAGTTGTATATATTATACATAATACAGTTGTATATATATACTATATACAAGACACATTTATACACCTTATATACAAAACACACATATACACGTTATATACCTGTATCGTCTTGTTCTCCATACAAGTACAGGTAGACATTTGCATCAGTACCTGACCCAGACTTGTCACCAGTAACCACATAGACATGGTAGGTTTGCAGAGCGGCTAACAATCATAAAATAACAAGATGGAGACTTCACTGATATCATTTGTAGATACAACGACTTGGAACAAACAGTTATGTTTAGTTTAAACGGCCGGATTTCAGCCGTATTATGCAGTCGTGTTATCTCAATACGGCACCAAACTCTACTGAATAAAGCAGTCATATTTTAGTCGGATTTTCAACCCTAAGTGCGGCAACAGTTGCCGTAACTCCGACACAGAAATGGCCAGTCGTATTTTCAGGCGTGTTTAGAGCGAGATCTCATGAGACTACACAACAAACAACAATGACCGCATGGCAGCCCACAAGGTGATGATTTTCTGTATTTGTGAACGCCATCCAACCATGTAGTAGCGGTTGTTCTTGTCATTGATTGATAAGAGACAGCCTGCCAATCAATCAAGTGATAACAATTCGCTCACAATGTCAAGTGGTCGTGGTAGGCTCGATAATAAGGATAATAATAAATAATAATAACAACAATCAATGATAATAATAATAAATAATTATTATTATTGTAATTATCAATATAATAATAATTAAAAATAAAACACTGCTAGGAGGCCTGATCGCTTGAACCAGGAGTGCTTTGCAGCCGAATCTCTAAACTGACTATCCAATCCGCCTCAACATCTGCTGATCAAACCGGTCAGAGGTGCAGTCGGTTCTCAGCCAGGTTCATAACACGGCTGCCTATTACGGCTGAAGTGCGGCCGTTTAAACTAAACATTAAAGAGGTATGAAGCCAGCTGCCATATAAAGGCACGAAGTGAAAAGTGAACAACCATTGGCTGACTAGGCAGTTGGGAGTTGTCTGCTCGCAGTCAAGCACTGAAGTGTTGGAAATACCAACTCTAGCAGCCCTGTGTCTACTCCAAACTGTACTTGATCATTCATTTCTGCTTTTTTTAGGAAAATTCTTTGAAGATGTGTTAGCTAACTTGTATGTACAAATCTTTGTCGTTTTTCTTTAGCTCGCTCATCAGTGGCAATAGAACTACTCATTGCAGCACCAATGTAACTTTTAACGAAACTCATCTGTTTTGTACATTTATGTCCAGTCTCACACGCATTGCCTACCAATGTGTAGCACAGGTCGGATGAATATATCAAGCTATCATAGCATACCCTTTGTCTCTAAGGCTACTTCTTCACGAATAGCCTTAGCACCTTTACTACCGAGTTTAGCCTTCAGGCTGGCATCAACTGGCACTAAAGTTCTCATTATTTGGCCGTCATCCTCATCGGTCGCGAGCCAACGCTGGCATGGAAAGAAGTAGGTTTGTTTAGCGAGTGTGTCTTCAATCTACAAATGGAATAACTTGAATTGTTCACACAGTGACAGATTGGCAACAGAGTAATACATACTATGTCTCACCAATAGTACAAGGTAATACATACTATATCTCACCAATAGTACAAGGTAATACATACTATATCTCACCAATAGTACAAGGTAATACATACTATATCTCACCAATAGTACAAGGTAATACATACTATATCTCACCAATAGTACAAGGTAATACATACTATATCTCACCAATAGTACAAGGTAATACATACTATATCTCACCAATAGTACAAGGTAATACATACTATATCTCACCAATAGTACAAGGTAATACATACTATATCTCACCAATAGTACAAGGTAATACATACTATATCTCACCAATAGTACAAGGTAATACATACTATATCTCACCAATAGTAAAAGGTAATACATACTATGTCTCACCAATAGTACAAGGTAATACATACTATATCTCACCAATAGTACAAGGTAATACATACCATATATCACCAATAGTACAAGGTAATACATACTATACCTCACCAATAGTACAAGGTAATACATACTATATCTCACCAATAGTACAAGGTAATACATACTATATCTCACCAATAGTACAAGGTAATACATACTATATCTCACCAATAGTACAAGGTAATACATACTATATCTCACCAATAGTACAAGGTAATACATACTATATCTCACCAATAGTACAAGGTAATACATACCATATATCACCAATAGTACAAGGTAATACATACTATACCTCACCAATAGTACAAGGTAATACATACTATATCTCACCAATAGTACAAGGTAATACATACTATATCTCACCAATAGTACAAGGTAATACATACTATATCTCACCAATAGTACAAGGTAATACATACTATATCTCACCAATAGTACAAGGTAATACATACTATATCTCACCAATAGTACAAGGTAATACATACTATATCTCACCAATAGTACAAGGTAATACATACTATATCTCACCAATAGTACAAGGTAATACATACTATATCTCACCAATAGTACAAGGTAATACATACTATATCTCACCAATAGTACAAGGTAATACATACTATGTCTCACCAATAGTACAAGGTAATACATACTATACCTCACCAATAGTACAAGGTAATACATACTATATCTCACCAATAGTACAAGGTAATACATACTATATCTCACCAATAGTACAAGGTAATACATACTATATCTCACCAATAGTACAAGGTAATACATACTATATCTCACCAATAGTACAAGGTAATACATACTATATCTCACCAATAGTACAAGGTAATACATACTATATCTCACCAATAGTACAAGGTAATACATACTATATCTCACCAATAGTACAAGGTAATACATACCATATATCACCAATAGTACAAGGTAATACATACTATACCTCACCAATAGTACAAGGTAATACATACTATATCTCACCAATAGTACAAGGTAATACATACTGTATCTCACCAATAGTACAAGGTAATACACACTATATCTCACCAATGGTACAAGGTAATACATACTATATCTCACCAATAGTACAAGGTAATACATACTATATCTCACCAATAGTACAAGGTAATACATACTATATCTCACCAATAGTACAAGGTAATACATACTATATCTCATCAATAGTACAAGGTAATACATACTATATCTCACCAATAGTACAAGGTAATACATACTATATCTCACCAACAGTACAAGGTAATACATACTATACCTCACCAATAGTACAAGGTAATACATACTATATCTCACCAATAGTACAAGGTAATACATACTGTATCTCACCAATAGTACAAAGTAATACATACTATATCTCACCAATAGTACAAGGTAATACATACTATATCTCACCAATAGTACAAAGTAATACATACTATATCTCACCAATAGTACAAGGTAATACATACTATATCTCACCAATAGTACAAGGTAATACATACTATATCTCACCAATAGTACAAAGTAATATATTTCTATATTTCATCAAAACCACATTAGACTAAGATCCTCAAGTGTAACATTAGCTCAAAACCATTTCAACAAGAGAAGACAATAGTAACTTGTTGAACAGGTAAAACATTGACAGGTGACAGGCAGTAAGACTTTATGTGATACAGGATACTGCAGGCAGTAAGACTTTATGTGATACAGGATACTGCAGGCAGTAAGACTTTATGTGATACAGGATACTGCAGGCAGTAAGACTTTATGTGATACAGGATACTGCAGGCAGTAAGACTTTATGTGATACAGGATACTGCAGGCAGTAAGACTTTATGTGATACAGGATACTGCAGGCAGTAAGACTTTATGTGATACAGGATACTGCAGGCAGTAAGACTTTATGTGATACAGGATACTGCAGGCAGTAAGACTTTATGTGATACAGGATACTGCAGGCAGTAAGACTTTATGTGATACAGGATACTGCAGGCAGTAAGACTTTATGTGATACAGGATACTGCAGGCAGTAAGACTTTATGTGATACAGGATACTGCAGGCAGTAAGACTTTATGTGATACAGGATACTGCAGGCAGTAAGACTTTATGTGATACATGATACTGCAGGCAGTAAGACTTTATGTGATACAGGATACTGCAGGCAGTATGACTTTATGTGATACAGGATACTGCAGGCAGTAAGACTTTATGTGATACAGGATACTGCAGGCAGTATGACTTTATGTGATACAGGATACTGCAGGCAGTAAGACTTTATGTGATACAGGATACTGCAGGCAGTATGACTTTATATGATACAGGATACTGCAGGCAGTAAGACTTTATGTGATACAGGATACTGCAGGCAGTAAGACTTTATGTGATACAGGATACTGCAGGCAGTAAGACTTTATGTGATACAGGATACTGCAGGCAGTAAGACTTAATGTGATACAGGATACTGCAGGCAGTAAGACTTTATGTGATACAGGATACTGCACAAATGTACAGTTCATTCTGTCAGCCGTGGCCTCACCTCCACATAGTCAAGAAACCACGCTCCACCACCACCTTTATTGTCATGCCATATTTTGAGTTTCTTTAACTGGCCCAAGTCTACAGCAGTTACTTTAAACACGTCCTCCTAAAACATAGAGTTGGCATTAGTAGCTCTTGTTTATCCCATCAAACATTTATATTAGTTAGTATCACGGGCTATATTAATTAGTATCACAGGCTTTATTAGTTAGTATCACAGGCTATATTAGTTAGTATCACCCTAAGTGCAGAAATCTGATTTCTGCACTTAGGTATCACCGGCTGTAATGAGTGTGGCAAATAAATGATGTTACTAGGCTGCATTTGTATGTACTGTGGCCTTCATGCTTGGTTGGCCTGCCTCACTAGGCCTGCCTAGTGACCCTGTAGGGCTACAGGGTCACTAGGCCTGCCTAGGCACTGTCGTCTGCTAGGCTAATGTGATCTCGATCAGCCAATGGCGCCCCGGTCTGTGTAAGTGGTTAACCAATCGTGCGGCGGCAGGTATAGTAATCACTTTCACTCTGCCATTCATTCTATTGCTTTCAGAGAGGCAAGTTAGCACTTAATTTAAAAACAGTGTACATAAACAAACATGTCATATGCAGGCAAAGGTTAGTAACCTTTGTACACGCTATACTACTAATTACATAATTTGTTCAGTCACTGTTTTTTGTTTGCTATTTTAAGTTCAATGCTTATTCAAATTTGTGCTAATTGTTACACAGTGACAATTGATGTAATACTTCTAGGCACTTTGTTTGTGTACATCGCTAAGTCAATATGTTACGCAACATCTATTTTTTTGCCTTATTATAGGCGTCACGGTCACTATACTGTAATATACTGATAGTAATATTATTATGGAAATACACCAAGTTGATCAGTGAAACCAACCTGCTGAATAGACAAATAAACTTTTGCCCAGAGCTCGAAGTATCAGAGCTCTGAACTCAAAACAAAACATAACCTAGAGTTCAGCGTATTGAGAACTTTATACAGGCTATATTAGTTAGTATCACAGGCTATATTAGTTAGTATCACAGGCTATATTAGTTAGTATCACAGGCTATATTAGTTAGTATCACAGGCTATAGTAGTTAGTATCACAGGCTATATTAGTTAGTATCACAGGCTATATTAGCTAGTATCACAGGCTATATTAGTTAGTATCACAGGCTATATTAGTTAGTATCACAGGCTATATTAGTTAGTATCACAGGCTATATTAGTTAGTATCACAGGCTATGTATATTAGTTAGTATCACAGGCTATATTAGTTAGTATCACAGGCTATATTAGTTAGTATCACAGGCTACATTAGTTAGTATCACAGGCTATATTAGTTAGTATTGTAGTGGATTTTGGGGGGCCGACCAAACGTCCACCAACAACGCCTCACTCTAGAGGTCAACTTCCAACAGAGGAGTATGCCAACTCCACAACTGTTCCCGGAGCCCACGGCTCAAACGTACAACTCAATGACTTGTTGAGTTAACCATACTTTATTACACAGCGTAACCAGCAATGTATAATAAGGGTAAATGTATCATGCTACTTGGCTTAAGCACAGGTAGAATCCCAATACAATACAAAGAGTCTAGTGAAATGTTCTGCCTTTTATAGGCAGAACATGATTAAAACATATGCCCAAACAAGGGGCAACAAATCAGCAATGGCAGGAAGTGTTTACACTAATCAGATCATGAGATATAAATATATGATACAGTCATTGGTTAATATAGAGTTAAATGTGCCAGGCGCCCAGAAGTAGGGGGCGGAGCTTCTTAGTCAATCTTGCTTACTCATGGTGGTGCAATGAGTAGCCCTGGTTCTTGGTCCTTATGGCTTGTGGTCCTTGGCTTTGGTCTTGTTTGAAGACAGCTATGTTGCAAAGTCGGGCTCCTGCACCTTTGGTATCAATTTCGGTTCTCAGGCTATAGTAGTTCTTTGCTCACCGACCCGGTATAGGTATGGTAATGGCACTGCAGGGCCGGCAGTACATGCTGCAGGGCCGGCAGGGTGTGCTGCAGGGCCGGTGGTACCTCTGCAGGGCAGGCAGTGAATGCTGCAGGGCAGGCAGTGAATGCTGCAGGGCCGGTAGGGTTTCTACCGGCTGACTTACTTATGTTCTGGCTGTGCCAGGCTCTATTTAGGCTTGCCTGACACTCAACAGTTGTCAGGGGGACCTTGCGCAGTGGTAGTAGACATAAAATTCCACCACATTCCCCTCTCCATTAAAGACTGTATCTCTTTGGTCTTTAATTACATAATTCAACAAAGAGAATAATAGTGGCGAGCAACACCCGTGCTCGGTCAAGTTTGTGGGGAGAGCATCTTACTGCCTCCTAGCATCTCTAGGGGCGGCTTCCCATGCCTGTTTCGATTCCCCAGGGTCATAGGGGAAGTCGAGAACATTTCTCATTGCACAGACTGCTACCATAGCATCTGATGCATAAGCAGAGAAGGAACCTTCAGGGTTTCTCTCTTTTCCCTTGTTGTACGGGGTGGCCGGCTCATTCTCCAGCCTCAGCTTCTCTCCTGGAACCTCCTCTTTCAACATCGGGGGTGGCAATATCTGCATCAAGTACACCTCTAGGTTTGGCTGGACATCCACAGTTGACTGTGATTCAGCATCTTTTTCAGCTATAGGTGCTAGCTCCGTATCAATGGCAGCAGCAACTGGGGTTGGCTGGGGAGGTGCAGTTTCTGTCCGTAGCAACTCCTCCGCTGGCATGGCCAACAACTCCTCTTCTCCAAGTCCTGGAGGGTGGTAGGCTGCTAGGTCAGTTTCTAACAGCAAGCTCTCGTTCTTCACTTCTATCTCCAAACAGTTGGAAGTAGCCCTAGTGCCAATCTGTTGCACGAGGCTTTCTTTATTTGAGACAGTACACGGAGTGCCCTGGTCACTCTCTCGAGAGGGAATGACTGTCTCCTTTTTGTCAACCGCTTTCTCAGACTTCCGACTCATCCTGTCTGTGCTTGCAGGAGGCGGCTGAGCAGGGGTACTAGGAGCAAACTTTGGTGGTCCCTGGTAGCTCTCACGGGGGGAGTTCAGCTGGAGCCTTGCCATATCGGGTAGAGCAGCTTCTGGCAATCCTTTTGAAACCACATACGACCACAGTGGTGCAACTTCTTCGGCGGATATAACTGTTTTGGCACCTTCCCCGGATTTCCCGGCTATTGCATCATGAGTGGTTTTAGCCACTGTCTTCGATGCTGGCAACCAACAGCTCCTTCCACTCCCTTTCATTGCCTGTGGGTAGTCATTAGGTAACTCCTCCTGTGCTTTCTTTTGGTGACCTTCCTGCTTGTCCAGGGGCGTAGCCAACAGGGGCTTAGAGGTAAATTTCGCTCTCTTTCCTCTGGCGACCTCAGTTTTCATCTCTTCACGCTCAAATTTTCTGTGCAGGCTATCCTTCCCCCTCTCCATCGTTTGGGAGGTCCTGCAGACTACTTGCTCACTTTTTGTAGGTGCTGTTGGGGAGAATCCATCCCAACCACCAAGTGGCATAACATCCATTTGTGCCGCGTCTATCCACATGACGCTATCTTTTAGCAGCTTTCCATGCTTGTCCGTGCATGGTACATCGTGTCCGTCTATTGTAATGACGGAGTCTTGAAATCTGAGCAAACACTCATGGGTGGTGAGGAACGGCATCCCTATGATGGCGTCCTCGTTTATGTCACTTATCACGAAGCTGACATTGCTCTGTAACCCACAGATCTGTACGGACACCTTCACCGTGCCGTAGAACGCGATCTTCGACCCATCAGCCATCACTCAGTGTGACTCGCTGTTCTGCAGTGTGCTCCTCACACTCAGGGGTAGTTTTTGATAAACGTGCCGAGATAACAGGTTTGTAGTACACCCGGTGTCTACAAGTATCGACACAACTCGTCCACCCATTTTTCCAGTGAGGAAATAGCTTGCCTTGTACGGACGTACATGAGGGGAGCCGGTGGTGTCCGCCGCGTGCATTTTAGCAGGGGGCTGGCCCGTGTAGGGGTGTTGTGTCTGCTGGTTTCGTTTGGGGGTGTTACGGCTCGCCCAATCGCAGGTAGATGCCGGTAGCTCTACTGCGGGCGACGGCCGTTTCCCGCCTGGGCAGGCATCCGTTGTGGTCTGGTGCTCCACGATCTCTTTGGACACTGCCTTTGCATGTGTCCCAACTCTCCACAGTCCCAGCACTGGAGTGGTGGTTGATCAGGCAGTGGTGGGGGAGGCTGAGGTGTAGGGGTAGCTCCTGGTTTCAATGACTTGATTTCTTTCGTGAGTTCCGCCAATGCCTCCATGGCCGCTGTCAGAGAGTCCTTGTTTGGCGGTGCAGGGCGGACATTCTTCACTGCAGTATGCGGTGTGTCCGACTCATCGTCAGTGTACTCCTCCTCATCTGTAGATTCGTCGTCTACCATGCGCACGTGAGTAGACCTCTCGTCAGGACCTGTCCTGATCTGCAGGTATTCGTTCCCTGCTCTCACTGCGTCTGAAAGTTCCACTGGCTGTATTGCCAGGAGGTGTCTCTGCAAGTAGGGGTTGCCTAATGTAGAGCTGAAGATATCTACTATCATTCGTTGCAACGATCTGTGGGGGAGGTCCGCATAAGCGACCTGCACCAGTCGTTCTACTTCAGTGGCATGCTCCTGCAGCGTAGTCTTATACGTCCTGCGGAGGCCAGTAAGTTTGTACCTTGCTTCACGGGGGGTTAAGCCAAACCTTGTCCGTAAAGCAGCAAATATTCCTTGCAACTGTGGTGCCTTACCACATTCAAGTGCACTCCCTCTCAGGGACTCTCGCAGATGCAGCAACGCTGTCTGCTCTGGCCATTCGTTGGCCTCAGCCACTCCCATGAAGCGCTCTATAAAATAGTCCACGTCTCCGTCTCCATCGAACTTCGGTGCTTTAAATAAAGACCGGTGATTGGCAGCGGCTGGCTGCATGACGGCTTGTAACGCTTCTGTCAAACGTTCCATCACATTCGCTTCGGGGTTTGCAGGTGGTACCCTACCAGCGCTGCGTGCCCGTTGGTTCGCCATTGTCTAGACTTAGAGGAGTAACTCAACTCAAGTGTACAATGGATGGTGTGCTGGTCCGTTTTTAGCGGCACCAGGTCTCTACAGCGTCTAGGGCTGTCTATATCAAATTGTCTCAGTAAACAAGGTACTGGAAAGTAACACAAGGCCGGTACAATATTGTACAGGGCCGGTAGTAATGTGTACAGGGCCGGCGTTTAGAGCGCAGGGCCGGTCACAAAGTTAGCAGGGCCGGTATCCGAAGACGCAGGGCCGGTATCAGTGTTAGCAGGGCCGGTATCAGAAGACACAGGGCCGGTATCAGTGTGTGCAGGGCCGGTATCAAAGATACTGGGTTGTCTGGTTGCTGCAACGGAGTAAACTCAACGTTTATGCAGAGCTAAGTGACGCACACTTTCTGGGAGCACTTCTTCAGGCGGAGCAAGCTCAACGTCTGTTCAAGAGTGTCCAAATGGGGGGTCTGTACAGTGAATACAGATCCGGATTTTCGGGCTGCAATATGCAGTTCCAAGGTAGCGCAGTCCAACAGCGTGAGAACAATCCCACCGCTGCCACCAGTGTAGTGGATTTTGGGGGGCCGACCAAACGTCCACCAACAACGCCTCACTCTAGAGGTCAACTTCCAACAGAGGAGTATGCCAACTCCACAACTGTTCCCGGAGCCCACGGCTCAAACGTACAACTCAATGACTTGTTGAGTTAACCATACTTTATTACACAGCGTAACCAGCAATGTATAATAAGGGTAAATGTATCATGCTACTTGGCTTAAGCACAGGTAGAATCCCAATACAATACAAAGAGTCTAGTGAAATGTTCTGCCTTTTATAGGCAGAACATGATTAAAACATATGCCCAAACAAGGGGCAACAAATCAGCAATGGCAGGAAGTGTTTACACTAATCAGATCATGAGATATAAATATATGATACAGTCATTGGTTAATATAGAGTTAAATGTGCCAGGCGCCCAGAAGTAGGGGGCGGAGCTTCTTAGTCAATCTTGCTTACTCATGGTGGTGCAATGAGTAGCCCTGGTTCTTGGTCCTTATGGCTTGTGGTCCTTGGCTTTGGTCTTGTTTGAGGACAGCTATGTTGCAAAGTCGGGCTCCTGCACCTTTGGTATCAATTTCGGTTCTCAGGCTATAGTAGTTCTTTGCTCACCGACCCGGTATAGGTATGGTAATGGCACTGCAGGGCCGGTAGTACATGCTGCAGGGCCGGCAGGGTGTGCTGCAGGGCCGGTGGTACCTCTGCAGGGCAGGCAGTGAATGCTGCAGGGCAGGCAGTGAATGCTGCAGGGCCGGTAGGGTTTCTACCGGCTGACTTACTTATGTTCTGGCTGTGCCAGGCTCTATTTAGGCTTGCCTGACACTCAACAGTTGTCAGGGGGACCTTGCGCAGTGGTAGTAGACATAAAATTCCACCACAGTATCACAGGCTATATTAGTTAGTATCACAGGCTATATTAGTTAGTATCACAGGCTATATTAGTTAGTATCGCAGGCTATATTAGTTAGTATCACGGGCTATATTAGTTAGTATCACAGGCTATATTAGTTAGTATCACAGGCTATATTAGTTAGTATCACGGGCTATAATAGTTAAGGCTGTCAGTTAATCGAGTTATTTTAAAGATTAACCAGATTAATTGATTTTTAAGATCAAAAAGATTAACCTTTTATGACTCAGTTAATCTGATAAAAAGAAACCCCAGTTTCGTCACTACAATACTGTTTATTATGCTGAACACATCTATCAGTTTGTCTACATGAAGAGGGAGATGCCTTTTTGAGTGTTTCGTCACATAAACTTACCTTTTTCACTAAATTTCAATCATGCTATCCTGAAGAAAAATCATGAATATCTCCATCTTGTCACTTTGAACAAGTCAATTTAACTTGACGTGAATCAAGACGTTTGTAGGTGAGTGTTGTTGGAAAACAATAAACTATCACTAGTTCTCAAGCTATTATTTTTTTGTCGATTGGAGTGCAATGGAGAGACCTTGAATGTTGTTATGATTCTTAACTAGATTAGTTGTTTTGGGATCTGTTTTATTTTAGGGATCCAGATTGTTATCATTACTTTAGTACACATTTTGCTACGATATATCTCATTATCCTCCATCCAATAGAAAGTTTTCTGCTCAGAAATGCTTGTAAAACACCTGGAATGAAATAAAAGAATAATAATAATTAAAGTTTTCTAATAAAATGATGATTGTTGGTAATAATAAAAATAAACTATAATAGATATGTAAAAGTGACCACTAATAATAGTTAACAAAATATCTTACGTAATAATAACATGTAATACGATGTAATATGGTTTATACTTTAAAACAATTTTCATATTACTGTCTTTATTCATTCTAATAATAAACAATTATACTTTCTTATTAAACTAGTCTTTATTGTTATTGTTGTTATTATTCAGCACAAACATATTATAATTATCATTTAAAAATTGAAACTTACCGGGCGTATCATTTTTTTTAGTGTAGTATCTATTAATTATAACAATAATATTGAATAACAACAATAAACAATTATTTGTTACTAGATTTCGCGGTTTCATTTATTTATTATTCTAATCAAAGCTATTTATTTATCTATAAACTATTGAGCTACACCGCCAAAACATATCACGATCAATTAATCAGGTTATCAAAAATACCTAAAGCAAGTTCAATTGTGATGTTTTTATTATTTATCCTGGTATATCCAAGGGTTTTCTCTCTTCCCCATAGAGGTTTTGGAGAGTAGCAGTTTTGTGAGAAAATAAAAAATCATAGTTTTCTGTTATATCAATATGCCAAAGATAAAAGTATATTCTTTCTTCGCATTCAGTATTCAAGTTTCCGTTAACTTGTGAATCCGACAATCTTATTTTCTTTCAATGATGTGTGCCTACACTTTGTACCTACCTGAACATGTCCTGTAACTATCAAAATTTTAAATAGCAACTAGTTTTAGTTTTTGTCCTTCCTTTTCAGTTCTGCATTCAAAAAAGTTTTGTTCGCAGTTACATACATAAATATATACATACATATTTGTTTATCATTGTGATATTATATCTGTTATTTGTTCCTGGACTGACAAATCCAAATTGAGGTCTGCTAATTTCATTTCACAAGCATGCAAATAGATGGATGATGACTTTACTGCCCCATTATTGCATTTATATCACATGAGTACATAAGATTAAAAAATAAGATTAATTTAAGATTAATGGAAAAGATAAAGTTTAGGATTAAAAATTCTCAATCTTTCACAGCCCTAATAATAGTTAGTATCACGGTGACGTTTATTTCCAAGCAATTTAAATCGGTCTCAAATAAAATAGAGGCCATAACTCCATAAATAGTAATTATTATGTTTATTTATAATAATATCGTGTTTTTTTCTCTTACTAACAGGCATTTAGCAAAGCAATTGCAACAGTATTATATAATATTTGTTATTTGGCAACCCATAATATTATATTATATTGTTATGGAAAACATGACTTCTGTGTGACAGGACAACTTCACCATATTAAATAAAATTAACAATAATAAATATTATAATAATAATAATAATAAATATCATGATCATGTGCAATAATAGTAACACATATAATAAACAGATTGATCATTATGACAATGTGGAAGCAGATTTTTTTGTTTAATAAGAAAAATTATAACATTAAAGAAAATTAACTGGTAATAATTATATATATGTATATGGAGTTATCCCCTCTATTTCATGCACTACCAGTTTGAATTGTTTTGATATAAACGTCACCTAGTATCGCAGGCTATATTAATTTATATCACAGGCTATATTGTATTAGCTAGTATCGCAGGCTATAACATATTAGTTAACATCACAAGCTATGTTAGCTAGTATCGCAGACCATATTATACTAATTAGAAGCACAGGCTATATTAGTTAGCATCACGGGCTATATTATTTAGTACCAGAGGCTGCATAAGTTTGTATAACAAACTCATCAGCCAAGGTCACAGGTCGTTCTCAGAGACTTACCGATTTTCGCTCAAACTTGTTGACATTGTTTGAGTCTTGCAGCTGCCTCTCCCCGCTGTCACCTTTCTCTCCAGTCATCGTTATAAATACATTTGCATCTGTTCCAGCACCCCATACATCTCCTGTCTTTACTTTCACCACATAGCTAACCTCTGTCATAAGTCATAAAAGTATAGGTAACACAGGCTTCACCATGCAACAACCTCAACTATTCCCCGTACACTCGACCGATTAATTAATCATTTAAGTTTTGCTGGATGTAGTAGGAGTGCCATTGAGATTGACTTTGTAATAAAAATGTCACATAACAGAATGACTTGAAAGTGTACATGGCTGAGTCACTAAAAACTTTCTCACATCTGCTAAAACTGAGAATGAATCTGCCCTTAAATAAAAAGCCATAAGAGCATTTGAAGCATGTTTGTCGAACAATGGACAAAAAAGCAGTAGAAGTTTGTTAGAAGTCCATGGGATACGTATGAAACGGAAAATCTATTTCGAACATCATAATAATTCTATGAACTATCATACATTTCAGGATAAGTCATAAAGAAGATAGCTCCAATTTTCAACGCGTTGAAGGAAAATAAAAACAGCATTGTTACAGGCAAAGAAATTTTCTACAGTTCACGGATGTAGTGTTTCTGAACCTCGAACAAAATCAGCTTTAATCATGGTACGTGGCAAATGAAACACTTATGGTAAGTTGTTAGCCATACTATATTCGGCGAACGGAGGTCACAAGTACTCTTATTGCACAGTACAAAATAATAACTGCAGCACCTTGTAGACCGCCATCCAACGGTTTGCCAAACTCATCAGTTGCAATCAGCTCTCTAACAATCTTTCCATCATCCTCATTGCGAGCGAGCCACTTCTTGCATAGAAACCAATAGTCTTCGGTGGATGGCTCGGCAGTTATCTCCTCCGCTTCTTGTGGCAATCTTTCGTCTTCCAACAGCATTCTAGACTCTGAGCGGTCATACTTCCGTTGCAAGGATTTCTTTCTAACTTTGCCTTTGTCCATAGAGTCAGCGCTGCCTTGTCTAGTTAATCGTGTGCTAGAACCTAGAGTGAAAGCGTGTGGCAGTAAACAAAGGTGTAGCTGGTCTTTGTTGTGGTTGTAGAAGCAATCGTAAGTCTTCTACATTTGTACACTACTTACCTTTTCTTTGGGCACCTCGCTTGCTCTTTGATCTATCACCTCTTGGAGTGGCAGACCTTGACCTGTCAGTCATGATATCATCTTCGCTGTCAAAATCAGACAGCCGTCTAGAGTCAGCATCATCGTCAGAATACCTTCAACAGGGTAAAAAAGCTCATTATACCAAAATCTCAAATACAAAGCATAAAAGTGAAATCTTGTCCGCTTGAGAATATGAACAAGACTATGAATGTATGTACCGCTGCTGAAAAGAATATGGATGCAATGCTGCATTGTTATTATTATGGCAGGTCACAAACTACAACACCAACTGATGCGTGCGTGGATTACTTCAAGGCTAAGATAACACGAGCAACTCTGTTAGTTATTGGGCATTCCCAAAGTTTGGAGCATAAAACTGTACAAATCAATAAACCGAGTTGTCTTCTCTTACAACCATTATATATTGCTCAGCGCGGAGCTGTATATATGACCCTGGTTTATACTAAAAATCGAAAATTCAATAATTTAAGAATAATAATTATTATTCTTACTATGATGAGTAATAATTACTACTACGAAAATGTAAAAAGACAAACAATTACTTTTTGCATCATTAATATTTTTTAATGCTTTTACCCAGAGGCAGTCGACATCATAGAATATCATAACTAATAATAATCTAAACTGGTGCTTCGACCTTGTATGATAGAAGTTGCTTGCTGTATCCAAAATGGAAATATTGATTGCCATAAAACAGCTTTGATTTTATTCTCCATGCAAGAAAGTCCAGAAAAGACAACTCCTAAGTTTTAAACTGTGACTTTTCGCTGTCAAATTTAATCAAAAGATTCCGCGAAGCTACAGCCTAAAAAAGTCATACTTTTTACTCGCAGACACTAAAAAACCGATCCATTTGTCAGGTTCATGACTTGATTGGGAAAAAAACAGGTCAGTAAAACAATCTGGCATTCTGGCAGTGCAAGGTTTGCAATTGGAGTTGGAAGTGCTGGCAACTTGGTAATTTCAACGATCACGAAAGTTGATAATTTTCCTTGCCATCCTGTTGGTGTAGCCAAAAAACCAAGGAAAATTGTGGGTTACCTCAATTACTTGTAATGAAATAAGTATAGCCCAGTAGGAAGGTCCCAAGCTTACATTTCACTGGGAGAGCTTCTGTAGGACCCTCCGAACTTTCTTCTTCCTCGAGAGTCACGTCTCTCCAACTCTGGTGTTTTAACTTTTGCTTTTTTTGTGGCTCCTCTTCTCTTAGATTTTCGCGTGGGATGCCTTTGGATAAGAATTTTGTCGAGAAACCAACCAGCAAACATGCCTGCTCCATCATGGCCGATACGTATCTTCTGCAATGGGCCGATATCTTTGGCTTCAATCTACAAACGGAGCAATCAAACTTTTTTATGTTAAGAATGCATAAAATTTGTTAATCTTTTAGTTTTCAGGCGATGCAAATGATGGCCCACTGGAGTGTAGATTTTGAGTGAAAGGTTCTGACTGATGACAACTAACAGCTAATATTTTGCTAGAGAGCTACTATTGAGACAACTAGGTTTGGCAGATGTAGCACAGAATTAAATGCATTGAAGATAAACGGAGAGAGATGTCTAAAGTGATGGTTTGGTACAAAATGTAATAAAATAGGGTGGCAACACCTTAGTACCAGTTAATGGACACGTCACACAACAACAGTCATACAACACTCATACAACACTCATACAACAGTCATACAACAGTCATACAACAGTCATTCAACAGTCATACAACAGTCATACAACAGTCATACAACACTCATACAACACTCATACAACAGTCATACAACAGTCATACAACAGTCATTCAACAGTCATACAACAGTCATACAACAGTCATACAACAGCCATACAGCAGTCATACAGCAGTCATACAACAGTCATGCAGCAGCCAAACAACAGTCATACAACAGTCATACAACACTCATACAACAGTCATACAACAGTCATACAACAGTTATACAACAGTCATACAACAGTCATACAACAACCATTAGCTGACAGATTACATACCAAAGTAAGATATTGTACCTGGGCACAAGAGAACAGGCAGACAAAGAAAATGCATGTTCTGACAATCCTTTTGTATTTCTATAATAGTTTGTAATAGGTCTATGACAAATGACTGCAATAATGGCACTAAGGAGTTGGTGGGTAGGGAGTTCGGGGATAGGAAGATGGTGGGTAGGGAGTTGGTGGGTAGGAAGGTGGTGGGTAGGAAGATGGTGTGTATTGAGAGGGTGGGTAGGGAGATGGTGGGTAGAGAGGTGGTGGGTAGGGAGATGGTGGGTAGAGAGGTGGTGGGTAGGGAGATGGTGGGTAGGGAGATGGTGGGTATTGAGATGGTGGGTAAGGAGATGGTGGATAGGGAGAGGGTGGAAAGGTTGGATAGGGAGAGGGTAGATAGGGAGAGGGTGGGTAGGAAGATGGTGGGTAGGGAGGTGGTGGGTAGGGAGTTGGTGGGTAGGAAGGTGGTGGGTAGGAAGATGGTGTGTATTGAGAGGGTGGGTAGGGAGATGGTGGGTAGGGAGAGGGTGTGTATTGAGAGGGTGGGTAGGGAGATGGTGGTAGGGAGAGGGTGGGTAGGGAGAGGGTGGATAGGAGATGGTGGATAGGGAGAGGGTGGATAGGGAGAAAGTGGGTAGAGAGAGGGTGGGTAGGGATAGGGTGGATAGGGATAGGTTGTGGAAGGTACACTCATTAATCACAACCATACACAGTTAAACCTCTCAGGGTAGCTATACAGGGTTTTCTTACCATAAACTGAATAGTGCGTTGATCACACTATAATCATGTATAAAGTAGTAAAACATGAAAGATGTTGTCAATTGGTAATGCAAGAGCCTTCATGTATCTTAACAGACCATACTAGCCAATGAGTGATGTATACAGACCATACTAGCCAATGAGTGATGTATACAGACCATACTACCCAATGAGTGATGTATACAGACCATACTAGCCAATGAGTGATGTATACAGACCATACTAACCAATGAGTCATGTATACAGACCATACTAGCCAATGAGTGATGTATACAGACCATACTAGCCAATGAGTGATGTATACAGACCATACTAGCCAATGAGTGATGTATACAGACCATACTACCCAATGAGTGATGTATACAGACCATACTAGCCAATGAGTGATGTATACAGACCATAGTAGCCAATGAGTGGGTGTGCACAGACAATACTAGTCAATAAGTGATGTATACAGACCATACTAACCAATGAGTGATGTATACAGACCATACTAGCCAATGAGTGATGTATACAGACCATACTAGCCAATGAGTGATGTATACAGACCATACTACCCAATGAGTGATGTATACAGACCATACTAGCCAATGAGTGATTTATACAGACCATACTAGCCAATGAGTGATGTATACAGACCACGCTAGCCAATGAGTGATGTATACAGACCATACTAGCCAATGAGTGATGTATACAGACCATACTAGCCAATAAGTGATGTATGCAGACCATACTAGCCAATGAGTGATGTATACAGACCATACTAGCCAATGAGTATATTTTGATGGATTTGTTATTTTCTCACCTTAAATTTGTCAACTTCTCCTTGTTCGAAGTTGTCGGTCCTGTTTCTCAATTTGTACTCTTCAGTCTTGCCGTCCTCTCCATACATTTGAATGAAGACATTAGCATCTGTACCAGCGGACCTTACATCACCAGTCCACACAGTCACTTCATATGGTATGCCTACATTTGTGTACACAGTAACATTGTTGTAGTATTCTTACTACATTTGTGTACACAATAACAACTGCTGTAGTATACTCATTACATTTGTGTACACAATAACAACTGCTGTAGTATACTCATTACATTTGTGTACACAATAACAACTGCTGTAGTATACTCACTACATTTGTGTACACAATAACAACTGCTGTAGTATGCTCACTACATTTGTGTACACAATAACAACTCGTGTAGTATTCATTCATACTATAAGTGGGAGAGTATTGCAGTCTCACACGGTGCATCGATATGCAGCGTTTCATGAATACAGTAATTTTCAGGCCAATCGATGAATCCGTACTCAAATAAGAAGACATTTTGTGCCCACAAAACCAAAGCTTCATAAGTTTGTTGTGAAGCAGCTTATACAATTCCTGAACTATCATATGAAGTCATACATTAACGCCTAGACACACCAACATCTCATGGATCTTTAATCAATCTTGTATTCAGAAGCAAACAAACTTTTAGGTATTTGAAATTTGAATAATATGGAGTCAAAAAAGTAATGAAAGGTTTTTTCTGAAGTGTCAGGTGGAAGACATAGCCATTTATACCTGGCAAAGAGCTTTGTGAGTCGAGCTAGTGCAGATTTCTAGCAGGGAGGTTGGTGAAGGATTTAAGGAAATTACCGCAAAAATAAAAGCAGGAAAACCAAAAATATTTGGAACTTTTTCAATTCAGAATTATAAGCTCCAGTTGACTAGCCAACAGGAATAAAAGATACGTACATTTGTCCTTCTCCGTCACATCTGTCGGCTCAAGTTCAAGTTCAGTCTTACCGTCTTCTTCATCTTCAGCGAGCCATCGATGCATTGCGAATCTGTAGCACTGACCATTTGAAGGTATGTCAATAGTGATATCATCAATAAACCAGCCGGCACCTATACCTGACCCATCGTGACCCAACCGGATTTTTTTAATCTGAAACAGAACAGAAATGTTGAGGGCGCAGTGGCCACAATCAGATAAATCGAAATGAAATTATCTCTAGAATATCTAGATAGAGTTATGTGAGAGAGTATATAGATAGAGTGATGTGAGAGAATATATAGATAGAGTGATGTGAGAGAATATATAGATAAAGTGATGTGAGAGAATATATAGATAGAGTGAGTGAGAGAATATATAGATAGAGTGATGAGAGAGAATATATAGATAGAGTGATGTGAGAGAATATATAGATAAAGTGATGTGAGAGAATATATAGAGTGATGTGAGAGAATATATAGAGAGAGTGATGTGAGAGAATATATAGATAGAGTGATGTGAGAGAGTATATAGATAGAGTGATGTGAGAGAATATATAGATAGAGTGATGTGAGAGAATATATAGATAGAGTGATGTGAGAGAATATATAGATAGAATGATGTGAGAGAATATATAGATAGAGTGATGTGAGAGAGTATATAGATAGAGTGATGTGAGAGAATATATAGATAGAGTGATGTGAGAGAATATATAGATAGAGTGATGTGAGAGAATATATAGATAGAGTGATGTGAAAGAATATATAGATAGAGTGATGTGAGAGAATATATAGATAGAGTGATGTGAGAGAATATATAGATAGAGTGATGTGAGAGAATATATAGATAGAGTGATGTGAGAGAATATATACATAAAGTGATGTAAGAGAATATATAAATAAAGTGATGTGAGAGAATATATAGATAGAGTGATGTGAGAGAATATCTAGAGAGAGTGATGTGAGAGAACATATAGATAGAGTGATGTGAGAGAATATATAGATAGAGTGATGTCAGACAACCTTGCCAATATCAGTGGCCTGCAGAGAAAACTTGTCTGATCTGCCTCTTTCAAACTTGTTGTTTGTATTTTCAGTGCTTTTGAGCTGCAGCACTCCAGTATCGCCTTTCTCTCCGAATATCTAAACAACAACCAGTATATATATATATCATACTTGTATAAACAACAATTAGCACATACATATTGTATGTATACAAACTATGCTAAGTACATATATATCCGCAAAATGATTTTAAATGTATGTATATATATACTATTCCAAGAAAATATGAAACGGTCTCATATTTGCGTAAAAAATGGTGAGCATTTATCTTATCATACTTAATTTTGGACTCAACAAAAGTGACATACAAAACTTGCAACGACGTGTACCATACATAGTTACACCATCAATTATATAACATACTGTTGGTTATGTAACATACTGTTGGTTATGTAATATACTGCTGGTTATGTAATATACTGCTGGTTATGTAATATACTGCTGGTTATGTAATATACTCCTGGTTATGTAATATACTGTTGGTTATGTAATATACTGCTGGTTATGTAATACACTGTTGGTTATGTAATATACTGCTGGTTATGTAATATACTGTTGGTTATGTAATATACTGTTGGTTATGTAATATACTGTTGGTTATGTAATATATTGCTGGTTACGCAATATACTGGTTATGTAATATACTGCTGGTTATGTAATATACTGTTGGTTATGTAATATACTGCTGGTTATGTAATATACTGCTGGTTATGTAATATATTGCTGGTTATGCAATATACTGCTGGTTGTGTAATATACCGCTGGTTATGTAATATACTGCTGGTTATGTAATATACTGTTGGTTATGTAATATATTGCTGGTTATGCAATATACTGCTGGTTGTGTAATATACTGCTGGTTATGTAATATATTGCTGGTTATGTAATATACTGCTGGTTATGTAATATACTGCTGGTTATGTAATATACTGCTGGTTATGTAATATACTGCTGGTTATGTAATATACTCCTGGTTATGCAAGATACTGCTGGTTATGCAATATACTGCTGGTTATGTAATATACTAGTAGCTTTGATCTGATATACTTGACAACTTACCTCTTGTTTCATAAGACATATAATTTAAGGTGGAACTGAAGAAGAGAGCTCAAATTTTTAGTGTTAGCCAATTTCAAGTTGCTATTTCGAGCAAAACAAGAATCACTGAGCTTGATAACAGCAAGTCATTCATGATTTGTGATACAGAAGTGAGCACTTACCTTAAGGTGAGCATTGGCATCTGTTCCCGCATTCTTGACATCGCCAGTTTTAATAGTCACGTTGTACGAGGTAGTTGATAGGAGTTGTGAGCCCCCGGCAGTGATTTCTCTCACTATCAGCCCATCATCTTCATCCATTGCTAGCCATCTGTTGCACGCAAAGGTCTGTGTGTATTTATCTGAGCCTTCCTGCTTTATGATGACATGGTCTAGAAACCAGCCTGCGCCAGGGTTCTTGCCATCGTGACCTATTCTAATCTTGGAGAGCTTTTTAAGTGTGACAGCCTCAAACGTGAAGACGTCAGTCTAAAATAGATGGCACCACATCACAATATTTCATCAACTACAGAAAATATTAAAAGACTGCTGCTAGTAAAATGTGATCAACTGGAAGAAAGATGAGTAGACTGTGTATTTGTTTCAACATACTTGTCCTCTTTCAAATTTGTTTCTGTTAGTAGATGAGCTGTGTAGAGGCCGGTCGCCTGTGTCACCAAGGAGACCAAAGATGTTAAGGAATACATTGGAGTCTGTGCCGGCTCCTCTCTTAGACCCAGTAGTCACCTCAGCTGTGTACTTCACCACTACAATTAGTGCATGCGCCGTTTAAAGTGGTAGCAGTGCATTACAGACAATGCTGCCCTTGTCTCCAGAGATCAACATGTCCAGCAATGCATTACAGACAATGCTACCCTTGTCTCTAGAGACCAACATGTCCAGCAATGCATTACAGACAATGCTACTCTTGTCTCTAGAGATCAACATGTCCAGCAATGCATTACAGACAATGATGTCCTTGTCTCCAGAGATCAACATGCCCAGCAATGCATTACAGACAATGCTGCCCTTGTCTCTAGAGATCAACATATCCAGCAATACATTGCAGACAATGATGTCTCAAGTCATGTAAGTTTTCTTTCAATATTAAAACAATAAAAAACCCTTTTCTGCCCTGTCTCCAGCTTGCAAAATATAAACAAACTTTGATCACAAATTAATCATTTATCAAACATCTGATATTTAGGTAGATAGAGCTAAATGATTGGTACGCTTGCATTGTAAAAGCTTTCGGAATTGTGGTCAATAGGTTTGAGAAAACAATGAAACAGGCATTTTATTGGGTTTCTTGTCACTTCACTTTGCTAAGTTGAGCTGTAAAATAATCACTCAAGTATTTACAATCATTATTATTGTTTATTTATGGTTTGTCCAGTTATTGGAGTTGTCCCACTTTAGGTGTTAGTAATTTGGTGACTGGAAGCACTTGTTGAGGATCACAAATTGTTGTGTAAAAACCAACGCCTTCTGCTTGTACAAAAGACATAAAAGGGTTAGCAGTGATATCTGCAAATGGTACAGCCTCAATTGGATACACTGTGGCAAAGAGAACTTACAAGGTAGAGGGCTTTTGATACCAGGGCCTTCAGCTGGGATCTCTCTCACAATAGATCCATCATCTTCATCCGTGGCCAGCCATCTATTACAGTTGTAGGTGTACTTCTCTTTGGTAGACATGTTCTCCATTTCTACCTGCAGCCAATCAACCACCAACATAGTATTACTCCGTACAGCAATCTTCATATTGCTTGCTGACATAGCACACAGAGCTTCACTTGGAATGACAGCATTGCTCTCTTAGGACTGAAACACACGGCAAGCTCAGCCCAGGTGGCCTTGAGGTCTCATCACACTAACCAGCCAGTAGATGATTTTCTGAGAGTAAACCACGCAAAGGTACCTTACCACAAGGTAATCTCAAGGTTACCTTGTGGGTACCTGCTACATTCAAACCGAGCTTAAAGGATCTCTTTTGCCGCTTTACTTGAGTAACTATGGTCTTGGGTATTGGATATTGCTTGCTCATAAGACACGCCTTCAGGGTTGCCTTATGGGTCAACCTTTATGGCGCATGCCCTTAGGGGTGCTTTGAAGTTACGTTGAGGCACACCTTCAGGGCTGCTTTGAAGCACACCATCCGGGCTGCCTTGAGGCGAGCCCTCAGGGTTGCCTTAAAGCATGCCTTTGAGGTTACTTCAAGGCATGCCTTCAGGCCTGCCTTGAGGAACGCCTTCAGGGCTGTCTTGAGTCACGCCTTCAGGTGTGCCTTGAGGCGAGCCCTCAGGGTTGCCTTAAAGCATGCATTTGAGGTTACTTTGAGGTTACTTCAAGGCACGCCTTCAGGGCTGCCTTGAGGCACGCCTTCAGGGCTGCCTTGAGGTACGCCTTCAGGGCTGCCTTGAGGTACGTCTTCAGGGCTGCCTTGAGGTACGCCTTCAGGGCTGCCTTGAGGTACGCCTTCAGGGCTGCCTTGAGGTACGCCTTCAGGGCTGCCTTGAGGCACGCCTTCAGGGCTGCCTTGAGGTACGTCTTCAGGGCTGCTTTGAGGCACGCCTCCAGGGCTGCCTTGAGGTACGCCTTCAGGGCTGCCTTGCTTTTTTTCAAAGAAGTCCAGTCGATGATCACATTCTGTGAGCTATGAATGCTACTGTCACCAATTATAGCCTCACCCTACATCACACGTCATCCATTCCACCTTATTCTAGTGAGAAGCTTGCAAACCTTATTCAGATGCCACGCTGAAGTAGGATTGCTATTGTCATGGCCAATCCTTATCTTGTATGGTCTGCCAACATCATTGATTTCTAGCTTGAACTGGTCAGTCTGTCCAGTCTCAAAGTTATTGGACTCGTTGTCTAGCCTCATTTCATCAGACTTGCCCTTGTTGCCATAGACAACCAGATAAACATTGGCATCAGTGCCAGCCCCTCTCACATCACTGGTGTATATCCATGTGTACCAGGTTGTCTCTATGGTAAGTACGCATATATTAAAGGTGGGACAACTACGAGCTTATAAACATTGACTGTGGCTCAAGTGACATCCTGTACTACATTTGGTAGCGTGTGATATCAGAGTGAATCAAATAGCTTGTTACGCATTTAGGTATTATATGATAGGACAACAATGTAGGTTACAACCAATCACAGTTGGTCACAAAAAACTCACTCTTCTCCTTCTGTTTTCTCAGAGAGACTTGTTCGGTGAGGGTGTATTCAAGTAATCCATCCCCTTCATCTAAAGCTAGCCATTTGTCACATAGAAATGTCTGCTCAATACCAGCACTTGGGCATTTGATGACAACCTGTACAGAAACAGGCACTAGGGGATAGCAGTAGTGATATAGAAGTATATCCATCCCTATCTAATGTGTTAGTTGGCCTTGTGTGTGACAGAAGCCAAAGATAACAAAATATGGGGATGACAATGGGGAGGAAGAGGGATAAGAGAGGAGGGTGAGAGGAAGGAGAGGTGGAGGAAGAGGGATAAGAGAGTGGAAGGGGAGAGGAGAGGAAGGAGAGGTGAAGGAAGCGGGATAGGAGAGGATAGTGAGAGGGTGAGAGGAAGGAGAGGTGGAGGAAGAGGGTAAGAGAGGGGAGGGGAATGGGAGGGTGAGAGGAAGGAGAGGTGGAGGAAGAGGGATAAGAGAGAGGAGTGGAAGGGGAGAGGTGGAGGAAGAGGGATAAGAGAGGATAGTGAGAGGGTGAGAGGAAGGAGAGGTGGAGGAAGAGGGTAACAGAGGGGAGGGGAGTGGGAGGGTGAGTGGAAGGAGAGGTGGAGGAGGAGGGATAAGAGAAGGGAGTGGGAGAGGAAGGAGAGGTGAAGGAAGAGGGATAAGAGAGAGGAAGGGGAGTGAAGGAGAGGTGGAGGAAGAGGGTAAGAGAGGGGAGGGGAATGGGAGGGTGAGAGGAAGGAGAGGTGGAGGAAGAGGGATAAGAGAGGGGAGTGGAAGGGGAGAGGTGGAGGAAGAGGGATAAGAGAGGATAGTGAGAGGGTGAGAGGAAGGTGGAGGAAGAGGGTAAGAGAGGGGAGGGGAGTGGGAGGGTGAGTGGAAGGAGAGGTGGAGGAGGAGGGATAAGAGAAGGGAGTGGGAGAGGAAGGAGAGGTGAAGGAAGAGGGATAAGAGAGAGGAGGGGGAGAGGAAGGAGAGGTGGAGGAAGAGGGTAAGAGAGGGGAGGGGAATGGGAGGGTGAGAGGAAGGAAAGGTGGAGGAAGAGGGATAAGAGAGGGGAGTGGAAAGGGAGAGGTGGAGGAAGAGGGATAAGAGAGGGGAGTGGGAGAGGAAGGAGAGGTGGAGGAAGAGGGATAAGAGAGGGGAGGGTGAGAGGAAGGAGAGGTGAAGGAAGAGGGATAAGAGAGGGGAGGGTGAGAGGAAGGAGAAGTGAAGGAAGAGGGATAAGAGAGGGAAGTGGGAGAGGAAGGAGAAGTGGAGGAAGAGAGGAAAGTGGGAGAGGAAGGAGAGGTGAAGGAAGAGGGATAAAAGAGGGAAGTGGGAGAGGAAGGAGAGGTGAAGGAAGAGGGTAAGAGAGGGGAGTGGGAGAGGAAGGAGAGGTGGAGGAAGAGGGATAAGAGAGGGGAGTGGGAGAGGAAGGAGAGGTGGAGGAAGAGGGATAAGAGAGGGGAGGGTGAGAGGAAGGAGAGGTGAAGGAAGAGGGATAAGAGAGGGGAGGGTGAGAGGAAGGAGAAGTGAAGGAAGAGGGATAAGAGAGGGAAGTGGGAGAGGAAGGAGAAGTGGAGGAAGAGAGGAAAGTGGGAGAGGAAGGAGAGGTGAAGGAAGAGGGATAAAAGAGGGAAGTGGGAGAGGAAGGAGAGGTGAAGGAAGAGGGTAAGAGAGGGGAGTGGGAGAGGAAGGAGAGGTGGAGGAAGAGGGATAAGAGAGGGGAGGGTGAGAAAAAGGAGAGGTGGAGGAAGAGGGATAAAAGAGGGAAGTGGGAGAGGAAGGAGAGGTGAAGGAAGAGGGTAAGAGAGGGGAGTGGAAGGGGAGAGGATGGAGAGGTGGAGGAAGAGGGATACGAGAGGGTAGGGGAGGGTGAGAGGAAGGAGAGGTGGAGGTAGAGTGGTTAAGAAGTTGAAAGGGGAGGTAGAGAGTTCGTTGAATATTTTTGAGATGTAAAATAGTCATTCCATGGACTGGTAACAATTGAACTAATTAATGTAATTGATTAAATGAGGAACTCTTAGATGTAGCTCTAATAGTACTTCAAATAATGTTAGTTTTCCTCTTTATCAGCAGGTGACAACACTCAGTTTAATACATTCTCAAACGCGTTTATTTTTTACTCAAAGCTTTTGCAAAGATATTGAACAATTTCGATGGAAGCTACATTTAACATAATTGAGCCAACAGACAGCTCAGTGCGCAGTCTTGGGTGTAGGATAATTTCTGTTAGTAACTTTCTAAAGCCACAAAGACAACTAAGACTTCAGCAACTCCAACAAATATGGCCATGTGAAAGGAGGAAAAACAAAGCTAGAATAAACGATAGCATCCAGTTGGAGTTGTATGAAAATGTAAAGGGAATCAACAATCCAATTCCATGTGAAGAGGATTATTATTACTGACACCAACATGTACCATTTAAATTAAAATGAAATGATGTTGAATTAATGAATTTGAGGAGTGGATGATAAATGAATAGGTAGCTACAGACTTTTCACTAGTATAGTTATAAGTAGACACGTATACATTGAGACATTGTACGGAAGTATAAAGGAGTGATACACTCGCCTAGTAATGCAGTAGATAGTGAGCAGACGAACATATTTAGACCACAAACGGAGCCAATTCTAGTAAAATGATGGAGATGCAAAGCTAACCTGTTGACAATACCATCCAGCACCCGTACCAGAATTGTCATGTCCAATATCTATCTTAGACAGTGGGCTGAGCATCTGTGCAACTTCTACATTCATAGTGTCCGTTCGTCCTCTTTCAAACTTTCCATCTTTTAGCCAAATCTTACCACTCGTCTGGGAACCACCTTTCCCTCCATGCATCACAACATACACCCTAGCAGAAGTACCCGCGTACCGCACATCACCTGTCTCTACCTGTCAAACATTTACATGCACCTCGTTATGTGAATTCAGTAAGCTTAAGGTAATTTAAAATACCATCAGCTGATATCAACTGGTCAGTGATAGACTTGCTTCTGGATAAGGCATCACAAAATTGCTGACTCATCCATGCGTACCTGCACAATATAAGGTACCCCAGGAGCAGCATCGTGTTCTCCAATGCCACAGTATAAATCTCTAGATATCTGCCCGTCATCTTCATCTACAGCCAGCCATCTCCCGCATGGGAATTCATAAACTCTGTGCTGGTCCAAATCATCAACTATCACCTGTAACAGCGGACAGATTGTCAGCTAAAGCACTCCAATCATATAGTGGGGTTTACATAGAGCAGCAGAACCTTCTAGTGTATTCTAGGGAAACCTACACACAGTTGGTCTATAACCACAACACCATCTGCCACAGATGGTACTCGGATGTTGGCTGTAATGGAATAGAAGTATATAGAGTTATTTTTGGATTGTAAACAACTCCATGGAGAGAACCAACCATATTGATAGAACTTTCAAGCTCAAGTTGAATGCTACCAAACAGAATATTCTAGAAGATAAATGTTTTCTATGAATAGTTCACTAGCACAATATAAATTTCACTTTCTGTTTGTTGTGGTCTTTCCTGTGATGCTATGAGATAGCACATTCAGGTGGTTTTCGATACTCCAGGTTAATTGTAAGACCGGTATGGCGGGTTTTAATTTTAAATAACTTTTAGATATAAATAATATAAATAAATAAAAGCCATTCGTGATATGCAAGTGTATAAAATAATTTAATATCCATCGTTGGATACATCTTACTGTAACAGTTACAGTTCCAACTACTAAAATATATTCTTCTACCATACAGTTATATCCTCACCAGATCTCACCAGATCTCACCAGATCTCACCAGATCAGGTGTTCGTCTGTATCACTTGTTGATTTCATCATATTGTGCAATCTACAGCGCACCAAAACTTTACTACTTTTGTCATTGTCTGATTACGATTTTCATAAGAAAGATGTTTTCATGTCGTGGTTGAAGCCCTAAACTGCACTCTATCAACCCTTTCTAAAGCAGGGACCTACACTTTACCAAACTTGGTTTTTCCATTATTGTATGCGATGTAAAGCCGTGTCACAACAAATATGGCTGTTAGGTTATAATATTAGATTAGCTAAACAAAAGATTTCTGTTACTGAACGCCTTCTGCATAGACACCACAGAGTACATAGACATCAGAGAATACATAGACATCAGATGTTACATAGACATCAAGGTGTACATAGACATCAGATAGTACATAGACATCAGAGTGTACATAGACATCAGAGAGTACATAGACATCAGATAGTACATAGACATCAGATAGTACATAGACATCAGAGTGTACATAGACATCAGAGAGTACATAGACATCAAGGTGTACATAGACATCAGATAGTACATAGACATCAGAGTGTACATAGACATCAGAGAGTACATAGACATCAGATAGTACATAGACATCAGAGAGTACATAGACATCAGAGAGTACATAGACACCAGAGAATACATAGACATCAGAGAGTACATATACATCAGAGTGTACATAGACACCAGAGAGTACATAGACATCAGATATTACCTAGACATCAAGGTGTACATAGACATCAGATAGTACATAGACATCAGAGTGTACATAGACATCAGAGAGTACATAGACATCAGATAGTACATAGACATCAGATAGTACATAGACATCACAGAGTACATAGACATCACAGAGTACATAGACATCACAGAGTACATAGACACCAGATAGTAAATACAAATACCTTATCAAGGAACCAGCCTGCCGATCCCCCTTTGTTATCATGTCCAATACGAACTCTAGAGAGAGTGCCGAGGCATGCACAGTCAATGATAAACTCATCTTTGCTGCAAGCATGACAAATACACCTTATATACATAATGTATAAATTACATAACATATATGTTACATAACGAGTACATTACATAGCTTATATATTAGATAACGTGTACATTACATAACATATCTATTACATAACGTGTACATTACATAACATATATATTACATAACGTGTACATTGCACAACATATATTACATAATATATACATTACATAACATATATTACACAACGTGCACATTACATAACATATATATTACTTAACGTGTACATTCCACAACATATATATTACATAATGTGTACATTACATAACATATACCTGCCATGCTCTATCCCCTACACTCTACTTCTCACTCTATTCCAGCCCTACTCTACCCTTTTCATGTAATACAAGGTGTGTCTGAGGTGTTATTCAGTGAGGTGCTGTTACAACACCAGAGTTTATACACGACAGCGTACCGCTACTAACTTAAGTCTCCAGCGCTGACAAGGTTTGGTCTGCCACTGTTACGTCTCAACGGCCACACAAAAGAAAATATTTGCACTTGGAAATTTTAATCAATGCAGGACAAAACTAAATCAATAAAACTTTAAGATTTTTTGGGGTAAAAAGTTGTGGCAAGAATCAGGAGAGGTAGAAATAGAAGTTAGCACAAAAGAAATGAGGTAGCCGGGAGTGTTCAATAGAAGCCACAACCCATCATTGGTAGCATTGAGGTGGTGAGACTATCATTGCACAGGAACACACGTACCACCATCTTTAGTATCTGCGCTCAAATAGTGACAGACCTATGTGACAGCAATATTGATATTTCTGCAGGAAACTGGGAGAAATCATTCATAAAGTTCAATTCATTTGGTTAGACTACAATGCATGAGCGGAAACAGGTGCTCGCAAACAGACAGATACAGAGGCCAAGGTATGGAAAGGTGCAATGCAAATAATGAATTGTTTCTTGTTTCTTGCCCAAATACCACATTCTGGTACACTTAGATATCATTGGAGAGAAGGATAGAAAAGATGTTTGATTAACTGAAAAAGATAAAAATATTAAATACTGGTATCTACTCTCGCGGTATCTGGGTGCATCGCACATCAAAAGGTAATAACAGACAGAATAGAAAGCATAAAGAATGAAAGCAATAGCGACAGACAAATGTGCTGTTCGAGACAAGAAATTTGCCGATGAGCAGCAACTGTAACGTAACACTCGAGCGAGTAACCCACAAATGACCTTGAGACGTGTGCGAGTAAGAAGAGGTCGGAGCGGTTACAGAGAGGACATTGCAGACTTAGAGATCAGTGAATTGTATAGCGCTTAGCACTCTACCCAACAGCTGTGTGGGAGGTGAGCACAACTCCAGGGTCTGCCAACGGTGCTACTGTCCTGTAGCATTTATTTTGGTCAGCTGCTGAACTCGCAGACAATGCACAAAACTATGACTGTTGAGTCATATAGATGATAGAGCCACCTGCTGTTGAATGTCAACCTAGTGTACATAAAGCTACAGCAGAAAGATGGAGATGCGACGAAATTGATGGAATTTTATTCCGAGTGAAGCTGAACACAATAATATGGAAATACTAGACGGGGCAGAGCAATAGTAAGATGCAAACATAACAAAAGTGTCTAAAGATGTTGGAGAGAGAGAATGCAAAAACTTTCAATGGATTCGTCTCCTCTCCACCAGTAGTAAGGCTCGTGCTCAGATGTTATGGAACAGCTAGTACGAATACACTACACCTGGTGTTCTACCTGAAGTACAGCGGCGGCTACAATGTGGTCTACTACAGATTCACACAAAAGTGAATGCAACAAAACGTGTCGGTTGACATGTTATGCATTGGCTACGGTGAGACCTCCAACAAGGTATAATTCCACGGTGTGTTCGCAAGAGGTATGCATTCCACAAGCTTGTAGACTTAGTAAAAGTTTATAAGCTAGCTTTTCTATACATAGTCATCACTTCACACAAAGTGAAATAATAACTTGGATACTAAATTATGTGATATATGCACTTACGCTCCCTTCTCAAAGTTGTTTTGAGAATTGTCAAGTTTACGTTCGGCCGAATCTCCTTCCTTTCCAAAGAGAGTGATGTAGACATTGGCATCCGTGCCACCTCCGCGTTTGTTCCCAGTAAATACAGTCACTTTGTAGGAGTTCTCTGTAAGTCAACAAAGTCATACAGACTACAAGTATGCTCCATAAGTACACAGTACACCTTAAACTTGGCTCAATTGTCAGCAGCGATTGTCAAAACCATCAAAGACAAAGTTGTTTAATTTAAATCTCGCAGATAGGTGTAAGTTATATACATTTGAATGTAACTGATATATGTGACTTGTCTCAGTACAAAGTGAAACAGTAACGGGTGTTAAATCATACCATGGGGCAATCATATATTACATAAGACAAATAAACAATATATTATATAAGACCAGTTATCTATTACATAAGCTTACCCGCTGCTAGCCATAAAACAAATGAACAATATATTATATAAGACCAGTTATCTATTACATAAGCTTACCCGCTGCTAGCCATAAAACAAATGAACGATATATTATATAAGACCAGTTATCTATTACATAAGCTTACCCGCTGCTAGCCATAAAACAAATGAACAATATATTATATAAGACCAGTTATATAATACATAAGCTTACCCGCTGCTAGCCATAAAACAAATGAACGATATATTATATAAGACCAGTTATCTATTACATAAGCTTACCCGCTGCTAGCCATAAAACAAATAAACGATATATTATATAAGACCAGTTATCTATTACATAAGCTTACCCGCTGCTAGCCATAAAACAAACAAACAATATATTATATAAGACCAGTTATATATTACATAAGCTTACCCGCTGCTAGCCATAAAACAAACAAACAATATATTACATAAGACCAGTTATATAATACATAAGCTTACCCGCTGCTAGCCATAAAACAAACAAACAATATATTACATAAGACCAGTTATATAATACATAAGCTTACCCGCTGCTAGCCATAAAACAAATAAACAATATATTATATAAGACCAGTTATATATTACATAAGCTTACCCGCTGCTAGCCATAAAACAAATAAACAATATATTATATAAGACCAGTTATATATTACATAAGCTTACCCGCTGCTAGCCATAAAACAAACAAACAATATATTACATAAGACCAGTTATCTATTACATAAGCTTACCCGCTGCTAGCCATAAAACAAATAAACAATATATTATATAAGACCAGTTATATATTACATAAGCTTACCCGCTGCTAGCCATAAAACAAATAAACAATATATTATATAAGACCAGTTATATATTACATAAGCTTACCCGCTGCTAGCCATAAAACAAATAAACAATATATTACATAAGAGCAGTTATATATTACATAAGCTTACCCGCTGCTAGCCATAAAACAAACAAAATACTGGATATAAAAAACTCACAGTTTAAATGATCAAAGACTTGAGGTTAGTCTGCTGCAGAACTGATTAATTAAGAAAAAATTAATGATTAGATTTGCTTTTCTGATATCAATGTTGTATATAACTACAAGAACCATTATAAGATCTCACTACCATATACTTGATTGCAAAAGTTGAAGCACATCAAATGGTAATAAAAAAAATGGGTTCCCACATTCAATACATAACTAATGCATGTTGATTGCTATTAGGGATTGGGTAGAGGTTGTATAACAATCTTTTATGCATAAAAAAGAAGACAACTCCAAAATGTAAACTGGGTGACAAGCCGATGACTAGCCCCTTCAATACTTTATCATTTAGTGCCACAGTTGAGTGTGGACACGAATCATTTAGTTGCCATGACGATACAGCAAACATGAGGATATGAGCCAAATGAGGGTTATCCAATCAAAACTTGATGTCTTAGGTCAAATGACGTGATATAGAAAAGGACTTTCTTATCTGGTAGAGAAAGCAAAATATTATTTTGTGCAACCTCAAACTGCAGCTAAATCCGTTTGTTGGACGGATACTGATAAATAGCTATTGGTAGAGTCTAAGGGTGAACTTGCAGTGGAAAAGTGATAGTACAACTGAATACATATAATTGCTCTTGTATAAATACATTATACAAGAAACAGCATGCATTGTATAGAGGGAGTGGATAGAAGGAGTGTATAAAGGGGTGGATTGAAGGAGTGGATAGAGGGAATGGATAAAAGGAGTGTATAAAGGGAGTGTATAGAAGGAGTGTATAAAGGGGTGTATAGAATGAGGGTATAAAGGGGTGGATAGAAGGAGTGTATAGAGGGCTGTATAGAATGAGGGTATAAAGGGGTGGATAGAAGGAGTGTATAAAGGGCTGCATAGAAGGAGTGTATAGAAGGAGTGTATAAAGGGGTGTATAGAGGGAATGTATAAAGGGTTGTATAGCAGGAGTGGATAGAACCTACTATATCCGCTACACTTACGTTTTCTCATAGCCAGTGGATCCTTACTACCAATCAAATCTCTACATATAGCTCCATCACCTTCATCCTTAGCCAACCATTGGCCACAAGGGAAAAAGTACTTCCACTTGGGGTGGGTGAGATCAGAGACCACAACCTGTATCATATAGGATCTCAGGCTATGTACAGTACTAGTATATAGTAAAGTACTACCATACACAATATATACAACTAACACCCACCCTTTCCAAGTACCAGCCCGGCCCGGTTCCGGAGTTGTCGTGCTCAATACGTATTTTGGTCATTGGTCCAACACATTTGGCCTTCACATTGAATATATCACTTTGGTTCTTCTCAAAGACGTTTTTACTCTTACTGTGAAGTGGTATTTTATCTGTTATCCCACTCTTGCCATGTATTGTGATGTAAACATTGGCGTCTGTTCCCGCACCTTTCTTGTCACCTGTTATAACCGTGACCTCATACTCTGAAACACAAAAAGATCAAAGCTCACCTTGTGGTTCGACCATGAGCTCTCACACAATGCATGTCTCACAAGCGAGCAAAGATCAACACAAGTAAGCAACCAGACACCTGAAGAGTTCATAGTGGTGCGCTTACAGCTCTAGTGAACAGCAGCTTATGACATACACATAACTGGAGTCTAAAATTGCCACCCAGAGTATGGTGTTATATAGACATTGTACCCAGAGTATGGTGTTATATAGACATTATACCCAGAGTATGGTGTTACATAGACAGTGTACCCAGAGTATGGTGTTATATAGACATAGTACCCAGAGTATGGTGTTATATAGACATTGTACCCAGAGTATGGTGTTATATAGACATTGTACCCAGAGTATGGTGTTACATAGACATTGTACCCAGAGTATGGTGTTACATAGACATAGCCACCCAGGGTATGGTGTTATATAGACATAGCCACCCAGGGTATGGCGTTACATAGACATTGTACCCAGAGTATGGTGTTATATAGACATTGTACCCAGAGTATGGTGTTATATAGACATTGTACCCAGAGTATGGTGTTATATAGACATAGTACCCAGAGTATGGTGTTATATAGACATTGTACCCAGAGTATGGTGTTATATAGACATTGTACCCAGAGTATGGTGTTACATAGACATTGTACCCAGGGTATGGTGTTATATAGACATTGTACCCAGAGTATGGTGTTACATAGACATTGTACCCAGAGTATGGTGTTACATAGACGTTGTACCCAGAGTATGGTGTTACATAGACATTGTACCCAGAGTATGGTGTTATATAGACATTGTACCCAGAGTATGGTGTTACATAGACATTGTACCCAGAGTATGGTGTTACATAGACATTGTACCCAGAGTATGGTGTTACATAGACATAGCCACCCAAAGTATGGTGTTACATAGACATTGTACCCAGAGTATGGTGTTACATAGACATTGTACCCAGAGTATGGTGTTATATAGACATAGTACCCAGAGTATGGTGTTATATAGACATTGTACCCAGAGTATGGTGTTATATAGACATTGTACCCAGAGTATGGTGTTACATAGACATTGTACCCAGAGTATGGTGTTACATAGACATAGCCACCCAGGGTATGGTGTTATATAGACATAGCCACCCAGGGTATGGCGTTACATAGACATTGTACCCAGAGTATGGTGTTATATAGACATTGTACCCAGAGTATGGTGTTATATAGACATTGTACCCAGAGTATGGTGTTATATAGACATAGTACCCAGAGTATGGTGTTATATAGACATTGTACCCAGAGTATGGTGTTATATAGACATTGTACCCAGAGTATGGTGTTACATAGACATTGTACCCAGGGTATGGTGTTATATAGACATTGTACCCAGAGTATGGTGTTACATAGACATTGTACCCAGAGTATGGTGTTACATAGACGTTGTACCCAGAGTATGGTGTTACATAGACATTGTACCCAGAGTATGGTGTTATATAGACATTGTACCCAGAGTATGGTGTTACATAGACATTGTACCCAGAGTATGGTGTTACATAGACATTGTACCCAGAGTATGGTGTTACATAGACATAGCCACCCAAAGTATGGTGTTACATAGACATTGTACCCAGAGTATGGTGTTATATAGACATTGTACCCAGAGTATGGTGTTATATAGACATTGTACCCAGAGTACGGTGTTACATAGACATTGTACCCAGAGTATGGTGTTATATAGACATAGCCACCCAGAGTATGGTGTTACATAGACATAGCCACCCAGAGTATGGTGTTACATAGACATTGTACCCAGAGTATGGTGTTATATAGACATTGTACCCAGAGTATGGTGTTATATAGACATTGTACCCAGAGTACGGTGTTACATAGACATTGTACCCAGAGTATGGTGTTATATAGACATAGCCACCCAGAGTACGGTGTTACATAGACATAGCCACCATCTCTCTATCCAAGCGGAGCAGCAAGAATCTAAATACACAGCTGGCCACATTTAGCCATCAGGCTATCACAAGTCAAAGAAACAAATCATGTGCCAGACAGACCTGTTTTGGCAGTGAGCTGAGCGTGAAAGGTTCTAGCTATCTGGCAGTCAGTGTGGTGCAGGGACAGCCATTGGCCACAAGTGAACAGCCACTTCCTGTCATTTGTTAAGTTGACCACTTGCACTTGCTCCACAAACCAGGAGTCTTTCTCTGCCAATCCGTTGTGCTGAAAGAACACAAACAGACAACATAATTAACCTTTCCCAAGGTCACTGTCAGCTAAAAGTTTGATTTTAAGCAATAGATGTAAATGGTCAATTTATAGATACCATCCATCATGCACCGAGGTCAATTATTTTCAAATGGTGCGAAATTAAAATCAGGTTTATGCAGCAAACTTTGTAAATAAGTTGGAGGAAGGTTTTGTAGACTACCTCTAGTGTAATCGACTTGATGTCTCCAATATCCTGTGTTTTGATTTTAAATGTTTGCGTAGAGCCAGCTAAGAATTTGAACGGTTTACTCTTGGAGTTGCTGTTCTCCACCTGAGACTTGCGCTTGTCCATTGCTTTACTCTTACTGAGGCACTTCTTGTTCATCTTGCCTTTACTTCCTTTCATCCTCAGATACACCCGAGCGCTGGTTCCATTGGATCTTTGACTTCCTGTTGTGATCGATACTTTATATACAGTCTCTTTTAGGAATACACAGATTCTGTTTTTGTGTAACGCTTTATCGCGTGGAGACAAATTTGATTTGCTGCGAGCACAACTGCCATTGGATCCACTGAGATAATTATCATTGCGATATCGACTTTTCTGTGAAGCAGAAACACAATAAATGTATAAGTATGGTGGCTCAGAACGTTTTGCCTTTTGTGTTTTAAAACGCCTGAGCGCTTTCCAAACCGTTTGAACGAATTTGAAATAGTCTGAACTTTTGCAAAAAATTCTGAACGCTTTGTGAAATTGTTCGTGAACTTAGAGAATCCGAGCCGATTTGCTGGTTCGCTTTATTGGTCATAGATCTACAGATAATGTTTCTCCTAAACACTGAACAGTTGAATTTTTTCTAAATAAATAATATTTGTTATTTATTAAATATTATTTGCTTTAAATTATTTTAAATAATAAATACAACCTAACTGTAAATGTAAAACTTCATTTTAGAGATTATATTCAACAACATTTTTATACAGTTAATTAACTTGCTCTATGTCTTTTGATCGACGTCTATGTTGACAAAGTTATATAGAGGCTATAAATAAAATTATGACGATCGCTTTTGGTTCGAAAGCCATGCGCCTCACAAACTTTTCCAACCATTTCAAAATAGTTTAGACTATTTTGAAACAGTTCAGACTATTTCAAAATAGTTCATACGGTTTGTAAATAGTTCATACTCTTTCTAAAGCGTTCATACGGTTTGTAATTTTCTACATCATCTGAAACATTTCTAAACCGTCTGAATTATTTGCAAGACAACTAAACGGTTTGCAGATTTTACAATTGTTGGACAGGAAATACAGTTTTATAGCATTAATCCTGCAACTGCTGAGGCCGACAATTAATTTATTATAACCAGCAAGCCCGTTTTTAAACATAGTTTCTTGGGCTATTTTACTACAATTACCCAATTATTTTCAATGTAAAAGACGCTTTGCAAACCGTCTGGACTATTTCAAATCCGTTCATACGCTTTGAAAACGAAACCGTCTAGCGTTATGAGCCACCATATATAGGCTAGTTGAGTGTGCTTTGTACGGCTCTAGCATGCCTGGCTTTAGCATGCCTGAGTAGACATGAAATATAACACTAATGCTACATGTACATCTACCGATTACCTACCGATTTGTCCTTACCGATTGGAGATGACGTCAAGGAGTTTCCCCTATTTTTTTCTCCAATTGACATTCTCACGCAATACCGGTGAAACTCGCTACATTTTTTTCATAGTTAGCCATAAAGCGATTTAAAACAACAAAGACGGGACGCTAAAAAGCGACTCTTCATCTAAAAATAATTGCACTTGAGAAACAGTTTTGTTGGAAACATTAAAACCGCAAACGGTGATTTGATTGGTCCAATCGTAAAATATCTACCGATTTTTTGACCACGAGCAAAACCTACCGATAGCCTCAAATAAAATGCTACCGATTATTTCATTACGTCACACAGGAAACGGATGCAAGGAAATCCTCAATCGGTAAGGCAAATCGGGAGCTAATCGGTAGATGTACATGGGGTATTACTGCGGAAAGACGAGGAACATTAGAGAATCTGCGTACAAAGTATTCATGCAAATGTGGATCTCCTAAGGCATCGTATACAGGTAGTCCAATGCTGGATGCACCGCCACCAATGTCAGCCTTTGGACGACCTTGAATAACAGAATATATGTATATACTCCTTATACGTATACAATACTATATACATATAATTCGTCATATTATTAATGTGCCTGAAGTAAAATAAAAAGAAACTGATGGGGTTCCCACCTATAGCAGCATTCTTGTAGGCGACTACCTGTCTGTTCTGGTAGGGTGCAGAGTGAGGGCGGTGACCAGAAGGCTGTGCAGGCGAGTATATAGTCCTGTATTGTGTGTTGGTAAACTCCTTCTTTCGTGCTTCTGATCAGTGAGTTACTTCCCAACCGCTCGTCATTACTGAAAAAGCTCATTTTTTAGCCAATTTTGTGTAAAAAACTTTCACTGTCACAGTTAGTAGCAGGAAACTCCCTAGCTATACAAAACTTTGACAGTGACTTGATATAAAAGTTGAAAGTTGGTACACAAAAATTCGCACTTGTATGCTTCTCTGAGGCTTTGTAGTGGTTGTTTCTGTTTCATCAAATGTTGCTGTCATCAAGCATAGCGTAGCCCACAGTTCACATCTGCCCTGCTTACCGGCTGATACAAGTGTATTGAGAAAATATTTAGTGACGCCCTACTGAGCAAAACTAGCACAGGCAGGCATATTCTTGCTAGAGGGCATAATTGTTAATATAACATAAACTACGCATACTGACTAGTTTTTAGTTCAGACAATAAAAAGTTCTATTCTGGTTTCTTTCAGTCACTCACTGACTGTATTACATAATTCCTGACAATACTTTGGCTGCGTCATCTTTCTTCAAGTAGGCTGTGCTAACAGATCATTACGCTGGCACAATTCAACAGTGGTGTATGCAAGTAAACACTTTTTAAAAAATCACATAATATTTTTTTGATATTCAAAAGTATGCGCAGCATTATTTAGGATTGGTATCCAGGAAAATACCAGCACACTTGTTGAATAGATGACAGGCATTAAGTGACTTACAAAACACAAACTTATAAAACTGAAATATTGTTTGCTGTCACATCACACTAGGCTCATGCATCCGTCTGTTTAGACATCAAAATTTTGCCGCCAATTTTAATGGCACAAAACTGCACAGGTATATTCAACTAGCAAGCAACAGTCAGCAGTTCAATTAGCCTGTCTCAGACAAGCTTTGTTTTTGCGGGAGTTGTCCACCCGGGTGGACAACTCCCGCAAAAACAAAGCTTGTCTGAGACAGGCTACAGTTCAATGTGATCATGAAAGGAGAGTGTGCATCTATTGTGCAGCGCAGCGCTTTACTTACTTGATACTTGAAGTGTAATCGATTCTAGCGATGTGGCTGGTTCATATATTGTTTATCGTTCCAAATCGTCAACACAAGCCAGCGCAGAACGACCGTCTGATCCTAGCCTGCCACAGATCAGACATTGAGCAAGTCTAGAGAGTTTCTGCAGCATGCAGACGCTCCAGCTATAATGCTACATGAAGTACATCTACCGATTACCTACCGATTTGTCCTTACCGATTGGAGATGATGTCAAGGAGTTTCCCCTATTTTTTTCTCCAATTGCCATTCTCACGCAATACCGGTGAAACTCGCTACATTTCTTCCATAGTTAGCCATAAAGTGATTTAAAACAACAAAGACGGGGCGCTAACAAACGACTCTTCATCTAAAAATAATTGCACTTGAGAAACAGTTGTGTTGGAAACATTAAAACCACGAACGGTGATATGATTGGTCCAATCACAAAATATCTACCGATTTTTTGACCACGAGCAAAACTTACCAATAGCCTCAAATAAAATGCTGCCGATTATTTCATTACGTCACACAGGAAACGGATGCAAGGAAATCCTCAATCGGTAAGGCAAATCGGGAGCTAATCGGTAGATGTACATGGGGTATAACTGAAAAACAATGGACTACCAGCAGGAAGAGAATCGGGCGATTATTGTTAAAGAACACATATAGTAGGCAAGGTACCAGACTTCAAATTCACTACTTTCCTCCAGTAGTGCTTGCTCTGAGAACTTTGTTGACGATGGCTGAGCCAGACTGCACACATACAGAAACAAACTGATTGTTGTAGAAATATAAGTGCCCGCCTGATTGGATAATGTAAAATGTATTTTGTAAAATAACTCTACAGCTAAACTTGCCTCCTCAAGTATGCAACTACAGGAGTGCACTCAGTTGGCTCGGTACCAAAAGTGGAGCTTTTATTAAATAATTTCCTACAGTAGGTACCCTTAGCTATCTCAAGGTTGCTGCTAGTGACCATGTAGGGTTACTAGTTGCCTCTAGTGACCCTGTATAGAGAGATACGCCAATCATTGCGCAGTATAAAATGCACGTGCAACGGCTTTTGGGTTACAAACAAAGCTGTTTCCGGTCAAAATTTTATATAAAATATCATTGCGCCAAAATACTAGGGTTTAGAAAATAAATCGTAACTTTCTACTGAAAAATCATATCTCAATAATTTGTTGAAGAAAATAAACAAAACATCCTGCTACAAGCAGTGATATTTTTTTGTGTGACAAAGTTGCTCTAAATTTGGACTAATGAAGGGTCAAAGTCCAGGGATCCAGATTGACACCATTATTATTACCGTAACTTTCGTACAGAATTTGCTACGATAAATCTGATTATCCTCCATTGTAAAATTTTATGATCAGAAATGCTTATAAAACACCTGGAATGTAATAAATAAAAAATAATTGAAGTTGAAGCTCCTTAATAAAATGATGGTTGTTGTTGATTATAATTAAAAACTAAAATAATAAATGTGTAAAGGTGACCAATAATAATTAATAAATATTATCCCATCTTGTATAATAACATGTAACGCGATGTAATATGACCTATACTTTAAAACAATTTTAATATTATTTGCATTATTCATCTAATAATAAATAATTACATTTTTATTAAATTGCAGTTTTTTGTTATTATTATAATTATTCAGCACAAACAATGCAATTAGTTCCATATTGTGCAGGATTTCACTGTGGGGGTGTGAGTGGTAGCTCGGCCTACCTGCACAACCTCCCGAACTGTAATGGCAACTGTGTCTTGTGTGCTAGCGATACAACCCTTCCACAGGTCGACTTAGTATTGTGAGGGAAATGTGCTACGAACAGGTCGACCACATACCTGCCGAACTATTTGCCAACTACCGAACTGTCTATCATACACATATTATTATTTTATTACTACTCATTTTATATCCATATATACTGTAAAGCTTGCATAGAGCCACTGTTTTACATACATGTGCTTATGCACTCAACCATGCTACTTAGCACCTCCTATTCACCTATTATTATAATTCTATTGGTCTCTTAGTAACCAATCTTGTACACAGGCGGAGCCTGCCTTTGTTGTGTAGCAATCAGTCACTATTATGCAACCTTTTCTCATATAAATACTCATGTCTTGTGTTAATAAAATCAGAGTTACTGCCTACACTCTCACTTGCTTGTTTGGTCTGATAGCATAAGCACACTTATGCTAAAGCACAGGTAGCTTAGCAGAAACAACACAAGTAAGCTTGCACTGATTGCGCTGGTGAAAGAACTTGAGAAGTTCAACATTTGCACGAACAAAAGTAGACAGGAGCATTGCACTGAATCAGTCGACTAGCAACTAGGAGAAACAGTCAGTAGAAAGTGGTCAGTCGATCTCGACTCACACTGCACTTGACCTACGGGCAAGTGATACTGGAACGGTTCTTCGAACGGCTAGGTCGACCTGCTACACCTACTCCTCGGGATAGGTGGAGGGCGAGTCAGAGAGGCGTACACTGCACTGCTGTACTTACTTATTACTGTGGGCCGTTGTACAGGTGGTCGCTACCACTCGAGACAGTAAATTCCTGTACATTGGTGGCAGCAGTGGGATTGAGGAGAATCCAAACGAACGACCCACAGGAACAGTGAGTACAAGCAGGAGGCAGCAGGCGCGGAGATGGCAACCAGGCGACGAGCGCTCAGCTCGGATCGCGATGGTTCACCATTGCAGATAATGGGAACACTGACAGACATTCTGGAGCGAATGTCAACCAACAATGGCAGGGACCGATTCAGAGTCCCCCAGTTCAGTGGAGAGGGAGACGTCGGCTATTTTATCCAAAGATTCGACAAAGTAGCTAGAGCTAACCGATGGTTACCAGAGGAGTCGACCATACACTTGCGACAGGCATTGACAGGGAAGGCCGAGCAGTGTGGGAGAGGAGCCGACACAACTGCCATCACCCAAGCACTAAGGGCAAGTTTCGGACTAACCCGCACGGAAGCACAGAACAAGCTGACAACCTATAGGAAGGCACACCGAGAGACCTTGAGAGAGCATGCACTCCAAGTCGAACGACTGGTGGAGGCAGCATACGGAGACCTGCCACTCAGGAATAGGACCGACCTCACCTTGCAAACGTTCCAGAACACTCTGGGATATGTTTACCTTCAACGGCACCTCTTGGCAATCAGACCAGCCGACCTGGAAGAAGCAGTACAAGCCGGAAATGAGTTCCTGCAAGTACAGCACCCAGCTCCAGCACAATCCAATGTACGCATAGTACAAGAGGAAGGAGTAGAGGACGCCCCCCCCCCCAGACGCAGGGAACCCACTAAAATGCCAGGAAGTAGGAGACCCATTGGCGAAGCTCCTGAAGACGATCGAGCACCTGAGTGAAGAGGTGGCCCGCCTCAAGAAGGACGCCGACACTGACAAACCACCCCCACGGCGCTGCTGGGGCTGCCAGCGCACAGGACATGTGAGGAGCCAATGCAAAACTGCGCCATGGCACTCACGACAGGGAAACGAATACGGCCCGCAGCAGTAAAGACTCATGCTGACTGCGACAGGGCCCCCACTATTCGTCAACCCCACAGAGAACGAACCGGACGTCCGATCCCCGCACCCGTGCCACTCACGCTGAACAATCGATTCAGCCCCCTAACCGACGAACTGTCGGAGGACGAGGAAGAAGAGGAGGATGCACCTATAGCAAGCTACCCAGCACACCCTCGACAAAAGAGGAAAGACAGGAGGGAGGAGCGCCAGTCCCCACCTAGGGAGGTCACTCAAAAACCCCGCACCATCCACCTCAACCAAGTAGAAAGGCCTTATAAGTCGAGCTACTACTTACCAGGTCGGGTGGAAGGACGGGCAGTCACCTACTTAATAGATACAGGTTGTAACACCAACCTGCTATCCAAAAGGGTGTTCGACCTACTTCCCCACCAGCAACAACACCACCTCCAAGAATACGACTCCCATGGACTAATGGCAGATGGAACCAGGCTGCCATTCTATGGTTTGATCACCCTATCTGGAAGGATACGACACGTCAAATACGAGGAGACGTTCATCGTAAGCCAGATTAACGAGGACGTAATCTTGGGCATGCCATTTTTGGCAAAACAGAATTGTCAGATGGGTTTTGACCGACCCACCCTCTGTGTGCAAGGGAAAGAACTGACGTGTACAGACAGGCATGGGAGAGACCTGATATCAAAAGTACAGGTGCAAAGAGACACGCACATACCCCCTCAGACGGAAGCAACGGTGCCCTGCCACCTAGCTAGTCGGACCCCGTGTGCCCAGGGAGTGATAGAGAGTAGAGAGGGAGGATTGCTGTTAGCCACCAGCGTCAACGCCCCAGACGACCGTGGACGAGTATTGGTCCGCTGCTTGAACCCGTCTCAGAACAGCATCCGAGTTCCTGCTGGAGAAGTGATCGGAACCTTTACTGGGATTGACCCCAGCGCAATACGGGCCATGCAAGGCCCCCCACAAACCCCCCAGACACAGGAGAAAGAACTGCCCCCACATCTAGGACAGTTATTCAACCAGGCCAGGGAGGGCTGTCAGAACACTCGGGAAGAGTACCAACTCAAGGACCTCCTGATGCGATACCAAGACGTGTTCAGTCGACACGATGGGGATATTGGACGCACCCCACTAGTGGAGCACTCCATCCCAGTGGCACCAGGCATCCGACCCATACGACTACCCCCACACCGCCTAGGTGCGGAGAAGGAGGCGGAAGCAGAAAGGCAGGTCAAGGAGTTGCTAGCAAAGGACCTCATCGAACCCGCAGACGGAGCGTGGAGCTCTCCTGTCGTACTGGTACGAAAAAAGGACGACTCCTGGCGGTTTTGCGTCGACTATCGTAAGTTGAACGACGTCACACAACAGGACGCCTATCCAATCCCTCGGATTGATGATTCACTGGATGCACTGGCAGGCAGTAAGTACTTTAGTACCCTGGATCTGACCAGCGGGTATTGGCAAGTACCCCTAGATGAAGATGCACAAGACAAGTCGGCGTTTATCACCCGTAGTGGCCTGTGGCGATGGAAGGTGTTGCCATTCGGACTCACCTCAGCCCCCGCCACGTTCCAACGACTTATGGAACGCGTACTGAAAGGTCTTCACTGGAAGACGCTGCTCCTCTATCTAGACGACGTTATCGTCATTGCCCCCGACTTTACGTCCCACTTGCAGAGACTAGAGGAGGTACTTCAACGCCTCCAAGGCGCACACTTGAAGGTCAAACCGTCAAAATGCGAGCTGCTGAGCCCAAGAGTACGGTACCTAGGACACATAGTTAGCGCCCAAGGCGTGGCCACTGACCCCGACAAGGTCGAGGCAGTACGAAAGTGGCAAGCACCCCAAGACGTGAAGGCTCTGCAGGCATTTCTAGGAACCGCTGGTTATTATCGGCAATACCTGCCCGATTATGCCACCACAGCTAAGCCACTCACGGTCCTCACGGGGAAGGATGTCCCATGGAAATGGAGTACAGACGAACAGCAAGCGTTCGAACAGTTAAAGCTAGGACTCAGCCAAGCACCCGTCCTAGGCTACCCCGACCCTACCCTACCGTATATCTTAGACACCGATGCCAGTGCCGTCGGAATAGGGGGAGTACTATCGCAGGTACAAGAAGGACGCGAGAGAGTGATCGCGTACTACAGCAACACTCTGTCGCCAGCCGAGAGGAACTACTGTGTGACAAGAAGGGAACTGTTGGCAGTAATTAAGGCAGCCAAACACTTCCGGCCATATCTGTATGGCAGAGAATTCAAGCTGCGGTCAGATCATGCCTCCCTGCGGTGGCTGTGTAGGAGGAAGGAACCGTCAAACCAGATAGCCCGTTGGCTCGAGACCCTGGCCGAATTCAGTTTTAAACTGGAACACCGACCAGGAGTGCAACACGGGAATGCGGATGGACTCAGCCGACAGGACCCCTGTTTTGACTGCAAACAGTGTCGGGCAATTGAGCGGAGAGATGGGGGACCCACCCATGCCGAGCTTAGCCAGGTAGGGCTGACAGAGCAAAGGGAACGGGCAGATGGGGGACCCACCCATGCCGAGTCTAGCCGACAGAGGTGGACAGAGCGAAGGGAACGGACAGATGGGGGACCCACCCATGCCGGTCTAGCCGACAGAGGTGGACAGAGCGAAGGGAACGGACAGATGGGGGACCCACCCATGCCGAGCACTCCCCGAGGGGACCAGCAGAGCGAAGGGGACAGACCAACGGGGGACCCACCCGTGCCGAGTACCCCCCAGGGGGGCCTACAGAGCAAAAGGGACAGGTGAATGTGACGGTCACCAACCCTGAGAGGAATGCGCAAGAGCTAGCGCAAGCACAGCAGGAGGGGCAGCACCCCGTAGCCAAGGTATATGCTGCTGTGAAGGCGGGGAGACAACTCTCAGCTAGAGAGCTGGAGGAAGGAGAGACAGAGCTACGCATCCTGCATGACAGGATCGAAGCCATGAGCCTCCGACCGGATGGGACGTTAGTGATCACGTCAGAGCACCAGGGGCGGACCCGAACCTGCACAGTGTGCCCGCCAGCATGGCGCCACAAGGTCGTGTGGGATACACACCTGTTAGCACACGCAGGGATAAACAGGACACGCCACCGGATACAGCTGGACTGGTACTGGCCAGGCCTGTCGGGACTAACACGCAGACTCGTCAAGAGCTGTGAAGTGTGCCAGGTGGCGAAACGCAGTAATCGCCCCTCCGCTCCCGACGGCCAACGGCTCTTTGCCGGACGCCCATTTCAGAAGTTGGCCGTGGACCTAGTAGGACCGCTCCCCCTCACAAAACGGAAAAATAAGTGGATCTTGGTACTCACCGACCACTTCACCCGGTGGCAGGACGCAATAGGGCTACCAGATGCAACCGCACCCACCGTAGCAACAGCATTGGACGAGAGGGTATTTAGTTATTGGGGCCTCCCCGAACAACTCCACTCGGACCAAGGGGCTCAGTTCGAGTCCACATTGTTGGAAGAACTCTGCAACCTGTGGGGCATACGCAAGACACGCACCACACCATACCACCCCCAAGGAAATGGCATGGTGGAGAGGCAGAACCGGACGCTGGGAGATGCGCTACGGACACTCATATTAAGTAAAGGCCAGGACGAGTGGGACGGCTTACTGCCGCAGATTATGCGAGCCTGCAGGGCCACCCCCAACTCTACCACTGGTGAGACACCAAATCTGATGATGCTGGGACGCGAGGTGCGGCTGCCCGACCAACTGACCGGCTCACCCCCCTCCCTGGACCCCTACAGCATCACCGAACATACACTGCGTGTGCAAGAAGACCTCGCCATAGCACATGACTATGTACGAAACCAGCAAGCCAGGCTCCGTCAAGAGGAGACGGGAGAACCCCCCCGGTTCAGTAAAGACGAATTGGTGGTGATGGAAAATAAGCGGCGGACTAAGGGGAGCAACCCCAAGCTACAACCTAGCTACGTGGGACCCTACACCGTCGCCGAAACCTATCCCAACCATACATATCGTCTAGAGAGGAATGGACAGGGGTTCACGCAAAACGGACGCAGATTGAAAGCGTACCGAACGTGCAGAGAAGCAGTGGGGAGAGCACCCCCGAGCCGTGAAAAGGCCGTCCGGCCTAACATGCGTGGGGCCTATCAGCGTAGGGCACCCCCTCCACCAGTAGAGCACCCACACCCGCCACCCGAAGTAATTAGAGAAAGGGAGCCACGAGAACCTCCGGTGCCTGAGGCACCCACAGAAGGAACTGCACCAACACCACTACTAATAGAACCGGCACCCCTCGAAGCAGTGGTCCAACCACCACCAGCAACAGTAGAACCACCAGTTGTAGAAGTACCAGCACCCATAGACGCCGAATGGCCACCACTCGGTGCCAACCCCGAAAGGAATGAAGTAGAGGGGAGACCTACAAGAATTAGGAAGCCACCGGTACGCTTTACCGACTACCAATGCTATCAAACTCAGAACCAAGGAAAAACTACTGGACAAGAGATGCAGGTAAACGGGCCGCGTGGGCGAGTAGAAAATATGAGGTACATACCCTGGACCAATATAGCTGAAACCCGCCGAAAACTGGGTTTAAAGGAGCAATTACCAACCATGAATAACGTCGGTAGAAGTGGTTGGCAAGAAGGGCCACCGAAGATAGCAAAAGAACAGATAACTACCAATGTAGGTACTGAGGAGGTAACTCCCATCAGCACAACGATCAGCCAAACCGAAAGACGAGGGGAGACAACCACACTGTGGAATCCCCGACGAGAAAACCAAGAAAAAGGGAGCGTAACTCCCACGACAACAGAGCCCGAGTTGATTTACTCGATGACGTTCGACGAAAGGAGGAGCCTGGATGCAACACGTGACACCACGTGGGAGTCAGAACAAAAGAAAAGAAAAAGTAGCGGGGATACAAAATATACCGCTGCAGAGCTTGTTTACACAGTCAGCAAACCACTTGAGAAGAAGGACAACAGCAGCAAACAAACAACAACTACTATGGCAGAGATAAATAACGGAGTTCTTTCAACGGAAGAGGACCCTACAACAATAGCAACAATCTTAGAACCGACAAGGAGTAGGAGACGAACCCGAATTGCGCATAAAGAAATGGATGCCTCTCCTGTTCGTGTCGGTAGAGTGACAACCAAGGCAGGAGCTGCTAGGTGTCGAGCCAGAACACCCCAGCCACCGACTCCACCAGCTCCGACTCATGAGTACCAGCCAAAGGAAACCTGGCTCTCTACCCACACCATAGAAATGATCAAGACGACAGGACAACCGACCAGTGACAGCGAAAAATGGGCCTGCAAAATCTGCGACATACAACTCAATAAACGCCGAATGCAGTATCACGTAAGACAACATTTTGTCTTTTTCTTCTGCAAGTGTAGCTATAAGAGCGTCTCCAGAGACACATTGCTGAAGCATATTCGGCAAAACAATGGAGCAGCAGAACATGGTGGACCAAACCGGCCACTCTACGAGGTGGACTATGCCTCATATGACGAATTCAGCAGGGCTATCAACTGGTCGAACCCAGCACCGTTCGGCGTGCCTGCGCCCACGAAAGAGAGGTCAAATAGTCCAGCCGACGCCAAACCAATCAGGAAACGATTGGGGGAGAAATTGGCCAGCACATCGCAGAAAGCGATAAAGTTAGAGCACAAAGCAACAGAGGGAGAGAGGAGAGATAGAGAGCGAGAGTCGAGTAGGGGGAGAGACAGGAGCATGCCCTATCGACAGGACCGGAACAGCTGGGAGAGACAGCTGGAAGAGGAAAGAAGGGAAGACCGCTACAGGAGGGTAAAGAAGTTCGAGACGGACTCATATGTGGCTACAAGAGAAGCCTTTAAGCAACTACAACGTGTCGAGGAACTGAAGGTAGCAATACAGAGAGAACGAAATCTATCTTAGGGTAAGCCTCGAACATTTCCTCACGAACAATTATAATATTGGCCCTACGAGCGCCAATGGGGCGGCGTGTGTGAGGGAAATGTGCTACGAACAGGTCGACCACATACCTGCCGAACTATTTGCCAACTACCGAACTGTCTATCATACACATATTATTATTTTATTACTACTCATTTTATATCCATATATACTGTAAAGCTTGCATAGAGCCACTGTTTTACATACATGTGCTTATGCACTCAACCATGCTACTTAGCACCTCCTATTCACCTATTATTATAATTCTATTGGTCTCTTAGTAACCAATCTTGTACACAGGCGGAGCCTGCCTTTGTTGTGTAGCAATCAGTCACTATTATGCAACCTTTTCTCATATAAATACTCATGTCTTGTGTTAATAAAATCAGAGTTACTGCCTACACTCTCACTTGCTTGTTTGGTCTGATAGCATAAGCACACTTATGCTAAAGCACAGGTAGCTTAGCAGAAACAACACAAGTAAGCTTGCACTGATTGCGCTGGTGAAAGAACTTGAGAAGTTCAACATTTGCACGAACAAAAGTAGACAGGAGCATTGCACTGAATCAGTCGACTAGCAACTAGGAGAAACAGTCAGTAGAAAGTGGTCAGTCGATCTCGACTCACACTGCACTTGACCTACGGGCAAGTGATACTGGAACGGTTCTTCGAACGGCTAGGTCGACCTGCTACACCTACTCCTCGGGATAGGTGGAGGGCGAGTCAGAGAGGCGTACACTGCACTGCTGTACTTACTTATTACTGTGGGCCGTTGTACAGGTGGTCGCTACCACTCGAGACAGTAAATTCCTGTACAGTATGCTGGAGAATGGTGGTCGACCATCTCAGTAACTAGTGAGCTGCCGGTTGCGTTAGCTGTTGTTTGTGTGTGCAATGAGTTCGAACTTTGAAGGGCGAACTAGTTGAACTAGGTTCGGCCAGCAGAGGTTCGGCTATCTTTTTGTAGTGCTGTGCAGAGGTCGAACATTGAAGGCGAAGTTAGTCAAAGCTAAGTTCGGCCAGCAGAGGTTCAGACTGATCTGCCAGTATATTACTACTCGAGTAATGGTGCGCAATGAAGTTGATTGTATGTACAAAGAAACTTCTGAGAGTGTGCAAGCTGACTCTGATTTATTACTGCCTAACACGGCTATTTATGTAAACAGTTACATAACATGTCTGGGATAAAATGCATAGAACAAAAGAAGCTCCACCTAACACAAATGATTGGCTAGCATGGACAAATCATGTACAAAAGGGTGGTGCCAGAATAAATGGTTGGCTGCATCCACATGGTGCACATATAAGTTTACATGTTAAGAGAATAATTATTATAAAATGCATAAAGTGATTTGCCCTAAAGCGCGGGCATAGAACGAGACAAGTAGACAGTATCATAGAACAGGACATACATAGAACAAATGTAAGTGTAACGGTAATGTTCGCACTAGTACCATAGAGTTAGTTTAGGGAAGATGGCGTCGGTCCTCTACAATATTATAATTATTATTTAAAAAATTAAAATTTACCAGGCATATCAATTTTTCTAGTATAGTACCTATTTATTATAACAATAATATTGAATAACAACAATAAACAAATATTTGCTACTAGATTTCGCGGTTTTATTTATTATCGTAAACAAAGCTATATTCTGTATATAAACAATAAAGCTGCACTGCCAAAAGATATTACGATCAATTAATCAGGTTATCAAAAATAACTAAACCAAGTTGATTTGTGACGTTTTTATTATTTTTCCTGATAGATAAAAAGGTTTTCTCTTATTTCCCCATAATTTTTTTTAAGATTAATAATGTTGTGAGAAATGAAAAAATGATTTGTTGGCGCGTGTACTTCAACCGCAATGATAGCATATATAAGCGTGATCGCGTTAATTCAATGTTTGGATCCCTAGCCGATTGCACGTGGCTCATTAGCGTATCTCTCCCTACAGGGTCACTAGTTGCCTCCACTGAAATAAACATCCCTTTGAATAAACACCGGTTAGGTCACACTAGAGCCCCTGCACTACAGGGGCTCTAGGTCACGCTATATCAGCGGTGTGTAATCCCGGCGGCCGTCTTGGCACCTGTTACCATGTAGCCTAGCAACAACAACGCCATACTAACAAATGCTGAAATGACAACTACAATATGTGTAAGATTATTCCCAAGTGGGCTAGCCAGGCAAATTCAACCACGAGTCATACACATACACATGTAGTGGATTTTGGGCTGAAACCCAGTAACGTTGGTAGCAATCCGACAGGTAAGCTGCCACCAGTTGTCGTTTAACCAGTGACAACAGCACGTTGGTATGGTGCTGAAAGATGTGTGAATGAGTATTCCCAACTTTGCAACTAGTAAAGAGCCCTCGGCTCAGACGCATAACTCAGTGCTGTTGAGTATCTATGCATTCATTAGCTTAATTAAGGGCACTCTGGGTATAGATTATATTGAGATTCATAGGATTTTGTGGTCGTCATCTTAAGGGGGGGAAAGTATGTACACAGGGACTGCGGAACTCAAAGGGTAAGGTAAAAGGACGTAGCTAGTAGAATATGTCAACTGTTTGCTAACAATAATACAACATATAGTCACTACGGACTGTGAATTCTCTGTGTGGGGTTATACCTAGCCTTATCACTTGGCACAAGTCCAACATTTATCTGCTGCACAGGGCAGGTTGTTAGTGTATAATACTTGACAAACAAAAGCAAGTGATAGCAGTTGGTATGCCAAGCAGTGACAGGCATGATAAGTTATAAGTAGGTCACACACCCAGTGACTGCAGTAGCAGCTGTGACTGTGTGGAAGGAAAGTATTAAGCAACCATTAAACATCAGATAACCGTTCATCTATTTGCTAACAATTTACTGTCTGTGATGTAGCAGACAACTTGACGTTCAGTAACCTTATTTCTACCTTTCAGTTGGTTTTTATTACTCACTAACATCAGGTTTGTATCTATTTAGAGTTTACCTGAATGGTTGACCTGACAATAAATGCTATATTTTCTTTTGATTATAATATGTACCATGTGATGTAGTTTGTTTATACTTAAGACTATACTTATATTAATGAATATTTACATTGTTTTTATATATCTATTTACTAAACTGATTATATTAAACTAAACATAAGTATCCAGTATTTACTTAAACATTTAAAATGGCTTTTGCTTATATCACTTATTACTTCTTTTAGCTGCATTTTGTGATCTGTAAATATTTTATCTTTGCACTCTACAACCTAAGGAGGATGTTTTAGTGTTGGTTGTACATTTAACCAAACAAATGAACATGAGAGAAAATATTTCTTGTAAAATTTTAAGTGCTGGAAGAAACAAACACACAAGTCCAGGGCATCAGATGGTTTCTGTGAACTGGAAGAAAAAACACATGAGACCATGGACATGAGATAAGTTTTGCGTACTGGAAGAAACAAACACATTAGACCAAGATCATCCAGGTTATTGTTTTGCAGGGAGAAAACCAGCACATAGACACTGAGGCACAGAAGTAGCGCAAAAAAGTACATATTGGGGAGGTGCCATGCGCTAGAAGAAATACGGGACCAAATGGACAAAATTGAACGTCTAGGCTAGATTTTGTGCGCTGAAAATAGCCAAGGACATCACAGTAATTTCTGTGTACTGGAAGAAAAAGCACATGAGGTCATGAACATTAATGTAAGTTTTGTGTACTGGAAGAAAAGACACCTGAAATGCCGAACATTCATGTAAGTTTTGTGTACTGGAAGAAGAAAACACATTAGACCAAGAGCATCCAGGTAAGTGTTTTTGTAGGAGGAGAAACCATCACACACACTGAGACAGTGAGGAGCGGAACAGAAGTAATCAGAAAGAGAAAGGGGAGGTACCATGTACTAAAAGCAACAATGGACAAAATTTGTGCCCTGAAAAACAAAAAAAAACTGAAATCAAAAGACGCTCATTCAGAGTTTATGTGGAAGAGAAACATGGAAACAGAGAGCTGATAGTGTGAAAGTTACTACTGGAAGAAACATGTACATGGATTTTGAAGCTACAGCTTTGTGGTTGTATACTAGAAGAAACAAACACATGGCAATAAAGAAAGCCTAGGCAAGTGCTGAATGCAGCACCAAATAAAGTGGGAAAGAAGAAAAGTTAGAGACCTTATGTTAGACGGTGTACATTTGAAAAACTATCAGGAGGAAACAGCAAACATTGAAGCTATGCGTGTTCTGAGCGACATTTAGGCTAAAAAAATCCTGGAGACAAAAAATGCTCCAAACATAATTTTCAGTAGAAAACAATGGTACAAGGACATCAATGCTATGAAACTGGAAGAAAAAAAACTGTAGTTTGAGGGCAGCTTGGTTAGGCCATTTATTTAGGACAAACCAACATGGTTAGGTAGATGAAACTTCACCGGAAACTTCATGAATAATTAATCTCAAACATGGTTTAGATGTTGAGATTATGATTATTTTAAATTCCGACGCAAGTGGATTTCGAAGCTCTTTGTGTCAAACTTGATTCTCTAAGATTGTGTCCAAGTTTTTCGGAATATTTATAGACAACTTAAAGTGTACTTTAGTTGTCACAGAAAGGTATTTTGTGTTTTCAGTACGTTGTGGTAAGAGAGTGATTAAAAGTCCCTGAGGCCTCATCAAGGAGTATTGTTTAACAGAAGTGTTCTCTAAGTCAGACCATAGACATAAGGAATTTTTACGGCATCTATGAATATTCTATAGCTTAAGATTACTCACTGTAATATTTCTTTCATTGAAAGTTATTTACAATGACTTTACCATTCGGTAACATATATGCCCCATAATGCATTGCCACTACTTAAATGGGAAAAGTAAGACACTAATGGATTGACTCGTTGAAGCTGTGTTCGATCACTGCTGGCTAACTGAGTGAAGATCAAGTCTGTTACTCAACGGCGCTACATGCACCGCAGTTGTCGCTTTTTATCGTTGATCCCTGGTTGTACATTGTTGCCATAGTTTTAACACTGAATGATGTGTACTACCTGTGTGTACAACCTGTGTGTACCACCTGTGTGTACCACCTGTATGTACTACTGGTGTACCACCTGTGTGTACTACCTGTGTGTACTACTGGTGTACTACCTGTGTGTACTGCCTGTGTGTACCACCTGTGTATACCACCTGTTTGTACTACTGGTGTACCACCTGTGTGTACCACTGGTGTACTACCTGTGTGTACCACCTGCGTTTACTACGGGTGTACTACTTGTGTGTACTACCTGTGTGTATTACTTGTGTGTACTACTGGTGTACCACCTGTGTGTACTACCTGTGTGTACTACTGGTGTACTACCTGTGTGTATTACTGGTGTACCACCTGTGTGTACTACCTGTGTGTACTACTGGCGTACCACCTGTGTGTACTACCTGTGTGTACTACTGGTGTACTACTGGTGTACTACCTGTGTGCACTACCTGTGTGTACTACCTGTGTGTACTACTGGTGTGTACTACCTGTGTGTACTACTGGTGTACTAAGTGTGTGTACTACCTATGTGTACTACTGGTGTACTACCTGTGTGTATTACCTGTGTGTACTACTGGTGTACTACCTGTGTGTACTACTGGTGTACCACCTGTGTGTACTACCTGTGTGTACTACCTGTGTGTACTACTGGTGTACTACCTGTGTGTACTACTGGTGTACTACCTGTGTGTACTACTGGTGTACTACCTGTGTGTACTACCTGTGTGTACTATTGGTGTACCACCTGTTTGTACTACTGGTGTACCACCTGTGTGTACTATTGGTGTACTACCTGTGTGTACTACTGGTGTACTACCTGTGTGTACTACTGGTGTACTACCTGTGTGCACTACTAGTGTACTACCTGTGTGTACTACTGGTGTACTACTGGTGTACTACCCGTGTGTACCACTGGTGTACTACTGGTGTACTACTGGTGTACTACCTGTGTGTACTACTGGTGTACTACTGGTGTACTACTGTTGTACTACCTGTGTGTACTACTGGTGTACTACCTGTGTGTACTACCTGTGTGTACTACTGGTGTACTACCTGTGTGTACTACTGGTGTACTACCTGTGTGTACTACCTGTGTGTACTACCTGTGTGTACTACCTGTGTGTACTACTGGTGTACTACCTGTGTGTACTACTGGTGTACTACCTGTGTGTACTACTGGTGTACTACTGGTGTACTACCTGTGTGTACTACTGGTGTACCACCTGTGTGTACTACTGGTGTACTACCTGTGTGTACTACCTGTGTGTACTACCTGTGTGTACTACTGGTGTACTACTGGTGTACTACCTGTGTGTACTACTGGTGTACTACCTGTGTGTACTACTGGTGTACTACCTGTGTGTACTACTGGTGTGCTACCTGTGTGTACTATTGGTGTACCACCTGTGTGTACTACTGGTGTACTACTGGTGTACTACCTGTGTGTACTACTGGTGTACTACCTGTGTGTACTACTGGTGTACTACCTGTGTGTACTACCTGTGTGTACTACTGGTGCACTACCTGTGTGCACTACCTGTGTGTACTACCTGTGTACTACCTGTGTGTTCTACTGGTGTGTACCACCTGTGTGTACTACTGGTGTACTACCTGTGTGTACTACCTGTGTACTACCTGTGTCTACTACCTGTGTGTACTACCTGTGTGTACTATCTGTGTGTACTACTAGTGTACCACCTGTGTGTACTACTGGTGTACTACCTGTGTGTACTACTGGTGTACTACCTGTGTGTACTACCTGTGTGTACCACTGGTGTACTACTGGTGTACTACCTGTGTGTACTACTGGTGTACTACCTGTGTGTACTACTGGTGTACTACCTGTGTGTACTACTGGTGTACTACTGGTGTACTACCTGTGTGTACTACTGGTGTACCACCTGTGTGTACTACTGGTGTACTACCTGTGTGTACTACCTGTGTACTACCTGTGTGTACTACCTGTGTGTACCACCTGTGTGTACTACTGGTGTACTACCTGTGTGTACTGTGATAGATTTGCAAGGTTAAGCATTCGGATGGTGTGCTGGTGAACTAAAAGCCAAAGATAAAGACCAAGGCACAGAAAAGAAGGAGAAGTGAAACTCGTTGTTACCGACTGAACGTTGTACATAACTATATTGAATTGCATTGTGATTATGTTATAGAAAGTCATTATATATATAATGTGGGAGATTATCTCCCCTTGTTTGTGAACAAAAGGTATAGTTGTACGAAAAAATGAAGATAAAGCTTGAACTAATGTCGTGTTACCTTGTATTGAATATTGTTCTTCATGCGTGTTTATGTATTACATTTTATCGCTTTATATTGATAAACATAGGACTTTTTTCTAGTGAGCCGCACCAGTTTCCGTTTTTGTATTATATGCATAAGTTTGGCTGAGCCAGTTGGCTCAGCGCAGTTGGAGCTATACTGATCAATAAAGAGAGTATTATCTTGAAACTCTTGTTGTTGCACTTGGCTATTCTCTATTGACGAGATAGTCTGGATCCTTGGCCCATCTCTACCATAGAGATACTCCCCACCGAATTCCTTCGGTCCTTCTCTATTTATATAAAGGACCCTCCCCTCCCCCTGTAAGACCGGATCTACTAGCTTATTGAAGCTGTCATAAGATAGTGCAACCGGCAGTGACACCTCGTAGTCATCCAGTGTGACCGAAAGGGTGGAGGATTGTGGCTGAACTTAGTCACACGCTACCAAAATCCTCTACATTGGTGGCAGCGGTGGGATAGGACGAATCTCATCCGGTCACACCTAAGGACTACGGAGGAACTGAGAAAGGACTTCCACTCTTGGATTCAAAAGACCCCCCCCCCCCCTTCCGAATGACAGACAGGCAACAGCGCCGAGCTAGTAGTGCTGGACGGCAACCCCAACTTGCAGGAATGGATGTGCTGGAGAGACTGACCAAAGCCCTTCGGAGCGCAGTACAGCCTCCCAGACAAGCCCCTTTTAAAACACCCCGCTACGAAAGCAAGGGGGACGTAGAATGTTTTGTAAACCGTTTCGTAGAAGTAACTGCGGCTAATGATTGGAATCAGGAAGCAGCCTTGCTGCATCTACAAGAATCCCTGCGAGGAGAGGCTCAAGACTGTGGGAAGCCAAACACAGTGGCAGGAGTATTCAATGCCCTACGCGCTCGTTTTGGACTCACTGCCCATGAGGCTAAGGCGTGTTTAGGAAGTTTAAGGAGGAACTTCAAAGTTCCATTGCAGGATCATGCCAATGAGGTGGAGAGACTGGTCAACATTGCATATGAGGACCTGCCTCCCCTACACAGAGAAAGGATGGCTTTAGATACTTTCTCTGCGACGATGGGTCACGCTTACTTACAGCGACACCTCTTGGCCGTACAACCCCTTACGTTGGAAGACGCCGTAAGGGCAGGAGGAGAATTTCTACAGATTCGGACTGTAGAAGAAGACAGGCAGGCACAGATCCAGATGATTGAGGATCAGGAAGAGGAAGAGCCTCCTAAACCAGAGAAGGTGGCACCTGTAGTCGAAGACCCTCTCAATATCCTCATGAAAACCGTCCATCAACTGGCTGAGAAAATAGAGCAAATGAGTAAAGAGCCATAGGCTATGCCCGAAGTCCCACAGATCCGGATGGAAGCTCCACCTAGTTGTTGGAGTTGTGGAGGGAAGGGACACCTCCGAAAGGTCTGCCCGTCCCAGCCTTGGCCATCAGTAGGTAGAGACAACCGTCGAAGGTTGGGAAACGAGCAGCGCCCGCAGCAGTAAACAACAAAACTGGCTGTGAAAGGGCACCCCAAAATTGTAGAAAAAGGAACGGCCCAGTATCACAGTATAACCCGTCTGGAGAAAGACCCCAACAGAGGAACTATAGAGAGACCCCCCGACACGACCCTTGGGAACTACCAATCCGGAATAGGTATGCACCACTGACAGAAATGGATGATTCGGATTCAGAAGCCAATCCAGACCCATTTCCTTACCCCTCCCCTGCCATACCATCCTTGCTGGATCTACCCAGGCTGTCGCCCACCGGACCACTCATGGAATTTCCTCGTAGGAAAAGGGTAAGGACTCAGCCCAGACCTCAAGAGTCGGCTAAGACCCCTTTCTTAATACCTACGGAACGTCCCTCCAGACCCAGACAAAGAAGAGTCTCTCCTATTCCAGAAGTGAAGCCCACTGTGCCCGCTGGACTGTATTCTGACAGACCCTACGAAGCCAGCTACTTCGTACCTGGGAAACTAGAAGGGAGAGTCGTACACTTTTTGTTGGATACCGGTTGTACCACAAACTTGCTGTCAAAGCACGCCTACAACCAATTACCCTGGCTAGTCAGGAATCAATTGGAAGAAAGCGAGTCCTACGGATTGATGGCAGATGGGACACAACTCCCATTCTATGGAACCATAAGACTCCCCCTCCGGATTCGTGATATCAAGACGGAAGCTACGTTTGTAATCAGTGATATTCATGAAGATGCCATTCTGGGCATGCCATTCTTGGCCTCACATCAGTGTTCGCTGGAGTTTCACCGTTCAATACTCATATTGGACGGACAGGAGCTTCAATGCACTGATAATCATGGACGGTTACTGATAAACAATATACAGGTGATAAGGGACACCCTCATACCCCCTTGTACCGAAATGACGGTCATGGCCCGGGTCAACACACACAACTTCTGCCCCATAGGACTGGTGGAGGGACAACAAACAGGGCCCCCATGGCAGCTAGTTTGAACCAGCCGGACCCTCAAGGAAGACTCCTGATACGATGCCTTAACCCTACGAACCAGCCCCTCGAACTTAAGGCCGGAAGCACGGTAGGAAATTACAAAGGTGTAGAACTTCAAGATATTGATGAGACTACACCCTACCTAACAGAACAGCAGACCAGAGACAGACGGAATGTCTTCCAAGGGCAAAACGTGCCTATGCACGTCCAGAAGCTCTACCAATCTGCCTGCCAGAATTGTAAGAACCATGGTAAAGCAAGACAACTGGCAAGCTTGTTAAGAGAGTATAGTGCCGTGTTCAGTACGGGAGAAGAGGACATAGGAAGGACCACATTGGTGGAACACAACATTCCTTTACTGCCTGGAGCCCGGCCTATCCGGCAGCACCCCCACAGGCCTGGACCCCAAAAAGAGGCAGAGGCCGAAAGGCAAGTAGCCCAATTGTTAGAAAAAGGATTGATAGAACCTGCAACAGGCGCCTGGAGTTCCCCGGTGGTCCTTGTTAAAAAAAAGGACGGATCCTGGCGCTTCTGTATAGATTACCGAAAGTTAAATGCGGTAACCCACCAGGATGCCTACCCCCTCCCTAGAATAGATGAGAGCTTGGATGCGCTAGCCGGTAGTAAATATTTTAGCACGCTAGACTTGGTCAGTGGGTATTGGCAGGTGCCCTTGGACGCTGATGCAAGCGAAAAGTCCGCTTTCTCTGCTAGGACAGGTTTATGGAAATGGAAGGTGTTACCCTTTGGATTGACCTCCGCACCAGCTACGTTTCAACGGCTAATGGAACGGGTCTTACAGGGTCTCCATTGGAAGACGCTACTTCTATACTTAGATGACATAATTGTCATTGCCCCAGATTTCCCTACTCACATACAGCGCTTGAAGGAAGTGTTGGAGCGCCTAAGACAAGCCGGACTCAAACTCAAGCCAAGCAAATGTGAGCTGCTCCAGAGAGAAGTGAAATACTTGGGACACATTGTCAGTGCTGAAGGAATTGCTACCGATCCGGAAAAGGTGGCTGCTATCAGGGAATGGCAAGCTCCGAAAGAGTTGAAAGGATTGCAAGCCTTCCTGGGGACCGTAGGCTACTACAGACAATACCTTCCGGAATTCTCTACCTTGGCCAAACCCCTCACCAAACTTACCAGCAAGCATACCCCTTGGGAATGGGGAGATGCACAGGAAACTGCTTTCCGACAATTAAAACAAGGCATGACGTCGGCCCCTATACTAGGTTATCCAGAGGCCACAGGAACGTACATCTTGGATACGGACGCTAGTAATGTTGGAGTGGGAGCCGTCCCGTCTCAGCAGCAACAAGGGCAGGAACGTGTCATAGCCTACTTTAGCAAGACATCAAGTCCATCCGAGAAAAACTACTATGTGACCAGAAAGGAGCTACTAGCAGTGATCAAAGCAGTTAAGCATTTTCGGCCTTACCTCTATGGCCAGAAGTTTCGTCTGCGGACGGACCACGCTTCCCTGATATGGCTGTGTAGAAGAAGGGAGCCTACCAGTCAGGTGGCCCGTTGGCTGGAGAAACTGTCAGAGTTTCAGTATACGGTAGAGCACCGCTCGGGACTCAAGCATGGCAATGCAGATGGACTGAGTAGAAGGTGTCCAGAAGATTGTAGACAGTGCCATCACATAGAAGAGAGAGATGGAGGACCATCTAAACAAGAAATACGAAACAAAGAGTTGACAGGAGCGGCTACCAACAGTCAAACAGACGCCTTCAGGCAGGTGGATAAGGAGCAAGAGGCTCATCACGTTGACCGATGCACCGAGATAGAGTTGCTGGAAGCCCAAAAGACAGGCAATCATCCGGTGGCCCTCCTATACAGAGCCATCAAATCCGGAATCCCTCTCACCAAAGGACAATTGGAAATGGGAAGCAGTGAACTGAGGAAGCTAGAGCAATGCAAGGAGTCAATGCGGATCCGGCCCGACGGTATTCTTGAGATACAGGTCTCCCCTAAAGGTAGAGCTAGATGGTGCGCCATTTCCCCGGCTAGTCTGCGCGGAACAATTCTCTGGCAGACCCACGCCATAGCCCACCAAGGAGTAATAAGGACCCTGAAGAGGCTACAACTCACTTGGTACTGGCCCGGCATCACTGCCGATGTCAGGCGTACAGGACGGACATGGGAAATATGTCAGAGAGCCAAGACCGGAGGGACCAAACCTACAGCAGCCCGGCAACGAATGTACGCTGGCCTACCCTGGCAACGAGTGGCGGTGGACCTCGTTGGCCCCCTCCCAGAGACTGCTAAAGGAAATGCATGGATACTGGTACTCACCGACCACTTCACGCGGTGGCAAGACGCCATCGCTATTCCGGACGCTACAGCCCCAGTAGTGGCGGCAGCTCTTGACGAGAGAGTGTTCTGCTATCTTGGCCTTCCGGAGCAAATACACACTGACCAAGGCGCCCAATTTGAGTCGCGTCTAATGCAAGAATTGTGTCTCCTGTGGAAGATAGAAAAGACACGAACTACCCCCTATCATCCGCAAGCCAACGGAATAGTGGAAAGAAATAACAGAGTGTTGGGAGACTCATTGAGAGCTTTGCTATTCCAGAGGGGACAGGAGGAGTGGGATCTCCTGTTGCCACAACTGATGAGAGCTTTCCGAGGCACCCCCCATACTACCATTGGTGAAACTGCAAATTTCTTGATGCTTGGGAGAGAGTTAAGGCTGCCGGATCAGCTGTCCTACCACCCTCCACTCACGGATAACATGCCCGTGCATGAGTATGCACAAGCCTTGAAGGATCGGTTAGAGGAAGCACATGAGGCCCTGCGAGAGGAACAAGTACACATCCGGGGTGAGGATGGAGAGGAGCCCTCCTTGTTTGCCCCAAAGGACTTAGTTTGGCTGGAAAATAGAAGACGAAAAAAAGGAGAGAACCCAAAACTACAGGCCAAATTCATCGGACCGTATGAAATACTAGAAGCATATCCCAACCATTCGTACTTAATTGATAGAAATGGCCAACAGTCCGTACAGAATGAGAGCCCCCCTGAAGTTGTATAAACCATGTGCTGATCAACGGGGACAAGCTCCTGCAGCCACGGAGCCACACAGGTGGCCAAACATAAAAGGGGCCACCAGAGCTCGTCGTAGGGAATCGCCCCCCAACCCACTGGATGTGGAAGTGCGACTACCTGAAGTGAATAGGGAAGACCCCCGAGAGCTGTCTCGACAGATGCAAAGGGAGTTGTTGGAAGCCGTACCCAGACTCCTTATCCCTCCGGAACCAGAAGTAAGCCCCGAACCCAGCTCAGAAATGGAAAGAAGGGACTTGGCCCCCATAGAAAGACCCTCCGGATCTGGAGAAGATCAACCCCCTTTCCCTGCCCAACCAAGTCAAGAAGTCAGTTCGGAGCCTAAAGAACAGAGGCCCAGGAAAAACGTGAGACCCCCCATAAGGTATGGAGAACAGTACTGCCATCAAACCAGCTCTTCAAGACAGAGAGGTGTTGGGAATGATCCAGAGAGAAGGATACACACCCCCCATTTGGATGAGAGGAGAACCAACCATACTCCATATGCCCAGGCCCCCATCTCTGCTGTTAGTGGACAACCAGTCAGAGTACTCCCTCAGGAACAAGAACAAGGAGAGAATAGAAGAGCCAGAGTTAGGAAAAGACATGAAATGAAGAGACAAAGCACCCCTAAGAATCAACCAGTGATAAGGCATTCAGAGGCAGCAATAGGCTTGTCCCCCACCCCCACCTTAACAGAAGAGTTACATTTACCGGTAAGAAGCCCTAGTATGATACCCCCCACCCATGAAGTTGAGAGAAGCAACACAGAGATTAATAACTATGCGACCACACCACATCCAGCCCTAAAGACACCCCTAGAACCCCCTACAGGACCCCCAGTGAGTCAGAGGATGACAGGAAACTTGCAGCTGCCATCCACAAGATCTGAAGATGTGACCAACAGAAAAGATTATCCGAATCGGACAAGAATCCCCAATGCCCTGCCTGAAAGATCCCCCCTAAATGCAAGCCCCACAAAGTCTCCCAGCATTCAAGAGCATCAGCCAATCAGAATGCTCGAGCCTGGCCATGTGCTCAAGCAGAAGCCATTACAGCTGCATTCACTTACTAGAAGTAGTGCAAGCAGTACATCTACAGCTGAGCAGCTTCTAGCCTTACTTGCAGTAGAAATGGAGCATACGGAGCTAAATACTCCAGGTAAGCTGGCTACTGTGCTTGGCAAATTGGAGGAGGTTTTGGGCAGTACATGTTTGGAACAACAAGGAGCAAATGCAGTGGTAGAGGGAGAAGTTATGGTTAAAGGACAGAGGAGAGAAGAGACGTGCTCTCTGCAAGAATTATTGGAGGACCAGTCCATTCCAGGTGGTTATGTGGACCTGATAGATCCGGATGAGGAGGATGGCATCCTTAATGGTCAGGATGTACCCCTTCCCCCTGGACCAGCCCAACTGTGGGAGGACACAGCCATTGGAAAGCTACTGGAGGATGTTCCTGCCGAGCCAGCTGTGGAAGAAGAAGTAACAGAACCCTCTAGAGCCACCACCCCTTCGGATTGCCCCCCATCCAGACTAGATGAGACCTCACACCCTCTCTCAGGCCATATAGTAAAAGAATATATAAGATCACCTTAAGCAGTGACCTTATGTTTCCTCCAAAAACTATTGCCGAATTCCCCCTTTTAAAAAGAGCAGACCATGCCAAAGTTAAAGCCGGATCCCCTTGCCCCACAACTATGCAGAACCCTCTCTACCCCTATTCCCCTCTTACACATTCCCTTTCCAGTGAATTACCCAAAACATACAGTGCCATGTTAAAGGAGCCATCCCCCACGGCTATTCCAGAGCTGACTGGTCACTTGTCAAGCCCCTCCTTGTACAATAATCAACCGATGTAAATATCTAATTAGTTGTGACCCCCAGCTCAACTAATGGGGGGGAGTATGTGATAGATTTGCAAGGTTAAGCATCCGGATGGTGTGCTGGTGAACTAAAAGCCAAAGATAAAGACCAAGGCACAGAAAAGAAGGAGAAGTGAAACTCGTTGTTACCGACTGAACGTTGTACATAACTATATTGAATTGCATTGTGATTATGTTATAGAAAGTCATTATATATATAATGTTGGAGATTATCTCCCCTTGTTTGTGCACAAATGAAGATAAAGCTTGAACTAATGTCGTGTTACCTTGTATTGAATATTGTTCTTCATGCGTGTTTATGTATTACATTTTATCGCTTTATATTGATAAACATAGGACTTTTTCTAGTGAGCCGCACCAGTTTCCGTTTTTGTATTATATGCATAAGTTTGGCTGAGCCAGTTGGCTCAGCGCAGTTGGAGCTATACTGATGAATAAAGAGAGTATTATCGTGAAACTTCTTGTTGCACTTGGCTTTTCTCTATTGACGAGATAGTCTGGATTCTTGGCCCATCTCTACCATAGACATACTCCCCACCGAATTCCTTTGGTCCTTCTCTATTTATATAAAGGACCCTCCCCTCCTCCTGTAAGACCGGATCTACTAGCTTATTGAAGCTGTCATAAGATAGTGCAACCGGCAGTGACACCTCGTAGTCATCCAGTGTGACCGAAAGGGTGGAGGATTGTGGCTGAACTTAGTCACACGCTACCAAAATCCTCTACAGTACTACTGGTGTACTACTGGTGTACCAGTAGTAATACATGAGCAGATCTCCCTACCAAGTGTTTTTTTGTGGATTAGACCTTGGGGTTGAGGCAATGGGTTACGACGTTGGATGAATTCGCCGAGTTTATATTGTATTTTACTTGAGGGGCATTTGAGTGGCATTTGAATGGCATTTAAGTGGCATTTGAGTTTTGATTATTTTTTTACTTAATTTGAACTCATATGGCAGCTAGATTTTGAATGTATGGCATTCAAGTTTTGATAATTATTTTACATAACTCAAACTCATATGATATTTTGAGAGAGAGAGAGGAGAGAAGAATGAGGAGATATAACTACATTGAATCAATATATGATTATATACATTTATTACATAATAAGTAGGAAAATATTCTTGTATAATATAGCTAGAGTTAGTAAATACTAAGTAGTACAGAGCACTACAACTTGTAATGACAATCATGAATCAATATGTGATTATATACATTTATTACATAATAAGTAGGAAAATATTCTTGTATAATATAGCTAGAGTTAGTAAGTACTAAGTAGTACAGAGCAGTACAACTTGTAATGACAATCAATATATAGTATTTTTCTTTACAATGTAGTCATACAGAGCACTACAACTTGTAATGACAATCAATGCATAGTCTTTGGAGAGAGGGGAGAGGAGAGATGAGAGAGGAGAGAAGAGAGAGGAGAGAGAGGAGAGAGAGGAGAGAGATTTTTTAGTTTTTTTATACATTCATGTATATATGGATAATTATGTACATATTTATGGATATATTTACATTTACATTGAATAATATACATTTATTACATAATAAGTATATTAAATGCTATAAAATATGTTGGAAAATCACCAAATTAGACCTCTAGATGGTTAAAATCTACAGTATTTGGGAAATAACGGCAAGAGAGGAGAGAGGAGTATTTGGTAGAGGAGAGAGTATGTTGAGAGAGAGAGGAGAGATAAAAAGAGGAGAGAGGAGATATATCTACATTGAATAAATACAGTGATTAAAAATGAAACAATATGTGAATATATACATTTATTGTGTAATAAGTAGGGAAAATCTCATACAATATAGCTAGAGTCAGTAAATATTAAATAATACAAACTTAGGAAGGAAGACTTCTGTTCTATGTACTTTTGATTCCATAATGAACTAAAATAAAAAGTTATGTATTAGTATAGAATGGTTAAACAGAAATTTAAAACAACTACAAACTTACTAAATAGTACTTTTTTATTAATTATTACCTTATCATCAAAAATTGACTGTTAATCGGATGTTTTTGTAGCTTGTCGTGTCTTACGTTGTTGAGTCCTTACCCTTCTAGCTTGTCTTTGAGCGGACTGTCGCCGCATGTTTCTTCTTTTTAGAGCAAGTTCTTTACGAGCACACTCGATAGAAATTGGTGTGTTTACCTGTTCTAGTTGATATTGTCGTTGTTGTAATACATAATGTAATCTCTGAATGTCCGATGTAACATCATTCCCTAAGAGCTTTAATGTTAGAAAAGATTCAGTTCGAAAACTATTTAGCTGCTCTATCAAGTCTTTCTGTATGAATTTACAATTGTTTGAGATAATTCGCACCCTCTCTTCAATTTTTTTATTGCATATGTTTTGTAGAAGTATCAAGTCCTCTTGAGTCAAAGATTTAGGCTGAGTTTCTGATTCTGTGTTGTTAACTATTTCCATTTTTTGTCATTGAATCTGAAAAAAAACAAAAAAACAGATGATTAATTTTGTTCAGTTGTTTTAGTATAATAAATAATATATGAGTAAAAACTGTAATTTATTAAGTTTTTACCTTGATGCTCTTCTAATAGATGTAGTAGATGTTGCTTCTCTGATAGCCGTTGTAGAACTGGATGCTTTCTGTGTGAAAACTATGGCTCTTATATAGCTAAAGTTGTACTGATTAAACCCTATGAACACCATCTCGTGTCAATCTCTATGAATCAACATTTGTTCACGCGAAGGAAAGTCAATGCTTTCGCGGGAATAAATAAATAATTTTCACGCGAATACAAACCAATGCTTTCGCGGGAATAAATAAGCTATTTTCACGCGAATGGAAACCGTTGCTTTCGCGGGAATAAATAATTTATTTTCACGCGAATAGAAACCAATGCTTTCGCGGGAATAAATAATTTATTTTCACGCGAATAGAAACCAATTCTTTCGCGGGAATAAATACTTTATTTTCACACGAATGCAAACTGTTGCCTTCGCGGGAATAAATGATTTAATTTCCCGCGAATGGAAACCGTTGCTTTCGCGGGAATAAATATTTTATTTTCACGCGAATAGAAACCAATGCTTTCGCGGGAATAAATAATTTATTTTCACGCGAATAGAAACCAATTCTTTCGCGGGAATAAATACTTTATTTTCACGCGAATACAAACCGTTGCCTTCGCGGGAATAAATGATTTAATTTCCCGCGAATGGAAACCGTTGCTTTCGCGGGAATAAATATTTTATTTTCACGCGAATAGAAACCAATTACTCCCGCGAAAGCAACGTTTTCCATTCGCGTGAAAATTAAGTATTTATTCCCGCGAAAGCAACGGTTTGTATTCGCGTGAAAATAAAGTATTTATTCCCGCGACAACATTGACTTTCATTCGCGGGAAATGAAATCATTTATTCCCGCGAAAGCATTGGTTTCTATTCGCGTGAAAATAAATTATTTATTCCCGCGAAAGCAACGGTTTGTATTCGCGTGAAAATAAAGTATTTATTCCCGCGACAACATTGACTTTCATCCGCGGGAAATAAAATCATTTATTCCCGCGAAAGCATTGGTTGCTATTCGTGTGAAAATAAATTATTTATTCCCGCGAAAGCAACGGTTTGTACTCGCGTGAAAATAAAGTATTTATTCCCGCGACAACATTGACTTTCATTCGCGGGAAATAAAATCATTTATTCCCGCGAAAGCAATGCTTTCCATTCGTGTGAAACTAAAATATTTATTCCCGCGAAAGCATTGGTTTGTATTCGCGTGAAAATAATTCATTTATTCTCGCGAAAGCATTGACTTTCCTTCGCGTGAACAAATGTTGATTCATAGAGATTGACACGAGATGGTGTTCATAGTGTTTGATCAGTACAACTTTAGCTATATAAGAGCCATCGTTTTCACACAGAAAGCATCCAGTTCTACAGCGACTAACAGAGGAGCAACATCTACTACAGCTATTAGGAGAGCAACAAGGTAAGAAGCACTAAAATAATTACTTGTTTTTAATTAATTGAAACATCTAGGTTTTTGAATCTTAGTTTTTAAAAACAATCTTTTAATAAAACAACAATTTCAGTATATTTACATCATTAAACTAAGTTCTTTTACTTTTTGCAGGTATGATGACATCACACTCCAAAGCACTTCCTAAGCTCCATATTGAACCAACCACAGCTACCAACAACACTAACGCTATTTCCACTACAACCATCATTTCCACCACCAACGGCATTCACATTGATGATAGAAGATCCAATCCTCACACCTTTAATGATACATCTTCTCGCTCAAACACCAATGCTCTTGCTGATATAGCAATGAACCATCATGTAGTTTCAGCTGACTCTCCTTTGAGTCCCACACCGGACTACACATATCTGCATGAGAACAATGAAGTCAAACGAACGGAGGATATCAAAAAACCGACAGTGACATTATCTCGAGCTTCAATTTCCTTTTTATTCAGCAACAGCAAGAATAATACCGTAAACAAACTTAGAGAGTTTGAATTGCTCGAGATGGGTGGAATAATGACAGGAGCTATGCAGAAAGGAATGTTGGAAATCGGAAATTTTGTGAGTTTGTTGGATTTACCAATTCCTACGATATTGGAGGTTTTCGATGTTAATTACGTTGAAGATTATGGTATATTGGACTATGAATATGTTTTAAAAAACAATCATCGAATTCGAGTCAAGTCACTGATTGACAAAGAACTTACGGTGGAGCTACAGGAACTTGATCCCGGCTCTTCACAAATCCTAGTGTACATGGGAAAGCTAGAAGAACATCAACCCGATCTACGTATTGTAGGAGATAATCATCATCAAGGGCTAAAACAACGAGTTATAGCCAAAATCTTGAGAAAAAAAAATCATTGAAACAGTTGCAAGCATACTTTGATATCATCACTTTCGATAATATTCCTGTCAACACTCTTCTGACATTCACTAGACTTTCAGTTTGGAAAAATTTGAAGTCGAAGCAGCGAAAACGAAAACAAGATACAACGCCTTTACGTATCACTCACACTGTCACTTACAGATACATGATGAATGACGGATCTTTGATGACTGGGAAGATTGTTGTCCCTCCTGAGAACGTTTTGAAGATCAAAAATCATGAATGTGGTATGATCCACTATAAAAGTACGATGACAACTGAAAGCGGCACAAAGAAACACATTCTCACGATTCTGAGTGTTGAAGAAGCTTTGATGCTTCTATCTACTTCAAGTGAAAAAGAAGGAATAGCTTTCAGACTTTCTCTATTTGATGATGCTGAGCTGATGAAAAGTTATGATGATGATGTTGCTGCTGATGATGCTGCTGATGATGATGATGACGATGATAACATTGATGCTTATACTGATGAAGAAGATGATAATATGACGGATGATGACTCTGAGAACAAAAAATTTGAGGAAAAAGATGATGTTGTCGACAATGATAGTGAGAAAAGCAATGAAGATGACAATCACATTTCAAGCGAAGCTAGCAGGATTTCAATATCGGAAATTTAATTAAGGTATGTTAATCTTCACTAGTAATAAGTAACTACTAATAGCCGTATTTTTCACCATAGTATAATGTAGTTGTTATAACGACATCTATGTATGCTTTTAGATAGAATACGTGTACAAGTGAATGACCGTCGACTCGCCAAAATCTATCAGCAACAACTCATGAACATTAAATTACATATTATTTGTATTGTGCAATAATTTGTATATATTTAGTGTAATAAAGTATTTTATTCATATTTAACATTAGTAATTTAGCCAATTTGTAAAACTTTCGGGGTTACAACTCTAAAATGTTACAAAATTTCAATGTTCCGACACAAAAATAAATATTTCAAGTTATCGTCTCATTTTTCAAAAATGTTAAGACAACTCCCATTTATAATTTCTAAACTTCGTTTTTGAAAAAATATGTAAAAGTTGTCGGCACATTGTGTCAAAATGGTAAGACAACTCCGCTTTTTACACAAAAAATTGTGAAAAATGTTTTATAATTTGTTTGAGAAACCAAAACAGTAGAAGACTTTTTACAACCACAAGGATTATACTTTAGGTTTTACAGTTTTGTGAATTGAGTGTTGATAGTTTGTCACGATATGACATAATAATTAAGTAATTATAGTCTTTTTCATAACAATGCTATAGATTCAGTAATACAGATGTGAAATTTACTGTTTCATCACTTGAATGCAGTATGAAGGTAGTTGATGTAATATTTATTTTGTAATATTATGCAAAGTAATACAGTAAGAATGAAGCGTATGGAGTTCTCAACCACAAAACAAATAAAAATAATGCATTAGGTAAACTAATGACAGAACAATTTTACATGAAGTGTATACATATGAATAAAGTATTCATAAAAACACAGACTATTGTCTGTATATATAATATATATATAGAGAGTATTTATAAAAAAACATCCTATCAACTATATATTTTGTGGTAAGAAATTATAAAATAGGATAGTTGCATAAAGTCTATGGTAAACTAATGACAGAACATTTTTTACATGAAATGTATTCATAAAAACACAGACTATTGTCTGTATATATAATATATATATAGAGAGTATTTATAAAAAAACATCCTATTCACTATATATTTTGTGGTAAGAAATTATAAAATAGGGTAGTTGCATAAGACCTATTCCAGAGCCATGATAATATTAAAAAATATAGTGAAATAAAAATTTTAAAACTCACCTAAGAGTGCAGTTAGTACAAGAACTTCTTCTTGAGAAAAGTCTGAGTTTTTCTGCATTTTTTGTCTAATAGACGCTAATTTCAATTTAACACAATCATTAAAACCCTTTTTTTCAGTCCATCTTTTATATTCAAAATTAATTTAAGTGAAGTTAAATCAATTTTCTTATCATCAATCTTTTGGCTTTCTTTTAAATCTACTTGGGTTTGAGGTTTAACTGTTATAGTATTAGATTCTAAAACACTGGTTTTTGGACTGCACTGTGAACTAGCAACAGAAATTAAGTCATTATTACTTTCTTCAGTTTCTGAAAGATCAGAATCTGAAGATATAAGTGCTCTCATTTTTTTACACTGGTTTTCAATCAAAAGTTTTCGATCTTCAGCAGCAGGTTTTTTAGCTATCGCCAACCATTTACTCCCTAATTCAAAATCTAAAACAATGTTTTCAGAAAAATAACCTTCTATTGGATAGAGATACACTAACGCAAAATTTTTCGGAAAAGTAATATCCATAAGTAATTCAGAATATTTTCTATTAATAAATAAAACAAAATTATTGTAACTAGCAATATCAACAATAAAAAACATTTTAGTTTTTAAAATACAACTATGTTGCTGAAGATCTCTCAAAGTTGTATGCGATTTTCCACATAAACAATAATAAATAAACAAGTGAGCACAAAAATGTCTTGAAAGAACTCGGCCAGGCTCATGCAATCCCCCTAATTTAAACTTCTTACCACAAAATATACAAGAGACGTTGTTTTTGTTTCCTTTCAGTGCTTCACTCAACATCTTTGTGCCATATGCTATCAACAACAATGAGAGCACTGAAAGGAAATACCTAGGGCTTTTGTTATCAATATCTACAAACAAAATAAACAAATTCTCATCATATATAGATAACTTTCTTAAGCATGGTATATGTATATATATATATAAAGATAATGCATGTCACTTACACTTAAAACACTCTCTATCTTCTTTTATATTTCCGTCTAGAAGACTTAATTCTTTATATTCCCTTAATTGAGGATTCTCTGCTTGAACTAAAATAGAAAATACGAATGTAGTTATGCTATTTTTTTGAAAAAATTCGAAAATTTTTTTATAAATTGAATGAGTATATAGTAAGTAATATTTTCGTCATACTTACATTCAAATGTGCTGCGTTTATAGTACAGGAAGTTTTCGTTCTTCCCAACACATTGTTTACTTCCTATGAATCGTGAAGATGTTTTTTCTACAAAAAATAACATAGTAAATGTAAAGTCATTATTATTGTACCTACAGACAAATTTACATTTTTCATAAAACAGAAAAACTTACTCATAGCAATATGCGTGCTAGCTTTGCTCTTTTCCGTCTTCTCTTCATCATCTTCAAAACACTCCTCCAACCACCTTAGTGTTTCATCATCGGTAGAACTTAATAAAACAATAAATCAAGATTGTAATTATTTAAAAACTCTATATAATACAGTTGAATAATAAAGTTTCAATAATATACTTACATAGCACTGAAATCTATTTCATCAATATTCAGCTCTAGCTCATCATCTGAGGTTGTAGACCTACAAGTAATATATATATATATACATTTGTATAAGTTTATAAATGTAACTGCAACAAAATTGTAAAAGATAGTATAATATAACTTACTCATTTCTTGTAGGGATATTGCTGGCCATTTTTTGTAGTTTTGTGTTCTAATACTATACTTGAAATATTGTACTTAGTGCAAATGAAAACTGATCCTGCTTAGTATAAAAATACTTTCTCTTATATACAAAACATTGAAGTCATTTATCAAGATTAATTCGTAGACTGATTTTCATACAAAACCAAAACATTGAAGTCAATTATCAAGACTAATTCGTAGACTGATTTTCTGATCATTACTATGATAACTGATATTGTTTTTAAAAAAGTGGAAGTCAATTAAAAAGTTGGTTAAAAAATAGGAAGATAGAGATTAGATAGATTAATAAGCTTGAGTCATACATACACCCTTGTAAACTTTCTTTCCACCTAACTAAAATTCTTTGAATGTAAAGCATTGGATAAACAAATTTTACAATCCCTAGATTGATACTCTTTTAAGATACATCTAGCTAGAACCAAACTTACATTTCATTTTGAATGACAACTCGCTTCCTCCAAACATATTTTTATAGCAAAAATATAATGTGTGATTAACTAGTTCAATTGCAGTTCATCGCATATAGACACATCAACAGCAAAACATTGATGATGTAGTGTAGTTCCGTCTTTATATCATCAGACAGTAAATTAAAATGTGAGAGCTTAAATTATAGTTTACAACGTCAAGTATGAGTTAGGAATGTAATAAACACTTTAAAGTTATCTGATAGCATTTAAATATGTATATGTAACATATAATTCTTGTTTTATTAGACAAAACAGCTTCCTAAAAAAAAAAAAATACACCATGTATGTTGATATATTGTTTGTATTTCACACAAAAAACAATGAGTTATTTTAAGAAAAGTAACAGTCTAACTAACAAAAAAGTGGATAAAGTCATGCTTTGTTCATGTTTTTTAGACGATATCGGAGATAACTAGAATTAGAGATACACCACAAATCCGTTTTGGTGGAAGGCTGTAGCTGTCTTAACTAATATGTAATCAAAAAATAAAAAACAAGAGATAAATGCAATCAAGTTCTCTTCCTTTTTAGGTTAAATTAATGACTTTTCTCGAGCGGCTTTATAACACATAACATTAAAAAGATCAAAACATATAGGATTAGGCGAGAGATGATGATTAACGGCTTTTCTGGAATGAGTTTATTAGTGAAGTGACACTTGCGTTGTATTATAATTAATTACTTTTTAAAACTTGTGAAAATGAACTGGTAACATTACGTCGACTGAAATAATACCTAAAACGTCTCGCATAAATTTTGATCTAACCGAAAATGGACTGAAAACCTTTAGGGTGAGTACAAAATTATCGTAACTCGCTATAACGGATGTTGTAAGAAATATTTTATTTTCTCGTTGCTAACTTGACGTAAAATATTTTTTAACGGATGACACGTGATCTCGATCGATTTTTGCTAACTGATCACTTAGTTACTCGTAAACATTTGATACTCGCTTGATTTTTTTGATAACAGCAATATCCCAATTATGCTTATCGTAAATATTTCAAAAACGGATATTGCGTGTTTCAGTTGGTTTTTCCTACTAAATCGCTTAGTTACTCGTAAACATTTGAAAATTGTTTGATTTTTTCGCTGATAAAACATGTTGCAAGTATCTTTTACCAAATATTACCGTGATTTTCAATCAGTTTTCCTTACTAGATTACTTAATTACTCACCAACGTCCATAATTGTTTTTATTAATCATTGTTGCAAAGCAATGCTGTATTTAAATAATATTACTACGTTTCCAACCAATTTCCTTACTGAATTACTTAATTACTCGCCAGTATTTCATAATTTCTTTCACTAATAATTACAAATAATATTGTAAATAAATAATTTACCAGGAATATTTATGCTCAAGTCTCCTCTCTCTCTCCTCTAAACACTCTCTCTAGATATATACAAACACAGTTATTTTTATACGTAAACTCAATCTCGAATGCTAATAATATGTGGTCTCAAGCGGATAAATGAAGTTAAAGTACTTTACATTACACAAAATTTACTGTAAATTTTAATCATCTAGAGGACTAATGGTATCCTCTCTCTCCTTTCTCTCAAGATATCTCCTCTCTTTCTCTCTATTTCTCTCTCTCTCTCCTTTAACCTCTCTCCTCTCTCCCTCTCTAGATGTATACAAATTCAATTATTCTTATATGTAAACTCGGTCTCGAATGCTGATGATATGTAGTCTCAAGTGAATAAATGAAGTTAAAGTACTTTGTATTACACAAATTTTACTGTAAATTTTAATCATCTAGAGGGCTAATGCTACCCTTTCTCCTCTCTCCTCTTTCCCTCTCTCCTCTCTCTCAAGATATCATATGAGTCAAAATTACCAAATACTGTAGATTTTAACCATCTAGAGATCTAATTTGGCGATTTTCCAACATATATACCCTATGAGTTAGAATTATGTATATAACTATGTAAAAAAATTATCAAAAACTTGAATGCCATACATTCAAAATTTAGCTGCCATATGAGTTCAAATTAAGTAAAAGAATAATCAAAACTCAAATGCCACTTAAATGCCACTCAAATGCCACTCAAGTACCCCTCAAATGAAATACAATATAAACTCGGCGAATTCATCCAACATCGTAACCCATTGCATAACCCCCAAGACCAGAACCACAAAAAACACTTGGTAGGGAGATCTGCTCATGTATTACTACTTGTACCACCTGTATGTACTACTGGTGTACTACCTGTATGTACTACCTGTGTGTACTACTGGTGTACCACCTGTGTGTACTACTGGTGTACCACCTGTGTGTACTACCTGTGTGTACTACTGGTGTACCACCTGTGTGTACTACCTGTGTGTATTACTGGTGTACTACCTGTGTGTATTACTGGTGTACTACCTGTGTGTACTACTGGTGCACTACCTGTGTGTACTACCTGTGTGTACTACTGGTGTACTACCTGTGTGTACTACTGGTGCACTACCTGTGTGTACTACTTGTGTACTACCTGTGTGTACTACTGGTGTACTACCTGTGTGTACTACCTGTGTGTAATACTGGTGTACTACCTGTGTGTACTACTGGTGTGTATTACTGGTGTACTACCTGTGTGTACTACTGGTGTACCACCTGTGTGTACTACTGGTGTACCACCTGTGGGTACTACTGGTGTACCACCTGTGGGTACTACTGGTGTACTACCTGTGTGTACTACTGGTGTACCACCTGTGTGTACTACTGGTGTATTACCTGTGTGTACTACTGGTGTATTACCTGTGTGTACTACTGGTGTACCACCTGTGTGTACTACTGGTGTATTACCTGTGTGTACTACTGGTGTACCACATGTGTGTACTACTGGTGTACCACCTGTGTGTACTACTGGTGTATTACCTGTGTGTACTACTGGTGTACCACCTGTGTGTACTACTGGTGTACTACCTGTGTGTACTACTGGTGTACTACCTGTGTGTACTACTGGTGTACTACTGGTGTGTACTACTGGTGTACTACTGGTGTACTACCTGTGTGTACTACTGGTGTACTACCTGTGTGTACTACCTGTGTGTACTACTGGTGTACTACCTGTGTGTACTACCTGTGTGTACTACTGGTGTGCTACCTGTGTGTACTACTGGTGTACTACCTGTGTGTACTACTGGTGTACTACCTGTGTGTACTACTGGTGTACCACCTGTGTGTACTACCTGTGTGTACTACTGGGGTGCTACCTGTGTGTACTACTGGTGTGTTACCTGATTGTACTATTGGTGTTCCACCTGTGCTATTATTGGTGTACTACCTGTGTTTACTACCGCCAGACAACCCGGTTAAAATTGGTTAATGTCAATAAACAGAATTTGTGAAAACAAACGATGATGAAATGAGATAAAGAGTGATAAGCTAAAGCACTAATTAATTGCTCTCTAAGCGAGAGGACACAATTCCCAAACAACTATAGATACTCATTTGTAGCAGATCTTTTGCAAAAGATTGTCGGCCAGTCACTTTTTGCTAGATTTTTGATTTTCAATTAAATTGAATAACTATAATTTATTCCTAGTAAGTCATGCTCAACGGTGAACGTACCCCAAATAGCCAGCTACATAAAAGATAACGCTATTTGCCATGCACCCATCAAACTGTGATAGAAATGGTGACAGTTACTATTACCATATATACAAAATAGATATTCAATAATACTACTGCAGGACTAATGGCAAATAACAAACACTCAAAGATATGCCAACTTGAAACTCACTTCAGATAACTCTCTCTATAACAAAGGTTCTCAGTTTAAAATAGTATTTTATACTAAATAACGCTTTTACAGTAATTACAGTACTCACCAACTTTCACTGGTGATGTTAACTGTCAAAATGATCAATACCAGAGAGTCTACCAACATTCTGTATTGTAAGCTTACAATATCTCAAGTCATCGATAGAAGTTTCTCAGCTGCTACCAATCACAACCATCGTGCTAATATCACTCTTGTAATACGAGCTCAAAAAAATCTCAGGTCGCCGGCGTGTAAAACTCAACTTAAAACTGCAGCAAGCGTTTAGAATAAACCCGGACACTTTCGCTCTCATATAAATGCAACTGGATCTGTGCTATTGGAGAACAAAGTGATTGAACAAAAACAAACCAGATATGATTTTAGCGCTTCGTCATCTCTTCAAAACAATAAACGACATTAGGAATAAGGGCTTTATGGCTGCGCATTGTAGTTAGAGCGTTTGTCTTTCATAAGTAAGTTGTCAGCTAGCCTGTAGTCAACCGTTATCAAGTGATATATTTAAGATGTCTTTAATATTACTTCACCTAGAGCTAAATGATGGATCTGGACACTTCTCAGAGATCTCTTGGAGATGAGCTTGTCACCTTTCTCAAGAAGTACAGAGAAATGAAGGAGCCAGTTGATCACCAGGAGTTTGAAAAGCTCACAAATGCAGTTTCACCCACCCATAGATACAAGATAATATCTGAAGTTGATGAGCGGAGATGGACAGTGCTACATGCTGCAGCTGAGAGGGGGGATGTTGATATAATAAAACTAATCGTAAATGCACTTTCAATTGAGGAAGTTCAAAGGCTCTTTTGGCTACAAAATAGTAGTGGTAATACAGCCATTGTGCGTGCTGCATACAATGGACATACAGAGACAGTACAATATATACTGAACTCTGTAGACTCAGACAAGAGGTATGAGATGTTGAATGTGCATAATAGAGATGGGAGACCAACTCTGCACTTTGCAGCATTAAATGGACACACTGCAGTTGTTAAAGCTATCACAGACTCAGTAACTACACAACAACTGGACCATTTACTGATGTTACAAGATAGTAAGGGTGTTACAGCTATTGTTATTGCTGCATACAATGGACATACAGAGACAGTACAATATATACTGAACTCTGTAGACTCAGACAAGAGATATGACATGTTGAACGTGCTAATTAGAGATGGGAGATCAACTCTGCATGCAGCCGGGCAGAATGGCCACACTGCAGTTCTTAAAGCCATCACAGACTCAATAACTACACAACAACTGGACCATTTACTGATGTTGCAAGATAGTAAGGGTCATACAGCCCTCGCTATTGCTGCATACAATGGACATACAGAGACAGTAGAATATATACTGAACTCTGTAGACTCAGACAAGAGATATGAGATGTTGAATGTGCAGAATAACGATGGGAAATCAACTCTGCATGCAGCAGCACAGAATGGACACACTGCAGTTCTTAAAGCCATCACAGTCTCAATAACTGCACAACAACTGGACCATTTACTGATGTTACAAGATAGTTATGGTGATACAGCCATTGCTCTTGCTGCATACAATGGACATACAGAGACAGTACAATATATACTGAACTCTGTAGACTCAGACAAGAGGTATGAGATGTTGAATGTGCAGGATAGAGATGGGAGATCAACTCTGCATATAGCAGCACAGAATGGACACACTGCAGTTCTTAAAGCTATCACAGACTCAATAACTACACAACAACTGGACAATTTACTGATGTTACAAGATAGTAATGGTCTTACAGCCCTCGCTATTGCTGCATACTATGGACATGCAGAGACAGTACAATGTATACTGAACTCTGTGGACTCAGACAAGAGATATGACATGTTGAACGTGCTAATTAGAGATGGGAGATCAACTCTGCATGCAGCCGCGCAGAATGGCCACACTGCAGTTCTTAAAGTCATCACAGACTCAATAACTACACAACAACTGGACCATTTACTGATGTTACAAGATAGTAATGGTCTTACAGCCCTCGCTATTGCTGCATACTATGGACATGCAGAGACAGTACAATGTATACTGAACTCTGTGGACTCAGACAAGAGATATGACATGTTGAACGTGCTAATTAGAGATGGGAGATCAACTCTGCATGCAGCCGCGCAGAATGGCCACACTGCAGTTCTTAAAGTCATCACAGACTCAATAACTACACAACAACTGGACCATTTACTGATGTTACAAGGTAGTGATGGTGATACAGCCATTGCTATTGCTGCATACATTGGACATACAGAGACAGTACAATATATACTGAACTCTGTAGACTCAGACAAGAGGTATGAGATGCTCAAGGTACAAGACAAAGAAGCACGTACAGTCTTGCATATAGCTGCATTGAGAGGGCACACTCCAGTTTTTGAAGTTGTTGTAAACTCAGTTACAGATGAAGAGAGATACTCGCTGTTGACAATAAAAGATGAGAGACAGATCAGTGCCTTTGAACAGTCCATATTGAGAGATCAAACTAGTATACTAGAATGTATACATCGCTCTGTATCACCTGATACCTGGTACTCTCTACTTACCACAGAAGATACTGATGGTAACAATATACTGTTGGTCTCCCTTAGCAACGGTCACTCAGAGATTGCAATATTTATTGTCGCCTCATTAGCCGAAGAAGATGTCTTTGAGTTTTTGTGCATTGGAGGTGCAAATGGTAGAACTCCACTTCACATTGTTGCTTACAAAGGTCTCCACGATGTAGTGATATCTTGTTTGACTTGTGTTACAAGTGGACAGCTACAACATCTGCTAGCTAAGGCAGACAGTGATGGACATAATGTACTGTTTGAAGCAACCACACAGGGTCACACAGAGGTAGTCAAATATCTGCTAGGAAAGGTAGACAACGACTTCAAGTTTGATATAATCACTTTGACAGACGTAGAAGGTGCCACAGGGGCTCATCTGGCAGCATTAAGTGGACACACAGACACAATAGCAGCTATCTTACACTCACTGACTACAGAACAAGTACATCAACTACTTACAAGACAAGATAACAAAGGAAACACTCTTATTGCTGCAGCAGCCAGTAGAGGACATATCAAGACACTGAGCCTGATGCTCACTGCCAGAGATACCAGCCGCGTCTTTGACCTTTTAAAAGTGCGAAATGATAGAGGACAGATAGCACTGCACCTCGCTGCTTCCTGTGGGCAACTAGAAGCATTCAGATGTTGTGCCGAAGACAAAGTTTCCTCAGAGCAATGGACAGAGCTTGTTGCAATAGAAGACAAACAGGGTACAACAGCCAATCAAGTGGTCTTTGAGGCTCGACAAGGAGACTCTACTGGAGATGCACAAGGTATGTGACTGTTTACTGCGATTATGTTACTTTGTACAATTTTATCAGTTGCTTCACTCTTTTTCTATGTTGCGTCTGCAGGAGTACAATCTGATGACGTGGTGGTGGACAATAACCTAGATGGGACACACTTACCACTCCTTAATCTCCTCTCAAGTGGTGGGTTTATTATGGTTTGAGATACTCTCTGGGAGTACATCAGACAGTATTCTCTTTCCTCTTTTCTTTCAAAAAAAAAATGGCTGTTATTGATAAGTTGATTAAACGATTTGTGGTAGATTTGGTTGGATTATTCTCACCGATTAGATTTAATAAATGCCTTCGAACATGTTACTATCGCCAAAGTCGGAAATTCATTAGTTGAAAGTATAATTGTTATAGTGAGACAAACATATGGTCACATTGATGCGAGCAGCTATAGCCTTAGATTTACTCTTCCACCTACACACAGCACTATTTTTGGAGACAAGAAGTCTATGAATGTTGGTACTAGTGGAACACCTTCCAACAACACACCACAATCAGGTCTGGAGCTCAAACATTATTCAGCAGGTTTGATCAATAAATGTGGGCAGTTAAACTATGGTCTTTCTCACTTTTCATTGGTTAATTACTTTCAAAGGATTGTTGAGCTTCTCTGATTGGTTGAACCCTGATAATGTTTGATAAATTTGTAACAGGGGCATCTGCTGACCCACATATAACACCAGGAAAACTAAGCACCCCATTGGTTCTTCTTACATCAGCTGACCAACCCTCACCACTCATTGCGGATCCTGAACTATCTGAGACTGAAGGTATATACTACATATATAGTTTGTTGATAATAGTATATACTGTTGTGTTATTGTATGTTATATTGTACTACATACATATACTATATATATATGGTACTACATACATATACTATATATATGGTACTACATACATATACTATATATATGGTACTACATACATATACTATATATATGGTACTACATACATATACTATATATATTGTACTACATACATATACTATATATATGGTACTACATACATATACTATATATATGGTACTACACACATATACTATATATATGGTACTACATACATATACTATATATATGGTGCTACATACATATACTATATATGGTACTACATACATATACTATATATATGGTACTACACACATATACTGTATATATGGTACTACATACATATACTATATATATGGTACTACATACATATATTACATATATGGTACTACATACATATACTATATATGGTACTACATACATATACTATATATGGTACTGTATACATATACTATATATATGGTACTACATACATATACTATATATATGGTGCTACATACATATACTATATATATGGTACTACATACATATACTATGTATGGTACTACATACATGTACTATATATATGGTACTATATACATATACTATATATATGGTACTACATACATATACTATATATATATGGTACTATATACATATACTATATATATATGGTACTACATACATATACTATATATGTGGTACTACATACATATACTATATATGGTACTACATACATATACTATATATATGGTACTACATACATATACTATATATATGGTACTACACACATATACTATATATATGGTACTACATACATATACTATATATATGGTACTACATACATATACTATATATATGGTACTACATACATATACTATATATATGGTACTACATACATATACTATATATATGGTACTATATACATATACTATATATATGGTACTACATACATATACTATATATATGGTACTACATACATATACTATATATATATGGTACTACATACATAAACTATATATATGGTACTACATACATATACTATATATATGGTACTACATACATATACTATATATATGGTACTATATACATATGCTATATATATGGTACTACATACATATACTATATATATGGTACTACATACATATACTATATATGGTACTATATACATATACTATTTATATGGTACTACATACATATACTATATATGGTACTATATACATATACTATAGATATGGTACTACATACATATACTATAGATATGGTACTACATACATATACTATATATATGGTACTACATACATATACTATATATATGGTACTACATACATATACTATATATATGGTACTATATACATATGCTATATATATGGTACTACATACATATACTATATATATGGTACTACATACATATACTATATATATAGTACTACACACATATACTATATATATGGTACTACATACATATACTATATATATGGTACTACATACATATACTATATATATGGTACTACATACATATGCTATATATATGGTACTACATACATATACTATATATATGGTACTACATACATATACTATATATATGGTACTATATACATATACTATATATATTGTAGTGGATTTTGGGGGGGCCGACCAAACGTCCACCAACAACGCCTCGCTCTAAAGGTCAACCTCCAACAGAGGAGTATGCCAACTCCACAACTGTTCCCGGAGCCCGCGAGTAGTAATATATGAGCAGATCTCCCTACCAAGTGTTTTTTTGTGGATTTGATCTGGGGGTTGAGGCAATGGGTTACGACGTTGGATGAATTCGCCGAGTTTATATTGTATTTTACTTGAGGGGCATTTGAGTGGCATTTGAGTGGCATTTAACACATTCATTACAGGGTGCTTTTTGTGGTTTTCGTGGTTTTCCGCTTACTTTCATTATTTTTTAGCGGCCCACTCGATGCAGCTACAACAGTGAAACAAATACCAAAAGAACGATAAGATTCTCCTTAAAAATTATAGGGGCATTATCATGGACACAGAAAAAACCAAAAAAATTTTCCCCGCCTACCCTTTTGGGCCCTTATTGCGACATAGCAAGTAACCACGAAGCTAGGCCGAGGGGAGGCCAATGTATGGATTTGCATTTTACACGAGAAATATTTGTCCTAGACACAAAAAAATTGCAGCAATGAAAAGGTGGCAAAATTTTGGTCTAAAATGATTATTTATTTCCTAGGTTGGGCTTTGAAAAAAAAAACCTCAAAACCTCAATCAAAAGCCACAAAACCACAAGAATGCCATTGCGCAACATCTGTAATGGCTTATTAATTGGTTTTTGTGAACTAGAGAAAAAAATACTTATAATGCTTGAAAGTCAACAAAAGACTGCCAAGACAATGTTTCAGTGGTTATCTCTCAAATTTACGTTTTATTTTGCCAATGGAACCCTGTTAAATACTTTAATTATTTGTCCCAAAATGATGTTGTGGGTAATAATAATAAAAAAAGATGGCTACTATTGATAAATAATTAACAACCTTATATTGTTTTGATATTCATAGAAACTGGTGTATATGATCAGAAGACCATGGGGATTCTGAATATCAAACTTATTTTGACAGCCGCTACCGTTTTGATGGGAAAAATTAGCTCCGAAAACAAGTCCGTTTTCGGTAATAATTATTATAAATAACGAAAAGTTAAAAAAATTCATAAGTCAGCCGAAACTTGTCCAATCAGTATGAAACTTGGTGAACATGAGCGCTAGGATGTGTATTTCCTTCGTTTTAGAAAAAATTGTGCTAAATATCTTAAATAAGAAAAATAATTACAATGAAAAAAATGACGATTTTGGTAATAATAAATAATTATTAATTATTATTACAATGAGTGAGAAACTACACTTACCGTGCTCGAAATTTCACCAAAACTGGTCACTATGCTCAAAACATGGTGCTTTCACTATCCTTATATTTAGTTTTTTGAAAATCTATCTATTAAAAAAAAAATTCTAAAAAACAAAAGCAACCGCATGCACCAAAAATCTGTGCGCCATTGCTGGTTGCTAAAGAACAAAAACCAAAAATAAAAAATTGTAAAAGTCAAAACTAGCCTAAGGCCATGTATTAAAGATAATTTAGAATTATACAGCAAATGATTCTGAATAGAATGATACCAAAATGTAAGACCTTACTCTTACTTTGCTCACATGGAAATTGTGAACAGACAATTACCGGTTTACTGTACTCATTCCGAGTGGGCTCGTGTCATGTAAGAGATGTGTTAAGTGGCATTTGAGTTTTGATTATTTTTTTACTTAATTTGAACTCATATGGCAGCTAGATTTTGAATGTATGGCATTCAAGTTTTGATAATTATTTTACATAACTCAAACTCATATGATATTTTGAGAGAGAGAGAGAGGAGAGAAGAATGAGGAGATATAACTACATTGAATCAATATATGATTATATACATTTATTACATAATAAGTAGGAAAATATTCTTGTATAATATAGCTAGAGTTAGTAAATACTAAGTAGTACAGAGCACTACAACTTGTAATGACAATCAATATATAGTATTTTTCTTTACAATGTAGTCATACAGAGCACTACAACTTGTAATGACAATCAATACATAGTCTTTGGAGAGAGGGGAGAGGAGAGATGAGAGAGGAGAGAAGAGAGAGGAGAGAGAGAGGAGAGAGATTTTTCAGTTTTCTATACATTCATGTATATATGGATAATTATGTACATATTTATGGATATATTTACATTTACATTGAATAATATACATTTATTACATAATAAGTATATTAAATGCTATAAAATTTGTTGGAAAATCACCAAATTAGACCTCTAGATGGTTAAAATCTACAGTATTTGGGAAATAACTGCAAGAGAGGAGAGAGGAGTATTTGGTAGAGGAGAGAGTATGTTGAGAGAGAGGAGAGATAAAAAGAGGAGAGAGGAGAGAGGAGATATATCTACATTGAATAAATACAGTGATTAAAAATGAAACAATATGTGAATATATACATTTATTGTGTAATAAGTAGGGAAAATCTCATACAATATAGCTAGAGTCAGTAAATATTAAATAATACAAACTTAGGAAGGAAGACTTCTGTTCTATGTACTTTTGATTCCATAATGAACTAAAATAAAAAGTTATGTATTAGTATAGAATGGTTAAACAAAAATTTAAAACAACTACAAACTCTTACTAAATAGTACTTTTTTTATTAATTATTACCTTATCATCAAAAATTGACTGTTAATCGGATGTTTTTGTAGCTTGTCGTGTCTTACGTTGTTGAGTCCTTACCCTTCTAGCTTGTCTTTGAGCGGACTGTCGCTGCATGTTTCTTCTTTTTAGAGCAAGTTCTTTACGAGCACACTCGATAGAAATTGGTGTGTTTACCTGTTCTAGTTGATATTGTCGTTGTTGTAATACATAATGTAATCTCTGAATGTCCGATGTAACATCATTCCCTAAGAGCTTTAATGTTAGAAAAGATTCAGTTCGAAAACTATTTAGCTGCTCTATCAAGTCTTTCTGTATGAATTTACAATTGTTTGAGATAATTCGCACTTTCTCTTCAATTTTTTTATTGCATATGTTTTGTAGAAGTATCAAGTCCTCTTGAGTCAAAGATTTAGGCTGAGTTTCTGATTCTGTGTTGTTAACTATTTCCATTTTTTGTCATTGAATCTGAAAAAAACAAAAAAAACAGATGATTAATTTTGTTCAGTTGTTTTAGTATAATAAATAATATATGAGTAAAAACTGTAATTTATTAAGTTTTTACCTTGATGCTCTTCTAATAGCTGTAGTAGATGTTGCTTCTCTGATAGCCGTTGTAGAACTGGATGCTTTCTGTGTGAAAACTATGACTCTTATATAGCTAAAGTTGTACTGATTAAACCCTATGAACACCATCTCGTGTCAATCTCTATGAATCAACATTTGTTCACGCGAAGGAAAGTCAATGTTTTCGCGGGAATAAATAATTTATTTTCACACGAATAGAAACCAATGCTTTCGCGGGAATAAATAATTTATTTTCACGCGAATAGAAACCAATTCTTTCGCGGGAATAAATACTTTATTTTCACACGAATGCAAACTGTTGCCTTCGCGGGAATAAATGATTTAATTTCCCGCGAATAGAAACCGTTGCTTTCGCGGGAATAAATATTTTATTTTCACGCGAATAGAAACCAATGCTTTCGCGGGAATAAATACTTTATTTTCACGCGAATACAAACTGTTGCCTTCGCGGGAATAAATGATTTAATTTCCCGCGAATGGAAACCGTTGCTTTCGCGGGAATAAATATTTTATTTTCACGCGAATAGAAACCAATTACTCCCGCGAAAGCAACGGTTTGTATTCGCGTGAAAATAAAACATTTATTCCCGCGACAACATTGACTTTCATTCGCGGGAAATGAAATCATTTATTCCCGCGAAAGCATTGGTTTCTATTCGCGTGAAAATAAATTATTTATTCCCGCGAAAGCAACGGTTTGTATTCGCGTGAAAATAAAGTATTTATTCCCGCGACAACATTGACTTTCATTCGCGGGAAACAAAATCATTTATTCCCGCAAAAGCATTGGTTTCTATTCGTGTGAAAATAAATTATTTATTCCCGCGAAAGCAACGGTTTGTATTCGCGTGAAAATAAAGTATTTATTCCCGCGACAACATTGACTTTCATTCGCGGGAAATGAAATCATTTATTCCCGCGAAAGCATTGGTTTCTATTCGCGTGAAAATAAATTATTTATTCCCGCGAAAGCAACGGTTTGTATTCGCGTGAAAATAAAGTATTTATTCCCGCGACAACATTGACTTTCATTCGCGGGAAACAAAATCATTTATTCCCGCAAAAGCATTGGTTTCTATTTGTGTGAAAATAAATTATTTATTCCCGCGAAAGCAACGGTTTGTATTCGCGTGAAAATAAAGTATTTATTCCCGCGACAACATTGACTTTCATTCGCGGGAAATAAAATCATTTATTCCCGCGAAAGCATTGGTTTCTATTCGTGTGAAAATAAATTATTTATTCCCGCGAAAGCAACGGTTTGTATTCGCGTGAAAATAAAGTATTTATTCCCGCGACAACATTGACTTTCATTCGCGGGAAATAAAATCATTTATTCCCGCGAAAGCATTGGTTTCTATTCGCGTGAAAATAAATTATTTATTCCCGCGAAAGCAACGGTTTGTATTCGCGTGAAAATAAAGTATTTATTCCCGCGACAACATTGACTTTCATTCGCGGGAAATAAAATAATTTATTCCCGCGAAAGCAATGCTTTCCATTCGTGTGAAACTAAAATATTTATTCCCGCGAAAGCATTGGTTTGTATTCGCGTGAAAATAATTCATTTATTCCCGCGAAAACATTGACTTTCCTTCGCGTGAAAAGATGTTGATTCATAGAGATTGACACGAGATGGGGTTCATAGGCTTTAATCAGTACAACTTTAGCTATATAAGAGCCATCGTTTTCACACAGAAAGCATCCAGTTCTACATCGACTAACAGAGGAGCAACATCTACTACAACTATTAGGAGAGCAACAAGGTAAGAAGCACTAAAACAATTATTTTGTTTTTAATTAATTGAAACATCTAGGTTTTTGAATCTTAGTTTTTAAAAACAATCTTTTAATAAAACAATAATTTCAGTATATTTACATCATTAAACTAAGTTCTTTTACTTTTTGCAGGTATGATGACATCACACTCCAAAGCACTTCCTAAGCTCCATATTGAACCAACCACAGCTACCAACAACACTAACGCTATTTCCACTACAACCATCATTTCCACCACCAATGGCATTCACATTGATGATAGAAGATCCAATCCTAACACCTTTAATGATACATCTTCTCGCTCAAACACCAATGCTCATGCTGATATAGCAATGAACCATCATGTAGTTTCAGCTGACTTTCCTTTGAGTCCCACACCGGACTACACATATCTGCATGAGAACAGTGAAGTCAAACGAACGGAGGATATCAAAAAACCGACAGTGACATTATCTCAAGCTTCAATTTCCTTTTTATTCAGCAACAGCAAGAATAATACTGTAAACAAACTTAGAGAGTTTGAATTGCTCGAGATGGGTGGAATAATGACAGGAGCTATGCAGAAAGGAATGTTGGAAATCGGAAATTTTGTGAGTTTGTTGGATTTACCAATCCCTACGATATTGGAGGTTTTCGATGTTAATTACGTTGAAGATTATGGTATATTGGACTATGAATATGTTTTAAAAAACAATCATCGAATTCGAGTCAAGTCACTGATTGACAAAGAACTTACGGTGGAGCTACAGGAACTTGATCCCGGCTCTCCACAAATCCTAGTGTACATGGGAAAGCTAGAAGAAAAGCAACCCGATCTACGTATTGTAGGAGATAATCATCATCAAGGGCTAAAACATCGAGTTATAGCCAAAATCTTGAGAAAAAAATCATTGAAACAGTTGCAAGCATACTTTGATATCATCACTTTCGATAATATTCCTGTCAACACTCTTCTGACATTCACTAGACTTTCAGTTTGGAAAAATTTGAAGTCGAAGCAGCGAAAACGAAAACAAGATACAACGTCTTTACGTATCACTCACACTGTCACTTACAGATACATGATGAATGACGGAAGTAGTAATATATGAGCAGATCTCCCTACCAAGTGTTTTTTTGTGGATTAGACCTTGGAGGTTATGCAATGGGTTACGACGTTGGATGAATTCGCCGAGTTTATATTGTATTTCATTTGAGGGGTACTTGAGTGGCATTTGAGTGGCATTTAAGTGGCATTTGAGTTTTTGATTATTTTTTTACTTAATTTGAACTTATAGCATATACGTTTTGAATGCATGACATTCAAGTTTTGATAATTTTTTTACATAACTCGAACTCATATGATATTTTGAGAGAGAGGAGAGAAGAATGAGGAGACTACATTGAATCAATATATGATTATATACATTTATTACATAATAAGTAGCAAAATATTCTTGTATAATATAGCTAGAGTTAGTAAATACTAAGTAATTCAAGATTATTATTTTACTTAATTTGAACTTATATGGTATATACATTTTGAATGTATGGCATTTAAGTTTTGATAATTTCTTTTCATAACTCGAGCTCATATAGCATCTTGAGAGAGAGGAGAGAGGAGATGTATCTAGGAAAATCACCAAATTAGACCTCTAGATGGTTAAAATCTACAGTATTTGGGAAATAACTGCAAGAGAGGAGAGAGGAGTATTTGGTAGAGGAGAGAGTATGTTGAGAGAGAGAGGAGAGATAAAAAGAGGAGAGAGGAGAGAGGAGATATATCTACATTGAATAAATACAGTGATTAAAAATGAAACAATATGTGAATATATACATTTATTGTGTAATAAGTAGGGAAAATCTCATACAATATAGCTAGAGTCAGTAAATATTAAATAATACAAACTTAGGAAGGAAGACTTCTGTTCTATGTACTTTTGATTCCATAATGAACTAAAATAAAAAGTTATGTATTAGTATAGAATGGTTAAACAGAAATTTAAAACAACTACAAACTCTTACTAAATAGCACTTTTTTATTAATTATTACCTTATCATCAAAAATTGACTGTTAATCGGATGTTTCTGTAGCTTGTCGTGTCTTACGTTGTTGAGTCCTTACCCTTCTAGCTTGTCTTTGAGCGGACTGTCGTTGCATGTTTCTTCTTTTTAGAGCAAGTTCTTTACGAGCACACTCGATAGAAATTGGTGTGTTTACCTGTTCTAGTTGATATTGTCGTTGTTGTAATACATAATGTAATCTCTGAATGTCTGATGTAACATCATTCCCTAAGAGCTTTAATGTTAGAAAAGATTCAGTTCAAAAACTATTTAGCTGCTCTATCAAGTCTTTCTGTATGAATTTACAATTGTTTGAGATAATTTGCACTCTCTCTTCAATTTTTTTATTGCATATGTTTTGTAGAAGTATCAAGTCCTCTTGAGTCAAAGATTTAGGCTGAGTTTCTGATTCTGTGTTGTTAACTATTTCCATTTTTTGTCATTAAATCTGAAAAAAAACAAAAAAACAGATGATTAATTTTGTTCAGTTGTTTTAGTATAATAAATAATATATGAGTAAAAACCGTAATTTATTAAGTTTTTACCTTGATGCTCTTCTAATAGCTGTAGTAGATGTTGCTCCTCTGTTAGTCGCTGTAGAACTGGATGCTTTCTGTGTGAAAACTATGTCTCTTATATAGCTAAAGTTGTACTGATTAAACCCCATGAACAACATCTCGTGTCAATCTCTATGAATCAACATTTGTTCACGCGAAGGAAAGTCAATGCTTTCGCGGGAATAAATGAATTATTTTCACGCGAATACAAACCAATGCTTTCGCGGGAATAAATAAGCTATTTTCACGCGAATGGAAACCGTTGCTTTCGCGGGAATAAATAATTTATTTTCACGCGAATAGAAACCAATACTTTCGCGGGAATAAATAATTTATTTTCACGCGAATAGAAACCAATTCTTTCGCGGGAATAAATGATTTTATTTCCCGCGGATGAAAGTCAATGTTGTCGCGGGAATAAATACTTTATTTTCACGCGAATAGAAACCAATGCTTTCGCGGGAATAAATAATTTATTTTCACGCGAATAGAAACCAATGCTTTCGCGGGAATAAATGATTTTATTTCCCGCGGATGAAAGTCAATGTTGTCGCGGGAATAAATACTTTACTTTCACGCGAATACAAACCGTTGCTTTCGCGGGAATAAATACTTTATTTTCACGCGAATGGAAACCGTTGCTTTCGCGGGAGTAATTGGTTTCTATTCGCGTGAAAATAAAGTATTTATTCCCGCGACAACATTGACTTTCATCCGCGGGAAATAAAATCATTTATTCCCGCGAAAGCATTGGTTTCTATTCGCGTGAAAATAAAATATTTATTCCCGCGAAAGCAACGGTTTCCATTTGCGGGAAATTAAAGCATTTATTCCCGCGAAGGCAACAGTTTGCATTCGTGTGAAAATAAAGTATTTATTCCCGCGAAAGAATTGGTTTCTATTCGCGTGAAAATAAATTATTTATTCCCGCGAAAGCATTGGTTTCTATTCGCGTGAAAATAAATTATTTATTCCCGCGAAAGCAACGGTTTCCATTCGCGTGAAAATACCTTATTTATTCCCGCGAAAGCATTGGTTTGTATTCGCGTGAAAATAATTCATTTATTCCCGCGAAAGCATTGACTTTCCTTCGCGTGAACAAATGTTGATTCATAGAGATTGACCCGAGATGGTGTTCATAGGGTTTAATCAGTACAACTTTAGCTATATAAGAGCCATCGTTTTCACACAGAAAGCATCCAGTTCTACAGCGACTAACAGAGGAGCAACATCTACTACAGCTATTAGGAGAGCAACAAGGTAAGAAGCACTAAAATAATTATTTGTTTTTAATTAATTGAAACATCTAGGTTTTTGAATCTTAATTTTTAAAAACAATCTTTTAATAAAACAATAATTTCAGTATATTTACATCATTAAACTAAGTTCTTTTACTTTTTGCAGGTATGATGACATCTCACTCCAAAGCACTTCCTAAGCTCCATATTGAAATAACCACAGCTACCAACAACACTAACGCTATTTCCACTACAACCATCATTTCCACCACCAATGGCATTCACATTGATGATAAAAGATCCAATCCTAACACCTTTAATGATACATCTTCTCGCTCAAACACCAATACTCATGCTGATATAGCAATGAAACATCATGTAGTTTCAGCTGCCTCTCCTTTGAGTCCCACACCGGACTACACATATCTGCATGAGAACAGTGAAGTCAAACGAACGGAGGATATCAAAAAACCGACAGTGACATTATCTCGAGCTTCAATTTCCTTTTTATTCAGCAACAGCAAGAATAATACCGTAAACAAACTTAGAGAGTTTGAATTGCTCGAGATGGCTGGAATAATGACAGGAGCTATGCAGAAAGGAATGTTGGAAATCGGAAATTTTGTGAGTTTGTTGGATTTACCAATTCCTACGATATTGGAGGTTTTCGATGTTAATTACGTTGAAGATTATGGTATATTGGACTATGAATATGTTTTAAAAAACAATCATCGAATTCGAGTCAAGTCACTGATTGACAAAGAACTTACGGTGGAGCTACAGGAACTTGATCCCGGCTCTTCACAAATCCTAGTGTACATGGGAAAGCTAGAAGAAAATCAACCCGATCTACGTATTGTAGGAGATAATCATCATCAAGGGCTAAAACAACGAGTTATAGCCAAAATCTTGAGAAAAAAATCATTGAAACAGTTGCAAGCATACTTTGATATTATCACTTTCGATAATATTCCTGTCAACACTCTTCTGACATTCACTAGACTTTCAGTTTGGAAAAATTTGAAGTCGAAGCAGCGAAAACGAAAACAAGATACATCACCTTTACGTATCACTCACACTGTCACTTACAGATACATGATGAATGACGGATCTTTGATGACTGGGAAGATTGTTGTCCCTCCTGAGAATGTTTTGAAGATCAAAAATCATGAATGTGGTATGATCCACTATAAAAGTACGATGACAACTGAAAGCGGCACAAAGAAACACATTCTCACGATTCTGAGTGTTGAAGAAGCTTTGATGCTTCTATCTACTTCAAGTGAAAAAGAAGGAATAGCTTTCAGACTTTCTCTATTTGATGATGCTGAGCTGATGAAAAGTTATGATGATGATGTTGCTGCTGATGATGCTGCTGATGATGATGATGATGACGATGATAACATTGATGCTTATACTGATGAAGAAGATGATAATATGACGGATGATGACTCTGAAAACAAAAAATTTGAGGAAAAAGATGAAGTTGTCGACAATGATAGTGAGAAAAGCAATGAAGATAACAATCACATTTCAAGCGAAGCTAGCAGGATTTCAATATCGGAAATTTAATTAAGGTATGTTAATCTTCACTAGTAATAAGTAACTACTAATAGCCGTATTTTTTCACCATAGTATAATGTAGTTGTTATAACGACATCTATGTATGCTTTTAGATAGAATACGTGTACAAGTGAATGACCGTCGACTCGCCAAAATCTATCAGCAACAACTCATGAACATTAAATTATATATTATTTGTATTGTGCAATAATTTGTATATATTTAGTGTAATAAAGTATTTTATTCATATTTAACATTAGTAATTTAGCCAATTTGTAAAACTTTCGGGGTTACAACTCTAAAATGTTACAAAATTTCAATGTTCCGACACAAAAATAAATATTTCAAGTTATCGTCTCATTTTTCAAAAATGTTAAGACAACTCCCATTTATAATTTCTAAACTTCGTTTTTGAAAAAATATGTAAAAGTTGTCGGCACATTGTGTCAAAATGGTAAGACAACTCCGCTTTTGCACAAAAAAATTGTGAAAAATGTTTTATAATTTGTTTGAGAAACCAAAAACAGTAGAAGACTTTTTACAACCACAAGCATTATACTTTAGGTTTTACAGTTTTGTGAATTGGGTGTTGATAGTTTGTCACGATATGACATAATAATTAAGTAATTATAGTCTTTTTCATAACAATGCTATAAATTCAGTAATACAGATGTGAAATTTACTGTTTCATCACTTGGATGCAGTATGAAGGTAGTTGATGTAATATTTATTTTGTAATATTATGCAAAGTAATACAGTAAGAATGAAGCGTATGGAGTTCTCAACCACAAAACAAATAAAAATAATGCATTAGGTAAACTAATGACAGAACAATTTTACATGAAGTGTATACATATGAATAAAGTATTCATAAAAACACAGACTATTGTCTGTATATATAATATATATATAGAGAGTATTTATAAAAAACATCCTATTAACTATATATTTTGTGGTAAGAAATTATAAAATAGGATAGTTGCATAAAGCCTATTCCAGAGCCATGATAATATTAAAAAATATAGTGAAATAAAAATTTTAAAACTCACCTAAGAGTGCAGTTAATACAAGAATTTCTTCTTGAGAAAAATCTGAATTTTTTTGCATTTTCTGTCTAATAGACGCTAATTTCAATTTAACACAATCATTAAAACCCTTTTTTTTCAGTCCATCTTTTATATTCAAAATTAATTTAAGTGAAGTTATATCAATCTTTTGGCTTTGTTTTAAATCTACTTGAGTTTGTGGGTTATCTGTTACAGTATTAGATTCTAAAACACTGGTTTTTGGACTGCACTGTGAACTAGCAACAGAAATTAAGTCATTATTACTTTCTTCAGTTTCTGAAAAATCAGAATCTGAAGATATAAGTGCTCTCATTTTTTTACGCTGGTTTTTAAGTAAAAGCTTTCGATCTCCAGCAACCGGTTTTTTAGCTATTGCCAACCATTTACACCCTAATACAAAATCTAAATCGATGTTTCCAGAAAAATAACCTTCTATTGGATAGAGATATACTAACATATAATTTTTTAGAAAAGTAATGTTCATAACTAACTCAGAATATTTTTTATTAATAAATAAAACAAAATTATTATAACTAGCAATATCAACAACAAAAAACATTTTAGTTTTCAAAATACAAGTATGTTGCTGGAGTTCTCTCAAAGTTGTATGTGATTTTCCGCATAAACAATAAAAAATAAACAAGTGAGCAAAAAAATATCTTGAAAGAACTCGGCCAGGCTCATGCATCTTCCCTAATTTAAACTTCTTACCACAAAATATACACGAAATACTGTCTTTTTTTTCTTTCAGTGCTTCGCTCAGAGTCTTTGTACAATACGATATCAATAATAACGAAAGCACTGAAAGAAAATAGCTTGTGTTTTTGTTATCGATATCTACAAGCAAAATAAACAAATTCTCATTATATATATATAGATAACTGTCTTGAGTATGGTATATGTATATAAAGATAACGCATATCACTTACACTTGAAGCACTCCTTATCATCTTTTATCTCTCCATCTATAACACTTCTGTTTCTGTACTGCTCTAGCTGCAGGTTCTCTGCTTGAACTAAAATAGAAAATACGAATGTAATTATGTTAGTTTTTGAAAAATTTATTAAAATTGAATGAGTATGTAGTAAATAATATTTTTATCATACTTACATTCAAATGTGTGGCGATCATAGGAGAGAAATGATTCATCTTTCCCTATATAGCATGCACTTGCAATGAATCGTGTAGATGTTTTCTCTACAAAAATAACGTAGTAAATGTAGAGTCGTTATTATTTTACCTACAGAAAAATTTACATTTTTCATAATACAGAAAAATACTTACTCATAGCAATGTGCGTGGTAGGCTTGGTCTTTTTTGGCTTCTCCGTTTCCTTAAAACATTCTTCCAACCACCTCATTGTTTCATCATCGGTAGAGCTTAATAAAGCAATAAATCAAGATTGTGATTAATTAAAAACTCTATATAATACAGTTGAATAATAAAGTTTCAATAATATACTTACATGGTACTGAAATCTATTTCGTCTATATTTAGTTCTAATGCATCATTTGAGGTTGTAGACCTACAAGTAATATATATATATACATTTGTATAAATTTATAAATGTAACTGCAACAAAATTGTAAAAGATAGTATAAATAACTTACTCATTTGTTGTAGGGATATTGCTAGCCATTGTTGTTTTGCAGAGTAATACTTAGAATGAAGTATAAATGAAAACTGATACTGTTTAAAAAAATAGTTTCTCTTCTATACAAAACATTGAAGTCATTTATCAAGATTAATTTGTAGACTGATTTTCTGATTATTACTATGATAAATGATATTGTTTTTTAAAAAAGTGGAAGACGATTAGGAAGTTGGTTAAAAAAATAGGAAGATAGAGATTAAATAGATTAATAAGCTTAACCACCACAAACACCCCTGTAAACTGTCTTTCCATCTAGCTAAAATTTTTGAATGTAGAGCGTTGGATAAACAAATTTTACAACCTCTAGGTTGATACTCTTTTAAATATAACTAGCTAGGATGAAACTTACATTTCATTTGAATGACAACTCGCATCCTTCAAACATATTTTCATAGCAACAATTTTCATATAGACACATCAACAGCAAAACAATGATGCAGTGTAGTTCCATCTTTATATCATCAGACAGTAAATTAATATGTGAGAGCTTCAATTATAGTTTACACCATTAAGTATGAGTTCGGAATGTAATAAAATACTTTACAGGTACTGATAGCATTTAATAACTAGTTCAATTGCAGTTTATTGATATACTCTACTATAACACACACTACCACAAACAATCATATAGACACATCATCAGCAAAACAATGATGTAGTGTAGCTCCATCTTTATATCATCAGACAGTAAATTAAAATGTGAGAGCTCCAATTATAGTTTACAACATTAAGTATGAGCTAGGAATGTAATAAACACTTTAAAGATATCTGATAGCATTTAAATATGTATATGTAACATATAACTCTTAATTTATTAGACAAAACAGCTTCCTAAAAATAGAAAATATACTATGTATGTTGATACATTATTTGTATTTCACACAAAAAACAATGAGATATTTTAAAAAAAGTAACAGTCTAACTAATAAAACAAGTGGATAAAGTCATGCTTCGCTCATGTTTTTTTAGACGATAGCGGAGATAACTAGGATTAAAAGTAAAACCACAAATCCGTTTTGGTGGAAGGCTGTATCTATATTAACTAATATGTAATGAAACAATAAAAAACAGGAGATAGATGCAATCAAGTTCTCTTCCTTTTTAGGTTGAATTCGACCTATAATTCCATCATCTATGGATGTTTGTTGTTTTGTTTTAAATAGAAATAGCATGATAATAAATAGTGCTTAGGTGTAACTAATGACTTTTCTCGAGCGACACACTTGATATTAAAAAGATCAAAACATATAGGATTAAGCGAGATGATGATTAATGTCTTTTCTGGAATGAGTTTATTAGTAAAATGACACTTGCGGGGCACTTGCGTTATATTATAATTAATTACTTTTTAAAAATGGACTGGTAACATTACGTCGACTGAAATAATACCTAAAACGTCTCGCATAAATTTTGATCTGACTGAAAATGGACTGAAAACCTTCAAGGTGCGTAAAAATTATCGTAACTCGCTATAGCGGATATTCTAAGAAATATTTATTTTCTCGTTGGTAACTTGACGTAAAATATTTTGTAACGGATGTCACACGATCTCAATCGATTTTTTTCAACTTAAACGCTTAGTTACTCGTAAACATTTGATACTCGCTTGATTTCTTTGATAACAGTAATATCCCAATTGTGTTTATCGTAAATATTTCAAAAACGGATATTGCGCGTTTCAGTTGGTTTTTCCTACTGAATCACTTAGTTACGCGTAAATATTTGAAAATTGTTTGAATTTTTCGTTGATAAAACATGTTGCAAGTATCTTTTAACAAATATTACCCAATTGTGTTTATTGTAAATATTTCAAAACGGATATTGTGTGCTTCAGTTGATTTTTCCTACTGAATCACTTAGTTAATCGTAATTATTTTGAAAATTGTTTGATTTTTTCGTTGATAAAACATGTCGCAAGTATCTTTTAACAAATATTACCGTAATTTCAATCAGTTTTCTTTACTAGATTACTTAGTAACTCATCAACATTCATAATTGCTTTTATTAATAGTTGTTGCAAAGCAATGTTGTATTTAAATAATATTACTTCAATTCCAACCAATTTCCTTACTGAATTACTTAATTACTCCCCAGTATTTCATAATTTCTTTCACTAATAATTACAAAGTAATATTGTAAATATATAATGGAGTAGATACCCAGGGCTGATACTCCTTCAAATATACCCACCTGGCTAAGCCAACACTTAAAAAATGTACCCCTATCCACTTGGTTGTCAGTCCAGCCCACACCCCCTAAACACTTGGTGACCCGCATCCCACTGTATGATGTTAGCAGGGGTTATGAGCAAAAGAAATACTCTACATATACCTGAGTGAGTTTAAATATGCAACTGCATGCCAATTTAGTGCGTATTCTGGAATTGAGAACACTTTACAACAATAGAGTGTAGTATGTAACATGTAACACTTGGTTCATTGGGTAAAATACCCCCTAAAGTAGCAAATCCACTATGCGTGTACCTTGCACAAAAACACCCCCTAAAACTTGTTTTTAGGCTGAGCCTTATGGGTTATTTTAGGGGGAGTATCAGCCCTGGGAGTAGATACTAAATTGACACAAATTTTTTTCATATGAATTTAAAACTTAACTAATGTAGTTTTTTTACCAAACATCAGTACATCAAAAACATTATTGTAAAGGTATATTATATAGGAAGATTTTCCATACTTATTATGTAATAAATGTATATAATCATATAATGATTCATTTTTGATCAATATATTTATTCAATGTAGATATATCTCTTCTCTCCTCTCTCCTCTCTTTCTTCCTCTCTCCTCTCTCTCCCTCTCTCCTCTCTCTCTTTCTTTATCTCAAGATACCATATGTATGTATACATTGATTGTCATTACAAGTTGTAGTGCTTTGTATTACTTAGTATTTACTGACTCTAGCTATATTATATAGGAAGATTTTCCCTACTTATTATGTAATCAATGTATATAATCATATAATGTTTCATTTTTGATCAATATAGTTATTCAATGTAGATAAAACTCCTCTCTCCTTTCTCTCTCCTCTCTCCTCTCTGTCTTCTCTCTCCTCTCTCTCAAGATGCCATATGAGTTCAAATTATGTGAAAAAAGTATCAAAACTTAAATGCCATACATTCAAAATCTAGCTGCCATATGAGTTCAAATCAAGTAAAAAAATAATCAAAACTCAAATGCCACTTAAATGCCACTCAAATGCCACTCAAGTACCCCTCAAATGAAATACAATATAAACTCGGCGAATTCATCCAACGTCGTAACCCATTGCATAACCCCCAAGACCAGAACCACAAAAAAACACTTGGTAGGGAGATCTGCTCATATATTACTACTGACGGATCTTTGATGACTGGGAAGATTGTTGTCCCTCCTGAGAACGTTTTGAAGATCAAAAATCATGAATGTGGTATGATCCACTATAAAAGTACGATGACAACTGAAAGCGGCACAAAGAAACACATTCTCACGATTCTGAGTGTTGAAGAAGCTTTGATGCTTCTATCTACTTCAAGTGAAAAAGAAGGAATAGCTTTCAGACTTTCTCTATTTGATGATGCTGAGCTGATGAAAAGTTATGATGATGATGTTGCTGCTGATGATGCTGCTGATGATGATGATGATGACGATGATAACATTGATGCTTATACTGATGAAGAAGATGATAATATGACGGATGATGACTCTGAGAACAAAAAATTTGAGGAAAAAGATGATGTTGTCGACAATGATAGTGAGAAAAGCAATGAAGATGACAATCACATTTCAAGCGAAGCTAGCAGGATTTCAATATCGGAAATTTAATTAAGGTATGTTAATCTTCACTAGTAATAAGTAACTACTAATAGCCGTATTTTTCATCATAGTATAATGTAGTTGTTATAACGACATCTATGTATGCTTTTAGATAGAATACGTGTACAAGTGAATGACCGTCGACTCGCCAAAATCTATCAGCAACAACTCATGAACATTAAATTATATATTATTTGTATTGTGCAATAATTTGTATATATTTAGTGTAATAAAGTATTTTATTCATATTTAACATTAGTAATTTAGCCAATTTGTAAAACTTTCAGGGTTACAACTCTAAAATGTTACAAAATTTCAATGTTCCGACACAAAAATAAATATTTCAAGTTATCATCTCATTTTTCAAAAATGTAAAGACAACTCCCATTTATAATTTCTAAACTTCGTTTTTGAAAAAATATGTAAAAGTTGTCGGCACATTGTGTCAAAATGGTAAGACAACTCCGCTTTTTACACAAAAAATTGTGAAAAATGTTTTATAATTTGTTTGAGAAACCGAAACAGTAGAAGACTTTTTACAACCACAAGCATTATACTTTAGGTTTTACAGTTTTGTGAATTGGGTGTTGATAGTTTGTCACGATATGACGTAATAATTAAGTAATTATAGTCTTTTTCATAACAATGCTATAGATTCAGTAATACAGATGTGAAATTTACTGTTTCATCACTTGAATGCAGTATGAAGGTAGTTGATGTAATATTTATTTTGTAATATTATGCAAAGTAATACAGTAAGAATGAAGCATATGGAGTTCTCAACCACAAAACAAATAAAAATAATGCATTAGGTAAACTAATGACAGAACAATTTTACATGAAGTGTATACATATGAATAAAGTATTCATAAAAACACAGACTATTGTCTGTATATATAATATATATATAGAGAGTATTTATAAAAAAAACATCCTATTAACTATATATTTTGTGGTAAGAAATTATAAAATAGGATAGTTGCATAAAGCCTATTCCAGAGTCATGATAATATTAAAAAATATAGTGAAATAAAAATTTTAAAACTCACCTAAGAGTGCAGTTAATACAAGAATTTCTTCTTGAGAAAAATCTGAATTTTTTTGCATTTTCTGTCTAATAGACGCTAATTTCAATTTAACACAATCATTAAAACCCTTTTTTTTCAGTCCATCTTTTATATTCAAAATTAATTTAAGTGAAGTTATATCAATCTTTTGGCTTTGTTTTAAATCTACTTGAGTTTGTGGATTATCTGTTGTATTAGATTCTAAAACACTGGTTTTTGGACTGCACTGTGAACTAGCAACAGAAATTAAGTCATTATTACTTTCTTCAGTTTCTGAAAGATCAGAATCTGAAGATATAAGTGCTCTCATTTTTTTACACTGGTTTTCAATCAAAAGTTTTCGATCTTCAGCAGCAGGTTTTTTAGCTATCGCCAACCATTTACTCCCTAATTCAAAATCTAAAACAATGTTTTCAGAAAAATAACCTTCTATTGGATAGAGATATACTAACGCAAGATTTTTCGGAAAATTAATATCCATAAGTAATTCAGAATATTTTCTATTAATAAATAAAACAAAATTATTGTAACTAGCAATATCAACAATAAAAAACATTTTAGTTTTTAAAATACAACTATGTTGCTGAAGATCTCTCAAAGTTGTATGCGATTTTCCACATAAACAATAAAAAATAAACAAGCGAGCACAAAAATGTCTTGAAAGAACTCGGCCAGGCTCATGCAATCCCCCTAATTTAAACTTCTTACCACAAAATATACAAGAGACGTTGTTTTTGTTTCCTTTCAGTGCTTCACTCAACATCTTTGTGCCATATGCTATCAATAACAATGTGAGCATTGAAAGGAAATACCTAGGGCTTTTGTTATCAATATCTACAAACAAAATAAACAAATTCTCATCATATATAGATAACTTTCTTAAGCATGGTATATGTATATATATATATAAAGATAATGCATGTCACTTACACTTAAAACACTCTCTATCTTCTTTTATATTTCCGTCTAGAACACTCACTTCCTTATATTGTCTTAATTGAGGATTCTCTGCTTGAACTAAAATAGAAAATACGAATGTAGTTATGCTATTTCTTTGAAAAAATTCGAAAAATTTTTTATAAATTGAATGAGTATGTAGTAAGTAATATTTTCGTCATACTTACATTCAAATGTGTTGCGTTTATAGTACAGGAAGTTTTCGTTCTTCCCAACACATTGTTTACTTCCTATGAATCGTGAAGATGTTTTTTCTACAAAAAATAACATAGTAAATGTAAAGTCATTATTATTGTACCTACAGACAAATTTACATTTTTCATAAAACAGAAAAACTTACTCATAGCAATATGCGTGCTAGCTTTGCTCTTTTCCGTCTTCTCTTCATCATCTTTAAAACACTCCTCCAGCCACCTCAGTGTTTCATCATCGGTAGAACTTAATAAAACAATAAATCAAGATTGTAATTATTTAAAAACTCTATATAATACAGTTGAATAATAAAGTTTCAATAATATACTTACATAGCACTGAAATCTATTTCATCAATATTCAGCTCTAGCTCATCATCTGAGGTTGTAGACCTACAAGTAATATATATATATATATACATTTGTATAAATTTATAAATGTAACTGCAACAAAATTGTAAAAGATAGTATAATATAACTTACTCATTTCTTGTAGGGATATTGCTGGCCATTTTTTGTAGTTTTGTGTTCTAATACTATACTTGAAATATTGTGCTTAGTGCAAATGAAAACTGATCCTGCTTAGTATAAAAAATACTTTCTCTTATATACAAAACATTGAAGTCATTTATCAAGATTAATTCGTAGACTGATTTTCATACAAAACCAAAACATTGAAGTCATTTATCAAGACTAATTCGTAGACTGATTTTCATACAAAACCAAAACATTGAAGTCATTTATCAAGACTAATTCGTAGACTGATTTTCTGATCATTACTATGATAACTGATAATGTTTTTAAAAAAGTGGAAGTCGATTAAAAAGTTGGTTAAAAAATAGGAAGATGGAGATTAGATAGATTAATAAGCTTAAGTCATACATACACCCTTGTAAACTTTCTTTCCACCTAACTAAAATTCTTTGAATGTAAAGCATTGGATAAACAAATTTTACAATCCCTAGATTGATACTCTTTTAAGATACATCTAGCTAGAACCAAACTTACATTTCATTTTGAATGACAACTCGCTTCCTCCAAACATATTTTTATAGCAAAAATATAATGTGTGATTAACTAGTTCAATTGCAGTTCATCGCATATAGACACATCAACAGCAAAACATTGATGATGTAGTGTAGTTCCGTCTTTATATCATCAGACAGTAAATTAAAATGTGAGAGCTTAAATTATAGTTTACAACATCAAGCATGAGTTAGGAATGTAATAAACACTTTAAAGTTATCAGTAGTAATATATGAGCAGATCTCCCTACCAAGTGTTTTTTTGTGGATTAGACCTTGGAGGTTATGCAATGGGTTACGACGTTGGATGAATTCGCCGAGTTTATATTGTATTTCATTTGAGGGGTACTTGAGTGGCATTTGAGTGGCATTTAAGTGGCATTTGAGTTTTTGATTATTTTTTTACTTATTTTGAACTTATATGGCATATAGATTTTGCATGTATGGCATTTGATTTTTTTGATAGTTTTAACATTGTATATAAATGAAAACGTGATAAGATTGTATGGTTATTGGAAGTTAAGATGTCGACAGAGGATGATGTTGAGATGAGACCGATGAATGAAGTTGATACTATTGATGGTACTGAACGTGATATGATAGATGTTTTACCGAGTATGAAGCGTAAAGCGTTGATAATTATGATAATTTTGGTATTTGTCGTAGGGCTTTCCACTTTTGGAGGTGTTACTGAGTTTAGTATGTATGAAGAAGCTATGGAAAAAATACAAAAAGCGAGAAACTCTCCTGTTGGAATCATAAATGAAACTACTGTTGATTGATGAACATCTTTTTATGATGAATGGGAAACCTGAAGATTATGACCCGAGGATGCGATCTCCTTTTACAGCAATGATTGCAGGACCAACTGGATCGGGAAAGACGCAAGCGATTTTTCGAATGATTGAAGCTAGTCAGACTATAGCACACCCTCCACCAACAGAGATTCACTACTGTTATGGAGCCTACCAAAAAGCCTTTGATGATGTATCAGGAGTGATTTTTCATGAAGGCATGATAGATATAACAGTGAGTTTTCCCAGAGATGGTAAAAATCGATGGCTGATAATTGATGATCTCATGGATGAAGTTTCTGGTAAAGCCGATGCTAATGCTTTGTATACAAAACATAGTCATCATTTGAACATAAGTGTGTTTTTTATTGTTCAGAATCTGTTTTTAAAAGGAAATCGTACAATTTCCTTGAATAGTCATTATTTTTTTCTTTTTAAAAACCCTAGAGATGCTTCTTCTATTTCCTATTTGGCTCGACAATGTTTTCCATCAAAAATAAAATATGTACAAGAGGCTTTTGAAGACGCGACAAAGAAACCATACTCTTATTTACGAATAGATACGACTCAACAAACGAATGATCAACATAGACTATTGGGAAATTTTACATCAGTTCTCCCTATGATATTATATGTACCCAAGTAAAAAGATATAAATACAATTACTATTCACTTCACCTCAATCATATTTTGTTATTCAACGACGCAACACGAAAGCATTATAATGTCTAAAGCTTTGGAGAAAAAATTAACAAAAAATGCAGCTGTGTTGTTATCACTCAACAATACAACCTTTGCTATTCAAAAGTCTGTTATAGCCAAAGCCAAAAAGGAGTTTATTATGACTCTAATGGAATGCGCTAAAGCTATTATAAATGGAACGATACCATTGACATCATCTCAGTATAATGAGTTGCAGCGAAACGTGAAGGATATTAGCGCTTTAGTAAGAAAATCAACGTTAGATGATAAGAAAGCTGTATTGCAAAAAGGAGGATTTTTAGGCGCTCTACTAGGACCTATCATCAGCAATATAGTTCCTGGGTTACTTAAAAGTGTGCTAGGCGGAGGGAGAAGATAAAGATGAAACTCTCAACACGAATGATGCGAAATAGAATGGCGATTTTAGCTCTGGATGATCTGAGTAAGAAAGGAAAAATCGCTATAGTCGAAAAGGCTAACTCAGATTTGTTTCAATCATTGATAGAAAGTGTTAAAAATATTATATTAGGTAATGTTCCTCTTGATTCTGAGCAGTTTATTGAGTTGCAGCGTTACAAGAAGGAGCTACATAAACTTAGTGGTAGAGGGAGAGTTGATGATAAGCGTAAAATTTTGATTCAGAGTGGTAGAGGGAATCTTTTGGATGCTATTATAACACCTATTGTATCTGTTTTATCATCAATAAAAAGATGAATCGTCAGCCTTTAACATTCTCCAGACGTAATTTTATACTCACTGAAGATGAATACTATAGATTAACAGAAAGAAAGGATGATAAAACAGTGGTAAAGGAAGAGAAAACCAGACCTCCATTGTATTATAATCCTATGGAAGCTATAACAGTGAGAAATATGAAGCGAAAGCGAAATGATCTACTGGAAACGGCTTATGATTCTGACTTATCCTCATACGAAAAGTTAGATGAAAATGTTGAAAACCTACGTAGGTATTTGTCTGATGTCAAAAAGATTAAAAATAACCAAAACCAGACACAAAAGGATAGTTGGAATCTCATTAAGAAAAAAAAGACAGAGTCTACTTTTCCTTTGGCCAATAGCACAGTTATTGATAATAAACCTAATGTCTTTTCACCAAATGTTGATAAAGACAATGAGTTAGAATCAGTGAAAGTGGTTGATGATGATGATATTGGGATGGAATTAATAAAAGGAAGGTTGTTTGATACTGAAGACACAACCTTACTAGGAAGTACATTTCTTACTGATGGAGAAGATGAGCACGATAGTGAAAGCGAAAATTTAAAAGATTTTGAAAAAAAAGCAGCTGATTTAACAACAAAAAAGAGTGATCAAACGATCGCTGTCAGAATGTTGAATAATCTGAGTAAAATTGGTAGATTCGACTCGGAGAAGAACAGACTGAAAATTGGAGAACATTGGTTGAATCCTAGGACTTCCAAAACTTTACTACGAGACGTTCTAACCGAAGGAGGTAAAATACAATCGGGAAATACCAATTACAGTAGATTTAAAAGCCTGCTAACTGATGAAGGAATCACAACTGTCAGAAAATCCCCGCATCGAACACGTACTCAGAAGAAAAAGTTGGTCGTTCCCGGTACTAATTCATGGACATCGACACGCTAAAAGAGTTGTATTACAATCCTGCATTACATACATCTCTACGAGGAGCTAGAGCTTTACTGAAAGCTCGTAGAAAACGAGAGGGAGAAAAAAGAATCCGTGAATGGTTGAGTGGTGAGGATGCCTACACGTTACATAAAAAAGTTGTAACCAAGTTTAAGCGTCGTCCTACAATTGTAGCTGGAATAGGGGAGCAGCTACAGGTAGATTTGATGGATGTTCGATCTCGAAGAGATGAAAATAATAATACAGCATTTTTACTGACTGCTATTGATTCTTTATCTAGAAAAGGTTGGGCTATGCCGCTCATCAACAAATCAGGACCGGTAGTAGCAAGAGGATTGAGAAGAATACTAGAAGGGGAAAACTATAAAGCTTTACAATCTGATAAAGGTAAAGAGTTTGACAACGTCAATGTCAAGACTCTGCTGGCGGAAAAAAAGATCAAGCGCTTTACAACCGAAAATGAAACGATAAAGGCATCAATGGTGGAGCGTTTTAACAGAACTTTAAAAGAGAAGATATATAGATATTTGACATATAAAGATGACGATAGATACATTGATGTTTTACCAGAAATGGTTAATGCATACAACAACACAATTCATGGTGCTATAGGTATGAGACCAAATGATGTGAATTTTCAAAATCAAGAACTTGTATGGAATCGTGTGTATGAAGGAGGTGAACATAGTTTAACTCAAGAAGCAAAACTAAAGGTTGGGGATTATGTGAGAATAAGTAAGGCAAGAGGAGTGTTTGAAAGAGGATACACCCCGAATTGGACGATTGAGATTTTTATAATCACCGATGTACTTATTGATGAAAAACCTGTTGTATATAGGGTGAAAGATTTAGCTGAGGAGATGATTGATGGTACCTTTTACGAAAAAGAGTTGCAAAAAGTAAAAAAACCCACGATTTTCAGAATTGAAAAGATACTGGGAAGAAGAATGAGAAGAGGTAAAAGACAGATTCTGGTTAAGTGGTTAGGTTATGGAGAAAAGTTCAATGAGTGGGTAGATGAATAGTTTATAAGGAAACAACGCTTGATATAATCATCATACGTTGGGAAAATGTCGATGCTGATAACTTTACCCTCAAACTCTAGTGGTGAAGAGTTTCCTGATAATAACAATTCCGAATTTACAGTGAGACTGTATAAATATTTGGTTTTCAATGGCGGTAAATGGGAGGTAGCTCTGCTAGATATGACTTATTCTAATAATTGGAAAAATGTTACCGAAGGGAAAATATATCTAGAAAAGACTAATGTCTCTGGTAAAAGCGAAAAGTCCTTCATCCTAATCGGTAATGGAAGATATGATAGTATAGAGGAGTTGGAGGAGATTATACGAAAGAGAATGAATGAAATGGATTTAGACAAGAAATTCGCCATCTCCTACAACAAGATCACCAACACCGCTTTACTAACTAACAGTGATCCTGATACTGCCATAAGCTTTTCCAAAGATATAGCATATATTTTTGGATTTGAATCAAAAACTACATACCCTCGTGGTAGATACAATAATATCACACCCCCTGATATAAATTCCGGTTTAACATCCCTGTATGTTTATTCCAACATTGTTGATAATAGAATGGTAGGAGATACGAATGTACCTTTATTGAGAGTAGTTCCAGTTCAAGGAAAGAAGAATAGTGTTGTGTATCAAGAATTTAAAAATCCTCACTATGTTGACGCATTATCACTAAATAGTGATATGATTAAAGTACTTATAACGAGTGACGACGGTCAACGAATACCATTTGATGGTGGAAAGGTTGTGTTGACGGTTCACTATAGAGAGAAAGAATTATAATGAGTTTGGTACGATACACCCCTGAGGATTCAAAAGATTTTTTTGATGAGTACTACAAGATGCAAGCTGGAAATGGAATTGGAGTGTATAGTGGACGACGAGTGATGCCTAATATGAGAGGAAATGGACTTGGTAGTATTTTTTCAAGTTTACTTAAATCTGCAGCACCAATGCTGAAAAGAGGAGCAATTAGTTTGGGGAAAAGAGCATTGTCTGTAGGTGGAAATGTAGCGCGTGATGTCATCGATGGTCAAAGTTTTGCAGCGTCAGCAAAGAAGAGGGGATTGGCAGAGTTGAATGATCTGGGGGGAGATGTGCTCAATGCAGTCCGTCCAGATAGAATGAAAAGGAGAAAAACAAGAGGTGGAAAGAAGAGGAGAGGTGTTGGTAATCGTGGTATATTTTAATAGCAGTAGAATCCGGTATAAAGACAGCTGAGCTTGATATCTATATTCATTAAGCGGTAACGCTTCAAGCATTCATCACTCGCAAAAGATGGCTAGCCTAAATGGAACAACAGGTAATAAGTTGGAAGGTTCTTCCTACAACATAAATCCAACGTTGGATGTATTTGCTACGGAACCAACAAACATATCGGTAGAAAGATCGGAATATGTTGTCATCAGACCTGATAGGTTAGATCCTTATGGTAGTATTGAGTTAACCTTGTCAGGGAGCACTGAACATTACACAGATCTTTACAACTCGTTTCTGCAAGTTGAAGCCACGGTTGTTCAAGATGATGGAGCCGATATTGCAGGTAATGATAATGATGCGGTTGTGTGGATGGGGGATTCAATGCATGCATTATTCAGTGAGTTGAAAATGTCGATAGAAGGAACCACCGTTGAATACGCTAACAACTACGGTTTACGCTCCTACTTTTCACAACTACTCGAAAACAGTGCAGAAAGAAAGAAATATCAAGGTAAGATGGAAGGATGGTTGTATGATGATTCAACTAGCAAAGACGGTACTGATCACAAAACCGCTGATAAGAAAAAGAGGAGAGCTCTAATCATAGGTGGAAAGACAATAGAATTAACTGGAAAACCTCATCTCGCATTATTTCAGCAGAAAAAACTAATAATACCAGGTCCTACTATGCAGCTGGAGTTTGAGCGTGCCTCTGCCAAACTAGCTTTGTTTGCTGCGAATGAGTCGCCTGCAGGAGGGGCAAAGATTAGAATTGATAAATTTGAACTTCATCTTTGTAAAGTTAAGGTGAATCCTACAATAAAAAACTCCCAACTCAGTTTGGCATTGGAAGGTCACAACTACATTTATCCTGTTGATCGAAAACGGATAAAACTATATGGAATTCGTGCTGGTGTTGCGCAGATCGACATCACTTTGGAAGAAAACAAACAAAAACCTAAACAAATTTATTTAGGTTTAGTTAATCACAACGCAATGAACGGACGTTTCGCCTTGAATCCATATAGAATGCAGCATGCTAGTGTTGATAGTATTGTATTGAGAGTTGGTGATTGTCCAATTGGAAGGAGATTTGAACCAAATTATGCTAGAGGAATTTTTGGAAGAGAATATCATCAGTTTCTACACGCTACCGGAACTTTGCTTGAAGGCGATAGTCTTGGTATTACGAAAGAACAATACCTTGATGGTACTACACTTTATGGATTTGATTTGACTGGTGATTTTCTTAAAGAAGGTTTTCACTCTATGAAAAATGTCACAACAAGTGTGGAAATTCGTTTTAGCGCTAACACGACGGATGGATTATCCCTGGTAGCATACTTTGTAAAAGACGGTGTGTTGGAGATGGATAGCATTCTTCAATTAACTATCGGAGGCGACGCAGTGCTTTAAACAGAAAGTTACAGATGAATACCATACAAATTCATTCGATCTTATCTTCAGACGTTTTATGTCAAAGCGTAGGGATTCATGTTGGAGCTAGAGAACAGTTTTGGAAGCAAATTTGCAATTTTCCAACAGGATGTTTCGTATTCAACACCCATTATTCTCATCAACCCGGAGAGCATTGGTTGGCTGTGTACGCTAATGATTCAGAGGTGGATTTTTTTGACTCGTTTGGACGTTCTGTTTCCTTTTATCCGGATGTAAATGAAATACTAAGTATTCATGGAGGATATGAAACAATACGAAGTAATGAAACACAACTACAAAATTTTTTGTCAACTGTATGTGGCGACTATTGTGTATACTTTTGTTTACTGAGAAGTAGAGGATGGAGTATGGATGAAATTGTTAGAAGTTTACGAGACATAGGAGATAGTGAGATGAGAGATCACTCAATACGGAGATTTATCATACAGACCTATCCTAACTTCGAGTTCATAGAAGATAATACAGTAGAAGGAATAGATGGTGTACATATACAAGGAACTAATTTACTAAGTAAATTGTTAAAATAAATTATTATAATTGATTTTTATTTGATATAACAAATATAATGAATAAAATACAACTTATCTCATTATTTGTGCTAAACACTACAGAACCTATAAAAACTATTATTTTGTAATGTTTCAAGCAAGAAGTAAATAAGATCTTCTCATTTTCTTCCTCAGGAGCGCTCTTTAGTTACATCTAAAAGACATAGTAACTAATGACTCTATCATACATAGTTATATGAATTAATTTTACAAAAATACTTCAGATCTTTCTTTAAATAGATATGAAACTTACCATCATAGAAGACGAGTCACGTCCTTTGTGTTATCGATTAAGACTCTGATATGCTGCTCTGGACAATTCTCTTTTTCATTTTCATCAAAGTAGGAGAGACAGGTGTGCTGCAGCGAAGTATCAAACAGTTCTGAGACTTGAATGAAAGCTTGAAGAGCTGAGAGTAGAATGATGTCGTAGGAAATCATGTTGTTCGTATTTTGTTTCAGTCCTCTGAATACGATTACACCACTTTTTTCCGCCACCACAGATGAAGCTATTTGAGCAGGGATGCTAAGATCTCCAATCAATAGCTCTCCTTTCACCATACATCTGTAATTAGCCACTATAACATCAGCAGTCTTGTTCCAACGAGTATCACATTTTCTTAGCATTCCAGGATTCTCATAAGCTATAACACTTCCTGTCGGAAAATCGTGTAGGTGAGCAACACTGAAATAAGCCTGTATTTGTCTCAAACTCTTGCCATACAATGAGTTGAATGGATCGTTGATCTTTCGATTACATCCATGAGATTCAGCAGTACGAAAAATCGCATCTCCTGTCTTTCCTTCTCCCATATAAATTAAAACAATTGGACGTGTTTGCTTAGCTTTATTAACAAGCAGTCCTATTTCGGTTGAAACATCACTCTTCACCCGAGTTATCTTCTTATCCTTTCGGTAGTTGTAAATCATGGTGCACTTTGATTCATCACGAAATTCAACAGACAACACCTCCATAACTGTTGGTACTGGTAGTTCGCGGATTTCCATGGATTCTTCAAGTTTTTCTAGACTATCTGGAGAGAGAGAGTTTATTAACCCAGCGCTCTTGTAGGTGAGAGTGGTTAGTTCATTACTTCCAGCATCTTGAAAGGGTATTCTGGTGTGACGAAAAAGCGTTTCATCTCCAACATCCGTCAAAACTAGTTTTTTGCACTTCGAGCCAGTTTCATTATCATCTTTTGTCAAATCAATAAAAGATCGTTTCCTCATCGATGTTCTTTTTGAAGACAGCTTGTTAGTAGGAGATGTGAATGAAGTAAAATCTTGTTGGGATTCTGGTTCATCAACCACCAATTGACTTTCTGCCATATCAAAGATAGGAGAAGGTGATGGGGAAAGGGTTTGCTGGGATCCTGCTTCTTCATTCATCGGTTGACTTCCTTCGTCTTGAGTATTCATTCTAAAAAAACAAAACATTTTGTTTAATTTTTCGTAATTAATTTTAAAAGATCATAAAGGTCATAAACCTTCAGCTAGTAGTGTTAGCTAACAAAAAATAAATATTTTTACTCTTACCTTTATAAAGAAGATGAGCTCCTAGTTGTTGCAATGAAAGATTTAGTAGATGTTGCTTCTCCGCTAGCCGTTGTAGAACTGGATGCTTTCTGTGTGAAAACAGTGGCTCTTAAATAGGTAAAGTTGCACTGATTAAATCCTATGAATCAACATTTTTTCACGCGAATACAACCCAATGCTTTCGCGGGAATAAATAATTTATTTTCACGCGAATGGAAACCGTTGCTTTCGCGGGAATAACAATTTTATTTGCACACGAATACAAACCAATGCTTTCGCGGGAATAAATAATTTTGTTTCACGCGAATAGAAACTGTTGCTTTCGCGGGAATGAATACTTTATTTTCGCGCGAATACAAATCAATGCTTTCGCGGGAATAAACATTTAATTTTCACGCGAATGGAAACTGTTGCTTTCGCGGGAATGAATACTTTATTTTCACGCGAATACAAACCGTTGCTTTCGCAGGAATAAATATTTTATTTTCACGCGAATACAAACCAATGTTTTCACGGGAATAAATAATTTATTTTCACGCGAATGGAAACCGTTGCTTTCGCGGGAATAAACATTTTATTTTCACGCGAATAGAAACCAATGTTTTCGCGGGAATAAATAATTTATTTTCACGCGAATGGAAACCGTTGCTTTCGCGGGAATAAACATTTTATTTTCACGCGAATACAAACCAATGTTTTCGCGGGAATAAATAAATTATTTTCACACGAATGGAAACCGTTGCTTTCGCGGGAACAAACATTTTATTTTCACGCGAATATAAACCAATGTTTTCGCGGGAATAAATAATTTATTTTCACGCGAATACAAATCAATGCTTTCGCGGGAATAAACATTTCATTTTCACGCGAATACAAACCAATGTTTTCGCGGGAATAAATAATTTATTTTCACGCGAATACAAACCAATGCTTTCGCGGGAATAAACATTTCATTTTCACGCGAATACAAACCAATGTTTTCGCGGGAATAAATAATTTATTTTCACGCGAATACAAACCAATGCTTTCGCGGGAATAAACATTTTATTTTCACGCGAATACAAACCAATGTTTTCGCGGGAATAAATAATTTTATTTTCACGCGAATGGAAACCATTGCTTTCGCGGGAATAAAAATTTTATTTTCACGCGAATACAAACCAATGCTTTCGCGGGAATATATACTTTATTTTCACGCGAATGGAAACCGTTGCTTTCGCGGGAATGAAATTTTTTATTTTCACGCGAATAAAACAGGGATATTTCACGCGAATAACACTATTCTGATAGAGTTTTCGCGTGAGTGTTTTTAATGGCTATAAGCTAAATGAGTAGGAGTGGCTTATACTATATAAGAACAGCTCTCTCTGCATAGAAATCATTCTCTCCAGCAATAAAACATCGACTACTACAGCTGATTTCATCAACTACTACAACTGATTCATCAACTGCTACAACTGATTTCATCAACTACTACAGCTGATTTCTTGGTGATAAGGTAAGAATTAATAGAAAAATTACTTAATAAAAGTTAAAATGTAATTATTTTACAACACTGTTTAATCATCATATACTAATACTTAACATTTTATTTTAGTTCATTATGAGTTCAAAAAGATACACAATCAAAGACTACCTTCCAAAGATATATCATAGCTATATTAAAGAAAATGTTGAAGTACAGGAAAAGATTGGATATCGCTTGACATTACAAGCTATATTATTATGTATGACACAGCATTTGCTAACTGTAGCTTCTTTACATGGAGAACTTTCACCGATACAATACCGACCATACACTACACATAAATACGTTGACAATTCAGTAGAAATATTTAAGCTTATGACTAAAAACAATTTTCAAACAGTTGTAAAAATGTCAAAAACTGTCAGTATTAATGATTACTTAAAGAAAATTCAAAGAAAAGTGTGGAATAAAGAGCTCACTCAAAAATTGATTTCAATACAATGGACTAGTGAATTATTATATCATTTTCAATCAGATATATGTAGATACATACAAACGGATGAAAATCTCTCATCATCCATTTTTTCATTTGAAATGATATTGGAACTATTTCAAGCTCACAATATTTAATATGTTCTCTTTATGTATCCCTACTTATTATACAATAAATGTATATATTCACATATTGTTTCATTTTTAATCAATGTATTTATTCAATGTAGATGTATCTCCTCTCTCTCCTCTTTTCCTCTCTCCTTTCTCTCAAGATGCCATATGAGTTCAAATTATGTGAAAAAAGTATCAAAACTTAAATGCCATACATTCAAAATCTAGCTGCCATATGAGTTCAAATCAAGTAAAAAAATAATCAAAACTCAAATGCCACTTAAATGCCATTCAAATGCCACTCAAATACCCCTCAAGTAAAATACAATATAAACTCGGCGAATTCATCCAATGCCGTAACCCATTGTCTCAACTCCAAGATCAAATCCACAAAAAAACACTTGGTAGGGAGATCTGCTCATATATTACTACTGTTATCTGATAGCATTTAAATATGTATATGTAACATATAATTCTTGTTTTATTAGACAAAACAGCTTCCTAAAAATAGAAAATACACCATGTATGTTGATATATTGTTTGTATTTCACACAAAAAACAATGAGTTATTTTAAGAAAAGTAACAGTCTAACTAACAAAAGAGTGGATAAAGTCATGCTTTGTTCATGTTTTTTAGACGATATCGGAGATAACTAGAATTAGAGATACACCGCAAATCCGTTTTGGTGGAAGGGTGTAGCTGTCTTAACTAATATGTAATCAAAAAATAAAAAACAAGAGATAAATGCAATCAAGTTCTCTTCCTTTTTAGGTTAAATTAATGACTTTTCTCGAGCGGCTTTATAACACATAACATTAAAAAGATCAAAACATATAGGATTAGGCGAGAGATGATGATTAACGGCTTTTCTGGAATGAGTTTATTAGTGAAGTGACACTTGCGTTGTATTATAATTAATTACTTTTTAAAACTTGTGAAAATGAACTGGTAACATTACGTCGACTGAAATAATACCTAAAACGTCTCGCATAAATTTTGATCTAACCGAAAATGGACTGAAAACCTTTAGGGTGAGTACAAAATTATCGTAACTCGCTATAACGGATATTGTAAGAAATATTTTATTTTCTCGTTGCTAACTTGACGTAAAATATTTTGTAACGGATGACACGTGATCTCGATCGATTTTTGCTAACTGATCACTTAGTTACTCGTAAACATTTGATACTCGCTTGATTTCTTTGATAACAGCAATATCCCAATTATGCTTATCGTAAATATTTCAAAAACGGATATTGCGTGTTTCAGTTGGTTTTTCCTACTAAATCGCTTAGTTACTCGTAAACATTTGAAAATTGTTTGATTTTTTCGCTGATAAAACATGTTGCAAGTATCTTTTACCAAATATTACCGTGATTTTCAATCAGTTTTCCTTACTAGATTACTTAATTACTCACCAACGTCCATAATTGTTTTTATTAATCATTGTTGCAAAGCAATGCTGTATTTAAATAATATTACTACGTTTCCAACCAATTTCCTTACTGAATTACTTAATTACTCGCCAGTATTTCATAATTTCTTTCACTAATAATTACAAATAATATTGTAAATAAATAATTTACCAGGAATATTTATGCTCAAGTCTCCTCTCTCTCTCCTCTAAACACTCTCTCTAGATATATACAAACACAGTTATTTTTATACGTAAACTCAATCTCGAATGCTGATAATATGTGGTCTCAAGCGGATAAATGAAGTTAAAGTACTTTACATTACACAAAATTTACTGTAAATTTTAATCATCTAGAGGACTAATGGTATCCTCTCTCTCCTTTCTCTCAAGATATCTCCTCTCTTTCTCTCTATTTCTCTCTCTCCTTTAACCTCTCTCCTCTCTCCCTCTCTAGATGTATACAAATTCAATTATTCTTATATGTAAACTCGATCTCGAATGCTGATGATATGTAGTCTCAAGTGAATAAATGAAGTTAAAGTACTTTGTATTACACAAAATTTACTGTAAATTTTAATCATCTAGAGGGCTAATGCTACCCTTTCTCCTCTCTCCTCTTTCCCTCTCTCCTCTCTCTCAAGATATCATATGAGTCAAAATTACCAAATACTGTAGATTTTAACCATCTAGAGATCTAATTTGGCGATTTTCCAACATATATACCCTATGAGTTAGAATTATGTATATAATTATGTAAAAAAATTATCAAAAACTTGAATGCCATACATTCAAAATTTAGCTGCCATATGAGTTCAAATTAAGTAAAAGAATAATCAAAACTCAAATGCCGCTTAAATGCCACTCAAATGCCACTCAAGTACCCCTCAAATGAAATACAATATAAACTCGGCGAATTCATCCAACGTCGTAACCCATTGCATAACCCCCAAGACCAGAACCACAAAAAAACACTTGGTAGGGAGATCTGCTCATATATTACTACTCCCGCGGCTCTAACGTACGACTCAATGACTTGTTGAGTAAACCATACTTTATTACACAGCATAACCAGCAATGTATAATAAGGGTAATTGTATCATGCTACTTGGCTTAAGCACAGGTAGAATCCCAATACAATACAATGAATCAAGTGAAGTGTTCTGCCTTTTATAGGCAGAACATGATTAAAACATATGCCCAAACAAGAGGCAACAAATCAGCAATGGCAGGAAGTGTTTACACTAATCAGATCATAAGATATAAATATACGATACAGTCATTGGTTAATATAGAGTTAAATACGCAAGGCGCCCAGAAGTAGGGGGCGGAGCTTCTCAGTCAATTTTGCTTACTCATGGTGGTGCAATGAGTAGCTCTGGTTCCTGGTCCTTATGGCTTGTGGTCCTTGGCTTTGGTCTTGTTTGAGGACAGCTATGTTGCAAAGTCGGGCTCCTGCATCTTTGGTATCAATTTCGGTTCTCAGGCTATAGCAGTTCTTTTCTCACCGACCCGGTATAGGTATGGTAATGGCACTGCAGGGCCGGTAGTGCATGCTGCAGGGCAGGCAGGGTGTGCTGCAGGGCCGGTGGTACCTCTGCAGGGCAGGCAGTGAATGCTGCAGGGCAGGCAGTGAATGCTGCAGGGCAGGCAGTGAATGCTGCAGGGCAGGCAGTGAATGTTGCAGGGCCGGTAGGGTTTCTACCGGCTGACTTGCTTATGTTCTGGTTGTGCCAGGCTCTATTTAGGCTTGCCTGGCACTCAACAGTTGTCAGGGGGGCCTTGCGCAGTGGTAGTAGTCACAAAATTCCACCACAATATGGTACTACATACATATACTATATATATGGTACTATATACATATAATATATATATGGTACTACATACATATACTATATATATGGTACTATATACATATACTATATATATGGTACTACATACATATACTATATATATGGTACTACATACATATACTATATATATGGTACTACATACATATACTATATATATGGTACTATATACATATACTATATATATGGTACTACATACATATACTATATATATGGTACTACATACATATACTATATATATGGTACTACATACATATACTATATATATGGTACTATATACATATACTATATATATGGTACTACATACATATACTATATATATGGTACTACATACATATACTATATATATGGTACTATATACATATACTATATATATGGTACTACATACATATACTATATATATGGTACTACATACATATACTATATATATGGTACTACATACATATACTATATATATGGTACTACATACATATACTATATATATGGTACTACATACATATACTATATATATGGTACTACATACATATACTATATATATGGTACTATATACATATACTATATATATGGTACTATATACATATACTATATATATGGTACTACATGCATATACTATATATATGGTACTACATGCATATGCTATATATGTGGTACTACATACATATACTATATATATGGTACTACATACATATACTATATATATGGTACTACATACATATACTATATATATGGTACTACATACATATACTATATATATGGTACTACATACATATACTATATATATATATGGTACTACATACATATACTATATATATGGTACTATATACATATACTATATATATGGTACTATATACATATACTATATATATGGTACTACATGCATATACTATATATATGGTACTACATGCATATGCTATATATGTGGTACTACATACATATACTATATATATGGTACTATATACATATACTATATATATGGTACTATATACATATACTATATATATGGTACTACATGCATATACTATATATATGGTACTACATGCATATGCTATATATGTGGTACTACATACATATACTATATATATGGTACTACATGCATATGCTATATATATGGTACTACATACATATACTATATATATGGTACTACATACATATACTATATATATGGTACTACATACATATACTATATATATATATGGTACTACATACATATACTATATATATGGTACTATATACATATACTATATATATGGTACTATATACATATACTATATATATGGTACTACATACATATACTATATATATATATGGTACTATATACATATACTATATATATGGTACTACATGCATATACTATATATATGGTACTACATGCATATGCTATATATGTGGTACTACATACATATACTATATATATGGTACTACATACATATACTATATATATGGTACTACATACATATACTATATATATGGTACTACATACATATACTATATATATGGTACTACATACATATACTATATATATGGTACTACATACATATACTATATATATGGTACTACATACATATACTATATATATGGTACTACATACATATACTATATATATGGTACTACATACATATACTGTATATATATATATGGTACTACATACATATACTATATATATGGTACTACATACATATACTGTATATATATATGGTACTACATACATATACTATATATATGGTACTATATACATATACTATATATATGGTACTACATACATATACTATATATATATATATGGTACTACATACATATACTATATATATGGTACTATATACATATACTATATATATGGTACTACATGCATATACTATATATATGGTACTACATACATATACTATATATATGGTACTACATACATATACTATATATATGGTACTACATACATATACTATATATGGTACTACATACATATACTATATATATGGTACTACATACATATACTATATATGGTAATACATACATATGCTATATATATGGTACTACATACATATACTATATATATATATGGTACTACATACATATACTACATATATGGTACTACATACATATACTATATATATGGTACTACATACATATACTATATATATGGTACTACATACATATACTATGTTTATACAGCGATAGATGAAATAATACCAGAGCTGGAGGAGGGAATCCATCGACTTGCAGAAATAAAAGACGACCAGCAGGTAGAAAAAGAGAATATGGATGAAGTACAAACATCAGGTAATGTAGTAACACCTGATGTTGTAGGTTTTGTTTGACTGTTGCACCTCTCAGGTAAGCACAATCAACAGATATATCAGACTTCTAGCTGAGCTGGACCCAAAACCCATACCCAGGTTAGCAGGTGCTATGTCAGTGAATCAGGGGGACATGTAGTACAAGGTAGTGATCAATTACATTTGTTTGTTTGCAATTTAACCTGCCATGTCTAAACTGCTAGTTCAGTTTTTTGAGCAAGTTGGTAACTGCTTACAATAGAATGCTACTAAAGCTTGGTTCCCAGTCAGCAGGCACCCTACTCAAGGTAGCCTTGAGGGTACCTTGTGGTAAGGCACACTACTCAAGGTAGCCTTGAGGGTGCCTGGTGGTAAGGCACCCTACTCAAGGTAGTCTTGAGGGTACCTTGTGGTAAGGCACCCTACTCAAGGTAGCGTTGTGGGTACCTTGTGGTAAGGCACTTTACTCAAGGTAGCCTTGAGGGTACCTTGTGGTAAGGCACTCTACTCAAGGTAGCTTTGAGGGTACCTTGTGGTAAGACATCCTACTCAAGGTAGCCCTGAGGGTACTTTGTGGTAAGGCACCCTACTCAAGGTAGCCTTGAGGGTACCTTGTGATAAGGCACCATACTCAAGGTAGCCTTGAGGACACCTTGTGGTAAGACACCCTACTCAAGGTAGCCTTGAGGGTACCTTGTGGTAAGGCACCCCACTCAAGGTAGCCTTGAGGGTACCTTGTGGTAAGGCACTCTACTCAAGGTAGCCTTGAGGGTACCTTGTGGTGAGGCACCAACTCAAGGTAGCCTTGAGGGTACCTTGTGGTAAGGCACCCTACTCAAGGTAGCCTTGAGGGTACCTTGTGGTGAGGCACCAACTCAAGGTAGCCTTGAGGGTACCTTGTGGTAAGGCACCCTACTCAAGGTAGCCTTGAGGGTACCTTGTGGTGAGGCACCAACTCAAGGTAGCCTTGAGGGTACCTTGTGGTAAGGCACCCTACTCAAGGTAACCTTGAGGGTACCTTGTGGTAAGGCACCCTACTCAAGGTAGCCTTGTGGGTACCTTGTGGTAAGGCACCCTACTCAAGGTAGCCTTGAGGGTACCTTGTGGTAAGGCACCTTACTCAAGGTAGCCTTGAGGGTACCTTGTGGTAAGGCACCACAAGGTAGCCTTGAGGATGCCTTGTGGTAAGGCACCCTACTCAAGATAGCCTTGGGGGTACCTTGTGGTAAGGCACCCTACTCAAGGTAGCCTTGAGGATACCTTGTGGTAAGGCACCAACTCAAGGTAGCCTTGAGGGTACCTTGTGGTAAGGCACCCTACTCAAGGTAGCCTTGAGGGCACCTTGTGGTAAGGCACCCTACTCAAGGTAGCCTTGAGGATACCTTGTGGTAAGGCACCCTACACAAGGTAGCCTTGAGTAGGGTGCCTTACCACAAGGTACCCTACTCAAGGTAGCCTTGAGGGTACCTTGTGGTAAGGCACCCTACACAAGGTAGCCTTGAGTAGGGTGCCTTACCACAAGGTACCCTACTCAAGGTAGCCTTGAGGGTACCTTGTGGTAAGGCACCCTACTCAAGGTAGTCTTGAGGGTACCTTGTGGTAAGGCACTCTACTCAAGATAGCCTTGAGGGTACCTTGTGGTAAGGCACCCTACTCAAGGTAGTCTTGAGGGTACCTTGTGGTAAGGCACTCTACTCAAGGTAGCCTTGAGGGTACCTTGTGGTAAGGCACCTTACCACAAGGTACCCTCAAGGCTACCTTGTGGTAAGGCACCACAAGGTAGCCTTGAGGATACCTTGTGGTAAGGCACCCTACACAAGGTAGCCTTGAGGGTACTTTGTGGTAAGGCACCCTACACAAGGTAGCCTTGAGGATACCTTGTGGTAAGGCACCCTACACAAGGTAGCCTTGAGGGTACTTTGTGGTAAGGCACCCTACACAAGGTAGTCTTGAGGGTACCTTGTGGTAAGGCACTCTACTCAAGGTAGCCTTGAGGGTACCTTGTGGTAAGGCACCTTACCACAAGGTATCCTCAAGGCTACCTTGTGGTAAGGCACCACAAGGTAGCCTTGAGGATACCTTGTGGTAAGGCACCCTACACAAGCTAGCCTTGAGGGTACTTTGTGGTAAGGCACCCTACACAAGGTTGCTTTGAGGGTACCTTGTTGTAAGGCACCTTGATATGGTCCACACTCAGAAGGTGACTTACAGAATGGTTACCTCCAGGTTACTTTGTGGCAAGCAGTTTTTTACCTTGGAGACAGCAAACTTCACACAAGGTTTTGTTCAAATGAAACTGAAACTGAATGTTTTGAACAGTTGCGCAGTTTACATTAACTGTTTTAACTTTCCACGCGCAAACCGTTTATTTTAGCCTCGCTTTTCCTAAAATTCTGTTGAAGAGACATCTATTTTAAAAAAAGACTCTTTTAGTGGTTGGATTTCAATCTGCTGTTGAATATTGCGTTAAGTTGTGAGATATATTCTTCATTCCAGAGGATAGAACTGGAAATACTGACTCTGTAAATACAGATATGAACATCAGCAGACCAAACATTCTAACATGGAGTTCAGATGGTGACAATAGCCAGGATGGTGTCGTTTTACCTGAAAAATCAGCCTCTAACCAATCATATCCAGGTATGCAATAGCTGTTAACCAATCACATCCCAGTGTATAATAGCTAGTAGCCAATCATAAAAGCCATTAACCAATAATTTTCATGAATAAATTAGCCATCAACCAATCATATATTGGTACATTATGCATATTGTTGTTATGCAATAGTATCAGTGACCTCTCCTTATTTCCAGGGAGCAGAGATGGAATTATTGATTCTGTAGACTCAGATATGAGCCTCAACATCTCAAGTATTCCAGCAAGGGACTCAGATGTTGGCAGCAAACAGGATGTTGTTGTACCTGAGAAGTCAGCTATCAACCAATCACATCCAGGTACACAATGTAATATTACATAATGTAATAGGGTCAGCCTGTGTCACAGCTAAATCATCTTATTACTGTAGAGTGCTGACTTGTCAATCACTAGAATATCCCTAAATGTGTGTATATGTTATATCGATAACATTGTACTTGTGTTTGTAGAAATGGTTTCTGCTGCGGGTGAACCATCAGCACAAGGAGCATCAGGTACATCACTGGATGTTGACTCATCAGTTACTAAACCTGAATCACTTAATGAAGTAGCTGACTCTCAAGGTATGCCATGTCTGTCATGATATGTTTGTGCGACATTTGTCACCAGACCCGGTCTTATTAATATTTCTGTTAATTTAGGAGCAGACGACTGAAGTGGTACATCTGCAAACAGGAAGTGACTGGAATAGACAGTATACAATCATAGGCCACTATATATCACCACCTACAGATGAATATATTACACGTCATGTGGTACACTCTATTTAACCATAGTATATATATAGACAGTGCAGACGGTTGTCACTTAGCATGAAGCACCTGCTATGTTGCGTCACATATTGTTTTGTGTGAAGTTAAATTACTTTGTAATCAGACAATTCTAAAGGCTTCGGGCTAAAAAAGATTTTCAATGAGTGCCAGTATTACTACTGCACAACTTTGTGATTTTTTCCGTGTGTTTTGTATTTTAGGTTTTCCTTATCAACAATAAAAACATTAATGTTTTAGTATATTGATATTGTGGGAGATTTGTGTGTTGTCAGTGACCCAAATCCTTCCCCCCAGCCCCCATGACCCTTACACCCCTTGCTACCCCTGCACAGAAGGATTGGAGTAAAGTACAGAGCTGATACAGTGGAGTGGATCAAAGGCGAATCAAGGTGGAAAAATAAACAATACTTCACCTATGGATGAAATATACCAGGATTGCCAGCTGCTGCTGGGTAATAGAAATTTTGTGCCGAGCCAAATGTAGCCGTTTGTGGGAACCGCCATACTGCTCCGAAATTTTCAAGACCACTTGGATCTCGTAATCAATATCGTTTTCTTACTGATTTTTACGCTCTCATTTCACGCCTTGGGCATGCTGCGTTAGTTTTGACGATTCAAGTATTGTTACTTACAATACCATATCCGCTCCGAGAACAAAATTGAATATGCCAACGATAACATATATGTAATCTTTGGTATGTTGCAAACTCGATTTTAAAATTTATTGATTTTACGAAGCTAAAAACGCTCTTGTCATGTGGCAAAAATCAGAACATTGCCTTTTAGAAATAGTTACGATTATTTTGCGAGCTGCTATTGTAGTTTATGTTTCTGCTCCGAACAACCAACTCGAAATGGGTGCCATAGATGACTTCCCATTAGCCAAAATTGGCTACCCAGTTTGGGTTTCTGGCAATCCTGGTATATTTCATCCATGACCTCACCAGACTGTGTTGCCATGTGCACACTGCTGTGATTAGTTAACCTTATTTATCCTATTGTATTAGCCATATTGATTCGTTGTTGTGTTGTATAATTGTATGTGATTTGCTCACCCTAATAAGGGAGTGAGTCTTTGGGACCACTTCCTATAAAAGGAATTGTTGTCAGTAAGGGAGGCAAAAGTTTTATGTATTAGACTTAAATAGATTGTATAATAAATTATTATTAAGTAAAAATGTTGTCTGTGTATTGATTGGTCTATCTATAGAAATGCTGTCTGTGTATTGATTGGTCTATCTATAGAAATTTTGTTTGTGTATTGATTGGTCTATATATAGAAGTGCTATCTGTGTATTGATTGGCCTATCTATAGAAGTGTTGTCTATGTATTGATTGGTCTATCTATAGAAGTGTTGTCTGTGTATTGATTGGTCTATCTATAGAAGTGCTATCTATGTATTGATTGGTCTATCTATAGAAGTACTGTCTGTGTATTGATTGGTCTATCTATAGAAGTGTTGTCTGTGTTTTGATTGGTCTATCTATAGAAGTGTTGTCTGTGTATTGATTGGTCTATATATAGAAGTGTTGTCTGTGTATTGATTGGTCTATCTATAGAAGTGATGTTTGTGTATTGATTGGTCTATCTATAGAAGTGATGTTTGTGTATTGATTGGTCTATCTATAGAAGTGTTGTCTGTGTATTGATTGGTCTATCTATAGAAGTGATGTTTGTGTATTGATTGGTCTATCTATAGAAGTACTGTCTGTGTATTGATTGGTCCATCTATAGAAGTGTTATCTGTGTATTGATTGGTCTATATATAGAAGTGTTGTCTGTCTATTGATTGGTCTATCTATAGAAGTGTTGTCTGTTTATTGATTGGTCTATCTATAGAAGTGTTGTCTGTGTATTGATTGATCTATCTATAGAAGTGTTGTCTGTGTATTGATTGGTCTATCTATAGAAATGTTGTCTGTGTATTGATTGGTTTATCTATAGAAGTGTTGTCTGTGTATTGATTGATCTATCTATAGAAGTGTTGTCTGTGTATTGATTGATCTATCTATAGAAATGTTGTCTGTGTATTGATTGATCTATCTATAGAAGTGTTGTCTGTGTATTGATTGGTTTATCTATAGAAGTGATGTCTGTGTATTGATTGGACTATCTATAGAAGTACTGTCTGTGTATTGATTGGTCTATCTATAGAAGTGTTGCTTGTTTATTGATTGGTCTATCTATAGAAGTACTGTCTGTGTATTGATTGGTCTATCTATAGAAGGGTTGTCTGTGTATTGATTGGTCTATCTATAGAAGTGATGTTTGTGTATTGATTGGTCTATCTATAGAAGTGTTGTCTGTGTATTGATTGGTCTATCTATAGAAGTGATGTTTGTGTATTGATTGGTCTATCTATAGAAGTACTGTCTGTGTATTGATTGGTCTATCTATAGAAGTGTTGTCTGTGTATTGATTGATCTATCTATAGAAATGTTGTCTGTGTATTGATTGATCTATCTATAGAAGTGTTGTCTGTGTATTGATTGGTTTATCTATAGAAGTGATGTCTGTGTATTGATTGGACTATCTATAGAAGTACTGTCTGTGTATTGATTGGTCTATCTATAGAAGTGTTGCTTGTTTATTGATTGGTCTATCTATAGAAGTACTGTCTGTGTATTGATTGGTCTATCTATAGAAGTGTTGTCTGTGTATTGATTGATCTATCTATAGAAATGTTGTCTGTGTATTGATTGATCTATCTATAGAAGTGTTGTCTGTGTATTGATTGGTCTATCTATAGAAGTGCTGTCTGTGCACTGATTGGTCTATCTATAGAAGTGTTGCTTGTTTATTGATTGGTCTATCTATAGAAGTACTGTCTGTGTATTGATTGATCTATCTATAGAAGTGCTGTCTGTGTATTGATTGGTCTATATATAGAAGTGATGTCTGTGTATTGATTGGTCTATCTATAGAAGTGCTGTCTGTGTATTGATTGGTCTATCTATAGAAGTGCTGTCTGTGTATTGATTGGTCTATCTATAGAAGTGTTGTCTGTGTATTGATTGGTCTATCTATAGAAGTGTTGTCTATGTATTGATTGGTCTATCTATAGAAATGTTGTCTGTGTATTGATTGGTCTATCTATAGAAGTGTTGTCTATGTATTGATTGGTCTATCTATAGAAATGTTGTCTGTGTATTGATTGGTCTATCTATAGAAGTGCTGTCTGTGTATTGATTGGTCTATCTATAGAAATGTTGTCTGTGTATTGATTGGTCTATCTATAGAAGTGTTGTCTATGTATTGATTGGTCTATCTATAGAAGTGTTGTCTTTGTATTGATTGGTCTATCTATAGAAGTGTTGTCTTTGTATTGATTGGTCTATCTATAGAAGTGTTGTCTGTGTATTGATTGGTCTATCTATAGAAGTGCTGTCTGTGTATTGATTGGTCTATATATAGAAGTACTGTCTGTGTATTGATTGGTCTATATATAGAAGTGTTGTCTGTGTATTGATTGGTTTATCTATAGAAGTGCTGTCTGTGTATTGATTGGTCTATCTATAGAAGTGTTGTCTGTGTATTGATTGGTTTATCTATAGAAGTGCTGTCTGTGTATTGATTGGTCTATCTATAGAAGTGTTGTCTGTGTATTGATTGGTCTATCTATAGAAGTACTGTCTGTGTATTGATTGGTCTATCTATAGAAGTGTTGTCTGTGTATTGATTGGTCTATATATAGAAGTGTTGTCTGTGTATTGATTGGTCTATCTATAGAAGTGTTGTCTGTGTATTGATTGGTCTATCTATAGAAGTGTTGTCTGTGTATTGATTGATCTATCTATAGAAATGTTGTCTGTGTATTGATTGATCTATCTATAGAAGTGTTGTCTGTGTATTGATTGGTCTATATATAGAAGTGTTGTCTGTGTATTGATTGGTCTATCTATAGAAGTGTTGTCTGTGTATTGATTGGTCTATCTATAGAAGTGTTGTCTGTGTATTGATTGATCTATCTATAGAAATGTTGTCTGTGTATTGATTGATCTATCTATAGAAGTGTTGTCTGTGTATTGATTGGTCTATCTATAGAAGTACTGTCTGTGTATTGATTGGTCTATCTATAGAAGTGCTGCTGGTCTCTGAACTTTCCGATATCATTTTCCACTTTTCCTGCCTTTCTTATATTCCTTGTGAAGTAGACAACTCCCATTTTGCCGGTTAACTGTAAGCTAACTTTACAAAAAAGCTGGACTCCTGCCACACCCGCTAAGGGGGGCTAGTAGGACTGGTGGGGGGGGGGGTGGGATAAAGGACCGGTAGGATGGTGTAGTGGGACCATGGAGGAGGGGCAGGTAGAGTGACCGGTAGGGGGGGGGGGGTAGAAGGAATGGTATGGTGGAGGTAGAAGGACGGGTGGGGGGGGGGGGGTAGAGGGACCGGTTGAGGGACTGGTTGGAGCCATGTTGAGAGAAGTCGAAATCTCAGTGGTAAGTGGGGGTGAGGTAGGGGCAGTAGTTACTTTGGCCCAGTAAACTTGTTCACCTTCAATGTTCATTAAAAACAAAAGCAACTTGTCTGTCAGACTAACATGGAGGAAAAGGAAGGAAAGCATTATTGGCACTGGAAGTCGTCATGAATACAAATTTAAATAGGAATGTGAAGACAACTCTAAAACATAAAACTACGAACTGTAACAAACATCAAGTACAGAAATATAAAGGTATGTTAGTTACCAGAGGAAATCTTGCAGTATAGCCAAAACCTACTGTGTCCAATTGGTTTTTTCTTTGCCAAACGTATCTTCTTCATCTGCTTTTATATTGGCACCAGCGCTGTCGGCAGCTCTTTTGTCTCCTGAAAAGTCCTATGCGTCAAAAACTGCTACACCGGGCTGTAACGAGACCAATCCCACAATGCATCAGCCAGTGACGTCACCAATATTGGTCATGTAATGCAACAAAATCATACTTATTACTTGAGCGTAGAGAGAACCGTTGGTTTGTAGCATGTTAGAATGCAGTGAGTTCTCCGTCTCATCCATATTTGACTGCATTTTATCTCAAAGTGCCATCGATAAATCAATAGTTGTCATTATGAGCCAGACAAACAACACTTTGCATATCTCTGTCATAATGACAAACAAAAACCAAACTCTATTTTACCTGCCAGCAGTCAGTGTCTCAAGTATGCTGCCAGCAGCACAGTCAATCAAGTCAGTTTTATCGTTTGTGACACTAAACAGTGGTACTGCCCACCATCTCCCAGCGTATGACACAATCTAACAGCCTCCCTCTCCGGAGGTGACACCTGCTGCTATGGCCTGTAATATCGGTACTCTGTTGGGAGACAACTGCCTAGAGATGCGTACCGACATACACAAGTAAAGAGTAGGGATATTCACAAAAGAGAGCAGAAAAAGCACTGATGGAAGCAAGCGATCAACCTTACATATGCTGATCTGCTCTACAGGAAATGGTTGACCAACCACATATACATACATCTAATAATAACAACCGATAACAGTTAAAGATATCAATATAGACAAGTTAAATATAAAAGGCGCCTAGTGGTAAAAGGCAGAGTCACTGTCATGTTGGCTCTTAAATGTTTTGTATAGTTTGAGTCTTTAGGTAGACTTTGCTTGGGTGATTGTTTGTCTGAAGGTACTAAAGCTATCTTCAAGTCTTTTGCTACGGTGGCCATCTTCATGTCAGCCTGGGATATCCCTCCAGGCCCGGTAGACCCTGCACAACCTGGTGTCATTATAGTAGCAACTGCATTTTATCACTACAATACTTGAAGTGGCTGACTAATCTCACCCGTACGCCTGGCGCCAGCAAGGTCTGTCTGGTAATAAACCAGAGGCACCTCTAGCGTAAGATACAAGGGGGGTGCCGGACACAAGATTCTATAGTCCACAAAAACACACGGCATAATTTAAATACTTTAAGGGGAAGAAGTAAATCGGGCAAGTGAAGAGTGAATGGGGGCGGGGGGAATAGAGCAGGCTGGGTAATAATATTTTAATACAACGGGTAAAACATTAGTTTGTTATTTTATAAAAGTTTTGTAACTTGCTATTTATTGCAAGTGGTAATGTAAGAGCAGATCTCTTGCATGTTTGGTGTTTTTGTCCTTGATTGGTTTGTTTGTATACACCTGGCAGCAGTTAGTTAATTTTATTCTTATTTCAACCCTGATGTAAACACCTGTCAACTATGTAAATGTCAACTTTGGACTTTTGTTTAACATTTGGCAAATAAATGGGTTTGTAAATGTATTTTCTATAATTATAATAGTCATAATAGCAACTGTAATTGTTGTTACAAATAGAGTGATAAAAAGTTGTCTATGCTTTTTAAATGATTACTCGCTGCACAAAACCTGTAGCCTTCAATGGTTGTATTTGCTTGGAAGTAATTAGAGCAAAAGTGAAGACAATAATACAAATGTATTTTAGAGGATTGTAAAAAATGATGGAATGGTAGGCAGCCATAGACAGATAAATAACAGCTCCTGAGAGACATGGTCAAATTTGATATAAGAACTTACAAAAATCTGTAAGCAATAAAGTATGAGAGCTGACAAGAAGGCACTAGAGGTGAGATAGGCAACTACAAAAATATGGTACAATATATAAGGATAACAGGAAATGGTTCAACCCCTATAAGTTAAGCAGACCAAAGCCATACAATGAGAGATACAAAAAACATATGGCTATCTTAACATTTGCTTGCACTTCACAGTTGTGTTGATGTAAGAGAAATGGCCTAGCTAATAATTTGTGCCCCGGGCAGCTATACAAAAGCAGAGTAAAACCAAAGCGATTGTGAAGCAATAATAATCAAAAACACTGTAATAACAATTGCTATGATTGTCTCAAGTATAACTTGGTCAATGCAATGCAAATATCTACAATTACAAAAGTTAATCAAACTAGACCAAAAACCTTCTAATAAAACGAGTACAACATATTACACATAATCATAACTAAAATGTTAGCATTAGCCATCTAGAGAGGATGTACTTTTTGTTTATCAGTCTCGGGGAAACAACTCCTTCCAAAGTAAGCCATCACCTTTTTTCTCATCCAGCCATTGCTCGCAGGGGAATACATACTTCCTATTTGTAGACAAATTTGTCACCTCTATTTTGTCTAGGAACCAGCCAGGTCTCCAGCCAGCATTGTCGTGTTCTATCTTACACCTCTGCAGTTCGCCTGCAATCAACGGTATGATGTCACAATGTCATGTGATATGATGTCATGATGTCACAATGTCATGTGCTATGATGTCACAATGTCACGTGATATGATGTCACAGTGTCATGTGATATGATGTGACAAAGTCATGCGCTATGATTTCACAATGTCATGTGATATGATGTCACAATATCACGTGATATGATGTCACAATGTCATGTGATATGATGTCACAATGTCATGTGATATGATGTCACAATGTCATGTGATATGATGTCACAATGACATGTGATATGATGTCACAATATCACGTGATATGATGTCACAGTGTCATGTGATATGATGTCACAATGTCATGTGATATGATGTCACAGTGTCATGCGCTATGATGTCACAGTGTCATGCGCTATGATGTCACAATGTCATGTGATATGGTCACAATGTCATGTGACATGATGTCACAATGTCATGCGCTATGATGTCACAATGTCATGCGCTATGATGTCACAATATCACGTGATATGATGTCACAATGTCATGTGATATGATGTCACAATGTCATGTGATATGATGTCATAATGTCATGTGATATGATGTCACAATGTCATGTGATACGATGTCACAATGTCATGTGATATGATGTCACAATGTCATGTGATATGATGTCACAATGTCATGTGATATGATGTCACAATATCATGTGATATGATGCCACAGTGTCATGTGATATGATGTCACAGTGTCATGTGATATGATGTCACAATGTCATGTGATATGATGTCACAGTGTCATGTGATATGATGCCACAGTGTCATGTGATATGATGTCACAGTGTCATGTGATATGATGTCACAATGTCATGTGATATGATGTCACAATGTCATGTGATATGATGTCACAATGTCATGTGATATGATGTCACAGTGTCATGTGATATGATGCCACAGTGTCATGTGATATGATGTCACAGTGTCATGTGATATGATGTCACAATGTCATGTGATATGATGTCATGTGATATGATGTCACAATGTCATGTGATACGATGTCACAATGTCATGTGATATGATGTCACAATGTCATGTGATATGATGTCACAATGTCATGTGATATGATGTCACAATATCATGTGATATGATGTCACAGTGTCATGTGATATGATGTCACAGTGTCATGTGATATGATGTCACAATGTCATGTGATATGATGTCACAGTGTCATGTGATATGATGCCACAGTGTCATGTGATATGATGTCACAGTGTCATGTGATATGATGTCACAATGTCATGTGATATGATGTCACAGTGTCAAGTGATATGATGTCACAGTGTCATGTGATATGATGCCACAATGTCATGTGATATGATGTCACAGTGTCATGTGATATGATGCCACAATGTCATGTGATATGATGTCACAATGTCATGTGATATGATGTCACATAAAACAAGTGTAGGCAAAGCATTTACTACAATCAAACATGGCTGGTTTGTTTTGTAGATTAATGCCTAAGTCTGGGCTCTACCCTCATGCATAGATCTGAGGCTATATGCCTATACCTAAATTCATGACTTTATACCCGTACCTGGATCTAAGGCTTTATACATACCTAAATCTAATTCTTTATACATACCTGGATCTAAGGCTTTATACATACCTAGATCTAAGGCTTTGTACATACCTAGATCTAAGGCTTTATACATATCTGGATCTAAGGCTTTATACATACTTAAATCTAAGGCTTTATGCATACCTAGATCTAAGGCTTTGTACATACCTAGATCTAAGGCTTTATACATACCTAGATCTAAGGCTTTGCACATACCTAGATCTAAGGCTTTATACATACCTTGATCTAAGGCTTTATACATACCTAGATCTAAGGCTTTATACATACCTAGATCTAAGGCTTTATACATACCTAGATCTAAGGCTTTATACATACCTAGATCTAAGACTATAGGCCTATACCTAGATCTAAGGCTTTATACATACCTAGATCTAAGGCTTTATACATACCTAGATCTAAGGCTTTATACAAACCTAGATCTAAGGCTTTATACATACCTAGATCTAAGGCTTTATACATACCTAGATCTAAGGCTTTATACATACCTAGATCTAAGGCTTTATACATAACTAGATCTAAGGCTTTATACATACCTAGATCTAAGGCTTTATACATACCTAGATCTAAGGCTTTATACATACCTAGATCTAAGGCTTTATACATACCTAGATCTAAGGCTTTATACATACCTAGATCTAAGGCTTCTATTTCAAACTTATCAGTTTGTTTCCTCTCAAAAAGATCTCTAAACTTCTGAGTGAGCTCTCGTCTACCAGAATCACCCGTGCCGCCGTAGAGCGTGATGAACACATTAGCGTTAGTTCCTGCTCCTTTTACATCGCCAGTCACCACTATCACCTCATATTTCACAGGAGCCAAGCCTATGGAGAAGTAGTTTTATCAATGGCAACAAAAGTGTACCAAATATCGATTGTCATGTTTTAATGTTCTACTTGATAAACTGCCATCTAATCTGTCTATATATGTATAACGTATATTTGTGAAAGTCATCTGTCTGTGTGTCTGTTCAAGCTTACGTATGATGTTAATCTGAGAGAAGTGAGAGCTGCAGCACAAACAATCCTTTGGACCAAGTGCGTACAAGTTCAGGGTTCAAATTTGCACTTTGTTCTCAAACCAAAGGTTTTTGTGTTTTTAATTATTTTTCAATAATGTAAGGGAAGATGAATCATAAAAAATCACAATTTGCAAAAACCAAGTAGGGTAGGGAGAGAAAGGGGTAGTGAGAGAGAGGGTGTGGGAGAGAGGGTGGGGTGGGGGAGAAAGAGAGAGGGTGGGAGAGAGAGAGGGTGGGGGAGAGAGGATGGGGTGGGGGAGAGAGAGGGTCGGGGAGAGAGGGTGGGGGAGAGAGTAGGGGAGAGAGAGGGTGGGGGGAGAGAGAGGGTGGTGTGGGGGAGAGAGAGGGTGGGGGAGAGAGAGGGTGGTGTGGGGGAGAGAGAGAGAGGGTGGGGGAGAGAGAAAGAGAGAGAGAGTGGGGGAGAGAGAGGGTGGGTTGGGGGAGAGAGAGAGGGGTGAGAGAGAGGGTGGGGGAGAGAGAAGGTGGGGTAGGGAGAGAGAGGGTGGGGGAGAGAGAGAGGGTGGGGGAGAGAGAGGGTGGGAGAGAGAGAGGGTGGGAGAGAGAGAGGGTGGGAGAGAGAGAGAGGGTGAGAGAGAGGGTGGGGGAGAGAGAGGGTGGGGTAGGGAGAGAGAGAGGGTGGGGTAGGGAGAGAGAGAGGGTGGGGGAGAGAGAGAGAGTGGGGGAGAGAGAGGGTGTCGGAGAGAGAGGGTGGGTTGGGGGAGAGAGAGGGTAGATAGGGGAGAGAGAGGGTAGATAGGGGAGAGAGAGGGTGGGGGAGAGAGAGGGTGGCGGAGAGAGAGGGTGGGAGTGAGAGAGAGAGGGTGAGAGAGAGGGTGGGGGAGAGAGGGTGGGGTGGGGGAGAAAGAGAGAGGGTGGGAGAGAGAGGGTGGGGGAGAGAGAGAGAGGGTGGGGGAGAGAGAGAGGGTGGGGGAGAGAGAGGGTGGGAGAGAGAGAGGGTGGGAGAGAGAGAGAGGGTGGGAGAGAGAGAGAGGGTGAGAGAGAGGGTGGGGGAGAGAGAGGGTGGGGTAGGGAGAGAGAGAGGGTGGGGTAGGGAGAGAGAGAGGGTGGGGGGAGAGAGAGAGAGTGGGGGAGAGAGAGGGTGGCGGAGAGAGAGGGTGGGTTGGGGGAGAGAGAGGGTAGATAGGGGAGAGAGAGGGTAGATAGGGGAGAGAGAGGGTGGCGGAGAGAGAGGGTGGCGGAGAGAGAGGGTGGGAGTGAGAGAGAGAGGGTGAGAGAGAGGGTGGGGGAGAGAGGGTGGGGTGGGGGAGAAAGAGAGAGGGTGGGAGAGAGAGGGTGGGGGAGAGAGAGAGAGGGTGGGGGAGAGAGAGAGAGGGTGGGAGAGAGAGAGGGTGGGTGGGGGAGAGAGGGTGGGGGAGAGAGAGAGTGGGGGAGAGAGAGGGTTGGGTGGGGGAGAGAGAGGGTAGGGGAGAGAGAGGGTGGGGTGGGGGAGAGAGAGGGTGGGTTGGAGGAGAGAGAGAGGGTGAGAGAGAGGGTGGGGTGGGGGGAGAGAGAGAGAGAATGGGGGAGAGAGAGGGTGGCGGAGAGAGAGGGTGGGTTGGGGGAGAGAGAGGGTAGATAGGGCAGAGAGAGGGTGGGAGAGAGAGAGGGTGGCGGAGAGAGAGGGTGGGAGGGAGAGAGAGAGGGTGAGAGAGAGGGTGGGAGAGAGAGATGCTTACTTCTGGTGCTGACTATTTTACTCTCCTCTGTCTTATCCTCGTCACATTTTATAGATACTGCCTCTGCTATGTCCATGTCTTCTGCCACTTTGATCCACTTCTTACAGGGGAATGTGTACTTACATCCACCCCCTGATTCCTTCACTTGCACCTCGTAGCAATGCCACCTTGCCTGGCCTCCTTCACGTCCACCTGCATGTAGTTGTCAAGTGTAACATATAATACGGAGCAAATCAGCAGATGCAATCTATTCACAACAACCAATTGTTAAATCCAACAAAAATAAAAACGCTATAAAGGTCTCAGCACTACATCTACCAATGCACATGGCCACCATAATACTACTGACACTGACCGTGGGGTTTGTCTTCTCTCTGCATTGCACCCAAAATCACGCGCTTCAATTTTCCCAAGTATCTGCTCTCCATAGAGAAAGTGTCGACGTTGCCTTTCCTAAACAACTTGTGTACAGGACTGTTGTGCATGACAAACTCCTTGGACTTCTTTTTGTCTCCCTCCAGTATGAGCCAAGCGTTGTGCATCATTCCTCCATCTTTTTTATCAGAAGTCAGTATTGTCAGTTCATAAGCTGAAAACAAACCAAGTTTGATTGTTTGTCATTTCTATTACCTAACAATCAGACAAGGTATAAATGCAGTAATGAGATAGCGATGAAGAGGGCTCATGTGTACAACAGCAGAGCAAGTCAGCGTGCATAGTGCAAAGTAGACCAAACTTATAGCGACCACTTCCAGAACATACTTCTTTTAAATAATGATCTACTTTGTTACATTGAGGATGGAATACTAATAGGAATACAAATTTTAAAAATAAGAACTGAAAAAATATAAAAGAGGACAACTCCACCCAAATGCATTTTAGTGACTATTGAGTTGAGAGAGAGTTTAGCCCATTCACATATGAGCACTCGCTAGTTCACAGCAGTCGTCAGCAAGGTCAACTACAAAATGGTGGTGTGTCTATACTCACTCATTTTATCTCCTTTCTTCACAGAACTTGGTGCTGTCGAACACGTCAGCTCTCTCACTATCTGTTTGTCATCGTCAGACTTGCTCAGCCAGCGATTGCAGGGGAACGTGTAAGTTTTGTTTTTCTTCATGTCCAACACTTCTATGCTGGCACAGTGCCAGGCAGCACCGAATCCTGCAAAATCAAAACCGTTGACACAAAGCAACCACCAATCCACCAAGTACGTATTTCCCAATAATGACAGCACTTCAACCTCTATGATACGTTTCATTCCTGCATTCCAGTTTTGCAATAGTGAGATTCACACCACTTTCCTAGTCAGAGCAGAGAACCAATCCAATTTTAACCAAATCCATGAAGTTCTTCTCACTTCATTGATACAAACAAAAAGAAAATCATGCGAGGCAAACCTTTGTTGTCATGCCACACTCGACACTTTGCTAATTCTCCCAAAGACAGTACATCAGCCTTCATAAACTTGTCCTCCTGTCCAGTCTCAAATGGTGACTTGTTGGTCTCACTGTCTTTCAAGTGTAACGGACCAGAGTCTCCATTCTCACCAAACAAACATACATAGACATTGGCATCAGTGCCCGCTCCTCTTTCTTCACTCGTCTTCACTGTGATCTTGTACGATGTATCTGTACACGCAAGCAGTGATAGTAACACTCGTATTATGTAATACTATGTCTTTCTATCAGGTAAGTCTTTGTTCTACTTGTACAGTGCCAAGAAAGAGCCAAACCAAATCCACCAGAAACCATAATTGAACAGACTATTAAACACAGAATGCAAGAAGTCTCACATTCAAAAAGAGTTGGCTAATAAAATAGCCTTTGGTCCACACCAATGGGTTGAGAAGTGAAGGAGGGCTGGTGTGGAGAGGTACCCCATATTCTGTTATAAAGTGATTGTATTACATAATACAAGTCTTGTACTTTCTAAGCCATTAATTAGGTAACAATTCCACCTACTTTTTACCACCTGTTTGCCTCTTACTGAGGCTGCAATATCTCTACTCAGCTTCTGGTCTCCCATTGTTCTACTCAGCCAACAGTTACAAGTAAATGTGTACAATTCTCCTGTGTCCATGTTTCGTAGCTCAACCTACAACCATCACTATTACTAGAAATGTCACTCACATTGTACTGGCCATGCAGTGTACAAGTATAACTTGACAAGTAGAATAAAGGCGTGTGGACAAAACTAAACTTGGCATTGCAGCTGACGCTGCCAGTTAGTTCCATTATTTATGAGCCAATCAACTGTTTGTTAACTTTCTTTAATATCATAAGAATGATAAGAAACGCCTCTAAAAGCTTTTGGTCACGGATTTTCTACCGGCTTCAACTTGATTTATCTATTTCAGGTAACTTTTAGTCAAAAAACTTGTTGAGGAGTTATGCTCTCCTTAATACCATCTACTTCTACAGTACAAGTGCAGTAGATGCACACTTGTACACAGTTTTGTTTGTATATACAACAACTTGTCTGAGGCCATAAAGCGGAGTTGCAAAAATTTGGCTTATTTGCGAAGAAGAAAGGCATCGTAGTAATAGTCACTGTGCAGAGACTTTCAAGAGCGTAGAAAATTAGGTTTGCTATTATTTTTAGATTTTTGAGGATGTTTCAGTGGAGTCAGCATTCTAACGTGTCATTGATGAACCTGCTACCCACTGATAAGTGGCCATTATCTCAAAAACTAAAACAAGCTTAGAATTAAATATTTACTTAATAGAACCGTAAAAAAAAAACAGGGATATCACTAAACTTCATAAAGCTAAACAATGAACTGCATAGGGCTATTCATTAGGCGGCTTTGGCTACGTGAAAGCGAAGGCACGATTGCGACGAATGGGAAAATTTCTTTGGTTTTGGCAAGTATAAAATGAGATTTCTTCATGGTGTGGCTTCACGAGAAACTCAAGGTGAAGGAGATAGCGAGAGACAACGCTGGTTTAAAAAACAGGAGTTGTCTTCTCTGCATTTATTCTTTGCGATTAAAAACAGCCGTTTCATGGCGATCAATATTTCCGTTTTAGATACAGCAACAAGAACAGCGACCATTTAGGCAAGGCCATAATAATTATAACAATTTATTATGTCGAATAGCTGCGTGTCACAATATCAATAAATTAGCGATACCAAAAGTAATTGTTTATTTGTTTGCACTGTTTTAGTGGAAATAATCATTTATTATTTTAATAATAAGAAATATTATTTTATCATTATTAGTTTTTCATTTTTAGCCTGTACGTCGTATAACTGGTGTAAGAGAAGACAACTCGACAAGTTGTTTTCTGTGTAGCTACATGCTTTGCCAGATTTGCGTGCGTCCAGTTTTGAGAACGCTTGAAAAATAGCACTAAACTGCATAGACCTATAAACTGAACTGCATAGAGCTATACATTAAACTGCATAGAGCTATAAACTAAACTGCATAGAGCTATACATTAAACTGCATAGAGCTATACATTAAACTGCATAGAGCTATACATGAAACTGCCTAGAGCTATACATTAAACTGCATAGAGCTATACAATAAACTGCATAGAGCTATACATTAAACTGCATAGAGCTATACATTAAACTGCATAGAGCTATACATGAAACTGCATAGAGCTATACATTAAACTGCATAGAGCTATACAATAAACTGCATAGAGCTATACATTAAACTGCATAGAGCTATACATTAAACTGCATAGAGCTATACATTAAACTGCATAGAGCTCTACAATAAACTGCATAGAGCTATACATTAAACTGCATAGAGCTATACATTAAACTGCATAGAGCTATACATTAAACTGCATAGAGCTATACATTAAACTGCATAGAGCTATACATTAAACTGCATAGAGCTATACACATATCGATGAATACTGTGCAACACTACAAAAGTAGACAAGACAGGTAAATGGTTGATTCATGTATATGAACGATGGAGATGTATCCCAGCACAACAACACATCAGGATTTCTGGGTTGTATGGAGGCACATAACATAATGTAATATGTTGGTTGAATTAGGAGTATTGCTAGATAGCTAGAGATATTGCTAGATAGCTAGAGATACTGCTAGATAGCTAGAGGTATTGCTAGATAGCTAGAGGTATTGCTAGATAGCTAGAGATATTGCTAGATAGCTAGAGGTATTGCTACATAGCTAGAGATACTGCTAGATAGCTAGAGGTATTGGTAGATAGCTAGAGGCATTGCTAGATAGCTAGAGATATTGCTAGATAGCTAGAGGTATTGCTACATAGCTAGAGATACTGCTAGATAGCTAGAGGTATTGGTAGATAGCTAGAGGCATTGCTAGATAGCTAGAGGTACCACCAGATAGCTAGAGGTATTGCTAGATAGATAGAGATTTTGCTAGATAGATAGAGATATACTAGATAGCTAGAGCTATTGCTAGATAGTTATAGGTATTGCTAGAAAGCTAGAGGTATTGCTAGATAGCTACAGGTATTGCTAGATAGCTAGAGGTATTGCTAGATAGTTATAGGTATTGCTAGAAAGCTAGAGGTATTGCTAGATAGCTAGAGGTATTGCTAGATAGCTAGAGGTATTGCTAGATAGTTATAGGTATTGCTAGAAAGCTAGAGGTATTGCTAGATAGCTAGAGGTATTGCTAGATAGCTAGAGGTATTGCTAGATAGCTAGAGGTATTGCTAGATAGCTAGAAGCTTGCAGGGACACAAGCACATAACAAGTGAACGAGTTCTCTTGGGTTAAGCATGGAATACTTTGCTGCAATGTCGTACCAATAAATCGACAGACACACATAGAACTTCTACCGTACCTTCTCTACAAACCAGTCGGGACGACTAGATTTCCCATCATGTTGTATCCTAATTTTTTTCAGTGGCGCAATGTCATCCAGTTCCATTTTGATTAAGTCAGCTCTTCCTCTCTCAAACCTTTCTCCTTTTTTCTCAACCATTTGCTCTGAGGCAGATCCACTGTCTCCAAACACAGTCAACTTTATGTTAGCATCTGTTCCTGCCTTGTTTACATCACCCGTATAAAAGGTCACTTCATATGGAATCACTGCAATGAAAGAGGTTCAAGATATAATGTTAAAGCATTTTCACTCCTATCAGCAGGGAATGCGCCAGATGCTGGTATGCTTGGGATGGGTCAAGATGAGTGGCGGTTCTTGTATGATCTTAGACAAACTCAGACCAGAGAATGAAAGAAGAATATTAGACAATCAATCAATCAATCTTCATAGCAAAATATATGTTACTACTAAGATGTTCGAGCGACTGTTTCAGCATTCCATGCCGAAATGTCAAAATTATCTATTTCATCAGAGGAGACAACCCATAAAATGATTACAGTTCACTAGAACGCTTCGAAGTTCAATCCAGGTCTGTTTGTATTCATTTTTGTCGACATTCATTGTACCATATCATTACATCATACTCTTTCGATTCCTTCTATTTGTCACATAAACGATGATGATATTTCATACATATATTGATAATAACTTTGTCACAGCGCAACTGAGCGTTGTAACTCTTCAAATTTGCAGTCTGGTAAAGTTATTTTATATGGCACATAGAATGATTGTATAAACAAATGATTACATCAATGATAATACTAATAAAATATTATTTAAATAAAAAATGATATTTTTTATTATCATGATTAAACAACTCCAAAAAATAATGAGTGTGAGTGCGGAAAAGAAAATAAGCATATCTCACAGACGATGTAATTTTTTAATTGTTGTTTTAATTAAATAAGCCAACAAAAAATAGTCATTATACTAACAAAGAATATTATTTCATTGCCAGACACGAAATAGACATAAAGCCGTGCTTTGTGCCGTATGATTGGCTAGTTTAATATCAGCTTACCTATATGTGCCGGTGCATGACATTTTATATCGGTCCATGTAGCCACTGGCCCATTATAACAGTTCATAGTACAGTTACATTGGCAACCAAACACTGCACAATATAGCCAAGTTGTAGGGCTGTTACCGCTCTATGTGAACCAGCCTTAAACAGCTACGGACAACTACCAACAACTACAGACCACTACCAACAACTACAGACAACTACCAACAACTACCAACAACTACAGACAACTACCAACAACTACAGACAACTACCAACAACTACAGACAACTACCAACAACTACAGACAACTATCAACAACTACAGACAACTACCAACAACAGACAACTACCAACAACTACCAACAACTACAGACAACTACCAACAACTACAGACAACTACCAACAACTACCAACAACTACAGACAACTACAGACAACTACCAACAACTACAGACAACTACCAACAACTACCAACAACTACAGACCACTACAGACAACTACCAACGGCTACAGACAACTACCAACAACTACAGACAACTACAAACGACTACAGACAACTACCAACAACTACAGACAACTACCAACAACTACCAACAACTACAGACCACTACAGACAACTACCAACGGCTACAGACAACTACCAACAACTACAGACAACTACCAACAACTACAGACAACTACCAACAACTACAGACAACTACCAACAACTACAGACAACTACCAACAACTACAGACAGCTACTAACAACTACAGACAACTACCAACGACTACAGACAACTACAGACAACTATCAACAACTACAGACAACTACCAACAACTACAGACAGCTATCAACAGCTACAGACAACTACCAACAACTACAGACAACTACAGACAACTACCAACGACTACAGACAGCTACCAACAACTACAGACAACTACCAACGACTACAGACAACTACCAACAACTACAGACAACTACCAACAATTACAGACAACTACCAACAACTACAGACAACTACCAACGACTACAGACAACTACAGACAACTACCAACAACTACCAACAACTACAGACAACTACAAACAACTACAGACAACTACCAACAACTACAGACAACTACCAACGACTACAGACAACTACCACAAACTACAGACAAATACCAACAACTACAGACAACTACCAACAACTACAGACAACTACCAACAACTACAGACAACTACCAACAACTACAGACAACTACCAACCAATAACCTACTTACTTGGACGATAAGCAGTAATAGAGCTTTGTCCATCAGCCACATGGAGGATTCTACTAGTTTTACCATCAGACTTGTCCTTGGCTAACCACTGTTTGCAGCCAAATATATAATGTTTGCCTTTGGTAGGTATGTCCAGCTCTACCTCCTTCACCAGCCAGCCACTTCCTGGTTCTGTTCCATCGTGGCCAACCTAAGGCAACCAAAGATGATTGAATAATCCACTTAAGCATCTCACAGCCCAATTCACCCAAAGACTCCAGATTTGACGAGCGTAAGTATTAGAGAGACTGGCTCACCAAATGGTCGGCACAACAAAACCCAGTAATGTTTGCTTATCTTTATATGCTTTACCTCTAACTTCTTCACCTCTCCAACATCAACCGCTTCTAACGAAAATGTCTCTACAGATCCAGGCTCAAAGCGAGTCTTGCCAATGAGATCTAAATAAAGTTTGCCAGTGTTTCTTTTCTTTGTACCGATAATGTTGACCCAAGCGTGTGACTCTGTGCCGTTGTCATCTCCTTCTCCGGTCCTCAACTTCACCGTATACGAGATGGCTGTCAACGAGCAACAGTACAGATGACCTTATGGAACTGTTGGCTACATAAGCCTCAGGTCTCACCAGTGGTCACATGACTGACCCACAAACAGCTAGCATTCAATAGGAAGGCTTCACTTACTGGGTCCCTCAGTGGTGCTGCCCTCTAGTATCATAGACTGGCGCTTTGTCAGTCTCGCTCCACCTGCAAATGACTCCTTACCAGCCGAGTCTAAACTGTTGGTGGAGCCACCAAACCTTGTTGAAAAGGAGCGCAGTGTGCCATTACTGGAGGTGTCCCCATCATAACCCTGGCAAAAGGAAATGTTTATTTGTTTACAGTTTTAGAAAATTTCACTAACTTGTTTTTTTACTGGAAACAACCATACATCGCAATTACAACCATAATAATCAGTCTGACGGAGTTGTCTTATTTACAGCAGATAATTTGGATGTAAATTTGGAGTAGTTTTCTTTTCAGGAAATATCTGTGCAGTTAAAATATTTTCAACTTCGGAAATACGAGTGACTTCTACACCAACCTTGACATAAAGAGATCTATCTATCTTTCCATCATCTTTGTTTTTAGCGAGCCAACGCTCGCAGTGGAACACATAAGTTTCTTTATCCAGGTTATCTATCACTTCCACTCTGTCCAAGTACCAGGAGGGATTGAGAAGTGCGTTGTCATGTCTGATCTTACACTTGAATATCTTTCCCAAGTCAACAACCTCCATTTGGAACACGTCTTGCTACACGCAACATAAGATCAATCAATGAAATGTGGCTATTGGTGCAGGAGAGGTAACTCCTCACAACAACGGAGATGAAAGATTTTATTACATCGTCTTACATGGTTTCGCTCAAACTTGTCCGTGTGGGTTTCACTCTTGTGAAGTTTCCTCTCTCCAGAGTCTCCCTTGTCTCCAAATAGCGTGATGAATACATTAGCATCAGTTCCAGCTCCAGAGACATCGCCCGTGTACACGTTTATTGTGTACTTCTTGTCTGCAACACAATTCACTCTTGCAATCCTTGCTAGTTACTTACTCATTTTCGTTTACCAAAAACAGTTGGTATCAGCTCGTTGGTAGCTCAGATATTTCCAGGTAACAATGCTCATTTCACCATTTGCTCGCTTATGTGAGAGATAGCACAAAATTGTAAGTCAAAGAATTGACACTGCTGAGAAAAATTTTGAACAAATTGGTGAACAATGCGGCGCAGTTTGTACTGTTTGTACTGCTTGTACTGTTTGTACCGTCTGTACCGTCTGTACCGCCTGTACCGCCTGTACCGCCTGTACCGCCTGTACCGCCTGTACCGTCTGTACCGTCTGTACCGTCTGTACCGTCTGTACCGTCTGTACCGTCTGTACCGTCTGTACCGCCTGTACCGCCTGTACCGCCTGTACCGCCTGTACCGCCTGTACCGCCTGTACCGCCTGTACCGCCTGTACCGCCTGTACCGCCTGTACCGCCTGTACTGCATGTACTGTTTGTACTGCTTGTACTGTCTGTACTGTCTGTACTGTCTGTACTGCTTGTACTGCTTGTACTGTTTGTACTGTTTGTACTGTTTGTACTGCTTGTACTGTTTGTACTGCCTGTACTGTTTGTACTGCTTGTACTGCCTGTACTGTCTGTACTGTCTGTACTGCCTGTACTGTTTGTACTGCTTGTACTGTTTGTACTGTCTGTACTGTCTGTACTGTCTGTACTGTCTGTACTGTCTGTACTGTCTGTACTGCTTGTACTGCTTGTACTGCTTGTACTGCTTGTACTGTCTGTACTGTCTGTACTGTCTGTACTGTCTGTACTGTCTGTACTGTCTGTACTGTCTGTACTGTCTGTACTGTCTGTACTGTCTGTACTGTCTGTACTGTCTGTACTGTCTGTACTGTCTGTACTGTCTGTACTGTCTGTACTGCTTGTACTGTTTGTACTGCTTGTACTGTCTGTACTGTCTGTACTATTTGTATTGTCTGTACTGTCTGTACTGTTTGCACTGCTTGTACTGCTTGTACTGTTTCTACTGTCTGTACTGTCTGTACTGCTTGTACTGCTTGTACTGTTTGTACTGCTTGTACTGTTTGTACTGCTTGTACTGCTTGTACTGTTTGTACTGTCTGTACTGTCTGTACTGCTTGTACTGCTTGTACTGCTTGTACTGTTTGTACTGCTTGTACTGTTTGTACTGTCTGTACTGTTTGTACTGTCTGTACTGTCTGTACTGTTTGCACTGTTTGCACTGTTTGTACTGTCTGTACTGCTTGTACTGTCTGTACTGTCTGTACTGTCTGTACTGTTTGTACTGTTTGTACTGTTTGTACTGTTTGCACTGCTTGTAATGCTTGTACTGCTTGCACTGGTTGTACCATACAGCGTGCAGTACATGTTGTTGAATAATCACTTAGATAGTTGATTAAAACTTACTTAATGAAAAACTGGTTGATGCCGATGTCTAGACGTATAATGCAATATATACGCAACAGGTATGCAATTTCTATAGATATGCATAGACATCTATAGGATGTCTGTGGGATATCCATAGGATATCTATAGATATCTATAGGATATCTATAGATATTTATAGATATCTATACGTTTATAGATATCTATAGATATCCGTATATATCTATAGATATCTATACGCTCACAGCAAGCATACTTACTCACTAACTGCCCTTTCATTTTCTTCTCCTTCTTCTTCATCTGCCCATCTTTACCAACCAACTCCTCTGTTACTTTTCCAGCCACCAGTTCTCTCTCCAGAGCTCCATCTTCCTCATCTCTTGCCAGCCAGCGATCACAAGGGAATGTGTAGGTGATTGAGCCCTAAATGGTACATAATATCAAAGGATTGACCGACAACCATTGTGACCATGCCATGCTCTGCTGCATAGAGACTGCCAAAACAGGCACGGGCCAAAACAGGCACGAGCCAAAACAAGCACGAGCCAAAACAGCTACAAGCCAAAACAGGCACAAGCCAAATCAGCTACAAGCCAAAACAGACACGAGCTAATACACAGGCTTTGTAAAAGTACATTGACTTGACCGATCTAAAACCTTCACAAGATAGTGCATGAGGCACTGGTGGCCACTAAACACTGTGTGAAGGAGCCAATACCAGACTTACCTTTCCACTGTCATGTAACTTTCTCACTGTTACATTAGATAAGTGCCAACCATCACCAAATCCACTTCCATCATGTCCGATTCGTATTTTCTCTATCGTATCGCCAACATCTTCCAGTTCGACCACAAATGTGTCTACACCGAAGTGGACAATAAAATGTGTTGGTATTTACCACAACTTAGCCAGGGTACTGATGACCATTTACAGCTGGTTATTAAATGCCATGCATACAAGATAGTGAGCAGCAAACAAAATAAAATTACTAACCTGTGTTTCCTTTCTTAAAGTGTTTCCTCCTCTCTGATTTACTCGAGCAAAAAAACTTCTTTTGAGTGCAGATTTCCTTACCATATAGTTGTATATAGACATTGGCATTTGTGTCAGCACCAGATCTGTTTGTGGTCGCTACTTTCACCTGAACAGCAACAAGTGAGTGAGTATTACATCATCGAGTGAGTATTACATCATCGAGTGAGTAATACATCATCGAGTGAGTATTACATCATTGAGTGAGTATTACATCATTGAGTGAGTATTACATCATTGAGTGAGTATTACATCATTGAGTGAGTATTACATCATTGAGTGGGTATTACATCATTGAGTGAGTATTACATCATTGATTGAGTATTACATCAGTGAGTGAGTATTACATCATTCAGTGGGTATTACATCATTGAGTGGGTATTACATCATTGAGTGAGTATTACATCATTGAGTGAGTATTACATCATTGAGTGAGTATTACATCATTGAGTAGGTATTACATCATTGATTGAGTGAGTATTACATCATTGAGTGAGTATTACATCAGTGAGTGAGTATTACATCATTCAGTGGGTATTATATCATTGAGTGGGTATTACATCATTGAGTGAGTATTACATCAGTGAGTGAGTATTACATCATTCAGTGGGTATTATATCATTGAGTGGGTATTACATCATTGAGTGAGTATTACATCATTAAGTGAGTATTACATCATTGAGTGAGTATTACATCATTGACTGATCAACTTAAGATTACCTCATATTGAATACAGGGATTGTACTCGACTGTATCAAGCTCCTCAGGAAACAGCTCTCTCTCCAAAGCTCCATCGTCTTTGTTTTTAGCGAGCCAACGTTTACACGGAAACAACCATTTCTTACCCAAAGTTGGGCAGTCAACCTCCACTCTATCTAGAAACCATGCCCCACCAAATCCAGAGTTGTCGTGGCCAATTCTACAAATGGTGAATGAAAAGTGGAGGGAAAAGATTCTAAGCGGGTGAATCATTAACAGTTCCATTGGAATGCTTTCTTGGTAAAACGACTTGGCTTTTTTATTTAGATATAGCAAAGATTAATTGACACTCACTTGATCTTTTTCAGATCACCGATCTCAGCTGATTCAATTACAAACTCATCTGTCTGCCCATTCTCAAACTTATCTCTCTTGTTGTCTACTGTAGCTTTCAACAGGTTTTTACCTATAAAATATGCGACTGACTACGATATCAAACAGAATACTGTTTAACCTAACTGTAATACTAAGTACATTCTAGAAGTCTTCAATGACTCAAACTGGCACTAAACAAAAACCAGTTTCAAGGCAACCATTTTGAAAAGAAAACATTGAAATAAAATGCAATACTATGATGTTTAGAGTTAAATACCAATAGACAGGTAACAGAGTAACATTTCCAAATGTATATTATAAGAACTGAGATGGAAGACCGACAATGACGTGTTTGTTAGTCCATGCTACAGGGGCATTAGTAACACAAATACATAATCCTTTTACCGGTACAACAAGTAATCAGGTCATATCGTTACTAAATAATACCAAGATAAGATCTACGATGATAGATGCGTTATTACTTGGTTACAGTCATGGTACATTATGCATGGGCAACCAATGCGATAGAATCTGATGCATGCAGGTGGGAGACAACTGTATGTTCTAGTCAAACAACGTATCCATTACCTCTCTTTGCTCTACGACAGTTATCTAGCCAGTAGATGTCTGCTTATAACAATTCAAACTTGCTAACAGCGTTACCATAGCAACAGATCAAAAACTTACTGTAAACACTCTGTCAATAACTATGATATTTGCATAGTATAATTAATAGACTTATATGTTAAGTGTAGTACAGCAATGTACGTATGTATGTACTGTACAGTGATATATATTATACATAATACAGTTGTATATATTATACATAATACAGTTGTATATATTATACATAATACAGTTGTATATATTATACATAATACAGTTGTATATATTATACATAATACAGTTGTATATATTATACATAATACAGTTGTATATATTATACATAATACAGTTGTATATATTATACATAATACAGTTGTATATATTATACATAATACAGTTGTATATATTATACATAATACAGTTGTATATATTATACATAATACAGTTGTATATATTATACATAATACAGTTGTATATATTATACATAATACAGTTGTATATATTATACATAATACAGTTGTATATATTATACATAATACAGTTGTATATATTATACATAATACAGTTGTATATATTATACATAATACAGTTGTATATATTATACATAATACAGTTGTATATATTATACATAATACAGTTGTATATATTATACATAATACAGTTGTATATATTACACATAATACAGTTGTATATATTATACATAATACAGTTGTATATATTATACATAATACAGTTGTATATATTATACATAATACAGTTGTATATATTATACATAATACAGTTGTATATATTATACATAATACAGTTGTATATATTATACATAATACAGTTGTATATATTATACATAATACAGTTGTATATATTATACATAATACAGTTGTATATATTATACATAATACAGTTGTATATATTATACATAATACAGTTGTATATATTATACATAATACAGTTGTATATATTATACATAATACAGTTGTATATATATACTATATGCAAGACACATTTATACACCTTATATACAAAACACACATATACACGTTATATACCTGTATCGTCTTGTTCTCCATACAAGTACAGGTAGACATTTGCATCAGTACCTGACCCAGACTTGTCACCAGTAACCACATAGACATGGTACGTTTGCAGAGCGGCTAACAATCATAAAATAACAAGATGGAGACTTCACTGATATCATTTGTAGATACAACGACTTGGAACAAACAGTTATGTTTAGTTTACGCGGCCGGATTTCAGCCGTATTATGCAGTCGTGTTATCTCAATACGACACCAAATTCTACTGAATAAAGCAGTCACATTTTAGTCGGATTTTCAACCGAAAGTGCGGCAACAGTTGCCGTAACTCGGACACAGAAATGGCCAGTCGTATTTTCAGGCGTGTTTAGAGCGAGATCTCATGAGACTACGCAACAAACAACAATGACCGCATGGCAGCCCACAAGGTGATGATTTTCTGTATTTGTGAACGCCATCCAACCATGTAGTAGCGGTTGTTCTTGTCATTGATTGATAAGAGACAGCCTGCCGATCAATCAAGTGATAACAATTCGCTCACAATGTCAAGTGGTCGTGGTAGGCTCGATAATAAGGATAATAATAAATAATAATAACAACAATCAATGATAATAATAATAAATAATTATTATTATTGTAATTATCAATATAATAATAAATAAAAATAAAACACTGCTAGGAGGCCTGATCGCTTAAACCAAGAGTGCTTTGCAGCCGAATCTCTAAACTGACTATCCAATCCGCCTCAACATCTGCTGATCAAACCGATCAGAGGTTCAGTCGGTTCTCAGCCAGGTTCATAACACGACTGCCTATTACGGCTGAAGTGCGGCCGTTTAAACTAAACATTAAAGAGGTATGAAGCCAGCTGCCATATAAAGGCACGAAGTGAAAAGTGAACAACCATTGGCTGACTAGGCAGTTGGGAGTTGTCTGCTCGCAGTCAAGCACTGAAGTGTTGGAAATACCAACTCTAGCAGCCCTGTGTCTACTCCAAACTGTACTTGATCACTCATTTCTGCTTTTTTTAGGAAAATTCTTTGAAGATGTGTTAGCTAACTTGTATGTACAAATCTTTGTCGTTTTTCTTTAGCTCGCTCATCAGTGGCAATAAAACTACTCATTGCAGCACCAATGTAACTTTTGCTGAAACTCATCTGTTTTGTACATTTATGTCCAGTCTCACACGCATTGCCTACCAATGTGTAGCACAGGTCGGATGAATATATCAAGCTATCATAGCATACCCTTTGTCTCTAAGGCTACTTCTTCACGAATAGCCTTAGCACCTTTACTACCGAGTTTAGCCTTCAGGCTGGCATCAACTGGCACTAAAGTTCTCATTATTTGGCCGTCATCCTCATCGGTCGCGAGCCAACGCTGGCATGGAAAGAAGTAGGTTTGTTTAGCGAGTGTGTCGTCAATCTACAAATGGAGTATGTCTCACCAATAGTACAAGGTAATACATACTGTATCTCACCAATAGTACAAGGTAATACATATTATATCTCACCAATAGTACAAGGTAATACATATTATATCTCACCAACAGTACAAGGTAATACATACTATCTCTCCAACAGTACAAGGTATTACATACTATCTCTCACCAATAGTACAAGGTAATACATACTGTATCTCACCAATAGTACAAGGTAATACATACTATATCTCACCAATAGTACAAGGTAATACATACCATATCTCACCAATAGTACAAGGTAATACATACTATCTCTCACCAATAGTACAAGGTAATACATACTATCTCTCCAACAGTACAAGGTAATACATACTGTATCTCACCAATAGTACAAGGTAATACATACTATATCTCACCAATAGTACAAGGTAATACATACTATCTCTCCAACAGTACAAGGTAATACATACTGTATCTCACCAATAGTACAAGGTAATACATACTATATATCACCAATAGTACAAGGTAATACATACTATACCTCACCAATAGTACTAGGTAATACATACTGTATCTCACCAATAGTACAAGGTAATACATACTATATCTCACCAATAGTACAAGGTAATACATACTATCTCTCCAACAGTACAAGGTAATACACACTGTATCTCACCAATAGTACAAGGTAATACATACTATATATCACCAATAGTACAAGGTAATACATACTATACCTCACCAATAGTACTAGGTAATACATACTATATCTCACCAATAGTACAAGGTAATACATACTATATATCACCAATAGTACAAGGTAATACATACTATATCTCACCAATAGTACAAGGTAATACATACTATATATCACCAATAGTACAAGGTAATACATACTATCTCTCCAACAGTACAAGGTAATACATACTGTATCTCACCAATGGTACAAGGTAATACATACTATATCTCACCAATAGTACAAGGTAATACATACTATATCTCACCAAAAGTACAAGGTAATACATACTATGTCTCACCAATAGTACAAGGTAATACATACTATATCTCACCAATAGTACAAGGTAATACATACTATCTCTCACCAATAGTACAAGGTAATACATACTATATCTCACCACTAGTACAAGGTAATACATACTATATCTCACCAATAGTACAAGGTAATACATACTATATCTCACCAATAGTACAAGGTAATACATACTATATCTCACCAATAGTACAAGGTAATACATACTATATCTCACCAATAGTACAAGGTAATACATATTATATCTCACCAATAGTACAAGGTAATACATACTATCTCTCACCAACAGTACAAGGTAATACATACTATCTCACCAATAGTACAAGGTAATACATACTATCTCTCCAACAGTACAAGGTAATACATACTGTATCTCACCAATAGTACAAGGTAATACATACTATATCTCACCAATAGTACAAGGTAATACATACTGTATCTCACCAATAGTACAAGGTAATACATACTATATCTCACCAATAGTACAAGGTAATACATACTGTATCTCACCAATAGTACAAGGTAATACATACTGTATCTCACCAATAGTACAAGGTAATACAAACTATATCTCACCAATAGTACAAGGTAATACATACTGTATCTCACCAATAGTACAAGGTAATACATACTGTATCTCACCAATAGTACAAGGTAATACATACCATATCTCACCAATAGTACAAGGTAATACATACTATATCTCACCAATAGTACAAGGTAATACATACTATATCTCACCAATAGTACAAGGTAATACATACTATATCTCCAACAGTACAAGGTAATACGTACTATATCTCACCAATAGTACAAAGTAATATATTTTTATATTTCATCAAAACCACATTAGACTAAGATCCTCAAGTGTAACATTAGCTCAAAACCATTTCAACAAGAGAAGACAAAAGTAACTTGTTGAACAGGTAAAACATTGATAGGTGACAGGCAGTAAGACTTTATGTGATACAGGATACTGCACAAATGTACAGTTCATTCTGTCAGCCGTGGCCTCACCTCCACATAGTCAAGAAACCACGCTCCACCACCACCTTTATTGTCATGCCATATTTTGAGTTTCTTTAACTGGCCCAAGTCTACAGCAGTTACTTTAAACACGTCCTCCTAAAACATAGAGTTGGCATTAGTAGCTCTTGTTTATCCCATCAAACATTTATATTAGTTAGTATCACAGGCTATATTAATTAGTATCACAGGCTTTATTAGTTAGTATCACAGGCTATATTAGTTAGTATCACCCTAAGTGCAGAAATCTGATTTCTGCACTTAGGTATCACCGGCTGTAATGAGTGTGGCAAATAAATGATGTTACTAGGCTGCATT